>CM076584.1:1430315680-1430972261 GCA_034641835.2 Pinus albicaulis
TGTTGTAGTTCCTAGAGACAGCCTTGAGTTGTCAAAGACCAGTGCCTAGGACATCTTAAATAGTAAAGAGTATAAGGTATGTCTTAAAACCACTATCAATTTAGAGGACTCTTTACCATATCAACTTCTCTGATAAGTCGCAAATTTAAATGGGACCAGACAGTTTTCAGATTCAGCGAAATATAAAAACGCTGCAGAGGCAAGAGGCGAATGTTTACACAGATGCATCAGATAGCTCAGACACAACTTTCATCAGGAGGGCCAGTTTCCAAATGTTATATAGGTATTGTTAAATCAAGGCATTTGCGGTGCAGAAGGTAAAAGAGGCGTACTAATTACCAATGGAACGGTACTCGGAAAACATATTTTGACATAGCATGGGCTTAAGAACTAAGAATCCATACATATCAATCATTTCTGAATGAATAAGATGCCACGATATTCAATACAGAAGAAATATGAATGAAGTGTAAAATGAAACACCATATCATGCATGAGCCATATTTAAAGCAGCTAGACCAGTCTCATATAAGTACCAAATAACGATAAATTTATATCATAACTGGTGAGTCACTCGCATTCCACAACATGATAAAAAGAAAATGGAGACAATGAAATAGACAATGAAACAATACTACGAAGAAAGAGTCACAGACCATACAACATCCAGACCGGAATCCTCACATAAAATAGAACTTCTCTTCGCTCAGACCATACGGGCTCTGTGCATTTGCATTTATCATTCGTCAACAAGCATAAAAAATATTCTTACATAGCAAGTTTCTTCAGAAAATCTGGAACCTTTTTTTTTCTCATTCGATCTTGCTTATATAGACTTCTTCCTATCTCAGCGAGAAGATATTTTTTGAAAAAATATCTTCTTTGCATGACCAAAATCTGTTAGAGGTCCTTATCAAAATAACAAAACTCACAATGAGGAATAAGGCCTCTCATCATGGATAGTCAGGCACTTGGCCGTTTTTAAAACAGAAAGTTAAACAGTACTCTGATAAAAAGGTAAAATGCTGGAGTGGAGCAAGCAGCCCACTCGAAACTTTAAAAAGTAACTAGTTCAGTAAAAGTAAAAAGGTCGCGAGGGCCAGATCATGAAATAACAATGCATCATTTGTGAGAGGGGGTCGAGGCTGTTGCTGACACTGGAGGAGGCGCGTTTGCGGATGAACTGGAAATTTGGCTAACGAACTAGACGCACCTCTGCTGACTGTCCGCGACAGGCTCAGGCATCATTGAAAATCCTTCTACCCTGATGAAAGCCTCGGTGAGATCGCTCGGATTTGCCTCAGTAGGGACTTTGTGTTTTAACAAGTGGAGGAGAGCGAACTCTGGGCGCAGTGATGCGATCATGGTTTCGGCCTTGAGCCGGGTGGTTTTATCTGACAGGACATCTGTCCGGTCCCTTTCTTGCTTCAGGCATGCTTCATATTCCGGTAATGGTCGCAGCACGGAAGGGGTGGTGGAGTTCCAGCACGTCGGAAGCCCTGCTGTCGTAATTTCAGCCTAAACTGCATCAAACCGGTCCACGCTGTATATCAACTGCTGTAGGGCCTTCGAAGCCACGACGCGAGCCGATTCCTTATTGATGAGTTTCTGACATTCCAAGGCCTCTTTGTGCCGGCTGACTATGCCGTGTTGCTCTGTTTCGTTAGCTCTCAGCCCTTTCAAGAATGACACATACTCTCTGGCACGCTGAGCTCTGTTGACTAAATCGAGATCCCCTTCCTGAAATCGCCTTTTGAGGTAAAGTACTGAAGATTTCATCTCCTCGATGAATTGCAGAAATTCCCATTGCTCTGTTAGAGCTAAAATGATCTCGGACCAAATAATATTTCTACCTTCTCTGAGAGTGAGGTTACCTTTTAGGCGTGCGTTGAGATCATTTATAGTCTTCTGTTGGTCAGCCCTCGTCTTCTTTTCCTGTTCGATTTCTTTCTGCAATGCTTCTATCCTTCTGGTATTTTATGACTGGGATTTTTCCAAATCCGTGATCCTTTGCCTTGCAGTGGAAGCCTGTTTCTCCAGTATGTCATTTGCGGCTTTCGCTGCGTCCAGCTTTTCTGAAAGTGAACTCGTCTCAGGTGGCGTTGTAGCTGGTGCACAGTTGTGCGTGTCCCAAGTGTTCTGTAGCTCTGTCAACCTACTTTGAAGAGTAGCGATTGTTCCTGCTAACTTCTCCTTCTCTTCTCTTTATTTTGACAAGATGCCGGCCAATTCCCTTTTCTCTTTCTCTACTTGTGCCAACTCGGCTGTCTGCACATGCTGGGAGGCCGGCATGCGAGCTTCCTTTTTCAATGAGGCAACTTGCTTCTGCAATTGTTCAATTAAAAAGCTCTGCGGATTTGATGTCCCGGTATCTTTCCCTTTAATTTGCTCCTGGAGGCCACGCACTTGATTTTCCAGCGCGTGGGTACTAGCCTGTTCATTCTGCAGGGTAGTCCTCACCTGTTCATGTTTTTTCTCGAGTTTCCTCAGTGCAATGGTAGCCCGCATTACCTCATCCTTTAGCATATCAGCTACAACCTGAAACAGGTTACACATATCAGTTGCTGGCACCTTATTCATGTCAATTGCATGTTGGAGTACCCGGTAGCTAGTGGCGCCTGTGTCAGGGTCCAAAAGGGCTTCGGCCATAGACAATACCAGGTGCTTAGTATCCACATTCATGGTAGCGGCAATCCTGGTCTGATACTTTTCTACATACCCCTCTAGCTCAGTTTTGTATTTATCTCTGATTGTCCTATTTTTCTTGATCCTTTCAGCTGCCACTGGTGAAGTATAGTCCCCCATGGCCTGTGATACCTCAGTGAAGTCGGAGGAGGTGGTGCTGTCCCTCAACACTTTGATTCCGGCCTTGCTGCTGTCAAGCGACGCATATGGTATGAACGGTTCAAGCAGCTGTTCCTCTCCTATAATTTCGGCCTCACTTGAGACTGTTTTCTGTTTTTTACAAGAGGGAGAACCTGTTCCTGAAGGACCAACTTCTTCTTCTTGGCCTTTGTTGATGCCTTCCTCTTCCCCTGTGGCAGATGAATCTGTCTCCATCTGCGAAACCAAAGGCCAAATTTCCATGTTAGCCTTCCACTCTATAAACGGTCTTGGTTCATGTGCATAAGGTGCGGACCGATTCCTCTTTCTTCTGTTTGAAATAATCTCCAGGGGATCATAAGCCCAAGTCTTCCCCTGTCTTAGGTCCATACCCTGCAATATCTTTTCGACAATGGGAAGGGCGTGTCTGGAATTCACGACGAACGGGCCGATTTGGGTAGGAAGCCTCAGTGTGTAACCTTTCTTAGCGGGGACAAAGTGGAGCTGGTCAGCCTTGAGGGCTTGCCGAATATACTCCAGAGCATAAACTCGTCGGGCGGGAAACACTAGTAGCAGGTAAGGGGCGACCTCGGCTCCATAGACCCGAATTTCAGTATAATTATCAAAGAGATACCAGTCCCCGGTGCTCTGGATTTTACCAGCTTGCAGCCAGTTCTTCATTTCAGGAAAAACCCTAGGTGAGGGCGAACCATGAATGATGGTGTAAGCAATGGACATGAAATCGTTTAGGAAACTAGAGTAACCCACCCCTTTTGGCAGTTGGTGCACCGCAAAGTTCCAGTCAAAAATAGGTCGAGGCTGAGAATTGACCTCGTATACCCTATCCAAGCCCAAACGCTCGAACCTATCAGCATGCTGATATAAGAAAAGATAGAACACCAATGAACAGAAACGAAAATGACTGGTTTCGGGAAGCTCTTTGAACTGGGTATGGATGCTGGCAGATAAGTAACCCGGGATATCTAGGACAACCCCCTTCTGAGACATTAACCACAGAAAGAAAACACATACTTTGGAAGTTTCCCCCAACCCGCCTACACCTAACAGACCCGCAATGAGTGCGAGGATGGTTTGTACTTCCTCCTTAAACAGGTTTAATGGGAGGAGTACCGTACCGGGAAGGGTAGTAGCCTGGCTGCTGGAAATGGAAGCAATGAAGCTTTTTTGATGCTCCCATGGTGATTTGGTAAACTGGGAAGTTAAAGCTTCTTCGCTGAAAGCAGTGTAGGTGGCGCTGGTGGGAAAACAGAGGGCTTGCTTGATGACGTCGGGTGAAAGGGAGAAAATCTGGTTTCCCTGAGCGGAGGTAAACGCGCCTCGGTTTTTATCGTAGGCGTCTCTGAGCCAGTAGATGAACTCGACCACCGGGAAAACTGGGGGGTAATATGATGGTAAAAGCCTGACACAACCACCCGGTATCGATCCCTATTATGAACATGACGCGAAAAAAGCTCAGGCCTTATACTGCTAATGGGGAAAGGGTATTGGTGATTGCATATTCCAGCTTGTTGGTCGATGAAAGGCTCGAACCCGGGAGGGTTTCTGGCTTCTCGGACCTGGGGAGTTTTTGGTTCGTTTTTCTTGGGTGTGCCCCTTCCCATGACTGACATATGAAATCTGAAAAGAGAAATGAAAGGGAAACAGAGGGAATGAAAGGGACGGAGTACCTGTACAGTAGGTAAAATTTCTTGGGAAAGCGACACAGGGAGTAGTCTGGTGATGATTGGGTAGACCTGGTACTTATTCCCGCTTAGTATATACCGTGACTGGAAGTCTTGCGACTTTTACTACAGTAAGATACGAGAAACTGCTGTAAAGAATGGTAGTTTTGAGGTGAAAAAGGCTTAGAGGTGAAATAAGTAGGGTAAGTGTCGTAAGGACACTGACAGTGGGACACGCGGCATGTAGGGATTAGGCGTTATTGGAGACAGGTGAACACCGCGTGCCGGGTTTAATACTGGTATGGGTCTCGGTACCATTTTACCTATAAACTTACCTTACCTCTTTGCCACATACACCATATGATCTTTGAGACACATCACTCGCAAAGCGAATTAAACATATAATCTACTAGTCGCAAGGGCCCACATTGCATTCTGCCATGTCACCACAGCTCCGAGTTTTGCTCTCGCCACATCATTCTGGCTCTGGGTCCCCACCATGTCACGACATTGCAATTCCGCGGGGGTATGGGTATCTTCCCTCTCTTGCTGCTCAACCCCCGCGGAAATTCCCCTTCATAGTATTGCCTTGAGTGCGTATTCACGTGGTGGTAATTCTTTTAATATTCGCGTTTTGCGCCCTCTGTACCACTTCTTTGCACTTTGTGTTTCCGTTAGCCTTTTTGCTTTATACTCCAACCTTTTCGTATTAATTCCGCCTTTGGCCTTTATGCACGTGACTTTCGTTACCTTGTTTCATTTCGACCGTCTCTTCCAATGTTTCACCCTTTGATATAATGTTTGATGCATAACCCATCAACATTTAATAAATCAATGACTTATGCTAAATGTTGATCAACACATCCCTAATCCAGAAATATGACAAGGTATTTCAAGATTTGCCGATGAAATTACCGCCTAAAAGGAGAATTGAACATATCGTTGAAGTCAAACTAGATTCAACACTCGTAAATGTAAAGCCATATCGTTACCCCATCACCATAAAATAGAAATAGAAAGGCTGATACAAGACCTGTTAAAGCATGGAGTCATTACAAAAAGTAGAATTCCATATGCTGCACCAGTACTATTAGTTAGGAAGAAAGATGGATCTTTCTGGTTGTGTATAGATTACATAGGATTAAAAAAACATACTATTAAACACAACTTTCCTATTCTATTCATTGATGAGATGTTAGACGAACTCCATGGTGCAAAATATTTCTCAAAATTAGATTTGACATCAGGCTACTATCAAGTTCGAGTGAGATTAGAAGACGTCGAAAATACTGCGTTTAGAACTCATGAAGGGAACAATGAGTTTAAAATAATGCCATTTTGTTTAACAAATGCACCAGCCACCTTCCAGGAAACCATGAATGAACTCTTCCATCAATACTTGCGAGAATTTTTATTAGTCTTCTTCGACGATATACTCGTTTACAACAAAACGTGGAAGGAGCACCTCAAGCATCTAGAGGAAGTAATTTTCATATTAGAGAAAAATCAATTTTACGCCAAGTTATCAAAATGTACCTTTGGGTAAAAGGAATTTGAATACCTCTCAAGACCAGAATGACATATCTATGTCTCCCTCTCAACTAGGGAGGAGATATTCCACCAAGGAATGTACTCATTCCTATAGAAAAAATGTACCTACGCTCCCTCTTGACTTAGGAATTACCAAGTTTATTCCAAGAAAGAAAATTATTACCAGGATCCCTCTTAATCAGGGACTTGCAACAACTCTATAGGAAAATAAAGGGACATCCTACTGCTCTAAAGAAATCCTTCCTTCGATGTCATGAGTTTATTCTTTGTTGAGGAGTCTTCATATTTGGGATCTCTTCATAGAGCACAAATCATCCATCACTTTCATCAATGAGTCATGTCTTAATTCTACTAGAAAGTGATCCATCCGTCTTCTCATATGGTTTTCAACCGTGAATGACATATACTTCCCTTTGGTAGCCCTGAATAAGTTCATCCATATATTATTCAATTATAAATATGAACATTTAAATCAAAAATTACCTTAGTGATTGTTGTAACATTTCTTGTTTTGATAAGTTAGACATTTTAGAAGAAAAATGGAAAATTAAAAAATGCTAGGTTTGGATATGAATAGATGAAAATCCAAAAAATGTTAGGACTCAATGTCAAAAGAATTAATCATATCAAAAAAATGATAGGTTTAGATGCTTTAAAGAATAAAGGCAAAAATATTTGAAAATGCTAGGCATAGATAGAAGCAATAAAAGAAATAAAATTTCTTAGTTTTAAATTAGAAAAAAGAAATAAGTTTTGTGCAACTTGTTAAGATGCCACAACCCAAAAATAATTTGGTTTTGATCATACTGCTTAAACATGATCAAAATATTTAAATTTATGTATTTATATTAACAAATAAAGTTCACCAAATTTGTTTAAACTTGGCTGAACATTAGACTTAGGAAAATATATGGGAGTTAGACTAAATGTGCCACAAAACATTAGAATTAAATTATGTTTAATTGGGATTAATTGCTTCATTAAGTGGTTATAATAAAGCACATGGTACCTTTTTCGCAACACGACAAATGTTTTTGTAACTTGTGTTATCATCAGAGCAAATATCAACGATTGATCTCTTCCCCGCCCAGGTTAATGGCAGGAAAGGCATTTTGCACCCCCTTTCTCTGTTTCTTGTTAATTGCAGGGGGGGAGGGAGGGGTCTGAAAAGTTTTTTCCTTTTCAGTGGGCCCCTTGCAACGTGTTGCCTCCTCGTCATTTCACAACAACCCCGCTCTATACCACTTACCATCGCCTACCCCCTTCGAAATCTGCCTATCCTCCCAACGATCATTTCTCTTCCTGCTAATGACCATATCCCGACACCCAATCACCTCATGTCACCTGTAACTGTTCCTTTACATTCGATCCCTTACCGTTGCATTATACCATGCTGTTACAATCGCTTCCTTACCGTTATCCGCTGCTATTACTGTCATCCGCTCCATTATCGTTTATCCATTAAACCTCCACGACTTGTTCCCCAACAGTTATCCCGCATAATGGTAACCTAAACATGTTATAAATAAAAATTTTCCTTCCTTGCGCCATTATTTCATTTACTCTGTTGCTCTGTCAATATTGCAGGTTTCAGAGATACAATTTCAATTTTCATTCTACTATCTATCGACCCTATTGACAAATTCATTCACATGCTTATCAATTACTTTAAGAAACCACCTTATTCCGATACCAGTTTAGCACAAAAGCATCGTTTATTTCCCTCTGATTGAAATAAATGGCACCGAAAGTAAAGGGCCGAAAACCAGTGACAGAAGAAACTCCAAATATGTATGCAACCAAGAATCTTGACCATGTCCCATTCGCTGACCAGGTTTTCAAAATCACAGACACAGAACGTGAATTCGAGCTCTACGAATTACATCTTTGGTTAAAACAGAAATATCTATACAAACAAGATGAATTCAAGCTCTGGGAGACCCTATTGCCCCTGCTCACCTTTCCTCAAACCCATGAGTTTCCAGATTTAGTCATCTGGTGTCAAGCCAGATATGATCCCCTTAAAAGAACTGTAGTAGCTCAGAATGGAGACATTCTGATTTCTATTACACCTGAGACCATAAACCAGATGTTGCTAATCCCACACAATGATTCTATCAACCATTTTCCCCATGTCGCCCTCATGGATTTATATCACAAACTGACTTTTCCTCAGAGAGCTCAGATTTTTGAAACCTTTCTTCCTGATGATGTTGATCTTCCGAAAAAGAAAACTCCTTATCCATCCACTATGTTCCCTGAAGCAACCAGACACATTATTTCTTTAATATCCTGTTTTTTAGGCTATCAAAATGACATAACAGTAGATGAATCAATTTTGGGTTACTTTTCCACTTTCTCCAAAGATAGTCAACCAACATTCATGTATAATTACATTTAGTTTTTAGCTGATAATATGCATGAACAAATGATGAATTTAAATACTCAAGGCATGTTCAAGTACACTTATGTAATGGTTCATATATTTCTTTTTCAACAAGGATATCTGTTACCAATCACATTGCACAAAAAAGATGATCAAGGTGTTAATCAACCGGTCATTCATTGGAATCAATTGGTTAGGTCCATTTCAACTGAAATTTCATTTGCAGATTTCATTGACTCCTTCATTCATATAGTTTCTTAGCTTTTAAGCAGTTAGAATGAGCCTAGGATTGGCTCAAAAATCAAAAGAATATTTCATTTAAGTGATGAAGTTAAAACATGTGACTGGTATCTTTACTAGAATTATACAGAGATCAAAGTATATGGCTGTGAATTGGCACCTTACAAGTTGCCCAAATATATTCCAATGATACTTTTCTCTCTGGAATATATTAGGAAAATGATTAATATGGATGAGTTGCATTTTGTTTCAGGGAAATGAAAATCTCAGTTTAAAATCAAGACTAAGGTGGGCTCCTTCATATGCAACACTAGGTGAACATGAATTGAAGCAGATGTAGTCCTCAAGAGGACAAAATTTCAGCCAAGTTTTACTTGTTCATATGATCCATTCAACATCATTTCTAACTTGAGGTTGGAGCTGAAGAAAACACCTTACAATCACACTCCTGGGCTAGAAATTGAGAAATTCATGAACCAAGATTAGTGGGAAGAAAGCACACTACAAGAAGCGGAAGAGTAGATTATTTCTACCTCCACTCTGAAAAATCCCATTTCTAAAATAAATCACGAGAAGAGGCCTAGAGAAGAACCATCATCTTCTGCAAGCATTGCCAAGGAATTCATCATCCAGCAGAAGAAGCAAAAGACAGATTTAACCATTTCAACTGAGCAAAGTCAGAAAGAGCCAGAGATTATTGATTTGGGTGATGTAGAAGTTTCTACAACACCAGAGGGAAACATTCCTAACACTCCATCCTCCTCTTCAGTTTCACATGATCCCATGAATATTATTCAGTCAGCAGGAACAAGTGAACAGGGCGATCAAAATATTTTCTCTAAATTCTTAGAAATTAAATAGAAAAATGAAGCTTTGAAAGCAAATGTATACAATCAATTTTGGAAATAGACCTCCACTTCACAGTACAGGTTGTTGACAAAATTTGACAGTGAAAAGGGAAAGATGCAGATGGATTTCCTATAGGCCCAAGCCCCTTTTCCAAAAGCCCCTTATGATTACAAGAATACCATATTCTCTTTTGATGCCAATAATATTCATCCCATCCTCCAAATGGACATGCACATACAGTCATGAGAAATGCTTTACTCTATCATGATTAACACTGCCATGGTATTGTCCAAATTAAGAACAACTCTTTCAAATGTATAGTCAGAGTTGATGATTGAGAAACTTTTCTCTTTGGCCAAAGATAATAAGCTAAAATCATTAGAAGATATAGTGATTAAGATTGGGTATGATCCTAAAGATGTCAAAGCTGTAGAAGAAATCATTAAGAAGAAGAATGAAAACATTGTAGCTCTTTTAAAGCAACTCCAATTGCCCTCTATAGAAGATCCCCAAACCAAGGATATAGAGGAAAGTGAATAGAACAAAGAGGAAATGCTCAAACTTATCATTGAACAGAAAATTCAAATTAAGAATATGGAGGAACATATTGAAGGCCTACTCAAGGAGAAGGAACAATCTACTCAGTTCGTTGTGATTCCAATTTTAGTTATACCCATTGCAGTTGCAGGCGCAAAGTTGGGTTCTTCATCAACAACAATAGAGTCTACATCAGCTACAGGTGACACAAAACAATTTATGCATGATTTGTCTCTACAAAAGCAGGAAAATTAAAATCTTCTAGAGAAATTTAG
This sequence comes from Pinus albicaulis, assembly GCA_034641835.2. Lineage (NCBI taxonomy): Eukaryota > Viridiplantae > Streptophyta > Pinopsida > Pinales > Pinaceae > Pinus > Pinus albicaulis. The sequence goes on from CM076584.1 coordinate 1,430,326,024, forward strand.
GAATTTAGAAGCACAACAAATAAAGAATGATACTCTCTACATGGAAGAAATGCAGAAATCCCACAGATTAACACAAAGAATTTAGAAGTTAGAGAGTGAGTTATTGATGGCAGACACCTTTACGCAAGCCAAGGAAAGCATTTGGACAAAAATAAGTCAGTTATGACTTAAGTATAGCCCTCCATACAAATTATTTTTGAACAGTAAGAACTAATCAGTAAGTGAAAAATAGTCATTGAGCAAGAAAATGCAACACTTAAACAAAAACCAGCTGAAGCTTCAGATATGATTTAGGTGCTAAATTCAAAGAGAAAAGTTGAATTAGAACCAATTCATGTCACAAATAAAACAAAAATCATTTTGGAAATCAAGAAATTTCTGGAGAAGAAGAATTTGTTAAATCAATTGGAAACTAAGTGTTCAGCTTTGGACACTGCTGTCCAAATATTTCGCATCAAGTTCAACCTGTTAAATCAAAGAGGATTTCCAAGATTAGTAGCACCAAATGACAAGTTAATTATCTTGGAGGAGTATTGCAAGAAGATTTATACAATTGCAATTGATAAAGCTAAATTTGTAGGGATAAAAGGTCATATGACATGAAAGGCTTTTATGGAGGCTTTAGAGTTTGATTTAATAATCAGACATGAAATTAAACATATTTTTATCAATAAGCCTACTTTTGAAAGATATTCTAAAGTAGATGAAGTTTTCAGGAGATTGATTAATCTAGATATACCAAGACAAGAAATATGGGATCACTTATGTGAAACTATCGAGTAAATTTCATGTCCAACAGCATGCCAACAAAGCAACGCATTTTGGGGCCACATCATCAACCACTTCCTTGAAGATAGTGACAACTCAATTCAACAATTTTTGTATTCCTATATTTTGATACTGGTTTTGTAATCTGTTTAGATGCTTCTAATAGATAGATTTTAGTATAAATAACTCTCCATTCGAGTTATTAAGGGTTGCACCCTTGGATGAGCACCCATAAAGCATAATTGTATGAGCTAAGATAATTGATGATTAGTAAAAGGATTATGGATTTGTTTCAAATAGTTTGTATCCTTGTAATTTTTTCCAGTATACATTTCATTATGTTTTCTGCATATATTTAAGTTTTATGAAGATAAGTAGGTAATATAAAACTAAGTTTTAGTCTATCTTAAATTCTTTGAAGTTATAATCTATTTTAGTGATTGATTTATTAAACTATCTGCGTATATAAGTCCCTATACATCAATTAATTTTCAGGAATCTTCGTAAGGTTTTATATATATACCTTAAGTTGTAAACATTGTTTGTCAGCCTTTCTTACTTATGATAAACTAAGCATTCAATCTGGATATTTAGTAGATCATAGTTTCTTACAATTTCTACCTTCACATATGCAAAATTAAATCACTGTTTTGAAGTAAAGAACAACCCTTCTCTTAATACTCAATACTATCAAAGTTTAAAACATCTCCTTGTTATTTTCTCAATACATTGGTCATCCAAAAAGTCCTTTTAAAACAAAAAAATATTTTAGATGCTCTGGCATAATTAATTAACCTATAATTATCTCAGAGGACAACATCATATTAGCGTCGTTGCCAGGGATACGAAATTTGATCCATTTTCCCTTGGACAACGATATAGCTATTCCTTTAAGGGTGAATAAAGGACTAGTAGATTAAAAGCTTTCACCTGGCGACTTCATAGGACTCAAAATTGGCTCCTTCAAGACATACAAGGTCCCACTCTGATTTTGAGATTGTTTTACCTTTGTTAGATCCGGAGAGGCTGGTAAGACAATCCTCTTTAAGAAGAAGAATTCAAACTCATTCTTATTCTATACCACCTCAACCATGGGATACTTCAGCCCCTGATCCCTTTAGATCTGGACAATTCCTTTAAATTAAGAAGATCTACCACTTAGGGTACATGAACCGATCTCTAAGGGAGTTGATTTTCAGTTAGCTCTTTTGGTTCATTCATTAGAATCATATCAAAGACCTGAAGTACCTTATGAGTATCCCAAATCATAACAGGATTTGGATTTTCATTTACTTGAATTCGAACCTACTGATTTCATTTCTCCGACTTATTATTCTTTTCCATCTACTTCTGCTCAACCATAAGATATTTTCTCCTTATATTCATATCCTTTATTTGAACCTAAAGAAGGAGAAACATAGGTTCATAAATTGATCATTCGAACACCTTTGAAATATTTTAGATCTTCAACTTTATTTCTTCATCCACGTTCTTTTACCCCTCCATCTTCACCTTCATATTCAACTTCCACCTCATCATCTTCTACATCAACCTCATCATATTCTACAACAACCACTACTGATTCCTCTTCATCTTCATCACAAGGTATGGCTTCTTTTCAGCCTATTGTTCAATCAAGGTATGCTGCTTTACAACTTTCAAACATACTAAACAATTTTCTTGATGGATATTTGAAATACCTTCCAAGGTTTAATGGAGAAACTGGTTTATCCGTGGAATATCATTTAGCATCATTCTTAGACTTTGTTGAGAATATGAATATTGAATATGAGAATGTATATATGAGATTTTTTGTTCAATCCTTAGAAGGAAATGTTAGGATCTGGTTTAGGCAATTGAGGGCACACTCTAATCGAAGTTGGGATGAATTTTTCACCAGCTTTAAGAATCAATGGGGGGTTAAAATGTATCATGTTTGTTTTCTAACAGAATTTGAATGATCTGAAAATGACCTGAGTTACTTAGCTCTATTTCAGAGATTGATTGTAGGGGCATTTACTAGATATGTCACCCTTAAAGAAAGGATGAGATCCAGAGGCTACCTGGCCCGTTACAGACTCCGTTTATAGAACTTTATAGAGATTAACACTCAGGTTCTTAAAATGCGGAATTTACCAATATCTTTCCTAGTCCTTATACAAAATGTGATTGGCAGTATTACTGAACAGTTATTATATACATTAACTGTTTAGACATGAAATAATCCATGTATGTTTAGATTGAACAATTTCACATTAATCACATAAGCAATACCATAAGACAAAGAATTTTGTGACGGAGTTCGTCCCTTCTGGACTACGTCTCCGGGTCCGCCTCAGAATTGTGCGTCCATTGTATTCTTCAAGCCAAGAGAAATATGCTACAATGAATCATCAGTTGCACTACTAATGTTGCCGATATGGACCATCCCTTGGATAGGCTAACTGATCCAACTCTTTTCTTTCAACACTTAAGAAAAGACATGGATGATTCGCACATTAAAACAAACTGAGGAACTAAAGCTTTATGGACCTTTGACTGGATGGTGGCTGAAAGAGTTTTAGAAAGTCAAATTTGATCTCGTCAATCATCAAGGTACTTCGATACTGACTTTATGCAAGTAAGATGGCCTTTTATCCTTCAATAAACCTGCAATAAGAAACTTTCCACCAATTATATCTTCTGTCTTCTTAAGAGTGCCTACTTCTTCTTGAAGTAGGGAAAACTCTCCTCAACACTCCTCTCTTGAGAACTCTCTCTCAACACCCCCTTAAAGTGACATCTTCGAGTCTTTTTATAACAAAGACAAACTTTAAATATTTAGGCTTCCTCCTTTGATTCATCTGAATCCTAAAGGTTCATGCCTTCCTTATTGTTACTTAGATTATAAGGGATTTTTTTTAATGATTGGATAACATGCATATCCATTTGCATACCAATTTAGGCTTCATGATAAACTTTTTCATGACTTGATGGCTAGATCTCGAATGCTTCGAAGCCACATCTGAAATAAGTTGAGAAATCATTTATGAAAAGGATCGAATCCCTATCTTACACAATCCTAGGGATCAACATTTCCAACTTTAGCACTGACATTAAATTAGAAAAGCCATATTAAAACTTTGGATAGGCTCTGACTGCTGGCGGTCAGGCTGACGGTGCAGAGAAAGGTTGACCGCACATATGAATAGGCGGTGGTATAACTGCAACTGGCCACCTGTGGTTTATCCGCCCGACGGTTCTGCGTTGTAACAGCTGTCCACACAACATTCCCGCCGCGGTTTACAACTTCTCATATGTTGTAACATTTCCTGACGCGGTCTTACATCAGCGGTCATACAACTTTCTGCTGCGGTCTTCAAAACTCTGGTCACAAGACTCCGACATGTTTTATTGCCACGCGGTTTACATAACACTGTGGGTTAAGTTTTTAAAAACTCCCGAACCATAGTTTTATACCTATGTGCTAAGTCTTCAACCTTTCTGCTATATCATAGGTTTTATAAAACCCGACATCGAACTTTATACATAGTCCGAAACCCTTTGCACTATGGGTTTATTACTTAGGTTTTTCAAACCCATCTCCCGAACCTTTTATTAAGGTTTTACATCATTACATTGAACCTTAATATAAAAATTTATATCATGGGTTTCCTACACATTATCCAAACCTTAAAAGGTTTATGATTTAAAATTGCGCTAGGAGGCTTAAGTCCATAAGTTTATGAAACTTAGGAATAGAAATTTAAGACCATAGACTTCGTGCTAGGACTTTGATTGACATTTGGTCCTAGGAATAGATTGAGGCCTTTACAACAAATTAAATGTGTTTTCATTTGACACTTAGCGCTAGTCCTTAGGACTTAAACCTAGGACTTAGGACTTAAACTTAAACTTATTCCTTTTTACCTTAGGATCTGTTTTATCCATTAAGGTTTACAAAAGCGGACTATAAACATTTTCGACCTTTACAATTAATACTTAGGACAAGTTTTATTACATAAGTCTTTAACAAACTTTGTTGTTTTTGTCACAGGTCAACTTGAAGATGTCTTGATTGGCGCTTTGGAAACATATTTGCTGGAGTAGAATCTGAAGTCGATGTCGATCGATGTCGAACATTTGAACTCACAAATTTGTTGACCATCTTGATCAATACCTGAATTATTACATAATCGATAATTGCCAAATTCCAAATAATCATCTTGGTCATTTGGGTAATTTCGATACAATTTTAATAATTCTAAAATTGGATCACACCTCCAATCTTAAGAACTTTTAGTTCTCCAAAAGTTTTATTACAATACTTTGGAAAACAAATTCAATTCTAGAATCCTAGTTGTTAGCGCTCAAATCTACCTTAGGCTGAAATAAGGTAAAACTCAAGGCTACATCAAACCACGCTCAGCCTCGTAGCTAGCCCTATGAGGACAGGAGAGGGCTCTCTCCGGGTCTATCTCGGCAAAAGGTTTTCAGAGGGGCTGAGATGACTTATAATGAACAATGAATACTGATTTTAGGCTAGTAAAGAGATAGGAATGTTTGATTTTGATTTTTTGGGTTTTCGTTGGAGAAATGGGAAAAAATAATTTTGGGTCCGGGGATAAGGCTAGATCTTTGCAAAATTCGAGTTGGGGTGAGGTAGGCAATAGTCTTAATGCTTTTGATTGGATATATGGATGGATCAGAAAGACAAGGAGCTTAAAAGGGCAAGGATGAACATGGATCCTTTTCAAACAGGCGAAAACATGTAAAATTAAACAAATTCAAAGGCAGAGCATTGTAAACAATGGATTCAACCTCATCTACTCATTCATTTAATTTTAGAAGCATAAGAAGGGATGGCATACATTAAACATGAAATAACTTACAGTAAACTGAGAGAAAACACCATTAAGAACTGAAAGCCACAAGAATCCCAACAGGTGCTGCAAATCCTGTGATCTTTCCTTAGCCAAAATATGAAAAAATATGTACAATAGTGACAAAAGTTTCCCAAGAGTCCAACCTGTAGAATGTCTCAAAAATTACAATATATAGATCAATATAACCCCTTCCCATGCCTCTAGGGGTCGAATTCCTTCTTCAGGGATCAGTTTCAACCAAATTCTAATCAAGGAACTAAATTCTAGGCAGCTAACAACTTGCCTCTAAAAGAGTGGAAACTGATTCATTTACATGATTTTCACTTTTTTGAGAGTGAATCTTCTAGAATAGGTAAAAGTAAGCCAAAGTTACATGCCAACCATCAATTTACATCATGAAAACCCAAAAATTTCATCCACAAGCAAAACTGGTCCCAACTGGCCGAAATTCTAAGCTGGAAGTTGAAAATTCAGCCAAAAATCTATGTGGGTAGCGCGCCTGAGCTGAATGGGTAGCGCGCCATTCAGCCTGATCTTGAGGCACTTCCCGGCATCCAAATTGAGCTCATGATAGCTCGTTGGAAAGCTCTGGATGTTGGCTATCCAACCCAAGTGGAATTTACCAATTTGGAGCTCATTTGACCCTCAAAAACTTCATTTTCCCAGAAGTACTTCCTGCTGGTGCAAAAGGTGGCAGCAAGGTGGTTTTCATGGTGTTTTTGGGCCTTTTGACCATCCAAAATATGATGAAATGCTTCGGAAATGCCTAAGCATGCATAAATTACCATGAAAAACCCAAAAATGCAAATATTTCCTTCAGCAAGTGTCCCGAACAAAAGTGAGCACATCGACGCGCTACCCGTATAGCGGAAAAATCTGTTTTTGGACCAAAATATTTCAAAATGACAAAAGTTTCTCCGAATTTTCCCAAATTCGGAGTGAAGACCCTCCATCATGTATCATTCCCAGCCAAAGAAGCTTCGGCCAAAATCCGGAGTGGATTAGGCCTTTCCCGCCGTTTTAGTGCTTCGCTCAACCTCCTCTTCAGAATCTTCATTCTCGCTTTGCAGACATGCATGCGAGCCCAATAATGACCTTTCATGTGGCGAAGCATGTCTTTGTCTCTGTTGGCCTTCTCAATCAACTTCTCCAAATTAATGTTAACCCATGTGAGTACAGAATCTCGATCAATTGGTGTCATGTCGCCGGGTCTCTTCCGGGCCAATTGTCGATCTTCACGGATTCGCCGCAGCTCATAAAGTTCGTGCTCATCCTCCAGATGTTTGTTACGCTGCTCCAGATAGTTTATCACCCACTGAGCCCTCTGCTCCTGGATGATCTCCTTCAGTTTCGAGCTAGGAGAGCTCGCATCAACATCAATGATCGTGAAATCCGTGTCCCGGCCTCCTGATGGGCCCTCATCATGCATGGGCCTCTTGCCCCTGTCCTGGATCTGTACCTGTGCTGAAGAAGAAGGTGAGACCCCTTCCACATCATGTGGAGATAATACTCGCTCTGCTGATGGAGTCGGCAAGACCCCTTCCACCCCGGGTGGAGATAATACTCGCCGTGTAGCTGCAAATAGTACTTGCGATACATGAAGTACGGAATGTTCATCATACGTACCCTCGTGAAGTGCATCAACAAACGAACATGGTACGCAAAGAGACGCGAGAATCTGCCCTCGCAACTGAAATACTGAATGATGAGTTTCATCAGTGGTGCAAACTCATCCCTCAGGAATCTGAAAGGAAAAACTCTGCCCAAGTGCCTCATATACCTAGGTTTGATGTATGGCTCATAGTGGAATTTCTCTAACTGCTGATGTTTGTTCCATTCCTCTCCCAGATTTGGTATGCCAGTGGCCTGAGCAATAGTCATTGGTGACAGAATGAAATCTACTCCAGCGAGATTTACACGGCCATTATGTAAATGTAGAACAAACAGACGAGCTAGTTCACGATGAAGCTGGGTTTGTGAAATCATTTCACAGAATCGAAAACATGATTGAACCCGAAAACAATCCATTGCAAGCGGACATGCCTGCAATTGAGCCAAAGAAGTAGGCTCCTCCCTGAGATGTTTACCACCTTTGCCACCTCTGTGAGGCCTCCGTGGCACATTACCCTCTGCTGTGGAATCACTGTCAGACTCCTACTCATAAACTGACTCTGTCTCTGACATGGCTTTGAAAACAAAATATTTGCAATATGGATGCTGATATAGGTGCAGTGAAGGAAAGATTTTAATGTAAGTTCAAAACCCAATAAATTTCACACATGTACCCAAGTATCACAGGAAAACAAAATCATAATGAGGATGGCTCTGTTTTAATGGCATAAAAACTATCACTGTTCTGATCACAAGTAAGTTTGACAAATGAGTACCAAATGCAACTGTATGGTACAACTTTTATAATGATGGCCAAAATTTTTCAAAGGGGCAAACAAATATGGGACTGTGTTTTATCAAATGGGGAATAGGAACAACATGACAATGATCACAGTGAAACAAATGGCCATGACATTGATAATAGAATTATGATGACAAGAAGGTGGGAGTGATATCATAAACTAAGGGCGCGAGGATGATGTACACAGCGTGCTAGGGCATGAGCATATCCACTATTCACAAAAGTTTTCAAACCTTCACAAGACTGTCCATATATATTCAAAACCCTTAAGGAATAAATCTGCATATAAATGTAGGGTTCATACATTTCTCTTCAACCAAGGCTTGTTTCCCAACATCAATAACACCACAATCATGCTAAAAATCTACTGAGCAATGATAAAAACCTGTTTGCAAGTTGCTGGAGTCGATTTGATACGAAACTGGGCGCAAGACAAAAAATTTCTGGGCTCTGTGTTGTATGGGTAGCGCCCCTGCCCAATGGGTAGCGCGCCTCAAGTGGGTAGCGCTCGTGTTAATTAACATTGGCTGTGGAGTTTAAGTGGGTAGCGCGCACCATGTGAGTAGCGCGCACTCTGTATGGGTAGCGCGCACTCCAAACACTGTCCACGGTTATGAAAACACGGCTTCGGCCTTCAAGAACTCAAATTCGATTTCTGCCTTGCGAATTTCTTGCAAATGACTTTGTTTGCCATGTTTTATACATGAAGAAAATATCTCATCAAATCAGATTTGATTTCAAATTTGTTTGATAACCCACTTTCATAATGTTTCTGCACTTTGACATTTGATCTTTTAATACAATGCTTCTCCTTTGGCTTTTCTGAGTTTTTGGACTGATAACTTTGTTGTCTTTTGCAGGGATCCGGCACTTGGCTTAGGAAAAGATCAGAGGCTTGCACTGAAGCTTCTTATGATGAAATAAATACAATTATTACAAAAATGAAATTAGACAATTTCTAGTTCCAAAACAGAGTTTTGGACTAGAAATGTCTTCAAATACTTATGATAATAAAAATATGAAACGAGAACTTTTTGGAACCAACCTCATGGCCTGCGGGCTTTATGACATGTATGCAAAGGATTTGAAAACCCTAGACTCTAGGACTAAAGACTCTTTTTAAACGAAACAAATCATTAATGACCATGAATGAAATGACTATGAACTTCAGTGATTTTTGAGGAATTTTAAATAGCCCTGCAGGTACAAGCATGAGGAAACACAAGACAACCAGACCCCCTCGTCAGTCAATGGCATGCTCCTAGCGAAATGCAACGAAGTGGAACGAGCGAGACACCTAAGAATGAATATGCAAAAAGCGAATTGATCTCTGACGGAGGGCTGTAAGGACCGACTCTAACATTGGCTCCAATGGGGATGGTGGCTCCATGGAGATGCCAAGAACGGCAGATCTCTGGGGGAGTCAGACAGTGCCTTCATCCATTGGGCGATGGAATCATTATTTCGACAAAGAACTCAAAACTCTTGATATATTTATTGACTGTAAACTTGACTGAAAAGCGACAGAAACTTGACCAAAACTGACTCGATTTTTAAACTGAAAAGACTGATAAAACTGACTTGACGAACTTCAAACCAACCAACCTCCATCTCCAGAATTATAGCCTTCGCTCTGGGCCCCAGACTGAAGATGGGAGATTAGTACACACTTGTAATAAAACAGAGATAAAATGATATACACAATGATGATGAAATCAATAGAAAATACTCAGAAGTGGTATCGCTTCAGCAACCGACCATTGATCGGTCCTCCAGGACAATCATCTCCATTCATTTCCTTGAGAAGAAAGGCGTTTTGACCACGATACGCTGCTATCTTGAAAGGACCCTTCCATAAGTTTTCAAATTTTCCGTGCTTTCCCTTATCTTCATTACGAGCGTCCCACTTCAAAACCATCTCATCCAACTGAAACTTATCTGCTTTTGCCTTTCTGTCATAAGTCTTCTTTATGCGCTCCTGCAACTTGAAAGTATTTTGAAATACCTCCTCCCGTGTCTGCTGTAAATGAATCATCTGATTAATCCTCTGCTGCATGGGATCCTCCTCACTACCAGCTTCCTGAAGCAATTTGACCACCGGGATAGCAAGCGAAGTAGGAAAAACCGTGTCCATCCCGTACACCAGCTCGAAAGGAGACATGCCAATAGACTTTTTCTGACTTACCCTATCAGCCCACAGCACATTCACTAATTTCTTGTGCCAGCCCTTTTTGTTAATTTCCAACAATTTCTTAATGATATTCACCAAGGACTTATTTGAAGATTCCGCCAAGACATTTCCTTGCGGATGGTAGGCGGTCGAATGTCCCAAGATGATATTGTACTTATAGCAAAATTCAACCATCCTCTTAGACTTGAAGGCCACTGCATTATCTGTGATTATCTTACTAGGACACCCAAAACGTGACAGAATATTGTTTTCAAGAAAAGAGATAATTACCGCATCTGTGGCCTGTCGAGTGGGAATCGCCTTGATCCACTTTGTGAAGTAGTCCGTCGCTGTCAATATCCATCTATGTTGTCCGGAAGATGCTGGGTGGATTTCCCCGATAAAATCCAATCCCCACTGCTGGAATGGTGCACTAACTTCAATTGGTTTGAGAGGCAAAGGCTGTAATTTTTGCTTCCCTTCGAAAATTTGACACTCGTGACAATTCTTAACAGCCTTATATACATCAGAAAACAAAGAAGGCCAATAATACCCTACCCTTAGAATCTTATTAGTTGTGGTCTTCCAAAACAAATGGCCTCCGCAGTCACCTCTGTGAAAGTCCTCCAAAACTCTTTGAGCTTCCTCCTCTACCAAACAATTCAACAAAACTCCCCCAGGGTCTTTCCAATACAATGCAGAATTCAATATACAAAATTTTGCAGCTCTCAACTTCAATCTTCTACTCTTATTTCTAGGCATCCCGGGAGGTGGAGATAAATTCTGAAGCACGTATAAAATGTCAGCATACCAAGGGGAAGAAACAAAAATATCAGATACCTGAACTGACGTACTTTCCTCATCTTCATCGGACATGGCAGCAATCAAATTTATATCTAGAGCATGCAGATTTGTTTCAGCCATAAGCTTGGCGAGTCCTTGTCCTTTGATCAGCTTGGTCGGTTTAATCTCCACATCGTATTCTAACAACGCAGCGATCCACTTACCCCGTCTTCCCTCTGGATCTTCTTGTACCAAAACATCTTTAACTGCTACGTTAGGAACGTATGCTATAATGTGGGAATGCAGTATATACACACGGAAATATTTCAAGGCCTTTACAAGCGCAAGTGATTGTTTCTCAATAATATTGTATTTCAATGCTCCGTCCCTTATAATCCGACTGAAAAAAGCAATGGGCTTCTCAACTCCATCCCTTTTTTGCATTAAAACAGCTGACAATGTATGCTCAGAAGCAAAAGAAAACAAAATGAAGTCCTGTGTATAGTCCGGGCTGATTAAAATAGGGGCTAAAGAAAGAGCTATCTTTACCAAATTGAATGATTTCACTGCCTCTTCTGTCCACTTTACCTGACTATCCTTTTTCAGCATGTTCGTGATTTCTCTAAGATGCTCTGCAAGATTTGGAATGAAACGACGCAGAAAATTCATTTTACCATTAAATGACTGTATTTCTTTCTTGTTCCGGGGCTGTTCAATCTGCTGGATGGCTTCAACACGTGCAGGGTCAACTCGAATGCCATCTTTCGATATGATGTGGCCAAGGAGCTTGCCTTCATCCATGGCAAAAAGACTCTTCTTCGGATTCAGCGAAATGCCATATTTTCTGCACTTCTGGAAAACAATTTTCAAATGATATAAATGTTCCTCATCAGAAGTTGAAAACACAGTTAAATCATCAAGGTAAACAACCAAAAATACATCTTTCTCGTTGGCAAAAGCCATGTCCATTGCACGCTGAAAGGTGGCGCCTGCATTCTTCAAACCAAACGACATTTTTGCATAATGAAACGTTCCCCATGGAGTGGTGAACGCAGTCTTGTCACGATCATCTTCATGCACTAATATTTGGTTGTATCCTGAGTAGCCATCGAGTAGTGACATCCTTGATGCTCCAACTACTCGCTGCAATATATGGTCCATTTTTGGCAGCGGATAATTGTCTTTTAATGATACCTTATTCAAATTTCTGAAATCGATACATAAACGGATCTCACCTGTTTTCTTTCTCACGGGCACCAAATTTGATATCCAATCTGAAAATCGGATAGGCACAATGATTCCTGACTTATACAACCTGTTTACCTCTTTTTCAATCGATGGTAGCAACTTTGGATTGATTCTCCTCAACTTTTGACGAAAAGGCTTCTGATTTGGTTTGATGGGGATAGTATGCTGAATGATATTAGTGTCATATGTTTTTAGATCTGAGTAATCCCACACAAAAGCATCAGAAAATGAAGACAACAATTTCACATACTCAGCCCTTACCTTTGGCGACAATGACTTTGATAACTTTACCATCTTGGGATTCTCAGCTGTCCCAATATTTACCTCCTCAACACCTTTCTCCATCGGCCTCAATGTTGGTTTGCGGGCTACATCGTCTTGGTCAAAAAGTTCCTCCAAAGGAATCAATCCCTTAGGAATGATGTTATCTTTAAGTTGCAGCACTTCCATTTGGTTTATTTGTATGTCATCATTACCATCATCATGTTCTGTATCTATTGAGGTGTCTTTAAACTTACCCTTATTCTGCAGAAAGTCACTAATCTCCTCGTCATCCTGAAAGACTTGCCAACATCACTGATTGTCTGGAACGGTGGGGCGATGTTTCACATGAATCTCGAACTTGTTGCTGGAATTCATTGGAATTTTTAAATTGCTTGCTGCCTTAGCAAGTCCATCAGCAACACCATTTTGTATGCGGGGCACACATGTCAAGGTATGATCAGAAAATAACTTCAGAATATCTAAAACTGCATTACGGTAAGCCCTCATGCGAGGATGCTTGGCCTGAAACTCACCTTTAACTTGCTTTATCACCAACTCTGAATCACCATACACTGCAATTCTTTTCGCTTTCAGCTTTCTAAGAATCTTAAGGCTAGCAATTAGAGCCTCATATTCCACTTCATTATTAGAACAGTCAAATGCTAGCTTGTAGGAACACACTCTCACATTGCTTGGAACCTTATCCGGAGCAGAAAATGGACTATGAATCCAAACACCAATTCCAGCACCATCACTACCCACTGCACCATCAAAATCCATGGTCCAAAGACCATCTTCATCGTCCTCTAAATGCTGAAATTGCGCCAACTCTGTTTTTTCTGTTTGCTGCCCATTGTCTTTAGCTGATTGCTCCACAATAGCTTGTTTTTCTCTTCTTTCCTTTTGCAGAACTTCTCTAAAATTCTCAGTGATTTCTGGTATATCTTCCGCCTGAACTAATTGACTATCTATATCATTAAAACTATCAGCAAGCAACACAAACGATTCTAAGTCGGTATGTACATAATTTACAGGATGATTGATTGGCTTCTCTTTGCTAGTTATCATGTATTTCATCTTCTGCTCTCGATATAACTTTCTCATTTGACCGAAGACTGAAATTGTCGCATAAGAGAAATCTAACTGAAGTGTGCCTTTCAAATTTGCCCCCCAAGATCTTGAAAGGAGCATACCAAATCGCGGAGGAATGTCCGCCACAACCACATCCATTAAGACATTCTTCGCTGGAATTTGATCTAAGCTCACAACCAAATCTTTGATGAGTCCTATACACCTCACACGGCTGGAATCAAATGAATACAAATCATGATATTTTCTTGTAATGTCTAATCCCAACTTTTCCATGATCGCCTTTGGCATCAAATTGTGCGAAGCACCCGAATCGAACATGGCATTGTGCAAAACATATTCATGCAACCTCAAACTGATATAAAAGGGAGGAACATCACTGTCAGGGGACTCACCATCTAATGCAGGCCCGAAAATCAATTATGGCTGATCATCCTCAACATTTACCGTATCGAACATTGGATCAAAGTTCAGAATTTTGGAGACTTGACCGCGGTAGCTGCTGTTCTTCATGATTTCTGTCAAAGGAATAGATATTTTTAACTTGGAAATTTCATTTTCCAAACTAAATGATGAAACTTTTTCGACTTCTTTGACCGGAGCTTCCTTCTTTTCAGCCTTATCTTTCACTATGTTTGGCTGATTTACCTTTTCTGCTGATGATACTTTATTAGCTGCGGGATCAATTGTCTCTTTTCCTTTCTTCTGTGGTATCGGTGAATCTGCCTTTGGTGCTGAAACTTCTTTTCGTTTCTGAATTGGATTTATGGGCACATCTCAGTTTCTCAATGAGTATTGCTTTTTTTGGGCAGACAAAGCATTCAAATATCCTCTTTGGTAATCATCTGACTCTTCCTCTAAATCTGCATCATTTGCTAAAATGAAATCTTCATCTTTCTGTGCAGCTGAACTTTCTCCATATTCTTCATCCTCAGTAATATAAATAGGCAGATCGTCGGGAGTAAAGAAATGATTTTGCTCACCCACTACATCATCATCATCGTCTGAATCTTGACTCACAAAATTCTGCAAAAGAGGTGTTTTAATCTGCTGCTGGGGTGCCGGCTCTTGTGGTCTTTGTTCACGCTGCTTAATTCTGAACTGTGGCTGCTGCTGGCCACGGTAGTTAGGATTACGAATCTGCGTTTCTGGTTTGTCAAGGTTCATCCTTTTGAACATTTTTTCCATCTCATGAAGCAAGTGTTGTTCAGATGTAGATGTGGAAGGCTCTTCCTTTATAGTCACTCTTTTCTCTGCTTTCAACCGTGCTCTCTTATCGTTCAGATTCGCCTCAACACTAACGACAATCTTCTGCATATCTTCTAAGGTAGGCGGATCTCTGTCACGTAGCGAATAAGCCATCTTCGGATCAAAACCATCAGGGAATTTAAGAAGAGCTGACTTTTTAGACGGTCTTAAGTCATCTGGGATTGCATTATACACTGTATTGAATCTGATAATATAATCCTGAACGGACTCACCCAGATTACGCTTGATGTTTGTATACTCTGAAGTGATTTGCAGCGGATCCTTTCTCATCTCCCATCGATCTAAAAACTGTGTCTGAAGGTCTTGCAATGTATTGATACTTCTGGCCTGTAGAGCTCTGAACCATTTACGAACCTCTCCTCCAAAAGTCTGGGCAAACAATCTCATTGAAACATTTTCTGCATCAATTTCATGCAGGTCCAAAAAGTCTGTCATCCGGACGATATGCTGCTGAGCTGATATACTCTGTGGGGTGCCATCAAATATGGGAATCTTGCTCTGGTAATCAGCAGGCATAGGATCTAAATTGGCCGGCAAAACAAGAGGTGCAAATCTGGCTGCCATGACTCTTGGCGGATTTATAATCTGCTGTCTCGGAGAAACAGGAGGACTGGGAGCAGTAGGTGAACGAGGTGTATGTGGTGGAGACGGAGGAGAAACTACTGCTGATTGCTGATCAGAAATCTCAGGCTGAACGGGAATGGTAGGGATAAAGGAAGGTTCAGTGGAAATTCGTGAACTAGATGCAACTTCAGATGGTCCAAGAGTTTGTGAAGCAGATTCAGTGAATTCGGGATTGTTGGTAGCCACAATGGAATTTTGCAACTGTCTATCCAAGTGATATGAAACAAATCTGAATTGCAAATCTTCAAAAAAAAATGGATCCGGAACTAATCTTGATAACTCAGTTTCAGAAAAATTTACAAATAAGGATGTTTCAAATCGTTCATCAAAAGGAATTTCGTCAACATATATAATTTTCACAGGACAGGATGCAGATCTAGAAAGTGATCTGGAACTTCTAGAACTCACTTGACTTTCTCTTTCAGAACTTTCTTGACTTCCTTGTCTTCTAAGAATCGTAGGAATCAGATTTGGATTTTCAAATATCGTTGGTGGATCAGGGTCAGGATTCGACCTAGTATTCCTTCTTGAAGCCAGTGTATTGATCTTCTCGGGATAAATTTCAAGGAATACAATCAATTATCTTCAACCTATCGACTTCTAGACTCAATCATCCAAAGGTCTAGAACGAACAAGTATACTGGGGTGATTTGAAAATCAAGTGCTGCATTCACAAGCTTACCGGAGATCGACTGAAGCAACGTTTATCTACTTTCACTTATGCATGGAAAAAGCGTTTCGAAAGCTACCTGGCGTGACTTCAGACTCCGTCTAAGACTCATGAAACAAACACATCAACAAGCAAACCATTGAGAGATTCCCCAATATGGTCGCCACTATGTTAGCGCTCAAATCTACCTTAGGCTGAAATAAGGTAAAACTCAAGGCTACATCAAACCACGCTCAGCCTCGTAGCTAGCCCTACGAGGACAGGAGAGGGCTCTCTCTGGGTCTATCTCGGCAAAAGATCTTCAAAGGGGCTGAGATGACTTATAATGAACAATGAATATTGATTTTAGGCTAGTAAAGAGATAGGAATGTTTGATTTTGATTTTTTGGATTTTTGTTGGAGAAATGGGAAAAAACAATTTTGGGTCCGGGGATAAGGCCAGATCTTTGCAGAATTCGAGTTGGGGCGAGGTAGGCAATAGTCTTAATGCTTTTAATTGGATATATGGATGGATCAGAAAGACAAGGAGCTGAAAAGGGCAAGGATGAACATGGATCCTTTCCAAACAGGTGAAAACATGTAAAATTAAACGAATTCAAAGGCAGAGCATTGTAAACAATGGATTCAACCTCATCTACTCATTCATTTAATTTCAGAAGCATAAGAAGGGATGGCATACATTAAACATGAAAGAACTTACAGTAAACTGAGAGAAAACACCATTAAGAACTTAAAGCCACAAGAATCCCAACAGGTGCTGCAAAACCTCTGATCTTTCCTTAGCCAAAATATGAAAAAATATGTACAATAGTGCCAAAAGTTTCCCAAGAGTCCAACCTGTAGAATGTCTCAAAAATTACAATATATAGATCAATCTAACCCCTTCCCATGCCTCTAGGGGTCGAATTCCTTCTTCAGGGATCAGTTTCAAACAAATTCTAATCAGGGAACTAAATTCTAGGCAGCTAACAACTTGCCTCTAAAAGAGTGGAAACTGATTCATTTACATGATTTTCACTTTTTTGAGAGTGAATCTTCTAGAATAGGTAAAAGTAAGCCAAATTTACATGCCAACCATCAATTTACATCATGAAAACTCAAAAATTTCGTCCACAAGCAAAACTGGTCCCAATTGGCTGAAATTCTGAGCTGGAAGTTGAAAATTCAGCCAAAAATCTATGTGGGTAGCGCGCCTGAGCTGTATGGGTAGCGCGCCATTCAGCCTGATCTTGAGGCACTTCCCAGAATCCAAATTGATCTCATGATAGCTCGTTGGAAAGCCCTAGATGTTGGCTATCCAACCCAAGCGGAATTTCCCAATTTGGAGCTCATTTGACCCTCCAAAACTTCATTCTCCCAGAAGTACTTCCTGCTGGTGCAAAAGGTGGCAGCAAGGTGGTTTTCATGGTGTTTTTGGGCCTTTTGACCATCCAGAATCTGATGAAATGCTTCGGCAATGCCTGAGCATGCATAAATTACCATGAAAAACCCAAAAATGCAAATATTTCCTTCAGCAAGTGTCCCGAACAAAAGTGAGCACATCGACGCGCTACCCGTATAGCGGAAAAATCTGTTTTTGGACCAAAATATTTCAAAATGACAAAAGTTTCTCCGAATTTGCCCAAAATCGGAGCGAAGACCTTCCATCATGTATCATGCCCATCCAACGAAGCCTCGGCCAAAATCCGGAGTGGATTAGGCCTTTTCCGCCGTTTTAGTGCTTCGCTCAACCTCCTCTTCAGAATCTTCATTCTCGCTTTGCAGACATGCATGCGAGCCCAATAATGACCTTTCATGTGGCGAAGCATGTCTTTGTCTCTGTTGGCCTTCTCAATCAACTTCTCCAAATGAATGTTAACCCGTGTGAGTACAGAATCTCGATCAATTGGTGTCATGTCGTCGGGTCTCTTCCGGGCCAATTGTCGATCTTCACGGATTCGCCGCAGCTCATAAAGTTCGTGCTCGTCCTCCAACTGTTTGTTACGCTACTCCAGATAGTTTATCACCCACTGAGCCCTCTTCTCCTGGATGATCTCCTTCAGTTTCGAGCTAGGAGAGCTCGCATCAACATCAATGATCGTGAAATCCGTGTCCCGGCCTCCTGATGGGCCCTCATCATGCATGGGCCTCTTGCCCCTGTCCTGGATCTGTACCTGTGCTGAAGAAGAAGTCGAGACCCCTTCCACATCATGTGGAGATAATACTCGCTCTGCTGATGGAGTCGGCAAGACCCCTTCCACCCCGGGTGGAGATAATACTCGCCGTGTAGCTGCAAATAAGGCCCTGTGGCCTCGCTGGTATGTCACATACAATGGAGCACTGATATGCTCAATCTCAGGAATGTCAGGCTGGTGTGAAGGCTCTCCCGCATCATGAACTACCTCGGAAGGCGGCTGTGTCGCTGTGAAAAAGTCACGGGAGATGAAATCCTCCCAAGTGATGCCCTGCTGTGTCAACTGATGTACCACTATGATCTTGATCAGAGCGTAATGATATATACTTCTATGCTGCTGTGCTGGGCTCTTCTTCTGTACAAAAATCATCATCCTCTCTATGTTGCGATACATGAAGTACGAAATGTTCATCATACGTACCCTCGTGAAGTGCATCAACAAACGAACATGGTACGCAAAGAGACGCGAGAATCTGCCCTCGCAACTGAAATACCGAATGATGAGTTTCATCAGTGGTGCAAACTCATCCTTCAGGAATCTGAAAGGAAAAACTCTGCCCAAGTGCCTCATATACCCAGGTTTGATGTATGGCTCATAGTGGAATTTCTCCAACTGCTGACGTTTGTTCCATTCCTCTCCTATATTTGGTATGCCGGTGGCCTGAGCAATAGTCACTGGTGACAAAAGGAAATCTACTCCAACGAGGTTTACACGGCCATCATGTAAATGTAGAACAAACAGATGAGCTAGTTCACGATGAAGCTGGGTTTGTGAAATCATCTCACAGAATCGAAAACATGACTGAAACCGAAAACAATCCATTGCAAGCGGACATGCCTGCAATTGAGCCAAAGAAGTAGGCTCCTCCCTGAGATGTTTACCACCTTTGCAACCTCTGTGAGGCCTTCGTGGCACATTACCCTCTGTTGTGGAATCACTGTCAGACTCCTGCTCATAAACTGACTCTGTCTCTGACATGGCTTTGAAAACAAGATATTTGCAATATGGATGCTGATATAGGTGCAGTGAAGGCAAGATTTTAATGTATGTTCAAAACCCAATAAATGTCACACATGTACCCAAGTATCACAGGAGAACAACATCATAATGAGGATGGCTCTGTTTTAATGGCATAAAAACTATCACTGTTTTGATCACAAGTAAGTTTGACAAATGAGTACCAAATGCAACTGTATGGTACAACTTTATAATGATGGCCAAAATTTGTCAAAGGGGCAAACAAATATGGGACTGTGTTTTATCAAAATGGAGAATAGGAACAACATGACAATGATCATAGTGAAACAAAAGGCCATGACAGTGGTAATAGAATGATGATGACAGCAGCGGTGATATCATAAACTAAGGGCGTGAGGATGATGTACACAACGTGCTAGGGCATGAGCATATCTACCATTCACAAAAGTTTTCAAACCCTTCACAAGACTGTCCATATATATTCAAAACCCTTGAGGAATAAATCTGCATATAAATGTAGGGTTCATACATTTCTCTTCAACCAAGGCTTGTTTCCCAACATCAATAACACCACAATCATGCTAAAAATCTACTGAGCAATGATAAAAACCTGTTTGCAAGTTGCTGAAGCCGATTTGATACGAAACTGGGCGCAAGACAAAAAAATTTTGGGCTCTGTCGCTGTATGGGTAGCACCCCTGCCCAATGGGTAGCGCACCTCAAGTGGGTAGCGCCCGTGTTAATTAACACTGGCTGTGGCGTTTAAGTGGGTAGCGCCCGGCAAGTGGGTAGCACGCACTCTATATGGGTAGCGCGCACCTCAAAACACTGTCCACGGTTACGAAAACATGGCTTCGACCTTCACAAACACAAATTCGACTTCTGCCTTGCGGATTTCTTGCAAATGATTTTGTTTGCCATGTTTTAAATATGAAGAAAATATCTCATCCAGATTTGATTTCAAATTTGTTTGATAACCCACTTTCATAATGTTTCTGCACTTTGAAATTTGATCTTTAATACAATGCTTCTCCTTTGGCTTTTCTGAGTTTTGGACTGATAACTTTGCTGTCTTTTGCAGGGATCTGGCACTTGGCTTAGGAAAAGATCAGAGGCTTGCTCTGAAGCTTCTTATGATGAAATAAATACAATTATTACAAAAAATGAAATTAGACAATTTCTAGTTCCAAAACAGAGTTTTGGACTAGAAATGTCTTCAAATACTTATGATAATAAAAATATGAAACGAGAACTTTTTGGAACCAACCTCATGGCCTGCGGGCTTTATGACATGTATGCAAAGAACTTGAAAACCCTAGACTCTAAGACTAAAGACTCTTTTTTAATGAAAACAATCATTAATGACCATGAATGAAATGACTATGAACTTCAGTGATTTTTGAGGAATTTTAAATAGCCCTGCAGGTACAAGCATGAGGAAACACAAGACAACCAGACCCCCTCGTCAGTCAATGGCATGCTCCTAGTGAAATGCAACGAAGTGGAACGAGCGAGACACCTAAGAATGAATATGCAAAAAGCGAACTGATCTCTGACGGAGGGCTGTAAGGACCGACTCTAACACTAGTTGCAGCTTTACTAGATCTAGATATTACAAAATCATTTAAGCATAAGGCATGAAGTCTACCCAATTCCATTCAGCACTTGTTTGTTCTCCAGTAGGTGACTTGTATTCTTCCTAGGCTGCTGGTGTCGGTACTGTTTCCTTTGGAAGCATTGGACAATTTTCTTGAACAAGCCCTGACAGTTTGCAGTTTTGACAAGTTGAAAGCTGGCGAGTGTTCTTGCCCATCTTGTACCTGCAAAGAACTAGCTGCTCTGATACCACTTGATCTGAAAATTACCTGAGTTACTTAGCTCTATTTCAGAGATTGACTGTAGGGGCATTTACTAGATATGTCACCCTTAAAGAAAGGATGAGATCCAGAGGCTACCTGGCCCCTTACAGACTCCATCTACAGAACTTTATAGAGATTAACACTCAGGTTCTTAAAATGCGAAATTTACCAAGATCTTTCCTAGTCCTTGTACAAAATGCGATTGGAAGTATTACTGAACAATTATTATATACATTAACTGTTTAGACATGAAATAATCTATGTATATTTAGATTGAAAAATTTGACATTAATCACATAAGCAATACCATAAGACAAAGAAGTTTGTGACAGAGTTTGTCCCTCCTGGACTAAGTCTTCGGGTCTGCCTCAGAATTGTGTGTCCATTGTATTCTTCAAGCCAAGAGAAATATGCTACAATGAGTCATCAGTTGCACTACTGATGTTGCCGATATGGACCATGCCTTGAATAGGCTAACTGATACAGCTCTTTTCTTTCAACACTTAAGAAAAGACATGGATGATTTGCACATTAAAACAAACTGAGGAACTGAAGCTTTATGGACCTTTGACTGGATGGTGGCTGAAAGAGTTTTAGAAAGTCAAAGTTGATCTTGTCAATCATCAACGTACTTCGATACTGACTTTATGCAATTAGGATGGCCTTTGATCCTGCAATAAGAAACTCTCCACCAATTATATCTTCTGTCTTCTTAAGAGTGCCTACTTCTTCTTGAAGTAGGGAAAACTCTCCTCAACACTCCTCTCTTGAGGTCTCTCCTCTCTTGAGAACTCTCTCTCAACACCCCCTTAAAGTGACATCTTCGAGTCTTTTTATAACAAAGACAAACTTTAAAGATTTAGGCTTCCTCCTTTGATTCATCCGAATCCTAAAGTTTCATGCCTTCTTTATTGTCACTTAGATTATAAGGGATTTGTTTTTAATGATTGGATAACATGCATATCCATTTGCATACCAATTTAGGCTTCATGATAAAAAAATTCATGACTTGATGGCTGGATCTTGAATGCTTCGAAGCCACATCTGAAATAATTTGAGCAATCATATATGAAAAGGATCGAATCCCTATCTTACACAATCCTAGGGATTAACGTTTCCAACTTTAGCACTGACATTAAATCAGAAAACCCATATTAAAACTTTGGATAGGCTCTGACTACTGGCGGTCAGGATGACGGTGCGGAGAAAGGTTGACCGCACATATGAATAGGTGGTGGTATAACTGCAACTGACCACCTGTGGTTTATCTGCCCGACGGTTCTGTGTTGTAACAGCTGTCCACACAACATTCCCGCCGCGGTTTACAACTGCTCATATGTTGTAATTTTTCCCGACGCGGTCTTACATCAGCGGTCATACAAATTTCCGATGCGGTCTTCAAAACTCTAGTCACAAGACTCTGACACGTTTTATTGCCATGCGGTTTACATAACGCTGTGGGTTAAGTTTTAAAAACTCCCAAACCATAGTTTTATACCTATATGCTAAGTCTTCAACCTTTCTACTATATCATAGGTTTTATAAAACCCGACATCGAACTTTAAACAGAGTCTGAAACCCTTTGCAATATGGGTTTATTACTTAGGTTTTTCAAACCCATCTCCCGAACCTTATATTAAGGTTTTACATCATTACATCGAACCTTAATATAAAACTTTATATCATGGGTTTCCTACCCATTATCCGAACCTTAAAAGGTTTATGGTTTAAAATTGCGCTAGGAGGTTTAAGTCCATAAGTTTATGAAACTTAGGAATAGGACTTTAATACCATAGACTTCGTGCTAGGACTTTGATTGACATTTAGTCCTAGGAATAGATTTAGGCCTTTACAACAAATTAAATGTGTTTTCATTTGACACTTAGCGCTAGTCCTTAGGACTTAAACCTAGGACTTAGGACTTAAAATTAAACTTAGTCCTCTTTACCTTAGGTTCTGTTTTATCCATTAAGGTTTACAAAAGCGGACTATAAACATTTTTGACCTTTACAATTAAGACTTAGGACAATTTTTATTACACAAGTCTTTAACAAACTTTGTTGTTTCTGTCGCAATTCAACTTGAAGATGTCTTGATTGGCGCTTTTGAAACATATTTGCTGGAGTAGAATATGAAGTCGATGTCGATCGATGTCGAACATTTGAACTCACAAATTTTTTGACCATCTTGATCAATACCTGAATTATTACATAATCTATAATTACCAAATTCCAAATAACCATCTTGGTTGTTTGGGTAATTTCGATACAAGTTTAATAATTATAAAATTTGATCATTGAAGAACTCAAAAGAAACTATGGTGAACCAGTGGCTGATTTCATAAAAATATTTAGTAAACTTTATCATAAAATGCATGCTAATTGTAAACCGCTAGTAGCAGCAACAAAGGTTAGGTTTTCCAAAGCTTTTGAATATGACTTTGTAGTCATTCTTAGGGAAAGAACATGTAATAATTTAGAAGACATGCAAAACAATGCCATTTAAGTTGAAGATAATATATCCGCTTCAGCAAAACTTAAAGCCAAAGCTAAAAAGGATCAGAGGAAAATGAAAGCTAACCAAGAGACTTCTTCTTCTTCCAAGTCTAAAAATGAAGATCAAAAGATAGATGAGATAACTTCATTACTTATGAACCTTTCTAATAGGATTTCTAAAATTGAAACTCAACCAAGAACGTTTCAACAAACTGTTGCCAGACCTCAAACTCAAACTCAAGCTTAATTTAAGAAAGCCCCCCAGCTTCAAATTATTTTAAGGCCCAGTAATGATCAACAAATTCCACCTCCTTTGTTGATTGATGATCAAAAACCTGATGATAATACTCTTATTATCACTGAAGACTAAATAATCTTGACAGTACATCTATTCAAAATGCCATTGTCCCTCTTCCTCAAAATCAACCTTCTCAAGAGGATCAAGGAAATTCACAAGTGTCTAAATATCAAGCCTTCTCTGAATTCTTAGCTGAATAGGAGTGTTGTATAGGTAAATCATCTCTGCGGATAGAGACGATCCCTCTAGCCCTAGAGTGGGTCTAACAATAGGAGGAACAAGCTAATACCTACTTTCCTAGATTATAAGTGAAACATAGATCGAAGGAGATGGCCTACCTCGATCTGATGTTGCGATGTTGCTCTTTGTCGAAGCTCCTTGAAACTTCAATTTTACAAAAATTGATTTCCACTGCTACTAGCATTCAATTACTTGCACAAGTGACCAAGAAACAACAAGAAGCATACAAGTGCAACATGCATATATGAATATAACCTACCTAACTGATCAAGGAATGTTAGAATTCTTTATCACAAACATGAACAAGAATGGAAAATAAATATCAGTTGTATCATGTTATTAATAGAAGAGGAGTTAAAACTTGCGCCTTGATGTTGAAACTCTCTTTGAACGCGTTTGAATCCGGGCACATCTCCAAAGCACTTGTTTTCAACTTAGTGTGAGAAGGCTAAGGGGTCAACTCTCTCCTTCAGATCTTATGAAAATATTTAAACCTCTCTTTGCTATGTTGTTCTATTTTGTTCTAACTAGAAGAGGCATTGGAGGATGATGAATTTGTAGATATGGAGGAGGGGACATGGATCCACTTATGATGGGAAAATGGCTTATCTCTTTGGGAGGTTCCTATTTTGTAGGAACAAGAGGCCCAAGGGAGGAAGCTTGTCCATATCCTGACCAAAAAACATTCAGCTCTCTTCTGTCGAAGCTTCTAGGCCATGAAGCTTCATTTCCATTTTAAAAAATCTTCCAGAAGTAGGTCAGCGCGAGTGTGAGGTCCATACTAGCGCCGATCGACATTGCTCACAAGATTAGGATGGGTCATTGGCTCTATTGAGACACATAAGGGTCGCGCTGCTTCAAAGAGATGGATTTCTAGGGAGCTACTCCAGGAATGATCAACAGTGATCCCTGTGTACCTTTTCCATCATGAAAATGAATGGAGTCGCCAACTTGTTATATAGGTAAATCCTCTCTGCAGACAGAGACGATCCCTCTAGCCCTAGAGTGGGTCTAGCAACAAGAGGAACGAGATAATACATACTTTCCTAGATTATAAGTGAAACATAGATCGAAGGAGATGGCCTACCTCGTCATCATGACGCTACCGAGTTCCTCCTTCCCAGGGCTCGTAAAATTTACTAGGATAGATTTTTCCGAAGGACAAAACTTATACAAAGAATATATGCTATACCCTTCTAGATTGTATTAAAAAATAATTGGGGTACTCGCCAAAAATGGTGGGGGGAAAATGGAAGTATTTATCAGTTGTGTTGGCAGTGTGTCGCTCTTGAACATGACACTTGTCTGCAGTTCGTGTTGGGTTGGGGACATCCTACATTCGTCACTTTTCCTCCATGGTTTTGGGAAATCTATTTTCCTCTCACTCAATTACCAATCTTGTCAACATGACCTTTGATTCCATTTGAGTCAAATACTGCCAAACTCCGGAGTCGTGTCGCCGAGATGTTCAAAAGAAGTTCCTTCTACAATTTTTCATTACCTGATTCTCTGTTCAGTCTTGCATCACAACTATCTTGTTCTTCTATCTCGTTTCGATGATGTGGGATATATCATGGCCCTTCTTCAACGTATCGCTTCTTGTTGACTTCAGATCATTATCCGGGAAGTTGATCTAGAGACTCCTTTCAGTGCCTTAGAGCTTGCATGCCTTAACGACAGGTTTTTCACATTCGACGATAGGTTCACCTCATTGGCCTTTGATCGGATGCTTTCACAAGTGTTAAAATTCAGTTTCTTATTCACATCTCGTGGATTGTACTGCTAGTACCTTGAAGGCCATCGCCATTGTTGGTGGTCTCTCTCCCGCCTGTTAACAATTTACATCATTGGCTGGTAATCGGGTGATTTTCTTGCATGTTCGACTTCAACTCACTCATTGACATGCCTGGATTTGTACTTGATTGGGTCATGACAGAGTGCAAGACCTTGGATTTTGTCTAATAATATCCAGGTTGCGAGGAAATATGAGTTATTCATGACAGTATACATGACTCCTTTTGACAGATGGCTATGACCATACCTGAGTCCATATTTGTGATCCTTCTTATTGCTGGATGGTTGCATCCATGCCTTATGCTCATGTATTTATATCAAAGATTTTAGTTGTATATATGTACTTGATTCACAGGTTTTCCGACTGCGGTGTCTTGGTCTTGGCACATTCTTGTAAAGAATTTCACCCCTCACTCGTGTTCTGCCTTCATGCTTTAGGGGGCATCTGTTACAAAACATTTTGTCACTGTCCCTGAACTCCCTGTTCCTGGATCTTGGAGAACCCTAGCAATGATCCCTCTATACCTTTTCCATCATGAAAATATGCCATTGCATCCCTTATAGTTTGAATAAAAATCTCTTTGTTGATCATTCCTAGAGTAGCTCCCTAAAAACCCATATTTTGGGAGCAGCGCAACCCTTATGTGTCTCACCAGCGCCGATGGCCCATCCTAAGCTTGTGATCAACGCCGATCAATGCTAGTATGGACCTCACACCCGCACCGATCTACTTCTTGAAGATTTTTTAAAATGGAAACGAAGCTTCATGGCCTAGAAGCTTCGAGAGTAGAGAGTTGGATGTTTGTTGGTCAGGATATGGCCGAGCTTCCTCCCTTGGGCATCTTGTTCCTACAAAATAGGAACCTCCCAAAGAGATAAGCCATTTTCCCATCATAAGTGGATCCATTTCCCCTCCTCCATATCTATAAATTCATCATCCTCCAATGCCTCTGCTATTTAGAACATAATATAAGAGCATAACAGAGAGAGGTTTGAAGATTGTCATAAGCTTTCAAGGAGAGAGTTGAGCCATTAGCCTTCTCAGACTAAGTTGTAAACGAGTGCTTTGGAGACATTCACGGATTCAGAACCGTTAAAGGAGAGCTTCGACATCAAGGCGCAGGTTGTAACTCCTCTTCTATTTAAAATATGATACAACTGATATTTATTTTCCATTCTTGTTCATTTTTATGATAAAGAATTCTAGCATTCCTTGATCAGTTAGATATGTTACATTTGTAAATGCATGTTGCACTTGTATGCTTCTTGTTGTTTCTTGGTCACTTGTGTAGGTAATTGAATATTGGTAGCAACAGAAATCAAGTTTTGGAAAAGTGAAGGATCAAGGAGCTTCGACGAAGAGCAACATCGCAACATCAGATTGAGGTAGGCCATCTCCTTCAATCGATGTTTCACTTATAATCTAGGAAAGTAGGTATTAGCTTGTTCCTCTTATTGCTAGACCCAATCTAGGGCTAGAGGGTTCGTCTCTGTACACAGAGAGGATTTACCTATACAACAAGGAGGTATGATTTAAGACCTAGTGCAAGGCCTGGAAGACTTCCTAAAAATATTATTATTTTTGAACCTCAAATAAATTTTTTTGAAACCCAAATAAGTAAAATTCAACCATTAAATTAGCCAATTGATACCACTTCAATTGGAAAAATTGTTTTAACTACTTTCAATGTTGAAAGGGAATTATAGAGAGCCGAGAGAGTCAAAATTCCCATCCCATTATCAGAACCTAAAAAAAAAACCCTGGATACAAAATCAAGTTACAAAATGGATTCAAAATTCAAGTGTGGATACTGAAGGGGATGTAATTAGACTACAAGATGAAAAACCCTTAGTAGTATTTGGTCCCAGCTTAGACATGATTGATGAAACATTGCACCTTTCTATGTTACTTTGAAAGCACATGATTCTTTATTATATAATTCCATGTTATATTCTAGAGCCTCTCATGATCTTATGCCGAAGGTTATTATGGATCAACTTAATTTGGAGATTACTCGATCTTAACATGACCTATATACCTTTGATTCCAAAAGGGTACAGTGTGTAGGACTCATAAAATACTTAGTGGTAACTTTAGCCTAAATACCTGTAAAAAGTGTAGTTTTAGACATTGTGGTCACTAATATTCCTCCTAAGTTTGGAATGATGTTATCAAGGTCTTGTTGTGCTAAGCTAGCAGGAATCCTTCAAATGGACATGTCTTTTGCCACCATTCCTATATATGGGGGCGAAAACCTTAGGTTATATAGGGAAGTTAGATTCGTTCATACTATTTGAAAAGCAAATCAAGCTAGAAACCATCCTATATATGTAGTTGACCAATATTTTGGTTGTTTTCAACTATCTTCAAATAATTTGCAAAATTCTCAACTTAAAATTGAAGATGTTGTAGAAAACCTAGAAACTGTCAAAATTGATATTTGGAAACAATATTTTGATGGGTCTTGTTCAAAAGAAGGAGTTGGAGCTAGTGTTGTTTTAATTTCAGCAGAAAAGGAAAATATTACTCAATCCTATAAAATTTAATTCGATGTTACATAATGTAGCAGAGTATGAAGCCTTTCTTCTAGGATTAGAGTTAGTTAGAAGTCTTAAAGTGCAGAATTTAAGTGTTTTCAGTGACTCTGAACTCATAGTCAAACAAGTTAGGAATATTTGTCAAACAAAACATCCTAGACTTAGATCTTACGAAAATGAGGTCTGAGATTCAGTGGAAAACTTCTTTCATACATTTAACATCACAACTATTCCTAGAAATGAGAATATTCATGAAGACTCCCTAGCTGTTTCAACTAGTTCATTCAAAATTCCAAATGGAATGCAATTGAAATATCAAATTCAAGTCAAATATAGGCCTTCTATTCCTGACAATCTTAAATAGTGGCAAATATTTGAGGATGATGAATAGTTAAAACCTTTTCTACAAGTTATTAATGAATTCTCTATTTTGAAAATTGAAGAAGATCATTAAGATATAAATGAACTCAATAAAGAAGATCAAAATTTTGATTTAAATTCAAAAATGGCTGACCAAAATATCATTCAGTTGTTCGACAAATTTATTCCCAAAGGTCTAGTCAAATTATTTGACCAAAATGATGTTCCCAAGAATCCACTATCAAATTCACCTGAAGATGATATTGAAGAATATAATATTGGAACACTTGAAGAAATCAAGAACATTAAAGTCTTTGCATCTCTACCTTAGGAAGTAAATACTGAATATTTGAATCTTCTTTAAGCTTACAAGGATGTTTTTGCTTGGTCTTATGCTGAATTAAAAACCTATGATGCAACCCTCATTGAGCATAAAATTCCTTTAAAACTTGAAGAAAAAACCTATAAGAAAAATTTAAGGAGAATCAATCCAGTCTTGCTCCATACCATAGATAAATAACTTAAGAAGTTACTTGATGGTCAAATTATAGTTCCATTAAGATATTTAGATTGGGTAACTAATTTAGTTCATATTAGAAAGAAGAATGGGGAAATCAGACTCTGTGTAGATTTCAGGAACTTAAACAATTCATCCTTAAAAGAAAACTACCCATTACCCAAAATGGATCAGTTACTTCAAAAAGTTTCAGGTATAAATATAATTTCAATGCTTGATGGTTTTTCTGGATACAACCAGATAATGGTGAGCCCAGAGGATAGAGAGAAGACTAACTTCACCACTCCTTCGGGTACATTTATGTATGCCAGGATTCCCTTCCGATTAAGTAATGCTGGAGCAACATTTCAGAGAGCTATGGCTTTAGCTTTTGTGGGTAAGACAAAACAAATTTTTGTCATATATATTGATTACCTTACTGTGTTTTCTAATTCAGACCAGAAACATTTAAAACACTTGATGAAAGTTTTTGATAGGTGTAGAAAATTTGGGATATCACTTGATCCCAAGAAGGCTCTATTTTCCATCAGAGAAGGGAAATTTCTCAGCCACATCATTTCTAAGGAAGGAGTGGTAATTTATCCCAAAATGTTTTCAGTTATCCAAGCACTTTCATTGCCAAGGAACAAGAAAGAGATCCAAGATTTTCTTGGAAATATTAACTTCCTAAGGAGATTCATTCCTAATTATCCTGAAATAGTTAAGGATATCACTGGTATGTTAAGAAGAAATCATGAAGTTAAGTGGAAAATACCAGCCAGATATGCTTTTGACTAGATTAAAAAGGTCATTTCGGTAGCAGCAATTTTATCCAACCCTAATTATTATGAGCCGTTTAGCATATTTTCCTTTGCCTCTGAAACCACTTTAGTTGTTGTCCTTTTACAAAAGAATGAAGATGGAGATGACCAAACTGTTGCCTTTTTCTGTAAAGTCATGAGAGACACAGAACTTAATTATGACATCATTGAAAAAAATCTTATTCCTTAGTCCAAGCTTTGAAGATTTTTGGAATTTATGTCCTTCACTCAATCATTACTGCTTATTTTCCCAACAGTGCTATGAAAACTATCTTAACTCAACCTGACACTCATGGGAGAAGAGGAAGATGGATTACTCAAATACTTGAATTTGATCTTAGTATCAAAACTAAAAAATTGGTACAAGGACAAGGTTTGTCTAAACTTTTAGCTGAATCCAATTGTAAAGTTTTGGGGATAAATTTTGTTTTTGAAATTTCGACATAGAAGAATCCACAAGAACCTTTCCTAAACTCACAAGGGGAGAATCCATAAGAACCTTCTCTAAATGTAGAAGGGGATAATCTAGAAGAACCTTCCCAAGACTTAGAAGGGAAGAATACACAAGAAACTTCGTCTTCAATTCAATCAATTCCTATTTATATTGATGAGAAATTCTCACTGTCAGAATGGTACTCTGATATTGTACATTTTATTATAAAATTTGAGTGTCCTTCTCAATTTTCAAAGAATCAGTGTAAAAAATTAAATTTAAAGGTCATAAATTACTGCATCATCAATGGAAACTTACACTGGAAGGATCCATTCAATATCCTTTTTCTTTGCTTGATAAAAAGTGAAACAGAAGGGATTATTGAACAATTTCATGTAGGTATATGTGGAGGACACTATGCCTAGAGAGCTCCAACATTTAAAATATTGAGAGCATGGTTCTATTGGCCTACCATGTTTGCAAAAGGAGGAGAAAAAGTTAGGAACTGTACTCAATGTCAAATGTTTGCTGGAAAGCAAAAACTAGCAACACTTCCTTTAGTTCCAGTACTAGTTTCAACACTTTATTACAACGGGGATTGTATTTCATAGGGGAAATTCATCCAGCATCAAGCAAACAACATAGATGGGTACTAACTGCAACTGATTACTTTACCAAGTGGGTAGAATCCTTTCCAGCTAGAAATGCCACATACATTGTAGTCATCAATTTTATTGAAGAAAATATTATGTCCAGGTTTGGATGTCCCTAGCAGATAATTACAGATAATGCAACAGAAATCAACAGTGTGAAAATGATTTAATTTTTTCAAAAATATCAAATGTTGTTGCATCATTCTACTCCTTACTATCCACATGGAAATGGAGTATCATAGTCATCAAACAAAAGTTTGGTCAAAGTGATCAAGAATACATTAGAAGACCATAAAAGGAGCTGGGACAGTCATCTCATTTATGCACTTTGGGCTAACAGGATATCTCCAGAAATATCTACAAGAAAATATCCATTTCAGTTGGTTTATGGTAAAGAAGTAATTTTTCCTACAAATCTAGCTTTCACTGTTTTGAAATTTTTGCAAGAAGTTAATGAAGAACCTGATGATTTTTCTAGGAGAATCAATCAGATCATTGAAATTAATGAAAATAGGTATGAAATCCAATACAAGCTTAGGAAATACCAAAACAAAATGATAAGCCTTTTTGATAGAAAGGCTAGAGAAAGAGATTTCAGGGAAGGATATTTGGTGTTAAGATGGGATGCTAGGAGGGAAGATAGAGGAAAACATGGAAAGTTTGGCAACCTTTGGTTTGGACCTTTTAATATTTCAGAATTCAAGGGTAATAACACTTTTATCTTGCAGAACTTGGAAGGAAAATTTTCTTCATTGCCAATCAATGGAAGATATCTGAAGCACTACACTCAACACTTAAGATGCATAAGAGAAATTCACACATTCATCATTGTATATCTACCGAATTGTTTCATTTTCAAAGTATGTTTGTTTTCTCAACAAAGACTCCATTAGCCCGAGGAGAAGGCACTTGGATATGATATTTCTCTGCATTCTACAGGAGGAAGCGGTCCCCAGTTGGAGTCGATGTTGTAACATTTCTTGCTTTGATAAGTTAGACATTTTAGAAAAAAAATGGAAAATTAAAAATATGTTAGGTTTGGATATGAATAGATGAAAATCCAAAAAATGTTAGGACTCCATGTCAAAAGAAATAACCATATCAAAAAAATGATAGGATTAGATGCTTTAAATAATAAAGGCAAAATATTTGAAAATTCTAGGCATAGATAGAAGCAATAAAATAAATAAAATTGGTTAGTTTCAAATTAGAGAAAAAAAATTAGTTGTGTAGCTTGTTAGGATGCCGAAACCCAAAAATAATTTGGTTTTGATCATACTGCTTAAACATGGAAAAATATTTAAATTTATGTATTTAGATTAGCAAATAAAACTTTACCAAATTTGTTTAAACTTGGTTGAACATTAGACTTAGGAAAATAAATGGCAGCTCGAATAAATGTGCCACAAAACATTAGGATTAAATAATGTTTAATTAGGATTAATCGCTTCATTAAGTGGTTAATTATTTTGTAATAAAGCACATGTTACATTTTTCGCAACATGACAAACCTTATTGTCTTTTGTGTTGTCATTGGGGAAAATCTCAACAGTTTATCTCTTCCCCGCCCAGATCAATGGAGGGGAAGGCATTGCGCACCCCCTTTCTCCATTTCTTGTTAACAGAAAAGGGGGGGTGTGAAAAACGGTTTCCTTTTCAGCAGGCCCATTGCAACATGTTGCCTCCTCGTCATTTCACACCCCCTACTCTATACCACTTATCGTCGCCTACCCCCTCCGAAATCCTCCTATCCTCCCAACGATAGTTTTTCTTCCCTCCAATGACCATATCTCGATTCCTAATCACCTCATGCCACATGTAACTATTCCGTTACATCCTCTCCCTTACCATTGCATTATACCATGCCTTTACAGCCGCTTCCTTACTGTTATCCGCTGTTATTGCTGTCATCCACTCCATTACCGTTTATCCATTAAACCTCCACGTCTTGTTCCCCAACAATTATCCCACATAATGGTAACCCTAAACATGGTATAAATAAAAATTTTCCTGCCTTGCGCCATTATTTCATTTACTTTGCATGTTTTAGAGATACAATTTCAATTTTCACTCTGCTATCTATTGACCCTATCAGAAAATTCATTCATAAGCATTTTAGTTACTTGTAGAGAACGCCTTCTTCTGATATCAGTTTAGCTCAAAAGCCTCATTTATTTCCCTCTTATTGAAAGAAATGGCACCGAAAGGAAAGGGCCGAAAACCAGTGACAGAAGAAACTTCAAATGTGTCTGCAACCATAGATCTTAACCATGTCCCATTAGCTGACCAGTTTTTCAAAATCACAGACAAAAAATGTGAATTAGAGCTCTATCAATTACATCTATGGTTAAAACATAAATATCTAGACAAACAAGATGAAGTCAAGCTTTGGGAGACTCTATTGCCCCCGTTCACATTTACTCAAACCCATAATTTTCCAGATTTAGTCACCTGGTGTCAAGCCAGATATGATCCCATTAAAAGAACTGTAGTAGCCCAGAATGAAGACATTATGATTTCTATTACACCCGAAACCATAAACTAGATGATGCTAATCCCACACAATGATTCCCTCAACCATTTTTCCCAAGCCGCCCTCATGGATTTATATCACAAACTGAATTTTCCTCAGAGAGATCATATTTTTGAAACCTTTCTTCCAGATGATGCTGAAATTCCGAAAAATAATCCTCCTTATCCATCCACTCTGTTCCCTGGAGCAACTAAGAACATTATTTCTTTAATTTGTTGTTTGGTAGGCTATCAAAATGAAAGAACAATAGATGAATCAATTTTGGGTTACTTTTCCATTTTCTCCCAATAAATTCAACCAACATTCATGTATAATTACAGTCAATTTCTAGATGATAATATGCATGAACATATGATGAATTTAAATACTCAAGGCATGTTCAAGTACACTTCTGTATTGGTTGATATGTTTCTTTTTCGGCAGGGAGACCTGTTACCAATTACATTACACAAACAAGATGATCAAGGTGTAAATAAATTAGTCATTCATTGGACTCAATTGGTTAGGTCCATTTCAACTGATTTTTCTTTTTCAGATTTCATTGAATCCTTCATTCATCCAATTGATCAAATTTTAAGCAGTCAAAATGAGCCCAAGATTGGCTCAAAAATAAAAATAATACTTCATTTAAGTAATCAAGTTAAAATAGTATATTTACCAAAATTATACATAGATTATAGTATATGGCTGTGAATTGGCACCTTACAAGCTGCCCAAATATATTCCGATGATAATTTTCTCTCTGGAATATATTAGGAAAATGATTAACATGGATGAGCTGCATTTTGTTTCAAGGAAAATAAAATCTTAGTTTAAAATCAAGACTAAGGTGGGCTCCTTCATATGCAACACTAGGTGAACAGGAATTGAAGCAGATGCAATCCTCAAGAGGATGAAATTTTAGCCAAGTTTTACTTGGTCACATGATCCATTTCATATCATTTCTAACTTGAGGGTGGAGCTGAAGACAACACCTTACAATCACACTCCTAAGCCAGAAATTGAGAAATTCATGAACCAAGACCAGTGGGCAGAAAACACACTACAAGAAGGAGAGGAGCAGATTCTTTCTAAAACCACTCTACAAACTCCCATTTCTCAAATCAAGCATGAGAAGATGCCTAGAGAAGAATCATCATCTTCTGCAAGAATTTCCAGGGAATTCATTATGCAACAGAAGAAGCAAAAGACAAATTTCACCATTTCAACTGAGAAAAGTCAGAAAGAGCCAAATATTATTGATTTGGGTGATGCAAAAGTTTCTACAACATCAGAGGGAATTGTTCCAAACACTCCATCCTCATCTTCAGCTTCACAGAAGCCCATGGAGATTATTCAATCAACATGAGCAAGTGAACAGGTTGATCAAAATATTTTCTCTAAATTATTACAAATTAAATAGAAAAATGAAGTTTGGAAAGCAAATGTATACAGTCAGTTTTGGAAACAAACCTCCATTTCACAACATAGGTTGTTGACAACATTTGATAGTGAAAAGGGAAGGATACAGATGGATTTCCTATAGGCCCAAGTCCCTTTTCCAAAAGCCCCTTTTGATTACAAGAATGCCATATTTTCTTTTGATGCCAATCAGATTCATCCCATTGACCAATTGGAAATGCACAAAAAATTAGGAGAAATGATTTTCTCTACCATGAATAACACTGCCATGGCATTGTCCAAATTAAGAACAACTCTTTCAAATGTATAGTCATAGTTGAATATTGAGAAACTTTCCTCTTTGGCCAAAGATAATAAGCTAAAATCATTATAAGATATAGTGATTAAGATT
Source organism: Pinus albicaulis (assembly GCA_034641835.2). Classification (NCBI taxonomy): domain Eukaryota; kingdom Viridiplantae; phylum Streptophyta; class Pinopsida; order Pinales; family Pinaceae; genus Pinus; species Pinus albicaulis. The sequence continues at coordinate 1,430,361,651 of CM076584.1, forward strand.
AGGTATGATCCTAAAGATGTCAAAGTTGTAGAAGAAATCCTTAAGAAGAATAATGCAAACATTGCAGTTCTTCGAACGCAACTCAAATTTCCTTATACAAAAGATCCCAAAACCAAGGAGATAAAGGAAAGTGAATAGAACAAAGAGGAAATGCTCAAACTTATCATTGAGCAGAACATTCGAATCAAGAAGATGGAGGAACAGATTGAAGGCCTACTCAAGGAGAAGGAACAATCTATTCAGTAAACTGTGATTCTAATTTCAGTTGTACCCATTGCAGTTACAAGCACAGATTCATCAAAAACAACAGAGTCTACATCAGTAATAGGTGACACAAACCAACTTATGCAGGATTTGTCTCTACAAAAGCAGGAAAATGAAAAGCTTCTGGATAAATTCAAGAATTTAGAAGCACAAAATATAAATAATGATACTCTCTACATGGAGGAAATGCAGAAATCCCACAGATTAACACAGAAAGTTTAGAAGTTAGAGAGTGAGTTATTGATGGCAGAAAAATTGGCCCAAGCCAAGGAAATAATTTAGACAAAAATAAGTCAAGCTATGACTGAAGTATGGCCCTCCATACAAATTATTTTTGAACATGAACTAATCACTAAGTGAAAAACAATCATTGAGCAGGAAAATGTGACACTTCAACAGAAACCAATTGAAGCTTCAAATATGATTAAGGTGTTGAATTGAAAGAGCAGAGCTGAATTAGAACAAATTCATATCACATATAAAATAAACAATTTTGGAAATCAAGAAAGCACTACATAAGAAGATTTTGTTAAATCATTTGGAAACTAAGTGTAAAGCTTTGGACACTGCTGTCCAAAGATTTCACATCAAGTTCAACCTGCTAAATCAAAGAGGATTGCCAGGATTAGTAGCACCAAATGATAGGTTAATCAGCTTGGAGGAGCATTGCAAGAAGCTTTATACAATTGCAATTGATAAAGTTAAATTTGCAGGGATAAAAGGTCATATGACAGGAAAGGATTTTCTGGAGGCTTTAGAGTTTGATTTAATAATCAGACATGAAATCAAACATATTTTTATCAATAAGCCTAACTTTGAAAGATATATTGAAGTAGATGAAGTTTTCAGGAGATATAAATATATATATATATATATATATATATATATATATATATATATATATATATATATATATACCAATTCAAGAAAGATGGGACAACGTATGTGAAACTATCGATTAAATTTCATCTCCAACAGCATGCCAGCAAAGCAACAAATTTTGGGGCCACATCGTCAACGACTTCCTTGAAGACAGTGACAACTCAACTCAATAATTTTTGTATTCCTATATTTTGATACTATTTTTGTAATCTATTTATATGCTTCTAATAGATATATTTTAGTATAAATAACTCTCCATTTGAGTTATTAAGGGTTGCACCCTTGGATGAGCACTTGTAAATAAAAATTGTATGAGTTAAGATCATTGATGATTAATAAAAGGATTCTGGATTTGTTTCAAACAATTTGTATCCTTGTAAGTTTTTCCAATATACATTTAATTATTTTTTCTGCATATATTTAAGTTTTATGAAGATAAGTTGGTAAGAGAAAACTAAGTTTCAGTCTATCTTAAATCCTATGAAGTTATAATCTGTTTTAGGGATTGATTTATTAGACTATCTGCCTATACAAGTCCCTCTACATCAATTAATTGTTAGTAATATTCATAAGGTTATATATATATATATATATATATATATATATATTGTTAAGCTGTAAACATATTTTTTCAGCCTTTCTTACTTATGATAAACTAAGAATTCAATCTGGATATTTAGTAGATCATATTTTCTTACAGTTTCTGCCTTCACATATGCAAAATCAAATCACTGTTTTGAAGTAAATAACAACCCTTCTCTTAATACTCAATACTATCAAAGTTTAAAACATCTTCTTGTTATTTTATGAATACATTGGTCATCCAAAAACTCCTTTTAAAACAACAAAATAGTTTAGATGCATTGGCATAATTAATTAACCTAAATTATCTCAAAGGACAACAATGGTGATCTTTCATCTTGACATCTTCCTGTAGGTATCAAAATCCTTCACATATGTTAACACATCTCCTGAGTATATGAATTGTCAAGGGTCTTCATATTTTTTAGACTTTCATCAGAGTCTACATATCTTTCCGAGAGGTTTTCCAGTCAAGTATTCTTGGTCTTCAAGGATGCTGATTTTTTTTACCATGGTTTCACTTCTTATGATTTCTTCCTTTCTTTATTTACACATATTTTATTTCATTCATAGGAGCTTCCAATCAGAGTTCCTTAATTGTATTCTATCATCTCATCCTCCATATGAGGACATATTATGTTGATTTCATCTAGTGTGAACTATGCCTTTCTGCATCCTTTTAAAGGAGGATATCCTTTTCCTTTGAATATAATTCTCAGGATAGAAGTAGTGATCAATGTTACCTACAACCATACGACATGGAATTATAATATTAAATGCAAGCATACATACCTCATTTACCTTCATTTCATCTAGGCTTCTTTCAACAACTTCCTTGACTGAGAATATCTTCAATCCATTGATCTGCTTTATGTCATCATACAATCACCCATGAATTCCACAAGATGGTCCACAAGATGGATTTCTTGATGAAACACTTGCTTCCTCTCTAGATTAGTGAATCCTCCGATGAGGATTCCCTCAAAGAAACTTGAGGATATTGCATATCCCTATCTGACGTATATTTCCTTTTCGACTTGATGTATGACGAGCCTTGTCCTGGATGACTTATTCCTTCTAATGAGGTTCCGAAGAGCTATATACTTCATATTTGATTGCCATGGATTTAGTTCCTCCTATCATTCATGATTTCCAATGGTGATGTCATGAGCTCTTGCTTCTAATGCTTTCATGATGCCATATTTCATCTTATTATTTATCACATCGATATCCTATGAAGGATCTAGGAGTTATGGCAAGACATTTTGTGAGGGAGACTACCTTAAATATGGTAAACATCTCTTGCTCCTTCTTTTTGAGGTCTTATTTCCTCCATATTATTTCATCTTTTTAGTTATATGAGTTTTATTCTAGTAATGTCTGAGTCGTTTAACTTTCAACATTCTTACCCTCAACTTGTCTTATTCTATCTAGCATAGAAGCCATGAGTTGTTATATGAGGTAAATTTCTTGTCACATTGGGAATTTGTTACCTTGCACATTGTTGATTATCCTTTTATCTTTTCTCTTAGATCTCATATCAGGTATAAGTGATATGACCTTATTTACTATATCTTCAGAGAATATATCTTCTATCTTATCATATATCTCTTTGATTTCTCCACTCCTGCTACATAGGGATGAGGGGACCTTTAACTGATTTCACAAGAATATTTTGAGTCCTTTCCATATATTCATAGGATACATTTCCATTGATATGTTCAATGGCTTCACTTTCTATGAGGGTTATTTCTATCCTCCTTTTTCATGCAAGAAATCTTGATGACCTAGCCAACTTATAGATCTTCTTGCTGTTGTAAAATGTAACTAGGTCGGTCTTCATGTTGACTATGTAATTATGAAAAGAAGGAGATACAGATAAACAACCTATAAACAGTGGACAAGGTGTTGGAAATAAACCTTGTAAAGTCGGCTTGGAATATGCTGGAAAGGTTGGCTCAAATTATGTCCCAACAGTTCACTTAATAGGTCGGATAATTATAGGGTCGAATAACTATAAATAGGCCAGAAAACTTCACATAAATGACAGTGAAAAGAACAGAGATATGTCTGAGATTTTTGGTCAATAAGAATTGAAGATTTGTCTAAGGTTGTACAACAGATAAAAGAATGCGGATCACCTAATTTTTTGTGGACAAGACTGAGGTTGACAGCATGGAAAAGGGAGCAACTAGTGCGGATCTATCTAAGGTTATATAACATCTAAAAGGTTGCGGACATAAGGACAAGTTCAGTACAACTTGAAGTATAACTTACTGAAGGTACGATGATGATGACTGAAGGTACAATGATGATGACTGAAGGTTCGATGATGAATGAAGGTACACAATGACTGAAGGTGCAGAAAGAGTACAATAAGAACATCTCTAATTGTAAAGTATCTAAGGAAAGAACTTGTCAAAAAAATGATCTAAAGGTGGTATCTTCCTAACTACATTTCAAGATGTTTAGTTACAAGTGAAAACTATTTTGTCTCTACATTTGACTAGTGCTTTGATAATTGACTTGATGAAAGATTAATTAAGTGACATAAGAATACATAAGCAAGCTCACAAGTAATTATCAAGAAGATAATTTGAGTTAATCACTAGCCCTACAAAATTTCAACATGGTTTCAGAGCTATGGTGCTAAAGAAGGGCATCTAATCAAAGAGACACTCAAGGATCAGTTTTCAAGAATGGCATTTAAGAAAGGTAAAGTGTGTCAAAGCAACAAGCATCAAATTTTCTGATCATTGCATTCAACTACAATTCAGATACCTTCAAAAAGAATGTATGGTGCCATTATCTACTGTAGATATCAGTGCCAATTAAAGCTTAGAACCTGGGAAAATTTTTGACACCACAGTGAAATATCCTCACTGTTTCAGCACTATAACACAGTGAAGTTTCCTAGTGACTAAAGCTTTGAACAAAAGTCTCTATGTCTCGATGGCATCTCTATTTTTTTAAGTGCACACACAGTTCGGACAATAGATACAATTCGGTGATATGATGAAGACCACAGTTCGGTGAAAAACCATTCACTCTCAATGCTATTACAACTAACGCAATCAAGCTGAAGACTCGTCACTTATCAAGTAAGTATTTTCATTCTATAATAAAATTTGGTTAAATGACTTTGTTTTTGCAGGGAGTTCTATGAGCTAGTTGGGCTGCCAAGAATCCTTGCATAAGGAGGATAGTCACAGTCCTCGAAGAAAGTAAATTCATGGAAAGAATATATCGGTCAAGATTTATCTGAATACATGGAAAGGGATAGAAGGGCTCAAAGGATTCTTATAGAATCAGTCAAAGTTCTCACATCCCTCTATTTATGTAGAATTGGAGACATCAAGAGAATACATGATAAGCTGAAAGAACTATTCTATGCAATAAATAAGGTTATGTCACTTAGACCTGATTTACACAAAATTGAGGTATCAAAGAATGAAGGGATATCAACTGTGCGATCTGGAAATATGATAAGATGGACAACATAAAAAATAGAAAATAAAATTACCTCATTCAACTTGTGATCTCTATGCTAGATGGAAAAAGACAAATCTAGGGAAAAAATGTTGAAGGATAAAAGACTCAAACATTCACAGAAGAAAAAGGAAATTTTAAGTGGTAGACTTATGGACATTACAATAAAGTTGGTCCTAAAGGGAAAATCTCAATAGGAGAAAGAAAAAGAAGATTCAAAGAAAATATCACAAACTTATGATTAGAAATTGACTTCTGTTCGTTATGTGATAATGTAGCATCCTGATCTAAGCATGGCAGGAGCTCCCGGTGAATCAGCTCCGGGAAAACCTCTTTGACAAACATTACTAATGTAAATCAGTGATAAAGAGCAAGGGTCATCATAGAAACATATTTCTGGATGTGATAAAATTTTGATGAAGCAGGCCAAGGGAATGAAGCTCTTCATTCTTGAGAAATTGCTACAAGATGACTCAAGGGAAAAAGGTATGAGGTATGTATATATTTATATGCTGACAATGGATGTTTTGAAGTCATGTCATGTGGTTACAGATAATGGATTATGTACTTAGAAATATGATCTATGGAGGAGTATCTCTCAATGCACGGAAAAATGAAATCAACATAATATGTCCTCATGGAATATGAGGTGGTTGCATGTGAACGAGAAACTAGGAAAGTTTTACGTTCCTGGGAATCAAGAATGTGTAGAGAGGAAGAATTCATGAAATGCAACCATTTCAAGAGGCAGTTATCATCCGGAGGCCAATAAGATGTGACTAGGAGATCTCTTGGAAAGATATGTAGACTTTGACGGAAGTCTGGTAAAGAAGAAGACCCTTGGAAAAACATATCATTAGGAGATGTGTCAATCTGTATGAAGGATGAAGATGCTTACAGGAAGATGTCATGGTGAAAGATCATCACTGAGGTAACTTTTATTTTAAAAGGTTCATATGTAAATGTTTATCTGGATGAATTTGTGCAGGGCTGCTAATCATGAGAAAGGATATATGATCTTGGGAGATGATTCGAAGGAAATTAGCATGGCACAATATTGGACCAGATAAGGAATTCTGGTGAATCACTCTGATAGCTGACAAGAATCAGGATGGAAGTAATGAATGATCTGTGCCCTATGAAGCTAAAATATGGAGATTCCTCAATACTGAAATCCATGACATCAAGGACAGGAATTCTTCATGAGCAGCTGGGTGTCTCACCATTACTGCTGGAGGTCCCTGGTTAAGAGGGAGTCTGATGGTAAGTTTCTTACTTGGAAGAAACTTGGTAATTCCTAAGGATGAGCTTAGGTACATTCTTTGTATAAGAATGAGTACATTCCCTTGTAGAATAGGTCCTCCCTGGGAGGGAGAGATAGACACATCATTCTGGTCTTGGGAAGATATAATGGAGGATTTTGTAATCATCTGGCATTCGATACTCTTTGAGAATGTGATCGGGCATTCAAGATAATAGTAGTTGGGGATCGATATTCTTTTAGGGCTAGCTACCCAAGAGAAGAATAGTCCAGGAAGGTCATACTTTGGGAACACCCGGGTGGAGTATGTACCTTGGAGAGACAGTGACGAAGGTGTCTATAAGTCATGTGTCTCACCAGCATTGAAGCCCATTGTCTCGTTGAAGAGATGGGGTTGTTAGTCAAGGCCTTGCACTAGTACAATGCTGGTTGAATGATGCTATACAGATGCGATTACCAATCCGATTTTTCTTATGAGATTCTTTAGTTTGAAAGTGATCATGTAACTATATGAATACCTCCCTAGTTAAGAGGGAGTGTTGTAAAATGTAACTAGGTCGGTCTTCATGTTGACTATGTAATTATGAAAAGAGGGAGACAAAGATAAACAACCTATAAATAGTGGACAAGATGTTGGAGATAAACCTTGTAAAGTCGGCTTGAAAAATGCTAGAAAGGTCGGCTCAAATTATGTCCCAATAGTTCACTTAATAGGTCGGCTAATTATAGGGTCGTATAACTATAAATAGGATAGAAAAATTTTCATAAATGACAGTGAAAAGAACAAAGATATGTCTGAGATTTTCGGTCAATAATAATTGCAGACTTGTCTAAGGTTGTACATCAGATAAAAGAATGCGGATCACCTAAGTTTTTGCGGACAATACTGAGGTTGACAGCGTGGAAGAGGGAGCAGCTAGTGTGGATCTATCTAAGGTTATATAACATCTAAAAGGCTGGGACATAAGGACAAATTCAATACAACTTGAAGTATAACTTATTGAAGGTACAATGATGATGACTGAAGGTTCGATGATGACTGAAGGTACACAATGACTGAAGGTTCGATGATGACTGAAGGTACACATTGACTGAAGGTTCGATGATGACTGAAGGTACACAATGACAGAAGGTGCAGAAAGAGTACAGTAAGAACATCTATGATTGTAAAGTATCTAAGGAAAGAACTTGTCAAAACAGTGATATAAAGGTGGTAGAAAGTGAGGAAGGCAAATAAAAGATTTACCTTCCTAACTACATTTCAAGATGTTCAGTTACAAGTGAAAACTATTTTGTCTCTACATTTGACTAGTGCTTTGATAATTGACTTGATGAAAGATTAATTAAGTGACATAAGAATACATAAGCAAGCTCACAAGTAATTATCAAGAAGATAATTTGAGTTAATCACTAGCCCTACAAATTCTCAACACTTGCAATACACGAAGTCCTTTTACCGAATTTTATTACAGAATAAAAGATACTTACTTGAAATGTGAATATGAAATCTTCACCTTTGTCACTTTGATGGTGGTGAAGATGTATTGGTGCTTCCTTGGATGATCCTCTTCAAGGATAAGAATGAGATCCTTGTTGTAATGATAGGAGCTTTCCTTATAGATTTTGGAGATGATAATGCCTTCTTGCCTTCAAGATGATTCAAATTCTTTGAATGAATGCAATTCAGAAATGCTTCTACGATCAAGATGATGTGATCTTGCTTCTTTATTATTCAGAGTGCTTTGATTTGTAGATCTCTTTCTCTTTGCTATTTATATTATCAGACCTTATTTCCAAGTGTGTCAAGAAACCATAATTTCAGTGATATAATGTGACTATGCCTACTATATTTGATTTTAGCACCGAGATATGTATTTCTTCTGAAGTAGCACTGTGATATAGTGGCAAGATAGAGGTATGATTTACTTTTCCTTCTTATTATTTTCTTCATTTCTATCATCACTTTTACTGTTATCAATATTGTAAGATCAAAATCATAATGATATAGATACCAACAAAATTCAATATTGTAGTAGTACTGAAGTCATGTGGCACTTTTGTAGCATTCTGTAATATCATAGAACCATACTACTATACCACTGAGTCATCATGTTATAGAAAACCAATCTCTTAAAGGGATCTGATTCCATTGGAGCTTTGTGATATATATACAATCCAAAATACAATGATATATTTTCTGTGGAGACTATCTCATTGTGATCCGCACCTTTTATTCCAAGAATATCATAGCTATTCTTTCGATCTGAGATTCTGTGATTACCCCGAGACTGTATACGATGCTACGACCTGTCTTTTGTATCTTCATTCCATGATCTCTTTCGAAAACCTCAGAGAGTCTAAACTCTGTTATCTGTTCTAATGTGAGGTGCCTCTTAGATTCCCTTCTTTGAATATCACCATATCTTTGATACCATGTTGATAAATCTAGGGAATTTGCTTTAGGAGATTTATCTTTGTTAGTTACTGCTTGTGAATTCATTTTTTCTTATTCATATTAGGATATTCTTCATGATAAGTTATTAGTGTTCTTCTTCATCAAACAATAACCAATGCATGAACATATAATAGACAAGAGACACAACATGTAGGCTATGAGCCAGGGCCAAAACCTCTCACTCTTTGAGAGGAAAACCCACACAAATTCTTCTTATAGATATTCCAATTGACGAATACAAAGACCATGAACCTTGAACTATTTTTCCTCTCCAAGACCAAGACACGATCAACCTTTCTTTTTTGTCCTTGTCAACACCGAGATATTCTTGCTCTCACCAACATAGAATGAGTTGCACTGATCATCATCACCGAGCCCTTTATATCCTTTATATAGCATTGAGTATATCATCAAGTAGCACTAAGAAGCACCAAGTAGCTAAGTGTCATTTTAGTACCAAAGACAAAACAAACCAACATCGAGGATGTACATTGTGATATTATGCCGAGACAGTGAGGGAGAAGATCACTATAATGTTACTTGAATTCTGTATTATAATCCACACTTATGATCACTGTATTTCCTGAAATGGTATCTGAGCTTCTTTTTTTCTCACCCATCTGAAATATCAGACATACTCTGAATTTCTATATCCATCCGAAAATTACAGAGATATATACGAATGTTTTTGTGCTTTTATGGTGACCCTTCACGCCTATTTACAGTTCTTGGTTCATATAAATAAGGAAACCTACAGTAGGGGAATTTTGAGGTCTAAAATGGGCCTCCTAAGGAAATTATAAAATAATAGTGGAAATAATAAAATAATATTTGATTACATTATCAAATTTTAGAGGGAAAAAAGAAAAAACTACTTTTTCAACTCGTATTTTCAACATATCTCCCAAAGTTTTACTCAAATTTCAAGTGAGAGTACTCGTTAGATGAAAAATTTAATTCCTCATCCAAGGAGTACCCATGTTGCATACTTTGATAGATCCTGCTACATGAAAAATTAGAAATACATGAAAAATGTGATTGCAATCACATTTTTTTTATGTATTTCTCATTTCTCATAAAAGTGAAATTGCCAAAATTTCTCAAAAATCCAAAAATTTCCAAACATTTTCTTCAAAAATAGGGTTCAAAGATGGATCAATATCTCTCTAACCATAAAATTGTTTGCAAAAATGAGAGAGGTTTTTTTTCTTTGGTATGTTATGAACAAACACATCCTCTGTTTTTCAAAAATTTGTTCCCATTTGTTCAGAATCCAAGTTTGAAGTTGGGAACTAAAAATTGTAGAAGCATAGCATGCTCTCAACGGAAGCGTAGTGTGGTCTTTGAGAGGGAGTTTTGAGGCCTTCCCAGAGGATTTTTTAGCTGAAAATGGTTTGGTTGGAAATCTTAGGATGTATGCTACACAATGGAGTCATCAAGCACTGCAAACCCCTGTTCGAAACCCTAAGAAATTGACTTGAAGACAACCTTTCCAAAAATGCAGAAAATGACCTGGAGCAACTGTATTTTGGGAATTTGTCTCAAATCATAACACCTGTGCATACACTAAAGGAATTTTTTTTTCTTTGGTCTATGATTGAAAAAAAATCTTTCACTTATGTCAAATTCATATTCATTACTTCAGAAAGTAAATTTGAATTAGGATTGTCCTTGTGTGCAATATAAACCCTAGCAAATGACCATTTGATGAATTGTGAAGAATTTATCTCCTGCATATAAGTTGGCTCATATTTGGAATGATGACCTCCCTTTTTGTACTTTCTCTTTTCACCTTCCATGATTTTTTTTGCAAAAATGAACCCTAGCTTGATGTGAAGGAAAGGAAGAGTGAAAATTAGGAAAATAGGGGATAATGATGCAGTGAGTTTAGGAACAAAGATGAGATGGAATGGAGATAGGGAAAAATCCCTAAAAATTTGGGGAGATAGGATGGTAAGTTAGCAACACAGTGCAGGTGAAATTTTTTCAAATGGGTAAGGGAAAGAGGGAAAAATGACCTAAACACAAAGTCACAACCTAGTTATGTTTGCAAAAACATAGTGAGGATTAGGAATTGAGTGAAAATAGGAGTAATGAGAGGTATGGATGATATGGAATTATTTGGTAAGGTGTATGAGTTGTATTTGAAGGTTTTTAGGTGATAAAACTAAGGGTTTTATTACTAAAGCAAGACAAACATCAAAGCAATCCAAAAATGTAGTTGAAAACCCTGGAAGAGGGAATCCACCCTTTGCTGAAGAAATTTACTTGAAAGATAAGTGAGGAATGCTCACTTACTGGCTTGGAAGCATATGAAACCTATGAAATTATGAATAAACCCTTTTTATGGCTTCTTGGATCTTGAATTCCAAAAACGTAGCAAACTTCTAGAAGCGTATCGTGGCTTCCCCAAAAACGTAGCGTGGAGCAGCAACGTAGAATGCAGCAGTCTGGATCAGTTTTTTATGGTGGAGTTCGATATCTGGATGGTTGTGGAGAGTTGTGGAGCATGAGAGAGGATCTCTTTGAAACTTAAAGGATGAAATGAACTCAAAAGAAGCTTCGTTTCCCTTTAAAACTTACAAACTTTGCTTTTCTCTTTACTAACATCATATGTACTTTGAGAAAAATATCTTTTGAAAGATTGGACTTCCTTGCAAAAGGGAAGAGTTAGACTTTGTTTTATTTCCTAATTTTTCTAACACCTAATGAAGGTGAATTGAATAAGGAAAATGACTCTTATTTTCCTTTCTTACACTACATGATTGCCATTATGATGACAAGACAAAAGTAGCCCTAGACCATCACCTAGATGATGGTATGTTAACTGATTTATGACCCTAGATACTTAAATTATGACATGACCCTAGATAATTTATGAAATTTATGATGACCATGAGTGGGTAAAGGGAGAAAAATTTGACCTAGACAACATCCAGTGAACAAAATTTATTTGAGAATTTATTTGAAAACATAAAGTGTTGACCAATGAATTCTACCAAATAAACCTGAAAGAGAGTATTTTATCACTGAAACATTTAGACATTAACACATGGTATAATCATGGGATTTTGGATGCTTGAAATACAATGATTAGTAGAAACATAGAGTAGAATTCATAAACCTGATATAAAAAACAGCTAGCATAAATATTTTGCTGCAAGTCGATAATAAGGATCATTTTTGGATCCTCCTTTGTGATGTCATGGAGTGACTTCTTCAGCTTGGAATAATGACCAATATGGTTGCTATCCATTCTATATAATTTTGGAGAAAGCCTGTTACAAATATTGTTGGTTCAGTTGCAACACGATAGACCTCATCCTGAAAATGAGTAGCAGTGATAGATGACTAGCTGAGATATGTTCCGCTAAAGACTCTAATGAAATTTGAAGGAAGACCATAATGTTGATGAAGACATGATATATTGTTAGGTTTTGCATGATCCTGTTATTTGAAGAATATTCACTTTAAGAAGGATATGATGACTCCATTGGGTTACTGCCTCGGTACTTAGTCAAAGGAACTTATGTACTCCACAAGCACAAATATGATAGTAGGTTGCATATGCTTTCAATAATAATGTTCTAGAAGGATTCGTGTTTGAGCTCGACAATGATTGTAGGTTTTAAACCTGAACAAAAATTATCTACACACGAATCTTATAACAGAAAATAAAAAATAGTGAGAGCATAAAACATAAAACAGATAAACACAGAGATTTTCCCCTGGATCCCAAATCGGGACGACCAGCTTGATTTTTCATTATATTCCTTTTAGTGTTACAACACATATATATACATGCCGAAGCATACATGAACCCTAATCCATTAACCCTGGATTAGAACTTAACCGTAGTTCCCTTGACCAGATCTACAAAAATACCAGGGGCCAAAAACCATCTTACCCCAAAACCATGTGAAAAACCATGCACAAAACCATGGGCGTGGACTACCCACCGGAAATTAAGGACCAAAAAATTTTCATCGGGGCGCTGCCTCGGACCCCGACAGGGGGGCTACTGCCCCCCCTATGACCCCCCCATTGCGCTTAGTCGTGGAAAGAATATAACACATACCCAACATTCTCCCACTTGTTGTTTTCTTTCCACAGGGGGCCACAGGAGAGCTTATTCATTAGCCCAATTCTTCAACACCCATTGTTTCTCTACACCAAGAGAAATTTTGAGTGCTCATAGACTTCGTCAATGCATCTGCAACATTCTTCAAAGTTTCCACCTTTACCAGCAACACCATTTTAGCCTCAACCATATCTCTAACAAAGTGATATTAAACATCAATGTGCTTTGTCTTTGAATGATAAGCAGGGTTCTTAGCCAAGAAAATTTCACTTTGGCTATCACAGTCTATCCTTATAGCTTGTTGTACCAACCCCATACTTAAACACAATCTCTGCAACCAAATTGCTTCCTTGCTTGCATGAGTGGCTGCTATGTATTCTGCCTCTGTAGTTGAAAGAGCCACTACAGACTGTCTTTTACTCATCCAACTGACTGCGCCTCCAAATAGGCTAAACACATACCCACTTGTAGATCTTCTTTGGTCCAGATCTCTAGCCCATTCTGCATCAACAAAACCACGAATGTCCAACATTATTTCCAATCTTGGTCTTCCCTGGTAGCACAAGCCATAATCACTAGTGCCACGTAAATATCTGAAAACCCACTTCACTGCTGTCCAATGCTCCTTCCCTGGGTTTGACATAAACCTGCTCAAAACTCCCACTGCATGTGAAAAGTCTGGTCTAGTACAGAACATTGCATACATCAGGCTACCCATTGCACTTGCATATGGAACACGAGACATATCCTCCTCTTCTTCTTGTGTCTTGGGACACTTTTCAGCAGACAGCTTTACACCTACAGGAATAGGAACATTCACCGGTTTACTATCCTGCATATTGAACCTCTACAATATAGTCTTGACATACTTCCTCTGGTTTAACCAAAGCTTCCTCTTTTCCCGATCTCTCTTCATTTCCATGCCCAAAATATAGTTTGCAGCACCAAGATCCTTCATGTCGAATTTGGAGAACAGTTGGGTCTTCAAATCTTGGATAATTTCTTTGTCATTTCCAATCAACAACATAGCATCCATATACAAGACCAAATAAATAACACGGTCACCAGTTAATTTAAAATAAACACAGTGATCCTCCTTGCTTCTGGTGAAGCCAAGTCCCTGTATATAGGTATCAAATTTCTGATACCACATCCTTGGTGATTGTTTTAACCCATACAAAGACTTCTTCAACTTGCATACCAGTTATTTCTTACCCTTCACCATAAAGCCTTCAGGTTGCTGCATGTAGATCTCCTCTTCTAGATCCCCGTGAAGAAATGTTGTCTTCACATCCATCTGTTCTATCTCAAAATCAAATGCAACAGCAACAGATAAAAGTAATCTAATAGAGGTAATCTTGGCAACAGGAGAAAAAATATCACCAAAATCAATTCCTGGCACCTGGGAATAACCTTTTGCTACCAATCGAGCTTTGTATTTCTCCACCTTGCCTTCTACATTCATCTTCTTCTTAAACACCCATTTTCTCCTGATGGGCTTCCTTCCAGCCGACAACTCCACCAGATCCCATGCCTTATTTTTGTGCAAGGATGCCATTTCATCAACCATGGCCTCCTTACAGAGTTTTACATCCTCTGAATCTACTGCCTCCTTGACAGTTCTGGGATCATCATCAGTTATAGTTAAGGCAAAACCTGAACAAAAAGTAGATGGACTATACCTTTCTGGTTGCCTTCTTTCCCAAACTGATCTTCTAATAGCTGGAGTTTGTGGCTCTTCATCTTATGAGTCTTCTTCTGTTGTAGAGTCTGATTCATCCTCCTTTAGCTCAAACTTTATCTTCTCATGTTCCTTTGTTAGGACTTCATGTTTAACAACATCTTTCACTTCTCTAAACACCACATCTCGGCTATACACAACCTTCCTTGTTTTCGGGTTCCAAAGCTTGTAACCTTTTAAACCATCCTTATACCTAATAAAGATGCACCTTTCAGATTTATTATCCAACTTGGTCCTTTTCTACTTTGGAACATGTACATATGCATCACATCCAAATACATTTAGATGTGAAAGAGAGGGTTTCTTACCAGTCCATACCTCATGTGGAGTCTTATCCTCCAACACTGATGAAGGTGATATGTTAACCAGATAGCACACAGTCTCTACTGCCTCTGCCCATAATTCTTGTCCTAACCCGGTACCACTGAGCATGCTTCTTTCCTTTTCCATCAGTGTTCTGTTCATTCTTTCTACAACTCCATTTTGATGAGGTGTGTATGGATTAGTCTTCTATCGTGCTATACCACACTTCTTACAGAACTCTTCAAATTCCTTCTTTCATAACTCCCCACCATTATCTGTCCTCAGCGCCTTTATCTTCTTCTCTGTCTAGTTCTCCACCAGAGATAAGTTCAAAATACGAGTTGAAAAAGTAGTATTCTCTTTTTTCCCTCTAAACTTTGATGATGTAATCAAATATTATTTGATTATTTCAACTATTATTTTATAATTTCCTTAGGAGGTCCATTTTAGACCTCAAAATTCCCCTAATGTGTGTTTTGAATTTGAATCTATGTTTACTTATTTCTTTCCATGTCGACGATCTATTATGAACTAGTTTGCAATTAACTTCTGGCATGTTCTTGTTCATGTATGTAAGATTGGGTTTTGGCTCACTGATCCTTCTCATGTCACACCCCTTCTTATTGTTGTTGATATTTTCTTGTACCTATTCTTGTAGTTTTTCAATCTTGGGTTGATTTTGTTTCATTGTCTAGGTATTTCATTCTTGTCCCCACTCTGACACCTCTCATTTTACATCCAAGAGAGAAAACATTCATGGTGGAAATCGAGCCCACATACTAGATGGGGCTCCTATCCCAAAAAATGTGAGGTATAATTTAGAATTCACATTGGGGAGACCCCCTAATGTTGGTGGTACATTCCAACCCATCAACACAATCGTAAGTCTTAGTGAAGGTCGTGAGGAGAGGATGTTGTTCGGAGGACTGGGTAAGCATCTGAGACATATACTCCTTGAGTGTTTGAAATATGAGATAAGAAGTAGTCTAGTGGCTGATACTCTTTGAGGATTAGGTAGGGAATCCAATATGTAAGAGTAGTCAAAGAGGAAATTCCTTTAGGATGTGTAAATCCAAGACAAGAATAGTCCTAGAAGGACATACCTTGTGAACATTCATATGGGGTATGTGCCTTAAGAGGTGGTGATATTTTCCATGTAAGACTTCCTAACATTGTGCTATGATCGATTGAGAGATAGAGCATGTTAGTCAAGGCCTTACTATGTTGACAATTCTAGTTGTATAATAATCATAATGTTGATGCTTAAGATGGCTTACCAATATGAATTTTATTATGAGAATAATTTAATGGAAGTATTGTCCTTATACCTGTGGTCAATTATGAATACCTCCCTAATTAAGAGGGAGTGTTGAAATGTAACTAGTGTCAGTCTTCATAATTTTTACCTGAGTCATTACTTGATGTAATTATTTATGTACTTGTCAGAAGAAAAAAGAAATTAAATTTATTTGTAAAAATAAAAGATTATTTTATTGAAATGGGTTTATTTCCCATCATGTTGTGGTCCTAGGTCAAAGCACCCATTGAGTGATCTAGGGGTATTTTTTTCAATTCAAGAGTCAAGATCATGATGATCTAACCGTTGGAGGGAATATATAACAAAGAATAAGAAATATTATTGTAATTTGTTGTGTCTAGAAGCCTTCAAGAGATGGGTTGGCCAACCTCCCTCAAGTCGGACTAAAGAGGCCTAATCCGCCCTCAAGGGAGCATATATAAAGAGAATCCTCCTCTCATTTGAGATACACATCCATAAATATATATCTCTAATCCTAGCGAATAATATAATTTGGTCAGATCCAACGAAGAAGAGAAGGAGAAGCGAATTTTTTTCATGACGCCAACGAAGGAGGAAAAGAAGTTGATTTCTATCTGTGCCTGCTCACATGTGGTTTCCCCAGTTCATATTTTTTCCGAGTTTTTGTTTGGGGTTGGGCTAGTTCATCTCTTGGAAGTTTGTTTCCTGGGTCAAGGCTAAGGTCTTGGAATTCTTCATTGAAATTCTATAAGAATATATTTTTGTGGGGTTTCTTCTCTAAGAGAGGTTTTGGCCCTGGCTAGTAGCGTACATCTGGTGCTATAATTTTTTCATTGTGATATTATTATTGGAATTTGACTTGATGATGAACAAAAGTAAATAATAATTCTATTGTTCTAATATAGCTCACAAGAAAATTCCAATAATTGCAGATAAATCAATTTGATAAACACCTTAACTGATTGCCCTATATTTCTCAACAGGTTGGAGGAAAATCATATAGAAATATAGGAGATAAATAAATCATGATACATCATAATCATTAGGAAGGATAATTTCTAGAATAAGGATCATCAATATTCCCCATTGGAATCTTCATTAGAGGGTTCACCTCTACAAAGAAGAAGCAAGTGCCTTGCAGATAGTCCACATTCCACCTTGTGTGGAATCCACTGGTAAAGTATGATGACAAATATTAACAACATGTTGAGTTGGTTGAAGTAATTTCATCTTAAAAAAACAAAATGAAGTTGTTAGGATGATGTCTAGATGACCAAAATAAGGAAAATGCATGTATATATTTGATAGTTAAAGTCATGTCATCATATAGTTGCATATAACATGGTTGAATGCTCTATCTCATGACCATGATCAAAGAAGAAGGATATCTTCCATTAGAATGATGCATGAATGAATTTATACAGTGTGCCTTGAAATCTTCTAAGATGAAATCAAAATAATATGACCTTATATGGAAGATGAGGTGGTTGAAAATTCTGGTTCCTATAATGAAGGAACTATGTATAGAAGTTCTTAGGGAAGACATATGTGAAGAAAGGAAGAAGAGTTCGTTAAATATGCAACTATATTCATGTAAGATAACATAAGTGATCAACATATGATAACTAGAAGAATTAGCTATGACATATCCATGGAAGAAGAAGGTATGAAGGCCCTGATATCTATACGACAAAAGGATAATATTGTTAATGAATGTCTTGGAGATGGGTTCATACATTTGCAGGATGTTGATGTTGCTAGAAGCTGATTTCATGATGAAATGCCATCATAAAATGGTAAATTTGATTTTTGAAAACATCTAGTTGGGTTAATACAGGGCTACCGAAAGAGAATTGTAGTAGTCACCTAAAACTAGTACTCATTATTTTGGATGGAAGAGATTGAAAGAAACATGACTTGGAAGAGGTAGTTATATGAAGGATAGTCAAATGTGGACTATAATATCAATTTCCGATGAAGAGAAGGATGCTATGACTATTGGTTTCATTGAAAAGAAAGTGATGTAGAAGATGGTTGATGCCCTATGAAGAGGTTATGATGAAGAAGGCTCCATAATGAAGAAGATTAATTTCATGACATACCATAGAAAGAGGAGCCCTACAATAATTTGATAGTACCTTGATCTCCACCAAAGAGCAACGAGCTGCTATTAACAAGTCCCTAGTTGATAGGGAGATTGGGAAAGTCCCTTGTTAAAAGGGAGCTTGGGTATATTCATTTTGTAGGAATGATTTGATCCTCCCTAGTTGATAGGGAGAGATAGACATATCATTCTTGTCTTCATGTTATGAAGAAAGAATGGAGGATTGGGTAAGCATATAGTTTTCGATACTCTTCAAGGATGTGGTAGGGCATCCAATAGGTAAGAGTAGTTGAAGAGGAAATTCTTTGAGGATGTGTTATTCCAAGAAAAGAATTTTCCTAGAAGGAAATACCTTGTGAACATCTGGGTGGGGTATGTGCCTTAAGAGACAATGATGGTGGTGTATATTAGTCATTATATCGCCAACATTGTACTCTAATATTGTTAAGAGATAGAGATGTTAGTTAAGGCCTTTCTATACTAAAATTCTAGTTGATATAATAAGATGCAATGAGATAAGATGAAATAATAGATTATGAGATGGCTTACCAATCCGACTCTTCTTATGATAATTCTTCAGTATTAGAATGTCCAAGTACCTTGTATAGATTATGAATACTTCCCTAGTTAAGAGGGAGTGTTGAAATATGTAACTAGGTTCTATCTTCATAATGACATATGTAATCATGATTTTATGTAAAGAGAAAAATAAATTTATTATTTTCATTCATGATGCATGGGTTTCATGCTCAAGGTAAATTTATTTATAGTTCAAGCACCCATTGAGTGCTTTTAGGGCTTGTCATTGAGTCAACAAGTCAATTGAGTCATTTTCATGTATGGAAGACCCTTTTGGGCATGATGTATCTTGTAAAGAAAATTATTGTATAGTCAAAAGTGTCATAAAGGCCCTCCAAAACGTTGTCAAACATGCAACAAAAAGTAGACCTACATGAAAGAGGAAGTCGGTCTCATGAAGGGATATTCAGCCACCTTTTTAAGCCTATATATAAGAAGAACTTGACCTCACCAAAGGGACACTTATCAAGTTCTTTGAATCACAAGGGAATCCTCATACCTACTGAAGAAAGAGAGAGAAAAAAGGAAGCAAAAAATGAATTTGAAAGGGACTGTTTTAGGGCTAGATTTCCCACACATGTGAAAGGACTAGGAAAACCATTATTGCAACAAGGTTGAATATTACTGTCATACTAAAGGGATGAAATCAAGAGGAAAAGGGATCATATTTCAAGCCAAGTTCCAAAGGAAGAATCAAATCCTCAAGCGAAGGAATAAAATGATATATTTCACCATCTTATACCCACACATGCCAATCTAAGGTTTTTGCAGTAAGGTCGTGTTGCATTCAAGAATTTGTTGGGAGAAGTTTCTAGGGTTGAATTTGTTGGGGTCAAAGTTGCTCAAGAATTTTTTGGGGTCAAAGTTGCTGACATCAAATTTTCTAAAGAACTTGCTGGAAGGAAAGCTCATCAAGGAGGAAGGATTGACTTGGTCTTGGAGGGGTCTTTGAAAAGGGTCTTACGTCTTGGAATTCGTTATTTGAAGTTCTATAAGAAGAGAATAATTCTTGTGGGTTTTCCTCTCAAGAGGAAAGGTTTTGGCCCTGGATTATAGCCTATATATTGTGTCCTATTATCTCAATGCTTCATTGTTTGGCAGTTGTTTGATGATATATAATACTAATAACAATAAAGTGAAAGAAGAAGCTAATCAAGTTGAGTAAAAATACATCAGAAACAGTTATCAAAGTATGATAAAACACCTAATATAGATTCCCCTAGATTTATCAACAACTATATCCAAATTATTTCCTCTACAGGACCAGTTTCCTAATCCAGTGTCATAATACTTGACTTAGGGATAACGCCCCTAATTGACCGCAATACTTGAGACAAGGAAAATTTCAGTCCACTGGACCGTTCTTCTTAATTTGGGTCAGTGTACTTGACTTATATATAACATCCCTAATAGAACATATTACATGACATAAAGAGAAACCTTAATCATAATGCAATAACATCCGTGCTCCCTCCCAACCAGGGGGGAAATCTCCACAAGCCCAAGCTTATCCTGGACGTACACAAAATTATTTCTGAACAACGAATTTGTCAAAATATTAGCTTCCCTCTCATCTATGGAGATGTACTCGATCTTCATTGTTCTCTTCTTGTATCATGTATTTGTACTAGATCTCAATATGCCACGACCTATCATCAAGCTATCATCTGCACCTGATAAAACAATATTGCAAGATGGAGATACACTTCTTCTTAACTTGTCAACCAAATTTTGGTATACTTGTCCACTTGAGTGCAACAAATTTATACTTCCTTCTCATCCAGAAGATCATAATGGATCCCAAACGGAAGAAATATGATAAATTTCTATGTTTTCAACACTTATTGCCTAATGTGAACTCAAGATCTATTTTCTTATTGTGATCAATGACAACTTGTACTTTTTATTATGTGTATTTTATGGTTATTATTCTCATTATATGCTCGTTATAAAAATAGTTCTATTGTGTGCTCTAGCTATGGATTTTGTTCATGATTTGATAATTATTTGAATGGTTGATGAATGTATGGGCTAAAAAGTGTTTTTGTAGCTATTTTAGAGGGAATTAGACCTCCTTGGTGATTATCAGATGAAGTTCAAATATTTATGATCAGATATGCATTCATGACTTATAGCTTACATGTTTACCATATGTTTGAAGAAATGCCCATCATGTTCTAGGAAGTATAGGTCAAGTTATGGCTTCTAGTCTGAACTTTTGTCATTATTATCACTTTAATTATGATCCTGTAAATTCATAGGCGGTTCTGGGCAGTGGTATGGAGCCTATCCTGAAAAGTGGCTAAGATCTCAGAACAAATAGCACAAAAAAAATGGAGTTAGGTCATAACCACATGGAAGCAGGTTTGTGTGTGTGATTGGGGCCTCATAACCACACTCTTTCCTTATTGTGCATGCACTTGGGAGTTAGGCTTGTGAAAAGGTAGTTCCAACTCAAGATATGGTCATTAGAGGTCGTGGACTGACTTCTGGGTGATCTAGTGCTCCTGAGGGGCATCAATAAGTTTTCGATTTGTAGGCCCCACTTCCATAATTGGAATTTGGAGGTTGGGTCACATCATAGTAGCACTAAACCTCACATTTTCCTTGGGAGCTTGTGAAAATGGGTAAATGAGGAGTGGGGGGTTAGATCACATGTGTTGATTAGTCTTCATTTCAATATATTATGACGTTCCATCTCAATATAAATTTTTATTTATGTGCATATAAATCATAGACTTCAATGAATATATTGAAATGCTTTTAATATCTCCCAACAATTGTGAAAATAGTTGTGGGTGCGATGACAATGTTTTCCTCCATCGCAATGTTTTATTTACTTTCTCTCCATAATCACAAGCATAAAAAAACACTAGTAGGAATTTAAGGAATGATCATCAATGTGATGTTTCCGTTATCCATTCACAGAAGCATTCACCTGCTGGAAAAGCATCCTCACCGAGCACTTGAAACTCTCTACAATTCTGTAAGTAGTGGCACTTCCACAAGCTCACCCGATGGTCAACGAATCCACAATATTTATTTCACAAAGGATAATTTTGCATGCTCTACAACTTCATTTATGTGGGGTTATTCCACATCAATGGTATAGGTCGTTCTAAGAAGATAAAATTGTTGTCTGGGGTCAGTTAAAGTGCTTGGTTGGACGACATATCATCATCTTTTTATCTATTATATATTCCAAGGTTCCATGCATGCCATATTAACGGTTGTTGAGAAAATTTGGTGTGAGTGAGAGCAATCACGAATGGCGAGCAACATGATTGAATTATTTCACAAATAAAAATGACGTAATAATTATGTAGACGCTAAAAAGTAAGATTGTTCTCGCCATTTATTTAACTTTTCCTATACAATCTGCACCATGATAATGGTGCTCCACAATCAATGGATGTTATTGTTTTTAGAATGCGAAGAAAAGGTGAAAGAAACCGGTCGCTATCACTAAAGTGGATAGCACACAGTTGGTAACGATAAATTTTATTTGTTGTCGACTCTGAAAGCTCGTGAGTATGATTATTTACCATGATTATTGGATAAATAAATACAACAATCCTACCTTTTTTTTGCTTGCAACCACTCATATTTGATCACCTAACGTATAAATGTTGAAGTTAACCGATTTATGTCTATTGTATATGCTAATAGCCCTTTTCTTATATTTGGTTTTGAGGAAATGGGTGTCGCTTTTCCTTGCCCTTGTGTGCAACTCATTGTTAACGTCGCTATTGTTTCTAATTACTCTTCTCTGCAAGTGATTGAATTTTTTGATGCACTCACGGGCCACTGCGCAACTCAGGTTTCTAAGGGTTCATCTAGGCTTGGAAGTTTGCTCATCATAGATAATTAAATATAAATTCATTGACAAAATTGTTTGAGGATGGAGCCCATCATCCCTCCATTTTCAATCATCGAGATAATATTTGTTATGTACGATTGATTACGAGTGTATGATGGATTATGTGAGCTCTCTTTAAATCCATGGGTCAAGTTGTGGTAGGTGTGAGAGGCACTATTCTATGGAATAATTCTTAGTTAAAAAACCTTCTCTTTACACTAACTCCCTTCTTAATTCCTAGTGCTTCTTGCCTTCTATATGGTGATATAGCTTCCCAAATCTCTTCTTCCTCGGCCAGTTTTCCTGGTCAGTTCTTGATGGACTTGATCAAAAGAAAAATAAAAAACAAAATGATTTCAGCTTAAGAATGAAGGAAAATGAGACACTCGTCCTAGCCAGGTAGTTCTGTATCCTTATCAAAAAGATAAAGGGAAGGGAGGTGGTGGTTCCTCCTTACTATCGCAAGTTGTACATTATATATATCACTATTGTTAAGAGAGTTTACTTTCCTAATGGAGAATATTGGACTGATTTTTTGTCTGATGTGATCTACCTCCAAGCAAGCTCATCCTAATCATTACTAAGGATAGAATCAAACAACGTACTAACTAGGATGTTATCGAGGTTATGACAACCTAATGGAAACAATAAATGGTCACTGATAGGAGGATTTACTGCCCTGCTACCTACTTGCTGCCTTTCACCAATCCATTATTTCTTGAAGCACAATGATTATTTTTCTATGTATAAATGAAGGAATATTATTTGAATATTCTCTTAGAGGAAGGTTAAGAGGTCTAGAAAAGGCTTTGTGGAAGCACTAATGCAATTACCTAGTGAAGCTTAATGAACATAGTAAAGCATTTCAATACATTTGAGAGAACAATGCCAAAATGTGCTTTTAGGGGTTTACACATATATGCCAAAAATGATAACTTGTACCTTTTCACTTGGAATTAATGATATACCAAAGTGCACCAAAGAAAATGTTTTCAAAATAACCAAAATAATTAAAAATAGGATTTCATGTACCCCTAAAGCATCACACTGACCATTAATTGTAAATGTAACATGTAGGGCTACATTTAAACCTTAATATTTACCAGATCCAATCATCATGATCAATATTTGATACTTTTCCAATTCTGAGATCCGCTCTTACCCCTTAAATTCACTAAATTTGTGGGTGACATGTTATCCCCTCTATGACTTGGAAGTGTTGAACAGTTGGTTATAAGCTTCAGGAAGTGAGTTTTTTAGTTTAACATCGGTTTTCTCCCATATCTCTGGTAAGTTGTCCTCAATTTCGATTATGACGGTGCCAAATATTCTTATGTTCTATCAAGTTTCACAACTTTTCCCTTTTTTTAGTTGATTTATTTCTTGAATAACAAATATCAATTTATAACTTTTAGATTTGATTTTTGTAGGTAAAATGCCTCTAAGAAGAGCTCCAATTCAAAATTCCCCAAAGAAACCAAAGGGGAGGAGGAAAGAACTAACCTAGACGTCCAACTAAATGTTGAAGAAATAAGTATGGCGACAACCAAGAAAGGGAGCCAAATCAACCATCTCACTACTTCTAAGGAAGTTTTTTACATAGGCACCATTTTATGGGGACAAGGATCCTAGCACAGAAACACACGTCCTTATACCAAGGTGGAATAACCTATTTATGATGTTAAATAATGAGGGCTATCATGAGTATACACCACACAATGAACCTACCTCTAGGAAGGTACATGACCATATTTTTCAAAACATTAGATGTTCTATATTGAAATTAATTGTAGTAAGGCCATTGGAGTTTTCTTGTTTCCAAGTGATGGAGAATATTATCAATGACACCAAATATGAGAAATTTTCAGTGAATATTGAAAAAGGAGAGTGTATTGGGACTTTCCTCTTGTTGATCCCTCAACAACTCCCATTAATTTTTGGAAAAAATAAAGGACCCCATCTCCCCCACCCACATTAAATTTTGAAAGATTTTCCATTTTATTTCTTTAAAAAAAAATTATTTACTTCTGAAGGAGATACAATAGACCTCATATTCTAGTCCCAAGGAATAATTAAATGTTACATTAGATATTTATTTTAGGTGCTTTACTTATAAAAAATCATATATATTTGTTGAAAATGGTTGTTATTGATGTCAAATGATATACAAATGTAAGAGAAGATTACATATCCAAATAGTACATTCTCAGACCTTTCTGGAAATATATGGCACACCCTATAACTCCTCACAGTTGAGGAGATACGAATTTATGAAGTTATTACCCTTCCAAACATAATTTGGCCTAGTCATGTGCAAGTTGGTACTATTTGTGAGGGTCAATCACACTATATATAGGCATGGGGAGAATGCACTTAAGGAATTTCTTAAGTATCTCAGATCTTTCTAATCAAGCAAAGAGACAAAGGAGTTTTGGGGTTCATACCGCATGAACCATAAGTGAAGATACATCAAATTGGAGAGTCTTTTTTTGGAAGGGTGTTGCCACATATTTTGAAGGGTTTTTGGAAGTGTTATTGGGAATGGTTCTAGTTTGTTTGAGGTCTATTTTAATAGAAGAATAGTATATTTTTTAGGGTCGAATTCAAGGCTCTTGAAATTATATTTTATACCTATTGAAGTTGAAATAAAAGAGGCCCCAAGTCTATATATGTTTAGGATGAGTTACATACCTATCTTGGAGGTCGATCTATGGTATAGAAGGGGGTTTTCTTCATGCATGTTCTAGGCCAAGTTACATGCCTATATTTAAGGTTGAGTGTTGGTACAGAAGGAAGTTGAGTTTTGTCTCTGTGAATGACGAAGTTTAAGGGCCAAGATATATTGTTTTATGGGGTTGGGATATGTTGTTTGAAGATCTAGTTCACACATGTTTTGAAGGCCAAGTCTTGGTGTCTTGAAGAGAAAGCTCAATATTTTGACAACAATATTTTGTGAAGGAGAGAGGAGAAGCTTCCATTAAGATAGAATTTCTTTAACTAAGAATTTATTCTTGAATAAGTAAACACGTTGGAAGTTGTTGGAGCTCATTGAATATTTGTGTCCTCATCTCCTTGGAATGTTGGAGTCTACTATATTTGTAAGTTGGTGCTTACAAGAGCATTAGTGTTCTCATCTCCTTGATAGGTTGAATCCTAGTAAATTTGTAATTTGGTTCTTTGAAATGATCGGTGTCCTCACAAATGATTCCAATAAATTAAAGATTGTATTCAATTGTTTCATATTTAATTTTTGAATTGCGCTTCAATTTTAGTGTTCGTACATTTTGGTATATTAGGAGGCTTAATTCATATTTTTTTAGGATGAGTTACATGCCTATATTGGAGACCAATCTATGGTACAAGATTTGGCATAGTTCATACCTATTCTCGGACAAGTTACAAGCCTATCTTGAAGGTTGATTTTTGGTACAAAAGGAAGTTGAGTTCTGTCCCCGTGAAGGTTGAGGTTTGAGGGAAAATTTATGTTTCTTTACATGGATGATTTATATTATTTGAAGATCTAGTTCAGGCCTGGTTTGAAGGCCAATTCATGTTGTCTTGAAGGCAAAGCGCAATGTGTGACAATAGTCTTGTTTTAAAGAGATTGTTTGAAAGAGAGAGGAGTAGCTACCAAGAAGATAGAATTTCATTGACTGAGAATTGATTCATGAACAAGTAAACAAGTTGAAAGTAGGATCTCACTAAGGATTGGTGTCCTCATCTTCTTGACAAGTTGATTCCTGATAATTTTTTAAGTTGGTGCTTACAAAGGATTGATGTCCTCACAAATTATTGTAATAAATTGAGGATTGTTTTTAAGTGTTTTGTCATCAGGTTTGGACTTTCACTTTGAATTTTGCATTCATGCATTTTGTATGAATGATTATGTGATGTGATGTGAAATAAGTTTCAATATCAACTAATATAAAAATTGTTAAAAGGAATGGAATACTAATTCACCGCCCTCTCAATGTTTCCAACAATCTCAATGTTCCAATACCTTGATATCCAAACTTCTCCACCCATTTTAATTTTTAGCAAAACCTTAAAATCTATTATATTGGTACTCGGAGCCCGAAATTTTCTTTATGTCCATTTTCATTAAAATATGGCATTCTAATATCCTAATATGTATGAGGATTATACTATAATTAATGGAGAAATAATTGCCAACATGTTTCGAACCATCTAATGTAGTTCATCATCGGGACAATTTATATGAAGATATACTAATCCAAGAGGGGTATAAAAAGAGCTAGATTAAAGCTAGGTAAAAAGACAAACAAGAAATATATTAAGCATTAGAAAAATAATAGATACCAACATAGATCCATCTTAACCACAGATCTATCAAGTGCCGAGAGGGATCAAATCTCTCGAAGCGTAAACCTATTTTTTTAGTGCAAAAATTGAGGAAAGTTGTGCACCTCGAGAGATTTTATCCCTCTCGGAGCTTGATAGATCCAAGGTTAAGATGGATCTAGGTTGGTTTTAGTTGTATTCGATCATACAAATTTATTGAAAATATAATTATTTTGATCATTTTAAATATGCCAAATATGTCTACGATTAATTTGGTCAATTTAATTTTAAATTTTCTTAGTTACCTCAATTTTTTGAGATGAGGGAGACTATTAGTAACTTGAATAATGAAAAATGATCAAATAAAAATTTTGAGTGCAAAGTGGCAATGCAATAATGTTGAATGATAGAAAATGTGAATAATAAGAATATAGTCAATTACAAACAATCTTCATTGTGATCAATCTGAAACTATTTTCTTCTACTATTCTTATTGTCACCCCTATTAGTTTTTCCATTTTCTCATATTGATCATATGAAAAGGGAAGTTGAAATCATAAAACATTCAAATATTTAACTCAAGCTACTGTAGTAAACATCATACCTTGTCTCTGTTACTCTACAATATTAATAACAGTTTTCTCCAAAGTCAATCATTGTGACGTATGGAGTGTTAAACCCCAAATAATTTTCAATGGTAGTTATTTTCTATTACCATATTTGAATGAAAAGTGATTAATAATGTTGAAGATGGAAAATGGGAATAATATGAATGTATCCAATTAAAAATAGTTTACAGTTTCAGGA
Organism: Pinus albicaulis; assembly: GCA_034641835.2. Classification (NCBI taxonomy): domain Eukaryota; kingdom Viridiplantae; phylum Streptophyta; class Pinopsida; order Pinales; family Pinaceae; genus Pinus; species Pinus albicaulis. The sequence goes on from CM076584.1 coordinate 1,430,389,639, forward strand.
AGCTAACATTTCAGGCAAGTGAACATTTTATTTAGGATGAAAATTTAAGTATTATATTTATGGTTGAATTATTGTAACACAAAATTAAATTCATGTTGTTATCACCAAATTGAACTTGATTGGATACTCATCAAACAAATCATTGTAACTGTTTCAAACCACTTCTAACTGAAGATTATCCTCTTCATCTTAAGAGGGCTCTCTCAAGGGGTTTTATGATTTTGAATAATGATAGTACTAGATGGCTAACTCTATGAAATTGTAACTTGTTTTGTATAATTGCAGGTTGAAAAATGCAGGCTTGCTACCATTGGGCTTATGGAGTCAACAATCAGTAGTTTCAGTGAAAATGGTTCTTCACATGGAAGCTGAGGCAAATAGAGGTTTTAGATAGAGGAAAATCACACACACAACTCAGGAAAACACAGTCATTTCATCACTAAAGGAAGTCAGAGCATAATATTATGAATTCCGAGTAATTAGAGATGAAATATACTACAAGTGATCAAACATAAAGATATAGATCAATAATATGTCAAAAAACTCATGACAATCTCAGGTCTAGAAAGAATAATGTCACTTTGTATTACTGATAATAGTCAAAAGTATACAAGCAACAATTTTGTACAAATGTTCTCCAACCCTTTACTACTTCGATGTTTTGTCTATAAATAGACATTATTTACAATAAGGATGATCTTCCTGGTGGCTAGATCCTCAAATTCTCCTATGACACCTTTCATAACTAAAATCAATAATTTACAACATAAAATTGACAACTACCTTTTAAAGAAACTAACTCCTAATAGGACTCTATCTCCTATTTATTACATTCCTCTATCTTATCTGTGAAACAGTTACATGATGGTTACAAAATGAATATCACATTCTCGAGAGACACATGACCAAATTCATCACCACTTTACATATTTAAAACGTCCCTAGATCTGTGGAACATAACCGTGACTTTTAGGAATGGATAACCTTCATCTTCAATGTTGTTTTGATTGATGACCTATCTTCATGGCACTCCCTTTGAGTCATAAATATCTGATAATAAGCCCCATTGACATGTTGGAGCTCTCCAGCTGGAAAAAAATACTTTTAAGATGCTCAAAAACCTTTAACAATTGCTCGCTACGAAAACAAGACAGTTTCATAGCGAGTTTTGGTAGCGTGGGAAAAGTGGCTTTTCCATCCATCCTCTTCACTTATTTGTTGTTCCATCACGTTAATCGTGTCATGAAACCTTACCACCATGGATCCCCCTCCTAAAAACATTCAAAAACTGACTTTAAATGCAAAAATTCACCTACAAGTTTTTTCATAGCGTATTTCTGGCTTCAAGCCTAAGGTACGCTACGAAACTGTGTAAAAACCCAAAAATTTCCCCTTTCAAAATTGTCTTAAAAAATTGACCTCTAGCTACAAAATTGTGATTCTCTGCACGTTATGAACCTCCTAAGACCTATTCCACCTCAACTTACAACTCCTGTGGTGTTTCCTCCTCATTTACAATCAGTTGACTTATAGGTTCTTCTACTACTGTCATCTTCAAACCTCTCTTTTCCAGCTCTTCATGAATCAGATCCAATTGCTCTTGAAGATATTTCACTTGGTCCTTCAATGCCTTGTTATTGGATTGCAAGTGCAAGTTTACCTTTTTGATGTGCTTGACCTCTCCTCTTAGTGGCTGAGTCCACTTTATCAACTTTTTTGTATTATCCAAGGTATTTGAAACACTTGTGACTTGATCTTCCTAGATTTTCCTCATTTGTTCAAACTGAACCCTTTCAGCTCTATGCTTATTTGCTTCTTGCTTCAAGACTGATATCTCCTTACTTGCCTCCTTCAACTGCTCCTTAAGGGTTTCAATTTCTTATTTTTCAGTGATTTTCTCTTTATCCTTCTTTTGTTTGATAACCAACTCTTCTTTTGCAAGTGAAGAGAGATCTATGATGATTGGTGGTTGGGTAGTTTCAATGATATTTTTAGTCTCTTTTCTACTTTCCATAACCTTTCTTGCATGCCTAGTCATTGGCTTTCTAGGTTGAAACATGAAACCAACATCATCACCTGCAAACTCTAATTTTTTAGTTGTTTTTCCTTTCTTTAGCTTTCTTCCTCCATCTTCAACATCTTCAGCATGCACAATGGGAGTTTCTTCAATGTCAATTGCATGCAATATGTCCTCTAAATTACTCTTAACCACTGTTTGGCTCCTAGTAACTCTCTTTCTGTTATGTTTGCTGACTGTTTTCTTCTGTTTTGCAGGTGTATTTTTAGGTGTGTCAATCCTCTGCAAAGGCTTTGTCTCCATGCTCTTTGGTCCTAGTGGGGATGATTTATTCCCTTCTTCAGCTTCCTCTGCCACTGTTGGTGATGAAATACTTCTAGGTTTGGAAACTCTTTTAGGAGTGACAACACTAACTTCAAAACCACTCATGAACATAAAGGATTTCTAGTATTTTTCTAGTTTCTTAAACTCCTCTAACACTAACAACTTAATCAAAGCACGGTGAAAGAGAGAAGTTTCATTTCCTTCTGTTTTAACTTGAACCTTATCTGACATTTTACCTAGACTTTTGTATAAATAGAAGGGCAAGTCAAGTGACCTCTTACCCACAAAATGCAGAAGAAGCCTAAGGTGGTAGGAGTAGACCATGTGAAACCTTCCTTCATAGGTAAAGTAATTCTGAATGATCATCATCAGCTTTGAATAGTTGTGCTTCATGAAACTCCTAGGGATGGAATTTGTAAGATCAATTTCACTATGCTCTGGCGTGATGAACTCTTTGCAATCCTGCATGGTGAACTTGATGCCTTTAAACCACTGTTACCCTCCTCTAGGGATTCATGTTTCTTCTAAAATGATGTTTGGTGTCATTGTAAGGTTCAACATTCCCACTTTTGAAGTTGTTCCAGTGAAACTGTTAGAAAAATCCCTGGAAACCTGTAGATGACAACCCTGCAATCTTTGACAAAATTGCAAGCAACCCGTTCTTCTGAAAATCTCCATGGTCATTGGGTCTTCATTGAGAAAATTCATGTCCATGGGCTCACACCCGTGGCAGTGACCACCTTTATTTGTTTTCTTCCTTGCATCCATGGTGACTTTATATCTTCTTAGCCTCGTTTGCTTGATGACACCTGTAACCTTTGAATCTACCAGCAACCTACTTGGCTCAATGAAGCAGCTCTCTAGAAATCCAATAACATGAAAATATAAAGAAGAGTATGAAAAAAAGACTAATTGAGTAATGTTTTATGGTTTAAATGAAAACCCATTCCTTAATCATGACACATGCATGCTAAAAACGGTAATGATGACCTCAGAGATGGCTTTGTATGTTTGAATTAACCCTAATTGACTCGAATGACCTCCACCCTAACTCCTCCAATCATGAACTGACACTTCACATCAGGCCTGACAAGACAGACAAGAAAAAAAAAATTCGTAGCATGATTAGTTTAACTTTTGATAGTTTCGCTACGAAACTATTAGGAAGTTTCGTAGCGAAAACTGCTATTTCACAATATAAAACGCTACAAAAAGTTGTAAAACTGGCTTAAGTATCCTTTTTAAATTTAAATGCTTGGGAAATGAAAACTGACACGTTATGATGACTAATGGGACATGACATGACCTAAATGGAGGTGGATTTGAACCTTAGGATAGGTTAAACATGTAAAAATTGAAATTTTCCTATACCCACTTGAAAGACTTAAGCAAACCTTTGATAAATGAATTGTATGACCATGTCAAGTAATGTTTCGCATTTTTCTGAGTGATAACACATGTTATGAATAATTTTTATGTGCTTACACTTAGAGAGAGTGTATGTTTTGGGGGTGAGAAGGAGAGATAAGGGGAGATAGAGATATAGATGGATGGGGGGAGAGAGGAAAAGACAGGGAGGGAGGAAGATATATATATATATATATATATATATATGGAGAGATAAGTGTTAGAGAGAGATTGAATGGGAAGAGAGAGAGAGGGGGGGGAGAAAAGGGAGGGAGAGAGAGAGACAAATAGATATATATGTAGAGAGAATGTGTATGTTTGGGGGGTGAGATAGAGAGATAAATAAGGAGAGACAATGGGAGATAGAGATATCGATGGAGGGGAAAGAGATGTGCTTTCACTGAAATAAATGTGTTATTAATCTAATTCGTTTGAAATTATTTTATATCATATATCTAGTTGCATCAAATCAGAAATCAACATCTACACTGAAATTAATGTATCTAGTGAAAACAATCAAATATGATTAGAAATCAACATCTACACTAAAATCAAAGCATCTAGTGCAAGCAATCAAATAAGATTAGAAATAAATTTCTACAATGAACTCAATGCATCTACTGCAAGCAACCAAATAGGATTATAAATAAATATCTACACTGAAACCAATACATCTAGTGCAAGCAATAAAATAGGAGTAGAAATCAACGTCTACATTGAAATCAATGCATCTAGTGTAAGGTATTAAACAGGATTAGAAATTGACATCTACACTGAAATCAATGCATCTAGTGTACATTATAGGATTAGAAATTGACATCTACAATGAAATCAATGCATCTAGTGCAAGTGATCAAATATGATTAGAAACCAATATCTACATTGAAACAATGCATCTAGTGAAAGCAATCAAATAGGAGTAGAAATCAACATCTACATTGAACTCAATGCATCTAGTGTAAAGTATTAAATAGGAAATAGAAATCAAAATATACATTGAAATCAATGCATATAATGCAAGTGATCAATTAGTATTAGAAATTAAAAACTACACTGAAATCAATACATCTATTTTAATGAAAAACCAAAATATTCATGAATTTCTAGTTATAACTTCTATGTCTGTATTTGTCTAAGTGTGTCTCTTTATTCTTCCCCCCATCTCCATTATGTGTCTATCTCTGATCTAAAAGGACTGTATTATTTTGCTATGCTAAGTGTCTTTTCAGTTATAAAAACATGTGCATACTTGTCTCCATAGTTTGCTTAAGGATTGAGGATTTTAACCATGAAATATAGATGATTTTAGTGAATTAGAAGTATGAAATAAGAGCAAATAACACTAAATAATAGTGTATAACAAAGAAATAAAACCACACATAAAATTTACACAACATGCATGATGAAGCATTTCACCCCTCCTAGGCTACTTCTGCTGGTCCAGCTCCCAATGATATGTCCATCTTTCATTATGCTCAAACTTTTGCAAATACATGTGTTTACAAGCCTCTAATGGTTGTTTTCTCTGCACCAATGGCTCCAAAATTCTCCAATTATTCTATAATGACTCTTCATTCACTCAGAATGGGCGAAAATTGAGCCTCCAACACATTTTCTCAGTAACACCTAGAAAACCTCCACTAATTGTGGAGAAACCCACCTAATTGCAGTTAAATTCGACAAAACCCATAAATTTAGGGCGCTCCAAGTTTGTCGCCAATAGTAACAGTTAAGATTTAATGTTAAGGGTAGGGGGTGGCCACATGCCAACCCCCGAAACCCGTGGTTTCATTTAACATCGGAGTGAAACTCTAGGCGTGAATTGTGGTAAGTTGTTTGAACCCACATTTGTAGTTGAGTTAACGCTAACTGTCAACGTTTAAACCACCGGAGAATTAAACATGTGATAAGGTTGGATGTGGCGGAGTCTGAAAATGTTAAATTTTATGTCGCGGTTGGTTGCAATGATATGTGACCATGTTCAATGGACCACCGGTGGGTTAGGACCGTCGACAGTCCTATCCCCTGAATGCATATATTTTAAACTTTAAATATGTCCATTCACCCATAGAGGTTAAGTAACTCTCATGGCTCATGTGGTGTGGTGGGTGGCTGTTTTGCCAGAGGTCGTGGGGTTGAACCCTTCTGACCTCCATAAAATTTTATAACACCTTCTCGGGGACATGTCGTGGCCTCAGGGCTGGCCACGTGTCACCCTTCCATTGGTCCTTAAAAAAAAACATACAACCCTTAACCCAATCACATAGCGCCACTTGTGAGCCTCTGAATGGCTCTGAGAAAAGGATTATTCTTCAAAATATTCCTTTTTTGTTGAATGTGCACCCTCCATGCTGACTGGGAATTCCAGTCAAATCTATCATAAAATCTAGTTTTTTGGGAATTCGATGCGAACGCGATATATCCCTCATACAACATCGGTTTTTAGAACCATTCGCAGCACCGAAATCAGGAAGACGAGATCCACGTAACCATCTTGGTTTCAACCCAATCCTGTAACTTTAAATTTTGAGCAAAATTTATGAACTCCTGATCACACCTCCCCATTGGGAAGCTTTTGGACCCCAAACTACTTGATTACCTGTTCAGTAGATGAGGGTACAACTCCCTCACCTTTCCAACTTCCATCCACTTTTGCTTGCTTTTCTTACTGTTGTTGAGCCCAAATCGAAGGTAGTAAACACTTCCCCTCTTGGATGCTCTTGTCCTCTTGTCAAGAATTGTATCTTCCTTGAGCTCATCCAGAAATTCTGGCGAGAAATCTTCAATAGAAGGAAGCTGAAAATCACTTCCTTTATCATCGATCAAAGGTGGCTCATACAAATGTAAGTTTTCAACATTAACAACTGAATACATTTGCATATATGAAGGCAAGTCAAGCTAAAATGCATTGTTACCAACTTTCTTTATGATCTTGAATGGACCATAGCAAATGGGTTTGAGCTTTTTACCTTCCCCTTGTATCCTTTCTTTACTAATGTGCAACCATACCTCATCTCCCTCTTGAAGCTTGTGATCAACTCTATGTTTTTCATGCCTCTCTTTGTATTTTCTTTGACTTTTCTCAAGCTGTTCTTGAACTTATTGATGCATAATTTGAATTTTCTCAATGAAATTTTGAGCTTTTTCAATATCACTATGGACATCAATTGCAATATCCTTTCCAAAGATGAAGTATAATGGTGATTTTGGAAATTACCCAAAGCATACTTCAAAAGGTGATGTATGAGTTGAATAGTGATTTTCCTGGTTGTAAGCGTGTTGAATGTAATTCAGTTTCTCATTCCACAACTTAGGATGTTTGCTGCAATATTCTCTCAATAGATGCACAATGGTTATGTTCACCACCTCGGTTTTTCCATCGGTTTGTGGATGAAAATAAGTACTCTTTTTCAAATTTGTGTCCATCATACTCCATAGATTGGACCAGAAATTCCCAATGAACCTAGAATCCCTATCACTAACAATAGAAGTTGGCAATCCAAAATGAACCCATACATGTTGAAAACAAAGTTCAACAATTTTTTCAACAGTAATGGTTTTCTTACATGGCATAAGTATACACATTTTACTGAATATATCCACAACTACATAAAGGTAATCATGTTTTTTTCTTGACATAGGTAGACCTCCAACAAATTCCATGGAGACACTCTCCCATGGCCTTGATGGTATCGGTAGTGGTGTGTACAACCCAAGCTTCCTATTACTAGGCTTGCTTGTTTCACACATAGAACAACCTCTTATAAAACGCGAGTCGTGACACACTATCTACCATGCGAGGCCAATAGAAATACCTCTGTAGATGTGCCATTATTTTGCTTACCCAAAGTGTCCAAAAATAAGAGATGAATGAGCTTCTCTCATGACACTTAGCCTCTCTCCTTGTGGTATACACAACTTTCCCAAATGAAACAACAAATTGTTATGCATGTGATAATCTTTTTCTTCAACTTGATTCCCTTCACTCAAACTAGAATACACATATTGAAAATCAACATCATGTGCATATTGTTCTATGTAACTCTCATGTACAATAGAATCATTTTTGAATAAAGTAGATGCACTAATGATTGGTCTTGAAAGCATATCAACAACTTAATTGAAAATACCTTTCTTGTATTTTATAAGCAAGTGAAACCGTTGAATGAATCACATCCACCTGAAATTTCTTGATTGCTACAATTTTGTTTATGACTGCAAGTATTGTAATGGTTGGTGATCGGTATGCACAATCGTCTCTTTACCCATGAAGTAGTGTTTCCACTTCTTGACGCTTTATACCAACGCATATAGTTCTTTTTCATATGTAGGATAATTTGTCACAACGCCAGTAAATGTTTCAGAATGAAAAGTGATAGGCTTACCATGCTGCAAAAGAACTACGCCCATGGCATAATCACTAGCATCAATTTGAATCTCGAATGGCTGTCTCAAATTCGGTAATGAAAGAACTGGAGTTGAACTGATCTTGTCTTTTAAATCTTAGAAAGCTTGTTGTTGTTTGCCTCCCCATTGGAAGTATTTCTTCACAATTTTCACTGTATGCATAGGAGTTGCGATGGCAGAAAAGTTAGCAATAAACTTTCTCCAATACTGAGCTACACCTAAGAAAATTATTACCTCGGTTACTGTTTTGGGTGTGGGCCAATTCACAATGGCTTCCACTTTAGAAGGATCAATTCTCAACTCTCCTCCTCCTAACATGTGGCCCAAATAAACCAAAGAAGTCTCTCCAAACTCACACTTTGACATCTTAAGAAATAATTTATCTTTCTTCAAAACATCAAGCACTCTTTTCACATGCAAGACATGTTCTTCTCTTGTTTTAATGAAAAGAAATATGTCATCTAAGTACACAATCAAAAATTCATTAAGTAGTGGACACAAAACACTATCCATAACACGCATGAAATTTTTCGGTGCATTACACAAACCAAATGGCATAACTAACCACTCAAAGAGTCCTTGTTTGGTTTTGAATGCAGTTTGTTGAACCCTTAGTTAAACTGAGAGGGGGGGGGTAAATCATTTTAACACATTCATGGTCTTTTAAAACTTTTCATTAAACCTTATTTACGCCTTCATTTCATGTCCAACTTAATATGTGAGAAATCTTAGAATGTGAGCAGCAAGTATTAATATAATATAATTGTAGACTTAATATGAGAGTAGCAGGTATTAAGCAGATGATATAAATAAGATCAACACATAAAAATCATGCATAGAGACACCAGATATAAGTGGAAACCCATAAAGGGAGAAAACCACATCTTATTATTGTTGTGATGCAAAGGCAAGCTCCAACTCCCTCTCACCACTGTTTTTCTGCAGGCACCAACCTACGGGAGGCTCCAACCTCAATTCTGCAAGCTACAACTTGCAAGGAAGCACCAACTCCCTTCAATTTTCTGCAGGCACCAACCTACAGGAGGCTCCAACCTCAGTCAGCTACAACTAACAGCTATCAAGCTACAACTTGATAGGGAAGCTCCAACTTCCTCAATTTATCAAACTGAATGTTTGCTGATTTACCTCAGATATCAGCTATGTTCTATAGCATCTCTTTCTGCTCTTCTATTATTAATCTTCTCTGCCTTACTCTTCTATACTCTGCATTCTCTATATTTTCTCTCTCTAACCTCTCTTATGCATATCCAGTTGATAATATATATAGATTTCCTCACATGACTGTTTGTATTCCTCTAGGAATTCGGAATGGATAGTCATACCTCTTGGTCTTCAGCCTTCTCATTTCTTTTCAGCTCACTCAGAAAAATGTAATTGTAGGTGCTTATTTTAAAATTACAGTGGGATATTTTCTCTCTTCCAGAGACTTGCCAATGCATCACAACAATATAAATTAAATAAAACATTTACATTCAAATTACAAATGAGAACTCCAGCTCACTCGTTTTGTCTCTTGGCTTGCTGCGCATCTGTCTTTTCTATGACTGTGTCTTTGTCCCTTTCGGCTCTGTTTGTTTCCTTATTCACTGTCATAATGTAATGACCATATTCCATACCTTTGTAACCATGCTTTTTATATCAGCCCCTTTTATATATATAACTGCTGACTCTAAATCTGGGTGAATTCCAACGCTTTACACAGTAAGTGTCTTGTTGATGTGGTGAGTTCCACAAGCGGAACATACATACACCATGGTATTTTTTTTATGGCTCGATGCGATTGCACACATCGCAATAATTTTATATTGACAATCGCCCTCCACCTTAAGCCGAGGCCCGTGGGTCCACAGACCACGCGACACATTTCAATAACAACGCCTTTTATATATATAACCCAATTTCATTTCTTAGTTTAATCACACAAACTGAATTTTCCACTATAACAATAAAGAATCATGTTAATACTTAACAAATGCCCTTTTCAGGCCCACTTGACACACTTTCCAATGTGATCTATTTCTCCTCCAGAAATTTTTGATTGCGATTGATCGCAATCACAAGCTACCTTGCTCCGATGTGATTGATACCCTCCACAGATTTCCGATTGCGATTGATCACAATCGCAAGTTTCATTAACCTGTTCCACTGTGCTTAGATTTTCCGATGCGATGAAACACTGTTCATTTGGATGTGCCGATGCGATGGGTCTGATGCGATTAACCACTGTTCACTCAATTTTTCCGATGCGATGAATGATTTTCTTTGACGTGGAACTTGAGCCAGTATAAATCATAGTTTATAAGTCCATCGGGTCCGAACTTCAATCGCAATTGCAACTTCCTATTTGCATGTTCCACTACTTTGTTTCTCTCCGATGCGATTTGGTCCCACCTTATGGTACTTTGGTTATTTGTTTATCATAAAGAGCTCCACTTATAAATATATATATTTATTCTTTGAACCTTTGTTTATATGATCCGGGCTTCATCGCAATTGCAATTTCTTTGTTTATATATGTTCCGACACATATCAATTATGGTTTATAAACCCATCGGGTCCGGGATACAATCACAATCGCAACTTCCTGTTTGCATGTTCCACTGCTTTGTTTTTCTCTGATGCGATTGGGAAAGGGTCCCACCATATAAAACTTTGTTTTTTTTTTAAACCTTTGGTTCTTTGTCCACAAAGCGCTCCATATAAATATATATATCTATATAAGCTTTGAGTCGATGCTATTAAGCCGGAACTCAAACCTATCAAGACACAGTTTATATGCCCATCGGGTCCGAGCTTCAATCGCAGTCGCAACTTTCTGTTGATAACCTATACCGCTACCCTTATATTATATGATGCGATTGGGTGAGGGTCCCACCTTATGGTACTTTGATTCTTTGTTAAAAAGGTGCTCCATATAGATTAATATGTATGCTTTGGACCTTTGTGCATAAGGCGCAATATATGTAATGCACTGCATATATACTCCAACGTGGGTAACGATTCCCGGAATGAGATTTATATATATATATATATATATATATATACTTTTCTTTATCAAATATTTAGTGTATCTTCGGACCCGGGAGGGGATTCCGGAATTTGTTTGTATATATATATATATATATATATATATATATATATATATATATACTTTCCGCTTGGGTTATACGATTCTCGGAATTGTGTTTATGTATCCTCTAGCTGGGGTAGTGAATCTCGGAATTAAAAAATGGCTCTGCCTATGCTTGTGATAACGGCTCTGCCTTTGCCTCTGCTTCTGATAACCTGTTGTGATAACGGCTCTGCCTCTGCCTCTGCCTCTGATATAACGGCTCTGCCTCTATATTCGCTGCCTCTGCCTCTGTTTTAGCTGCTTCTGCTGCTAGACCTCTGCCGCTGCCTCTGCCTCTGATATAACGACTTTGCCTCTATATTCTGCTACTCGACCTCTGCCTCTGCCTTCACTGTACATATTACCTTCTTTTTCTGTCTCTGTCTTTGCTTCCTCCATTGCCATCAATGACAATATTTCCAACAGAGTTTTCCATATGTCACTTTCTGCAATTATTACTTGATTATATCCACTTTGTAAATCTAACTTAGTGAAAAAATTTGCTTCTTTAAGCTGATCAAGAAAATCATATATCCTTGGGAGTGGGTATCGATTCTTTACCATTATCTTGTTCAAAGCTCTGAAGTCTAAACACATGCGCCAAGTCCCATATTTCTTTGGAATCAAGGCTATGTGTGAACTGCATGGAGAAGTGCTTGGAATTATGATTCATTTTTCCAACATCTCCTTGATTTTCCTATTTATTTCAAAATTCTCCATTATCAACATGCGATACATTTCGATGTTTGGAAGAGAATAATCTTGTTGCAACTGAATCTCATTTTGAATCTCCCTTTTTGGAGGCAATCCTGTTGGGTCCTGAAACATCTCATGATGTGCATCAACTAAATCATATAAATATGATTTCAAATTAGGATCAAAACCATCAAATGATTCATGATTAACATCAGCTTTAGGCTTTATCATTACAAGAACAAAATTCTTACTTGAATTTACCAACCTCTTTACCTATCTAACATTTACCATAGCAATGTTTGTCTTCTTGCGATGTTCTCTAACAATGTACTCCTTGTCATCTTTGAATAAATGGTATTTGTTATCATGGCGATGGAAGATCACTTTCATATCATACAAGTAAGGACTCCCCAACACAATACATATTATTTCAAGCGGAACCACATCTAATTCAATTGTTTCAACAAAATGTGCAGTTATTGCAAACCACAATATACACTTCTTTGAAACCTGTAAATTTGCATCCTTATAAAGCTAACCAAGTGGATATGGTTTTGGATGTGGTATGGTCTCAAGATTAAGTTTCATGACCAAGTCTTCAGAGATTAAGTTTGCTTGTGACCCACTGTCAAACAATGTGTCAATCTTGGTATGTTTGGATATGACCCTCACATGAAAAAGTTCAATTATTTATTCTTCATTTGGAGCATGTATGTGACAATTTGATGTACTAGTATTGGGTTTAGTTTCAATTTCTTTCCCCTTCATGTTCTTCAATCCCATGGCTGTAATTTTAGATTCATCACCTGAATCCTCTCCTATATCATATTGATTTGTAGTTGCAATTTTCTATTTCCCTTTGTTGTTGTAGTACTTGGGCTTCTTTTCAGGATGTAATTTCCAATGATGATTTTCATCATGGCCTTCTTTTGAACAATGTTTACAAAAAAAAATTTCTCCCTCTTTCTTAATAGATGCATTATTTTTTCTTTTACCTTTTGAGGTATTCTCTTTGTTTTTACCTTTAAAAGGTTTCTTCCTACCCTCTTCAGAAATTTTTTTTCCTCTAGCTTCTAGATTTGTGGCCTGAACACATACTTCATCTAGACTTGTGGGGTTAAACATTAGGATAGTATGTTTTAGGTAGTTATGTAAGCCTCCTATGTACTTGAGAAAAGTATCTCGGATCTGCAAATCTACCCCTAATAAGAGAGCTCTTCTCCTAAATTATTGGGTGTATTCTTGCACATTTTGTCCCTTCAATTGCCGAAAGTATTTCCAGTTCATATGGCTCTCTGCATATGAGCTAATGGATAAAAATGTTGTTTTATTTCAGTAATGAAATCAGTCCATGATAGAACAATCTTACCATGCTTCTTGATCTCATCCTTTGTCTTGGCTTCCCACCAAACAAGTGTTGCACCTTCCATTCTCAATAAAGCTAATTGGATTTTGGTATCATCACCTTGAAGGTTCTGGATTCTCAAATAGACCTCCAATTGTATAATCCAATTATCAATATTTTCTACATTGACTTCACCATTAAACATTGCCAATTCAAACTTAACATCAAGTTTTTAAAAATGAATTTTACCAGTGTTCTTTGACTTGTGTGGCTAATGTACTGAAGATGAAGTAGAGGATGATGATGATGAGGGTGAGGATGGTGACTTTCCACTGCCTCATTTTCCTCCATTTCCCTTCTTTGACTTATCTTCATCATTGTGACCTCCCGATGATCCTTGTCCTTCCTTGTGAAGTTTGGATCCTTCTCCTTCCAGTTTCTCATTCCTTTCTTGATAAAGGATTCTAACCATCTCAGTCATGTCAAGGAATGCTTTCCTGAACACTCTTTCTTCCTCTTTGGGATCAACTTCTTCATGGATTTATTCTTCCTCTGGAGGCATGCTTAATGCTGATTTTACTTCCTTAGGAGGTGAACTAGGTGGTGGAGATTGTGGAAATCTTGTTCTCCTTTGTTGTGGCTCACTTTGAGACCCTCTTACTTCCACCAATATGCCTTCTCCTCTCTTGAGCTTGAGCCTAGTAAGCATCTAAAACTTGTAAATAGTTAAACAAATCTTTTTACATAACAACACCAAAGAATAAACTCTAGCTCTGATACCAACCTGATCTGAAAGGACTGTATTATTTTGTTGTGTTAAGTGTCTTTTCAGTTATAAAAACATGTGCATACTTGTCTCCATAGTTTGCTTAAGGATTGAGGATTTTAACCATGAAATATAGATGATTTTAGTGAATTAGAAGCATGAAATAAGATCAAATAACACTGAAAAATAGTGTATAACAGAGAAATAAAACCACACATAACATTTACACGGCAGGCATGATGAAGCAGTTCACCCCTCCTGGGCTACATCTGTTGGTCTACCTCCCAATGGCATGCCCATATTTCATTATGCTCAAAATTTTGCAAATAAATGTGTTTACATGCCTCTAATGGTTGTTTTATCTGCACCAATGGCTCCAGAATGATCCAATTAGTCTATAATGACTCTTCATTCACTCAGAATGGGTGAAAATTGAGCCTCCAACTCATTTTCTCAGTAACACGTAGAAAACCTCCAGTAATTGTGGAGAAATCCACCTAACTGCAGTTAAATTTCACCAAAACCAAAAAATTTAGGGCGCTCCAAGTTTTCTGCCAGTGCTAACTATTAATATTAATTGTTAAGGGTAGGGGGTGGCCACATGCCAACCCCCAAAACCCACGGTTTCATTTAACATCGGAGTGAAACTCTAGGCGTGAACTATGGTAAGTTGTTTGAACCCACGTTTGTAGTCGAGTTAACGCTAATAGTCAGCATTTAAACGACTAGAGAATTAACACATGTGATAAGGTTGGATGTGGTAGAGTCTACGGACGTTACATTTTATGTTGCGGTTGGTTGCAATGATATGTGACCATGTTCAATGGACCGCTGACGGTCCTAACCCCCAAATGCATATATTTTAAACTTTAAATATGTCCATTCACCCATAGAGGTTAAGTAACTCTCGTGGCTCACACGATGTGGTGGGTGGTTTTTCTGCTAGAGGTTGCAGGGTCGAACCTTGTAGACCTCCTTAAAATTTTATAACACCTTCCTGGGGACATGTGGTGGCCTCAGGGCTGGACATGTGTCACGCTTCCATTGGTCCTTAAAAAAAATCATACAACCCTTAACCCAATCACATAGCGCCACTTGTCAGCCTCTGACTAGCTCTAAAAAAAGGAATATTCTTCAGAATATTCCTTTTTTTCTGACTGTGCACCCTCCATGCTGACTAGGCATCCGAGTCAAACCTGTCGTAAAATTTAGTTGTTTGGAAATTCGATCAAAACGCGATATCTTCCCCATACGACATTGGTTTTTCGAACCGTTCACATCGCCGGAATCAGAAAGACGAGATCTACGCAACCATCCTAGTTTCAACCCAATCTTGTAACTTTAAATTTTGAGCAAAAATTATGAACTCCTGATCAATCTCCCTCCCTCTCTCCTCTCTCTCCCCCTCCCTCTCTCTTCTCGTCTCTCTCTCTCTGCCTCTCCCTCCATTTCTCTATATTTCTCTTCTTCCCTCTCTCCCCTTTTCATATATATATATACCTCCCTCCATCTCTCCTTATTTGTATCTCTATCTCAACACCCTAAACACATGTCACACACTCTCTCTCCATATCTATCTCACTTCCTCCCTCTCTCTCTTATTCCCTCTCTCCTCATCCATCTATATCTCTATCTCCCTTTGTCTCTCCTTTATCTCTCTATATCATCTCACAAACTTATACTCTCTCTCTCTCTCTCTCTCTCTCTCTCTCTCTCTCTCTCTCTCTATATATATATATATATATATATATATATATATATATATATATATATATCTATATATATATATATATCTCCCCTTGTCTCTCCTTATCACTCTCAAAATACACACACACACACTCTCTATATCTATCTATCTCACTCTCCCTCCCTCTTCTTCTCTCTCTCTCTCTCTCCCCCTTCTCTCTATCTATATTCCCCCTCTCTCTCTCTCACCGTCTCTCCATATCTCCCTTGTCACTTCCTCTTTCTCTCCACCTTTCTCTCTCTATGTCTTTCTTCCCCTTCCAACTCCATCTCTCTCCCCCCTATCCCTCATCTCTCTGAAGTCTTCTCTCTTTTGTCCTCTATCATTGCTAATCCTTGGTCAATATGCATCTATCCTAGTTCATTATAATATTATTTATATTATATAAGTTTCACATATGTATATATGAAATTATTCTCACGTTTAATTTATCAAAACCTCCATTTAATATCTTTGGGAATATTTTTAGTAGTAGTGAGGATGGAGAGTTTAGATGAATTATAACCCTTTTTATTTTAGATTTAATTAAAAAATGTTATAAAATTAAATTAAAATAAAGTATTTGTAAAATATTTTTATTTTGAAATAAGTTGTGGTTTTTAGGCATGTGGTATTGATAATCCATGGTATTGGTCCATCTTATTGTAAAAGAATAATTAAAATCCTAGATCCATAACACAATAATCAAAGGCCTAATGGCCCATAGTATTAATAAACCATGCTATTAGCCCACGGTATTATGATTTTGTTCCCTCCTCTCCATCTCTCCTTCTCTATAAATGTATCTTGTAGGTATTGGCCCATGGTATTGTAAAAAAAACTATTTAGAAGCTAATAATATCCACGGTAAATATTAATTATTAAAAATGTTGTTATATTGTAAATATTATTTTTTTCCTCTTATTAATTAAATTTAAAAATGGTTATGGAATCATTGTTTTAATTTATATGGTAAAATGAATGTTAATTTATAAATACTAGCTATATGATATATATATTAATGTGATATGTATATCATATATTCTTTTATATAAAAAATTATTAGTAATTTTAATAAACAAAATTACAATTTAAAAAAAAAAAATGAATTTAAAAAATATCTCACATCTAATGCCTACACATCTAACACTCACACATCCACCTTATAGTGGGTTCCACCCTATAATGGGTTGTAGAGCGCCCACATCCACCCTATACTGGGTTGTAGTAGAGGGTCTCTCCCCATAATAATAATAAGTCAAATTAATTATAATAAATAAAAATAAATAAGTATTATAATAAGGAGATTAGAGAGTGAGTAAATTAGAAGTAAATAAATAATTCAATTATATAAATAGTTTGTATATATATTAAGGAAATAAAGAGCCAAAATTTAGGTTAAAAATATTATTATAAATAAAAAAATAATAAAAAATAATATTAATAATAAAAAACCAAATAAATTAAGGAATACAATTATAATTATAATTATAATTATATAAAACAAAATAAGAGAATTAGGGGGTAAAATTAGAAATAAGAATAAATAATATTTTATTATAAATAGATAATTGTTATAATAGTTTATATATACCAGGTTCAATAATAATAGAAATTCAAAAAAAAATCTACGACTAAATAACTAGTATTTTAAAAAACGATATGTAAATAAATTTAGCTAAATGTTCCTTTCGAGTTAAGAGCGGCCACTATAAGGTTATACGAGAATGTAATTGCCAAGTTAAAGAGTAATGAGGGGTGGTCGAAAGATATTAAGTGTAATATCGGAGTTAAACAAGGTTGCCCCTTTCCCCTACCCTATTTGGCATTTACATCGACAAGCTAGAAGGTTGTTTAGAGGAAGCAAGATGTGCTGGCACGATCTTAGCTGGGATATTCATCATCCTTATTCTTTATGCTAACGATATTGTTCTTCTCGCAAGGTGCCCATATGATCTTGATAAGCAACTTAGACTTCTTAAGGATTTCTGATCTACCATGGGTATGTCTGTTAACACTGACAAAACAAAAGTTCTGATTATCAAATCCAAGAAGGACACTTACGCTAATTTTATGTATGACAATAGTAACTTGAAGGAAGTGTCTTCTTACAAGTACCTAGGAATTGATATTCATCACAAGCTCAACTGGAACTATAGCATTCAGAAAAGGATTAATGGGGGGTGGAAAGCTTATTTTGGTCTTGAAAATAATTGTAAAATGGAAAACCTCGTAATGTGGGATAGAAAAAAGTTCCTCTTTGAAACTTTAGTCACTCCTGTTATCTTATATGGATGTGAGGTTTGGGGTTGCAACATCTCTAGAGAATCCTGTAGAAATATTGAGCAAATCCAAAAGCATTTTATAACGTGTAACCTTAAAATTAAACGCAATACACTCTATTCTATTCTCCTTATAGAAGTGGGTCTTTCCCCTATCAAGAGCCTAGCTATGATTAGGCTTCTGTTGTACAAGCACAAGTTCAATAGCATAGGAGACCATAGACTTCCTAAGCTAGCTTTAAATTCTAGCCAAAACCAGCTAAGGCTTAAATGAGGTTGGTATAAAGACACCAGGGCCTGGTTAAACCATTGGGAGATCGAAGAGAATGTTGCATTGAAAAACATCAATAACATAAAAAAAATTGTTACTTCTAAGTTCAAAGAAAAAATGCGGTGTGAGAAATATCTAGCAGCTAAAAGAAAATTAAGGTATTATAAGGAGGTCATCAACCCCACCTTAGAAGATCAAAAGTATCTCTATGTTTTAACTAGCTCAAAGAAGAAAATTAATATAGCCAAGATTAGAATGAACTCTCATGAGCTCCATAGTGAAACAGGTCGTTGGGCAGTTCCTAAAACACCATGGATGGAAAGGATCTGCCATCTCTATGAGAATATGAACATCAAGGATGGAAATCACTTCCTCTTAGAGTGCCCTGCGTACAACCACATTAGAGCTCAATTTCATAATCTTTGTTGCAATACTGACCTTCCTAGACGTTTAAGATGTCAAAATTATAGTGAGCTCGGGAGGCTTCTCTCCAAGCTTTTTGAGCATAGGAATAAAATCTTAAATCAAATCAAATAACTATTTTCTTTACGTCTGATAGACAAAATATTGGCCTCAGTGGACGTTAACCACCATCATCATCATCAATTAGTGGCAAGATTAAATAAATAAAATTATTATAAATAAATAAAAATAAATATTAAAAACAAAAATAATTAAGTCCAATAAAACTTTAAAAAAAAATTCGAAAATAAAATAATTACTTCATAATATTATTATTGTAAGAAAAAATAATAAATAACCAAGTAAAAAAAAAAAAGGAGATAATAATAAATATTAATAATAAACATGTAATTATTAAAAATAAATAAAAGGAAAACAATAAACTAAGAAAAACAAAGAACTAGGAGGAAAATTAAGAAAAATATCATGAGAGATCCAATTTCTACCGATTCTCAAGGTCTCATCCTTGTCATCATCATGTTCCAATATTGAGACTAATTCTTTACATTTTAATTATACATCTCATTTTCCAATGCAAGATCACCAAAGAGTTGAAGAATTATTTATATATGCATCATGGGATGTTGCTTAACTACCTCCTTTCTAACACGCTTATGATACTTTAGATAATTGTCAAGTTGATATGATAGGGATCTTCAGTTCACTTAGCCCATAAGTAGTTAATATATCTAGCATTAATTCATGATCTAAACTTGCATGATGCATCATCTACACTAGTTATAGCTCGATTGATTCGAGGAAGAAATAACATTGAATTCAGATGTTGTAGGCACCTACCAATGACAATATTTGAATTTGGGTATTCTTTAGATAATAATTTGGCTATCATACTGTCATCTCCAACATATTCTTAACTACTCATGGAACTTAAGCTATAGTTTTGTCGAAAACTCTATATTTTCTCCATATTCCCAAATTTATGATAAAAAAATGTCTCCTTATGTGAGCCAAGAAAATCAGGTACCAAAGGCATTGCCTATGTCTCTTTGAAATTAAACAGGTAAATAATATATGATAATAGTGACAAAATATATTCCCCTTCTTGTGACACTTGATAATTCTCCTAAATAAATGACCCGTTAAATCGCTTGTATAATTTCATAATGACATAAATGATATTATACAAAATTTTGGTATACAAGCCAATACTACCTTGGAACTTTGTTCACGCTCCTTGGACTAGAATTAAGGATCATGAAACACCCAAGAAACAAATGAGTTTGTTGTGCAATGATGAGGTAGGTTGATTAGATATAGCGTAGAAAAGAGGAGGATAAGATTAATCATGAGTCGCTAGGTAGAGGCTACCCAAGTCGCAAATACAAGCTCTAGTGTTCATGAGGTTTACAAATGTGATTCATGACTTGAGCAAAAAATGACTCCCGTAGTAGTTGCAGGTCACATCCCTAGGTTGAAAAGGTTTTTGAGTATCCACTGGAATCACGATTTGTGACTTAGGGTGGAAAAGTAGTCTCTTATATCACAAGTCACACATTTAAGGATCGAAAGGAAAGGAATGAAAAATTAGATCGTGTTATGCAATTAGACAAGACAAATTAAATGTTCAATGTGAATGAAAATGGTGAAGAGGGTCTTGGATCATATTATGTAGAAATTGAAGGGCTAGTAAATATTTGGTTCAAGCACAATACTTAGTCATTTGAATCCAGGCATGACCAATGAGATATAGTGGACCATACATCACAAAGAGGCAACGTGTGAGGGTTTGAGACAAAGAAAATACAAAATTTGAAAGTTGGGTAGGGATTGCAATGCTTATGTATGAGCTCGATTTAGATGATTAAGGGGAACAGAAAGATTCATATCACAACTGAGTATATAGAGGAATATGAGAAAGGTGTCTATTAAAGGGTATAAGTGTTCAAGGGCAGAGGTAGTTGAATAGATTAGGTGCCCTCACAACGAGACAAAAAATAATGATAATGGGAGTTACAATCGTGATTGGATTAAGTCGCATGCGGAAAATCTAAGTCACGTTTTCAGATTACGATGAGGGGAAAAACTAGTCACAAATCACATCTAAAATATAGTCAATAATGCTCTAGGCATTAAAGATGTGACTTGTGACTTGGGAGGTATCCATATAGTCATGGTTGCAATTCAAAGTTCTAGAGGCTAGACTATAGGTAATTAGGCACTAGTTTTGCGATTTTTTATTTGGAGAGTTAGCTCTATAGCATTAGTCGCAAGTTGCAAATCTAGATTATAGGTGGGGTATCATTGCAAGCTGTGATTATGACTTGTGACCAAATACACAAGATGTTTCAAGCCTTATCTCTAACCCATAAATATGTGATGCAATTAGAGTGGGGTCAAAGGAGAAGTAAAGTTTTAGGAGATCATAGGGAGAGAGGTTTGAGAAATTTCAAGTGGGGGGAACTCCAAACTCATTGTCACGTGTAACATCACAAACTCATTTCTACTTGTAAAATCAAGTATGGATGGATCCAAGTTGATATCTGCAGCGATATGCCATCGTTGAATCACTGGTGGACTATGATGTATCGTATAATCGTAATTCCCATTAAGAACTACTTCTAGTGGTAGAAAGCATTGTGTTCTGATTGCAGCCTTGTTCAAACCCTGGATATACAAGAACATGCATAAGTATAGTCCTGATAGATTCTCATAAACAAAATACCTTCACCTAGATAAACATAAATGGAGGAGTAATGTTGCAAGATCCTTTGCAAAATTGATTGAATACAAATGTCGTAAACCATAGGACAACTAAAATAAGAATGAGGATGAAGCAAGTAAGGCATGCATAGACCACATGTCTCATGAAAATATACACAACTAGAGTGTCTAATGATAACTAGGTCATTAAAGGGTTTTGATTGTTTCAATCCACAGGGATACTCGTTAAAATCTTAAAAATCAAAGAGGGCCCAAAATTTAGGTATACGGGCTAAAAATTTGGGGAGTGTTATAATGGCTACAATACCTTACAAAATTTTTAAAAACAAAAGATTAAATTCTAGCAAATTTTATTACATACAAATAATTGAAATATCTAAATATTAAGAAATTTTCGCAGTGAATTATATTAGATATCACTTTTTTTTAGGATTCAAATAATACTATATAAAAGGTAAATTAAAATTTTAAAAATTATTAAAAAAAAATCATTTTGAAAGTAAAATCTTAAATAACATAACTATTTATTTTATTTTTATATTTACATTTATTAACACATTTTTAGTTTTAATAAAAAAATTAAAAAACATTGCACGTAAAAAAAACAAATTAATAACATAACATACAATTTTGATCGAAGAGGGACCATGAAATTTTTAATCAGCTATAATAACATAACATGCAATTTTGATCGAAGAGGGGACCATGAAATTTTTAATCAGCTATCTAGTTCCTGCTTATGTCACGTCTTGTGAGTAGCAACTTTGAAACTTCTTATCCTCTCTTTCTTTAGTATTGTGTGATTGGATACATCTACTAAATATAAGTAGAAAAATTAAAGGCCAAAACTATCATCTGTTGTTATCACAACTTTCATTTCCTGGAATTAATTAAACACATGCAAAGGTGCAAATTTCACCGGTCATCTAGACTTACAGGTTTCAAATCACATGTCTGAAGAAACAAGATGGTTTTTTTTAAAATTAGAAATTACAAGAAATTTTAAGAATATTTTTGAGAGACTGTGATGTGTACGAAATTGAATTTTAATGTATAAATGGCCAAATCGAACCAAATTGTCGAATTTTCAAATTCTTCAACCAGATTCAACCAAATTTGGTAACTATTTTTGAAACCATATAATTGGGTGCATTATAACATGGGACTTGGAGACCTTTTTAGGTTTATTTTCTACTTAATTTTATTTAAATTTAAAAAAAATTGAATTTTTTTTTTTTTTTTAATTATTGACTTATATAATTTAAAAATATTTTTTTAAAACATTAATTTTATTTTTTGATTTGAAAATGCAAATTGAAAGGAAGCATTATTATCTCACCAAAAATATTATGGAAAAACACGATGGTTTAGGAAGTCTGAAGTTTTATAGAGATACAAGTTCCTTGAAAATAACTTTACATAATAATCTTCAACTATTGTAATGTTTATTTTAATATTAATGACGAGATTGAAAAGTTTTTTTAAATTTTTTTAAAATACTGTATTTATCAGTCTATGGGTATGGCTCTTTGGTTGGTTCTCAAAAGAAAATTTCCCTCTCGAGCATCATAATCGCAAACATATGGATCTGCTCCTTTAACTATACCAAAACCAAAGGTATCTATCAATAATCGCATTGCTTTACTCACTCCAAGGCCTTAGTTTTTGTTGCGTTCTCAGCTCGGGTAACATATTATATTTTTTTTTTTTTAATTTATTTTTGTAAGTTAGTTGAGATATATTAAACAAAAAAGAAACTGATAATACATATGGTTACAAAATGGCCTGCCAGTTCTAGATGAACTTGATGGTGCTCAGGCCAACCAAACAAAAGGTCATGCTTACAACGCAGAGGGCTGTCATAAAAAACTATCGTCTGTAGCAGACAAATTGAACACAAAAAAGACTTAGAGTCGGCCAACCACGCAGGGTTGCCTAACAGCATAGTAATCCTGAGAAAAGAAAAACTGCCTGCTACCTTACCGAACCCTCTATCATAATTCATTGACAAAACTATCAGAAGAGACATGATATAAAGATAAGCAGAAAAGAAACCAGACATAGAGGAATTACAGGACCGGATTGGAGGCTCCCGAATGCCCAGCAGCATTGGGACTGGCTTCCGCAACTCCTTTGGGAACAAGGCGAGGCTTGTGGTGACGGATGATTGTAGTGTGGGAATCATCCTCCAGAATCTCAATCGACACATTCAGAACATGGCGTAGGTAAAGCTCAAACATCTCGATGAAACCTTCCAACCGTTTCGAGTGCATCTTCAATTCTTCTGTGAGGGAGTTTAGGGAAACCTCAACTTGTCCAGGCACGCAGAATTCCTGGCCGAGGCTAGGGAGGTGGCTTCGAACGTGTCTTTGACTGCTGCCCCATGCATGCCGATCGCCTTGGCTAACATGGTCTTCATCTGCCATGCTATCGTCTGAGTTTGCAGAAACTGGGTTGCCCAGGTAGATGGAGTCCCAGGGTCATCAATCTAGTCTACCTCCTTGCTGATGGTGTGACTATCCATTATTATTATTTGACTAGGGATATATCTTAAGGGATCACTTCTTGGTTAGCGTGATTCAGTAAATTGAATTCATAACCTTTTTATATTATATTTATTATTATATAATATTATTGTATTAATAATATGTGAATATTATATATTATAGTGAGGTTTCATTTTGATTATATATAAATAATATATTATTTATTGTATGATGAATATTTTTATAGAAGGTATGTGATAAAGAGGTGTATAAGAAGAATCGGGATAATGGAGTGCAGAAGACGGAGGGTTTCCAGGTCACGGCGACAGTCATGGATGGCAGAGGCTCCCCAGGATCGCGATTTCATCTTATACGAGGGGTTGGATGCAGGCAATGGATCAGTGTTTGGAAGCCCTCATCGGATATGCTAGATTCATAGCAGAGAAGATGCATGGAGAGAATGGGCCATGGCTCTCATCAAGCGAAGTAGGGAGAGGGCTGAAGGATCCGATGGCTTAGGGGCAGATGCAGTTTCTGTTATGCTGGGAAAGAAAGAGGAGGTTAGTCGTGGAGGTTCGGCGGTGGTAGCCTTAGTCATGAATGTTAGAATAACTGCGGCCCCTAGGACCATCTCGAATTCAAAGGAAAGGGTGCGAGGGCAAGAAGATCCCTACAAATATCTTTATAAGCATATCAGGTCAATCTGGAAATAGAGGGTACTTCCAAAATGGTTAATAACCCTAATCTCAGACTCTATAATTTTCGAATTTTTCCTTGTTGTTTGCTATTATAATAGGATGCAGGAGGGTAGGATCCCACAGATCTTTGCATAGGCAGAAAATGGGTTCAAAGCTCTTAAACTCCCCACAAAGCACAGAATGCGAGGGAATGATGAGGATGAACCCAACATTGGGCCTCCCCTCTTGGCAGATTCTGTGCCCCCGAGATTTAGCCCAAAGGCGATTTACATGCGTGGAGGGAGAAGGGGTGCCCCTACACATGAGACTCCACTGTGCAAGGCCACAAAGGCCTCTGGAACCCGTGAGCATGAAGATCGGAGGGTCTGTTTCCCAGGGCTAGGTTCATATAAAATCTTCGAAGAGGTAAGAGGTAAAGGAAATACTGCAGGGAGTAGTTTCCATATTTTCATCAAAACACTGGATGGAAAATAAAAAAAAATTATGGTACAAGGTTTAGATCAGGTTATATATCTGAAGCAGAAGATCGAAACTTCCATGGGTATTCCTGCTAGGAGACAAATTCTGATTTTTTCAGGAAAATCATTGCAGGAAGGGAATCTATTAAAATATTATCAAATCCAAAGGAATTCCTCCATATTCTTGAATTTAAGACGCAAAGGAGGAGTTGTAGGAGCAGGAAATACGGTGAGATCTGAATAGAACAGAACACCTGGTTTGATGAGGGGAGTCAACCCCTGCAAAACAAGAACCCCAAAGGGCCCATCATACAGAAATATCCTAAAAGGGAAAAAGAAACCACCAACACCAACTGAACATGCTAAAAACACTCCCAAACCTACATAGTGGAGAAGTTGAACTGCGTACCAAAAATGAACATTAATGCATCAGAGATCGAGGAACATTGTTCCAATTTCGAGACACATGCAATAATATGCAGATTCAACTGCTACTGGCAAAAACCAATGGAGTTGTTCCATTGGATATTTACCAATTGGACCATGGACTGCGACATACAACTTTGCTCCAAAGGATATTTCATTGTCAAGTTCTAATCACAAGAAGCTAGAGATATAATTCTCAGGGCAGGACCATGGTTCGAGGGTTCAACGAGACTCTTCATCACTCCTTAGTTCCCTGATTTTGATGCAAACATGATGGAGATTACTCGGATTCCAGTTTGGGTCCAGTTGTATAACCTCCCACTCCATTTTTGGAATGAAGGAGTACTATAGGGCATTGGAAATAGTCTTGGGAGATACATCAAAACAGACATACAACGATTGGAGGAGAGGATATTCACTTTTGCATGAATTTGTGTGGAAGTGGACCTTAGCAATGGATTTCCAGATAGCATCTATCTAATCCAAAAGCAACAAAAATGGTTACAAAATATGGACTATGAAAATACAGCGTTCAAATGCAGGATATGCAGGAAAACTGGGAACCTACAAAACACATGCCCGGATGCAAAACCGAAAAATAGAAAGAAGAAGAAAACATGGAAAGTCTCCAAGGGATGGTAATTCCCTTCAGGAGGACCAGAGAAAGAGTCAGAAGATGAAGGGGACATCCCAACCCAAAACAAGAGAAAACAACCAGCAGAAGACGAAGGGACACAAGAATAATATATACAAGAACCAATGGAAACTAACACGACCCCTCAGACGGTGGACCTGACAACGGATCCAACGCCAAATGAAGCTCGCTCAGATGTAAGCTCATGAGTCAATAAGAGAGCACACGTATCTGAAAGTTCAGACTCAAAGAAAGACAACACAATAGGGAACAACGAGCTGGCCTTGGTTCCTTCCTCACTACACTTGAGGAATTGGAAGATCGTCCAAAAGAGAAAAGGCAAGCATGAAAAGCCCAACCCTGCTGACAATTGTAATATTTTTGGTAGCCATGTTACATGGTGTTGGTAGCCTAGCTACATTGACTAGTGTGCTTGATCACACAGGCCCTTTGGGCATCTCGAAATGCTTAAATGCATCTACAAAATGTAACTTTCATTAATATTAATAGAAGGTTGCGGATTTTTTCTTTGAAAAAAAATGATGAATATTTTTATTGCGTATTTACAAGAATTTAGAATTTGTAGTTTAAATTTAGTTTTTACTATATTTTATTTCTTTTTTTTGTTTGATTAAGAATCACAATTTACTTTCTTTGTGGGATAAGAGATTCATCTCAACATCGTAATTTGACTACTAAAGTTTACAAAGGTATAAATACTCTACCCCCAATTGTATTTGAACATGAGACCTCTTAGGGAGAAACACATGTTATTGGTCATTAGGCTCACCCAAGTTATCAATAATTTTAGTTCCTCCTCCTACTAATCTAGATATCCAACTGAATAGGGGAACCATCGTTATAATATTATAATATTTTTTCATATCAAGATGTTTTTTCTAGTAGTGGAGTCCCATTCCCTTATACTTTTTCTCCCCTTCCATCCACAACAAAACATATGTTTGTTAATCTCACTGGTCTTTTACCACACAAAATATTTGGCCCGATAATACTAGAATTATGGTCTTAAAACTCATAAGTACTCTAACCCACCATCCTAACACATTAGGGCACAAGATATGGGTTCTTTGACCTAAATACATATGCACACTAGCCTTAAAATCTATTTCTACACATAAAGGTACACAACCTAAGTAGAACCCAACTCACTCACCAACTTAGTTATAGTGTGAAAAATTACATTTACAATTTGGGAGTCTAACCAAGGTTATTACTTTCTCCTCCGCCTTATTTATGCATTGTCTTAGTGAATTTATATGTAAATATTCAATCGAATTACTAATAGTTGGAGGTATTATTGTTGTCTAACATCCTTAGGTCCTTACTTGTAGCTTCATGTTTGTAACATGAGCATTAAAATTATTTCCAACTAATGACTTGACTTTGGAGCACCTCAAGCTTCCTGTAATGGACTCTGCGTACCGTCTACCTTTGAAATTCAAATCCACTGCAAATGGAATAAGTTAGCAAGAGGTTGTGACCTGGGAAATTCTTTACAACATGATATGTTTCCCAAAAATGGAATTTTGTAAACTTTGTGGCACCATAAAATTTCTTCTCCAACCAGCTCTGGAAATTCTCTTTTACAACTAACTAAGATGACACTATTGTTTCAAATATTGTTGCAAATGGATTTTTGGTATGGGGGACAAGAAATTCTCAATCCACAGGTTCAATAAATGACATGTATACATCCTCAATTCCTACAAGGATTGTTCTCATCCTTCTTGCAATGAAATTATTGTCATATGAACATATTCAATATTGATCAAGTTGGTGCACATATGGTTTATGGATAGTGACATAGAAGAGATACATTCTAATATTTTCTTTTCTCTTTCCGCAAATAGGGTAGTATTTGGTATCCTTCCAACAACACATAGGTCATGATCACAAAGAGTTTGAGCGATATGCGACTCATTGTTTCCAAGCCACCGAGTGAAGGAAATTTGTTTTATTGTTGATGTTTTGGTTTTCTTGTATGGAGCATCATGAGACAAACTTGTAGTTCAATATTATTTGGAATAGTGACTTGAAGAGCATGCCTAAGGTTTTAAACAGAGTAATGTCTCACCTTATTGGGTACTAACTCATTTGATTCACTATCAAGCCACCCATAATGGAGTTGTTCAACATTTTTTCATTTTCCCAAAGTTTAAATAACACATCCAACTTGTATGGAGAAAAAACACTATCATAATTCACTTGTAACTGGATGTATAATCGCATGTAACTAGTTGTAATTGGTTGTACAATTATATTTTTTCTTTTATTCATATCATAAATTTTTTGATTAATACCCCTACCAAGATTCTGGAATTTATCAAGAAGAATATTTTGAGCTATGTAGAGTACTTTCCATAAGGAAATATCTTTGGAATCAATTCTAGGTTCTCTAGTTATTAGAGTTTGATTATTTGTTGCTCCAAACTCATTGTGGAACCTTGTATCCCCTTATTTGCATTTGGAAGGAACCTTTCCTCCCACCTTTAGTTCCATTGTATCTCCTAAAACAAGTTCTCTAGTGGGAAGATCTAGAACACAATTTCCATCTCTCAAGATTTATGCATGATCAATTTTCATTTCTTTGAAGGCTTCAAAATCCTTCTCAACATTATTCTCTTTCCATATTCTAACAATGGAATTAAGTATTAGAATGTAGATAATGACCATGGGCTCTATATAGACTATTATACACTCCTTAAATGATACATTATCAAGAAAGTAGCAAAGAATAAATGAAATTCTAATTACCACCTGAAGTATTTTAACAATGTTATCATCAAATTGTTCTACTACTAGTTTCCATAAAGGTGCATTATTCCACTCCATGGGCTCATTCAATCCACATATTTGACATTATTTCTCTACTTAACGAGAAATTAAACCTTTGACTCTTTCCTTTTACCTGCACCAAAATTGTTGTGCCAGGAATATTGTATCACAGTTATATTTTCTCACAACAATGAGATTTCTCCTAGCAATATTTGTGTTTCCTTGACGTTTGAGTCCACATAACCCCCAAGTCCCTCCCTTGGTAATCATGTTATAATTTATGGTGCGATTTTTTATACACCTACTCTAGACACAATCTTGCAATGTTGCAACACTAACAAACAAGCTCTTCTTGAACCAAATTTCACATCATCTACCAAACATTTTGAATGAGACCCTACAATTTTCCTCTTATGAGACTCGTCATTTCCTGTTAAAATTACTAAATCATTCACGATTATGTATTCTTGTATTGATAGTTTTAATATCGTATGTCTAATATTTTTATATCTTGTTCAACGGATATATCAAACAAATCTTTAATCCCCTCTCTCCTACAATGTTGCATCTAGCACGCTACTTTAGCAAATATTTATCCACATCGATATTCTAAATTATTTTCTTCAAAAAAATATTAATATGACATGGATTTGCAATCTCCTTGACCACACATTTGTAGCCATGCAAACCATGCTTATATTTTAGTTTACACAACACCTTATACAAAATCAATGTTGATACATACATGCATTGGGATAAGAGGTGTACTCTTCCAAGTATTCTAGACTTGGACAACAACATAAAGCACCCATGCTCCTTTTTTATTTGTTTTAAGAGATTTAAATTGAAAAGTTGAAAAAACACTACATTGTATCCTCTTCACATTTTCCAAATAATTGAATTTGTGGCTTGCTTAGATTCTTGTGGATTGGAAGAAGGGAAATGTGAGGAAGATTATACTTGGAATTTATGTGGAATTCCAAGATTCTATTTGGGAATGTGTTACTGACACTGTAAAATAATACATATACATAACGTGAAAAAACAATAAAATATTATGCCATACAATACATAAACATGCATAAAAAAGGCTCTAGGCACTTATTTGTGAAAATTGGTCAACTAGTTGTAGGACTCGGATATGCAACCCAGTCGTAAATTGTGTTGCTCCAACTCTCTTAACAGTCGATCACCACCAAGTCAGGGCCATGAATCCACTTGAGAATTGGATTATCAAACCAAGTACATATCCAATAATGCACACAACAGAGCTAAGATACCAAACCCCAACAACTTCCAACCAATAAACTTACATCCCCCGTCAACCTCACTCCCAAGTAGTGCACCCTCTTCTATGCACTCGCAGTCCCATTGGGTTATGCCACTACCTCTAGGGTGACCTTTTTCGGCCAGGGATTTCCACTTCACTATGGATCCAAGAGTTCCTGTTACCCCAAGAGTATCCAGGTATGATCCACTCTCTCACACGGGGACACATGTCCCTACTAATCCATATATCCAACTAAATGGGGGAACCACCTTTTTATAATCAAGGTGCCCCTTTTTTATTTTCAATAATATATTATAATATTATTTTCATATCTAGATGTTTTACCAATCATGGAGTCCTATCCCCCCATACACTTGTCATCCTTAGTTTGCAACAAAAAAATATGTTTGACAGGCTCACTGTACTTTTACCACACACAAGCTTTGTGGCCCAATCACATTAGCATTATGGCATTAAAACTCAGAAGTACTCTGGCTCACCAAACTAACACATTGCACATATGCATGCACACATACCTCCATGAAACTCAACTCACCAACCTAATAATATAGGTTCTCTGACCCAAATACAAAGGCACACCAACATTAAAACCTGTTTGTACACACAAGGGTAAACAAACCTCGATAGAACTTGGCTCACCAACCTAGTTATCAATAAATTTTTGAGGTCTATCCAGGGGTATTACATTCACACAAGTAATTTATAATAAAATTATATATATAATAAACTTGTTAGACACACACATGGAGAAGACAACCAAAATAGGATAAGCATTCATTGCATATATTATTCATAATTATACATATTTATAATACATTGGAGTGACTGTTGGATTCCATATTCCAAGGTCTCTTGGACTCCCTTTGACTATTTAGTTTCCACACCAACCCTTAGAGGATTAGGTGTCCAACATTCCCCCCCTTAATCCAAAGGGGTATGTATGAGTCCAAGAAGAGAGCTATAATACAAAATTTGAAAATATGCATGACAACTCTAGGTTGAATGTGCTCTCTAAAATGTTGGCATAAGGCGGTGGTTTAAGGATGGCCACCAACACTGGAACGCTTAGTGCAGTTCCTGGAACTCTTCCAAATATGGCAAGAAGGTAAATTCTTATGCTATAGGAAGTGCTCATAATGCTTTTAAGAGGGAGACATTCAACTTGGAAAAGGGAGGTATGCAACCTACATAAAAATGGAGAACCTCAACTTGAAAATGGAGGTCTCAACCTGTGGTGGTAAGGATGACCACCAACTCTATAATGCTTAATGAAATTCCTGGAATTCTTCCAAAAATGGCAAGAAGCTAAATTATTATGCTAGAAGAATTGTCCCCAATTCTTTCTGAGAGGGAGAAGTTCAACTTGGAAAAGGGATGTCTAAACCTTTCATATATGGTTTAAGGATGACCACCAAATAATGGTACGATCATGTGCATCTCAGTCTTTGGCTACAACTCTGAATCTGGTATGGCAGGTGGTGGCTTAGGCTCACTTGATGTGGATTTGAAACTTGTATATGACAATCACTTCCCCCCTGTTAGATATAAGGTGAGATGATGGTGAAAACTAAACTGCAAGGCCTTTTCATATTCTAGAAGAAATTCTGACATATGACTGAAACATCTTCTTGGTTGTTGATGCCCATTGCTAAGAAGTGATCCATCCAAGATGAATCTTTTTTCTTGTAGGAGGCTTGTTTATGAAGTGTCTGTTTGAATAATTAGTGGTTTTATGGTAGTGCTTACATGGATGAATATCAAAACAATGATATTTCATATGGCCAACTTGGTCACAATGTTGAAATTTAACCTTTTGTTGTGGTTACTGTGAAAGAGGATCAGAATCCATAACAGTTGAAGATGTGTTGTCATGAAAAAATCCAACACTCTGAAATTTGATGGGCTTTGAGTAATATGGAATAGATAAGGACACATCCTTGTCATATCCAAGACTGGTTCTGCTTATGTTGTTGAAAACTTATTCCCAAGGTTTGATGATGGGCTTGGGAGATGCAACCTGAATTTCTGCATCATTATGCAAGTTTTCTCCTGAAATTGTCACTTGATGGGGATCAACCTCAACTTTAATGACTTTATCACTTTTTGGTTGTTGATGGGTGATTGTTTCATCCTCAAACGCAATACTATTATGAACAAAAACAAGTTCAGAATTATGTGTATTTTGATGTAACTCATCTCGATGTACTTGTGACTTAAGCTGCAAAATTTCTATCTTTTCAAGTGCATTTTGCAAACATGTTTGAATTTATGAGAGAGAGGATTTTTTTATTTTCATTGTATTATGATAAGTGGATTCTATCATATTTTTAGGAACTCTAATACCTCAATAATTTTGGTCATTTTTTCCATTTACACTTTTAAAAAAACTTATCACAACTATGAACCAATGAGGGAAAAGAAACACCCACTCATAGTACAATGACACTGCAATTAGATTATACAATATGGACGTGAAATAAATGTACACTTGTAAATTTACTTTGAATTAAAAAAATACTTGTTGGCGATCACATTTTTTTTTTGTTAAAATTTTCCAACCCTCGCATTTTTTCACTCAATGTCCCAGTTGATTAATAAATCACTCAAAATCAAGCCATTTGCAATGTCTTTATCCTTCTATATAATGATGATAAGAATTCCACTACATTTAGAAAATGAAGCATCAATAACAATGCTAAGATTCTAATATCATTAAAGTATTTCAAGATCCAAGGCTGTTATGAGTAGGTCAACATCACCATTGATGAAGGAACATTGAGCTTTGGAATAAGTGAATCATCATCGATGGAGTCTCATGCAAGCACATCAATGGATGCAATATACTGTGGCTTTGATTACATATCAATCCATGAAGTATTGATTTCAATGCACAAAAAATAAAGATGTGATTCTATAATTTCTTGTTGCTATCAAATACTACAATCTTACAAAAAGAATTGTGAAAGTACAGTTCTTCTACTCACTGCTTACTCTACGAATTTTACAATATAACAAATCTCACTGCCTTGCTACTTATTTTCTAGGTCCCTATCATACTAGTGTATCCCCTTATTGTTATTGTTAGTGTAGCCCCCTTATTGTTATTGTTGTGCCCATGTAGCCCCCATATTATTATTATTGTGCCCCATAGAATCCCACTATTGTTATTCAGTGTGCCCTTACATTGTTATTTTTATGTTGGCTAGGATTATATTGTAAACCCTTGGACACCTGTATACAAAAAGGAGGTTTTTTCATTTGTATCATCCAAGAATTGTTCATTTATGTAATGTAAAGGAGGTTTCCCCCTCTAAGAGGCTGATTTATAAGTCGTTGATATATCTTTTCTTCTATTTTTTGAGTTGGTTTCATAACATTTGGTATCAGAGCTTGGGATTCTAGGGTTTTGGTTCTTCAGCAGGCCATCTTGGAATTTTTGCTATAACCTTTTTTCTGCAAGGCTTCATGAGCCGAATTTTTTTCCACATGGAGCTGAAATCTTGATGAACTTCGTGTAAAAATTTCAGACCTTGGCTCGTTACATTTTCGGATATATGATCTGATGGAAAATACACTAAATTTCATAAGTGTGCTGAGAAGAAATTATTTTACATAGATTGTGAAGAGGAATAAAATGAACAAGAAATTTCAAAAGAAGAGGATATACACTAGGAACCAACCCTAGAGAAAGAAGAAATGAATCTGACCATATCTTGTAATGCATTGGCAGAAATTACCACTCCTCAAACTCTCAATATAGAAGGAAATATCAAGAAGAAAAATGTAATAGTGTTGATTGATTCAGGTAGTACCCATAATTTTATTCATTGTAAGGTCACCAAGGAATTGAATTGCTTCTTATACCCAGCACCAGAGTGTTAAGTGATGGTTGCAAATGGAGGAACTATAAATTTCTCGAGAAAGTGCCATAATATCAAACTAGCCATGGGGGAATATGTATTGAATATTCCAATTCTCTCCATTCCAATGGGTGTTGTTGATGTTGTACTAGGAGTCCAATGGTTACAATATTTGGGGACGATAACTTTTAATTTTCAAGGAATTTTCTTGAATTTTTTTTTGGGAAGGAAAGGAGTTTTAATTATGGGGTATCGCAGGGAAGCCGAAGATAATCAACTCTAATGTCATGAAAAAGCTTCTTAAGAAAGAAAAATGAGGCATAATTTCACAATTATGCTCACTAGAGGTTCAAACATCAAAATCATCTATTTCTCCAGATCTCCAAAATGTCTTGGAAAATCATTCCAAGGTGTTTGAAACTCCCAAAGGGATCCCACCTATTCGTGATCATAATCATGTTATTCATTTGATTCAAGGAGGTGTTCCTCCAAACATCAGGCTTTACAGATATCCTAATGCCCAAAAGAGTGAGGTTGAACGCATGGTTGCAGAAATGTTAGAGGATGGTATAATTCAAACTAGTCAAAGTTCTTTCTTTGATCCAATATTATTGGTGCACAAGAAGGATGGATCATGGTGTATGTGTTTGAATTATAAGGAGATCAAAAAACTCACTATTAAAGATAAATTTCCCATCCACATCATCGATGAATTATTGGATGAATTACATAGAGAAATTTACTTCCCCAAGATGGATCTTCGTTCTAGTATCATCAAATTAGAATGAAGGCCGAATACATTATGAAAACATCATTCAAAACTCATGAAGGTCATTATGAATTTTTGATCATGCCTTTTGGCCTTACTAATGCACCTTCCACATTTCAAGTTTTGATGAATCCATTTTCAAACCCTTCCTTAGAAAATTTGTGTTAGTATTTTTTGATGATATATTAATCTACAACAAGTCTTGGAAGGATCATGTTCAACATGTTGACATGGTTCTCAAACTATTGGACGAGAAACAATTATATGCAAAATCTTCCAAATTTTTCTTTGGAGTACAAGAGGTAGAATACTTGGGTCATATTGTATCTCATGAGGGTGTAAAGGTAGACCCTAACAAAATTAAATCCATTAAGGAATGGAAAAACCTACAACCATAAAGAATCTTCGAGGATTTTTGAGGTTAACAGTGTATTATCGCAAGTTTGTTAAGAATTATGGGAGAATATCGACACCTCTACCATAATTACTGAAGAAAGATGCATTTTCTTGGACTCCAGAAGCAACTAAGACCTTTGAATATCTTAAGGATGTGATGTGCCAAGCACTGGTCTTAACTATGCTAGATTTTACAAAAACTTTTATTGTGGAATGTGATGCCTTAGGAAATGGATTTGGTGCAGTTTTAATGCAATAAGGAAGACCCATTTCTTTTGAAAGTTTTCCAATCAAATGAAAGTATTTACTGAAAACTATTTATTAGAAGGAAATGTTGGAAATACTACATGCACTAAAGCAATGACAACCTTACCTAATGGGAAGACACTTCAAGGTAAAAACAAATCATGATAGTCTTAAATAATTTTTGGAACAAATATTATCTTCAGAAGAGCAGCAAAAATGGGCCACAAAGATGTTGGGTTATGACTTTGAAATCATCTACAAAAAAGGGAAGCAAAATGTTGTTGTAGATGCACTCTCAAGAAAGGATGATGATGTGTAAGCATTTCTTTGTGCCATTTCTATTATCCGACCTAAGTGGATAAATGAAACAAGGGATGAATGAAAGAATGATGAAGAGGTATGGACACTCATTCAAAATTTGCAGCAAGATCCTAGTACATATGAAACATTTAGCTGGAAAAATGATTCATTATGGTACAAAGATCACTTATATCTTTGTAAGAATTCCCAACGCAAAAAAAAATTCTTTTGGAATTGCACACCTCTCCCTTAGGAGGGCACTTGGGATTTTTAAAAAATTACCAGAGGGTCAAGAAGGATTTTTTTTGGGATGGCCTTAAATTTGATATTCAAAATTTTGTGGCAGAATGTTTGGTTTTTTGACAAAATAAAGTTGAGACAGTTAAGACCTCAGTTTTTTTACAACCTTTATCCATTCCAAGTCAACATTGGGACGAAGTTTCAATGGATTTTATCTCAGTTTTATCCAAGTCCGAAGGAAATACTGTCATCGTCATGGTAGTTGATAGACTTACCAAGTATGCACACTTTTGTGCATTATCTCATCCATTTAAAGCGAGTAAAATTTCTACTACATTTATGGAAACAATTCAAAATCTACATGGAAACCCAAAGATTATTGTAAGTGACAAAGATCCCATTTTTACAGGAATTTTTTGGATGAAATTATTTTCTTGTTTGGGTACTAAATTAGATCATAACTCATCATATCATCCTCAATATGATGGGAAAACTGAGATAGTGAAAAAAAATTTGGAAGGATATCTTCGTTGGTTTGTATATGATAAACAGACACAATGGGTAAAGTGGTTACATCTAGTTGAATGGTGTTATAACACTTCCTTCCATATTGTAGCAAAAATGACCCCATTTATGGCACTTTATGGATATCATCCACCCTCCATCACATCATCTTTAAGAGAAAATTATAAGGTTCAAGAAGTGGAGGATCACATCGAGCATCAACAACAAGTTCTCAAACTCTTAAAGGATAACCTCACTTTTGCACAGAATTGAATGAAACAACATGCATATCAACATCGCAACAAAAGAAATTTTGATGTAGGTGACTGGGTATTTTTATGGCTACAACCATACAAAAAAATGTCCCTCAAGTAAGCTAATAAGGATAATAAATTATCAGTAAAGTATTATGGTCCATACAAGTTGTTGCAAAATATTGGTATTATGGCATAGAAATTGCAGCTTCCTGCATCTTCTCGAGTGCACCCAGTTTTCCATGTTTCATGCTTAAAGAAGGTTATAGGTGACAAGCTCCCAGTTCAAACAATATTTCTAGAACTTGACAAGGAAGGAAAAATCATATTGGAACCTAAAGAAGTCAAGGAAACAAGAACTCGACAGCTACGAAATCGATCAATTTCAGAGTATCTCATCAAGTGGAATAAATTATTACGTGAATATTCGACATGGGAGAATGAGAATTTTATATAAAAGCATCCAGAACTACTCAAGCACTGAGGACAAAACTTTTTTGAAGGAGAGGGCATGCTAGGTCCTTATAATACTAGTGTACCCCCTTAATATTGTTATTTTTAGTGTATCCCCCTTATTGTTATTGTTGTGCCCATGTAGTCCCATATTATTATTATTGTGCCCCGTAGAAGCCCACTATTGTTATTTTTGTGCCCTTACATTGTTATTTTTATGTAATCTGGATTATATTGTGACCCCTTGGACCCCTATATATAGAAAGGAGGTTTGGCCATTTGTATCATCCAAGAATTGTTCATTTATGTAATTTAAAGGAGGTTTCCCCCTTAAAGAGGTTAATTTACAAGTCATTGATCTATATTTTCTTCTATTTTGTGAGATAGTTTCATAACATTATTGCACATACATTTTTGACAATTTTCTTGATTTAATAACTAAAAAAAACAGCACTATACCTCCATGAGAGATGGACACACAGCACAAGCAAGCAATAAAATGATGTCGAAGACAACAAATCATAGAGGTGGAGTTCACCATTCTACCAGTCTTTAACCAATGCAACTCTATGTAATTGTTTATTGTTTTGTTCCAGCATTCAATAAGATGTAGCATTCACCGAGACTTGCAGGAGTTACATAGAACCATTTGAAATAATTCCAAAAACTGATAAAACCCAAGGATCAGAGCACCATGAAAAACCTTGATAGACGCTCGATTTTCTTATCTGTAGAGAAATCTCAAAATTTGGGTCTTAAACCCTAGTAAAACCCATAACATTACCAATGAAATTAAAGAATCACAGAAACTTCTTCAGGGTAATGCCCAAATTTGGAGAGGAGGATAATCAAAATTGAGAATGAAATAGAGAAATGTCAAAATATATGGACATCATTGTGTGTATCCGTGAAGTAAAGTGTCGATGAAGATGGAAAAAATTTTGGAGCAACCACAACAATAACGTGAGCATATTTATGGCCTACACCATTTTATGGAAAATCTTCCATTAAATTAATCTCATGGAGAAATTTTCTAACCACGACCTCATTTTTGTCAATGGCCACACCAAATCAGAGTCTATGATCCCACAGGAGCTTGAAAACTTGCCCAAAATTTTGTCTTTGATAGACCTGTCGCCTCCACCCATGCATGGCTCCCTGCTTCATGCGGCTTATCAAGGTGTGCTTGGTGCCTACAACGAGGTTGTGGCTCATAAGGCATAACTCAATTCAGAGGCCATTCCTTGCGACCAATTCAAGGTGGATTTTCAAGCTATGGAACTCTAAATATCCGACTGGGCAGTTCTTTCTGTGGAGAATTCGTTGGGCGGAAGCATACACAGAAATTACAATCGCTTACTCTGTCATAGGCTTCACATTGTTGGGGAGTCAAACCAGTGGTAATATAAGCACGGTGGGAATAGGGTTGAAGGGACCGGTATATGGAGTCGTGGAGAGGGACCGATGTATGGAAAACAGATGTAGTAAAATTGCAGACACACCTTCCTTTTCCAGGAATTGGTATGGGCTCTCGGGTCAGTGCAATTCAGAATCTGAGAAACAACAGTCACTCTGCTCACTGATAGGATATAATGAGGTGCATAGAACGCCTATTTTTCTATTTCAGGACAGAGGGAAGAGAATTCAGCTCCAATTTTGGCTTAGAAGTGCAAGACTGATGGCAAACCTAACATGCATAAAAGGACCACAAAAACCAGTGGCTCAAATTGGAGCAGGGCCAACAATCACTCGCTCTGATACCATTTTAGACACACACGTGGAGAAGACAAACAAAATAGGATAAGCATTAAATGCATATATTATTCACAATGATATACATTTATATTACATTGGAGTGATTGTTGGATTCCATATTCCAAGGTCTCTTGGACTCCCTTTGACTGTTGAGTTTCCACACCAACCCTTAGAGGATTAGGTGTCCAACAAAACTAATAATACTATAATATAATAATATATTATAGGTTATATTGATAATTGTGATTATTACTACATAATATAAACTATGTATATATATATATATATATATATATATATACTACTTGCACTAGGAAAAGGAACTAAAATGGTCGATAACTTGGGTGGCCCTAAATTGTATATATATATATATATAAGTTTTAAGAAATAATAATAATTAAGGGGTGGCAGGAGCAAGGGGATTATTTTATGCTCCGATGAATCCATAGAATTAACTTTTTCATGGAGTCTAGGAAAGATATATAAAAATCAAGCCAAGGCCTATGCTCTTCTCCATGTGTTGGTGCTAGCTAAAATGTGGAAGAAATCAAACATTTCAATCAATAGAGATTATAGGATAATTATTTATAGTTTGATTATAAAAACACTCCCAAAATACTTTCACTTGAAAGCTATAATGAAAAAAATAGTGGGGCTTATAAATAATTTAAAAAAATATGAATTTAATCATGTCTTAAGACAACACAATAAACTAGTGAATTCCATCACTAATGTAGGAGTTTCATTAGCCCTTGAAGAACTTAAATTAATGAACAATTCCTCAATTTTTCCAAACCCATAAGTATGGACATAAAGGATATGGTTAATTATAAAAATGGTTGGTGGATCCAAATGGAATCCATTAGGATTCAAGGGCATGGACAAGTAAAGGCATATAAACAACAAGGGGCGGGGGCATCAGACATGAGCGCTTCCACATTTTGCTTTATATGTAGGAGAGTGTGGAGGTTGTGACTCCATGTGGTTTCGAAGCTGCATTCCTGGATATGATGGGATTTGAAATTTTTTAGGTCATGTCCTCTATGGTGTTAGAGGTACGCTTTACATTAGTCTTGATTGCAGTATTCACAAAATCTTGTTAATAACTAGCTAGCAGGCTAGGAACTTCCTGTTGAAGGGAAACACAATTATATATTGGATGAGGAAAATTAGGGGAACAAGATATATATCAAGGAAATCACCCCAGTAAAATTTATTTAGGCATAAAGAAGTGGGCATTGAGTTTGTGGTATTCAAAAAAATGACAAGGAAACTTTGCAGCAATCTGGTAAGAGTTATCAATCCACCTCTTCATATTTTGGAATACTTGGCTTTTTTATATTTCCAAGCCTAGAAAATAACAGTTTTTGGCACACTCTGCATTGTAGGTGGCCTGTAAGTTTCAATATTATCGAATTATGGGGTGAAACTATTTATTACTTTGGGTTCCAGATTGATGGGTTGGGTTTTGTCATATCCATTTGATTTTGGTTAGTTCAATGACCTCAATTGAAAAACTTGTAGCCGAGAAAAAATAACATTTGCTGAGTTGTTATCTCTATGTTTACTTTTGTACATTTTAGAGTTTATCAATAGTAGGGAAAGGCTTTGTAAGGATTTTTTTCTACTCTCTATTATTCATTCCTCACCATTGTATATTTTTGTACAAGTTTAAAACTTCCATGGTTAATTATAAGGTTATGGTTAATTTTAAAATGGTTGGTGGTGTGAAATGAAATCCATGAGGATTCAAGGGCATGCAAGAGTAATGGCATTAAATTATGGGAGGGAGGAGGGTGGTGTCAAATATGACTATTCCCACAATTGGTTTTGTATGTAGGAGAGTGTGGATGGTATGCCTCCTTGTCGTCTTAAAGGTGTTATTTAGTTGTATCCCTAGGTATGATGGGATCTTACATTTTTGAGGTCATGTCCTCTATGATGTTGGAGGTAAGCATGAAGTCAGTCTTGATTTAGTATGCAAAGAATCTTGTCCATAACTAGCTAGCAGGTTGGGAACTTCGTTTTGAAGGGAAACACAATGATAGATTGGATAAGGATAGTCAGGGAAAAAATTGATATATCAATGAAATTAACCTAGTAAAATTTATTTTTTCATACAGAAGTGGGAATTAAGTTCATGGTATTCGAAAGAATGATAAGGAAACTATGTGAAATTTTGATAAGAGTTATCAATCCAGCTCTTCCTATTTAGGAATCCTTGGGTTTTTTATATTTCCAAGCCTATAAAATAGCATTCTATGGAACTCTCTACATTGTAGGTGCCATGTAAGTTTCAATATTATTGAATTATGGGGTGAAATGTTTTATTTCTTTGGTTTCAAAATTGATGGACTGGGTTTTGTCACATCCATCTGATTTTGGTTAGTTCAATGACCTCAATTGATAGACTTGTAGTTGGGAAAAAAGAACATTCCCTAAGTTGTTAGCTCTATGTTTACTTTTTTACATTTTAGAGTTTATAAATGGTATGGAAAGGCTAAGGAAGGATTTTTTTTCTATTCTTTGTGATCCACTCCTCACCATTGCATATTTGTGTACAAGGGTAAAACCTTCATGGAATACCATCACAAATGGAGGAGACATTTGTGGAGTGGGTAGTGTATAATTAGAGGCCTTGGTTAAGCATCCTAGTTCAGTATTTCAAGTTACATCAAATTAAAATTTAAAGTTACCCCAGATTAGCTCTCAAAATTTCGTTGAGGATTTCCACTCGGTGGAGATCAATTAGATGCTTCCATTTAGAACCAATGGATGCAAAGTTTTCAAAACAATTCCAAGAGCCTCCAATGTGGAATTCAAGAAACTAATGGAGAAAAATTATCAAATTCAGGACAAAATTGTTGTTGAACCCTAAAAATGAACCCTTTTGTCACCTTTTTATTATTTAGTATTCCAATCATATTCCTAGAAGTATGCCATATTTACTATTTCTTCACACTCCATTACCATCATTCTAATATAAAACCATGTCCTAAGCTATAAGTGTTAAATATAAAAGAAAACCAAGGTAAATTTTCCATCTTATATTTTCATGCATTATTTAATGAAAAAAATAATTGTTGTATATACATAAACAAAGCCATTATATATCTAGTGTCTAATTCTATTCCTGAGTCGTCGGTCTATATAGGTGTGAGCATAATACAACAGAATAATGAGTTGGATGATGTAGAAAAATATAACCTCAAGCTCCTACACCTGTTTGATTTAACCCAATGCTTTACAAATCATCACAAAGGAAAATTCAAAGGAAAAGTAAAAATTGTGGAAGAGTATAGTAGAGTATGGAGACTAGGGATGATTTGATGACACGAGTTGTGGATCACCTCTAGGAAGATTAAACCATATCTAAAAAAAATATTTTGCATGATAAATCCATGCATTTTAACATGAATTTCTTAGTACGTGGACAGAACTCCTTACCTTATGATTTCATAAAATCTAAAGGCCATTATTTTAGTTGAATAGTTCTAGAATCCTACACAAAAAAAATCTAAATAGTTACAGTCAAGTTGTATAAATTCTCATAGTGGGAATGATATCATATAGTCAAGTATTTTTATGTAGAAACACTTTATATTTTAATATAAATAGTATGTTGTTGGAATATTAATTTCTTGCATGATTACAATTTACAAATGATTTCATAGTGTAGTGCGTTAACAATCTGAGAAGACATATGACTTAACATCATGAAACTGAGCCAAAAAAGGCCCCCTCTGTAAGGGAAGCATTGCTATTTTTAGTTACAGTTAGTGTAATTGCGTGTTTTAAATGTTTTAAACACTTGTTAATTTCAGTTGATTTGGATGTGTGTTCTTGATTTATTTTATTTATAGTCTAGTGTGGTGTGTCAACACACTATAGGATACACATATGAACCATCTGATTGAATAAATCCTTATTCATATTCAATTTCATAATATTGGAATTTGCGATTGTTTCATGAAAAATATTTAAATGTATTTTATGGTTTAAAAATGTTTAGAACCATTGCTCTGTTGAATATAGTTTAATTTCAATTACTAAAATAGATAAACTTTTGTTTTCAATACTTAATACTAAATATTTTGTAAATTATTTTCAATAAGTTAAGTTCGAGCCTATACCCTGCATATATTTTTCATTACACTTCACAATTTGACCAACCCATATTTATGGATTAAATGCAATGGAGTTATAGTTCAAAAAAACTGACCGACATTTTTCGCGTCGTTGTCAAGGAAGTATACATAGGATTTGGTCTCTAATTTAGGCATATAATTAGCTGCATAATTAAAGAATGAAAAGTAGGATGCATGAATAGGGAAACAAATTCCAGAGTTAGATTTTTTAGGGGTAGAATCACCTTAACACTTCATCC
Organism: Pinus albicaulis; assembly: GCA_034641835.2. Lineage (NCBI taxonomy): Eukaryota > Viridiplantae > Streptophyta > Pinopsida > Pinales > Pinaceae > Pinus > Pinus albicaulis. Next base: position 1,430,433,110 of record CM076584.1, read on the forward strand.
ACCTAACACCCCAACTAGTTCAACATGTGGTACAGTAAGAGCCACACCATCATCCATATCATGCATCCCCACATTTTCATGTATAAGAATATATCCAAATGAAACTTCATAATTAGGATAAATAAATCAAGAACAAGAAGAATCTTTAACACAAACAGTTCTTGCCTACTCACATCGAACAAGAGAGGTACTTAGTGGGCATCAATTGGAGATACCAATTGAAGAAGCTATACTAGAGGAAAGTTCATTTGAAGAGAAATCGATCCAAGAGAAACCAGTAAGACCAAATCTAGTCTAAGAACCACCATATTCTCAAACATCAGAATCATCAATGTCCTAAAATAGAAAAGAAGATATATGAGAAACAAGAGTTGGAATCAAAACAAGATATGGAGGAAATGGACGAACAAGAAAAGTACATCAAGAAGAAGAAGAAGAAGAGGAAGAAGAATTTGGCCTCACCATTCAAAATCAAATAGTTGACGTGAACATGAAAATTAGTTCACCTTTTGTGCTACCAAATTTTCATGGGTTAAGAAAAAAATATATTGAGGATTTTCTCTTTTAATTTGAGGTATTATATTGAAGCTATGATTACTTGTTAGATGCTCAAAAATTAATGTTATTTCTTCCTACTCTTAATAATGGTTCTTTAATATGGCTCATGGGATTAGGTACAAAATTTATTAGAACTTGGTATGAATTGTGTCAAATTTTTCTCAAAAAGTATAAAGGTTATTGCATAAACCATGTTTTGAAAGAGAAAAAATTAAATGATTCAAAAATAAGATGAACCTCTTGAGGATTATGTAGAAATATTTTCCTATAATGTCAAAAGAACTAAAATTAGGGGAATTTTGAGGTCTAAAATGGGCCTCCTAAGGAAATTATAAAATAATAGTGGAAATAATAAAACAATATTAGATTACATCATCAAATTTTAGAGGGGAAAAGAAAAAACTAATTTTTCAACTCATATTTTCAACTTATCTCCCTAGGGTTTACTCAAATTTCGAATGGAAACACTCGTTGGATGCATAATTTAATTCATCATCCAAGGATTACCCATGTTGCATACTTTTGATGGACCCTGCTACACAAAAAATGAAAAATACATGAAAAATGTGATTGTAATCACGTTTTTTCATGCATTTTTCATTTTTGGTATAACAAGGTCCATCGAAAGTATGAAACATGGGTACTCCTAGGATGAGGAATTAAATTTTTCATCCAACAAATACTCCTGCTTGAAATTTGAGTAAAAACTTGGGGAGATAAGTTGAAAATTCGAGTTGAAAAAAGTAGTTTAATTATTTTATTATTTTTTATTCTTTTTACTTTTTACTCCAAAAATGGTAAATCAGCCCCCATGTTTGACATCATCATCTTGAATCCTATTGGTTCTTATAAATTTTATTTTGGATGTAAATTTTTCTTACGAGGCTCATTTTAGACCTCAAAATTCCCCTAAGGATGGCATAAGTTAAGTCTTGATACTTTAAAAACTCCTTAACTTGGAGACTTTAGAGATGAACACATATATCTTTTGAATTTAGTGGGAAAAGGAGATATATCTCAACTAATTTTTGCGGATATTTGTGAATTATGCAAACATATGTCAAAATGAATATCGAAATATGGTAAGGGATCCAGAGATGTCATCATCTCTAGCAAGACTAAATCACAACTGGTGCAGTAAGTATAATTGAACTAGGAAACTTAATTGAAAGAATTAAAATGGATATTCTCGTTACTCTTAGTGAGAAATTAGATAAATTGAAAATCCATAATAAACGAAAATAAGAAAATGCAACCTTATCAATATTTTTTTCAAGATGTAGAAGAAAACATCCTTTGTGTGAATTTCCTTTAGATAACATTGGAATATGTGTTATATGTGCAGAAAATCATGCAACGGAATTTCACATCCTTACCGGGACTAAAGTAAAAATATCAAGGAGACAATGGTGCAAATGAGATTGTATAACAACTTTGTTATGTTGTAGCAAGAATACCATGGCAACCACGACAACTATGTATTGCCCAAGATCCTACTCAATAATTTAATCCATACCGATAATATCCACAACAGAGTTGGAATACCCCTTTACCTTGCAAAACATAGTCACCACTAACCCAAAACCAGCCTTGGAAACAAGGATAGTACGAGAAAAGTTATGGAGGTACACAAACTTTCCTCAATATCCATAGCAATATCCCATAAAATCCTTGATATCCACCATATTATCCCCAATATCCTTCTCAACCTCAACAATCTTATCCAAATCAACCTCCTTTACAAACAAAAAATCCACAACCACAAAAATTATTGTATTACCTTCCACACAAACTACTCATAGACCTTCCCAACTGCCCACACCCGATTCCAATCCAAATAATAAAATAGGTCAACTCACTTACAACACTAAGTTATATAATTTTCCAACCAAAATTATTACCCTTATATAGAAAAATGACATTCATCTTAGATCATGAAAGGTACTTAATAAACAAGCCCCTATTATCCTTGAAAAATAGAATGAGAAAAAAATAACAATAAAATAATAGATGATATAACAATAAAGAAAACTTCTTCTATCCCTCTAGTAAATCATCCCTCTACATTTAAATATCCTCCTTTTCTAGAAATATTATATATAGAGAAACAATTGGATGTACAGAAACAATTAATACCATATAATTTTGATACGTTGGATGAATTAAGGAATGTTTGCATTCTATACATTTACTTCAAGCAATAAAAGATACTCTAATTTATGTTAAGAAATAAACAAGTTATGTTTAAAGAAACTCTAAAGAAAATGGAAAGAACCACACAAAGTGCATATTATTGGTAGATTAACACATATAATGATGGGAAAGACATACAAAAAAATAACTTAATCAATAACACTACAAGGAAAATACCCTCTAGAGGATGTTTTTGAGAAACCCCTTATAAAAATAACCTAGATAATTGTTTGTAGCGGAGGTTTCTAGAGGAGGTTGGCGGGTGGAGGTTTTTGCGAATGTTTTTTGTCTGGTGCGTTTCTCATTCTACACCGCACTAGTGCGTTCAACTAGAAAAACACCAGTGCATACTACAAATTGGCACACCGAGACACTATGCTTTCCATACAAATCCTCTTGGTGCGTCTCATTATTGTAGCGCACTGGTAAGCTACACAGATTCAGGCCCGGTGTGATTGGGAGATCATGTGTTATGCTCAAAATTGAAAGTGCTCAAAATTATACCGAACCTAAGTGATCGAGTAGCTCTCGTCGTTGCGATTCCAGTGCCATGAACGGTTTGAAAAACTGATGTCGTATGAGGGAGATATCGCGTTCTGTCCATTTTCCAAAATATGCAAAAAATTAGCAGAACAGGTACAGTGTTGATGTGGTAGGTCCAATCAGCAATGCAGGGATTCTTCTCTAGAAACAACCAATGACATCATGCCAAGTGGCATCGCCGGATTTGCTGAAGATGACTAGGAAGTGAAATTTTTTTAATTCCTAAGTCTAAGTTGATTTTATTAATGTTGGCATGTCATTTTATGATGGCCAATGGGGAAGGGCCATGTGGCATGCCACGTGCCCCCCCAATGGCAGGTTGGATTAAGATTGAATGGTGAGATTAATTGAATATATATATATATATATATATATATATATATATATATATATCTGTGTGTGTGTTTATTATAAAGTTTTTTACCCACATTTCGGCGGGGTCAACCAAGGATGGAGGAGCTTTCTAAACAGTATGGAAGAGGTTTAAATTGGATTCAAGCTCCAAGTTTGGTGGAAAGGTTTCATTGACAGGTTTAATTTTTTTTTTTGTGGCGGAGTGGGGGTCGAACCCACTACCTACCGCCCACCAACAAACCTCGTGACCAACTCTCCTATATGTTGGGTCTTAACCAAAAAAGGTCATTGCTTAACTTTATTGTTTATGCACTTGATAGTTGGGGGATTGAAGGGGGCCAACCCCCTCCCCATATGTCTTTGGCCCAAGAACCAACGGCTACAGAACACGGTTAATCCAGTGGTTATATAAACAGTGGCAACAAAACTTGGTCACATGTTAAAACATTTCAAACCGACGTTCAATGTTATGGCTACAACAAACCATACTCCGGTGGTTTTCATGGTCATGGTCACATGTCACACCGTTACATAAAACTGTAATGTAATGGTTTCATAACCCTTAACCTCCTGAGGAAAACTATAGCGATCACATAGCGCAGTTTGCATGGTAATGAATTCCACGGTCTTCAGAACATTGATGCCTCCGGGTTCCGCCCCATTGTTGCGGAGTTTTAAAACCATAAACCACGAGGTTTAAGGTGGGGTCGGCTTGTGACCACCCCGCCCTAACCACTAAATTTTAAATGCGGCGGTTAATACTGGTGGGAGTTTTGGCGCAGGCTAAATTTTAGGGTTTTTTTCCAAATTAATTGCAGTTAACTGCACTTCTCCACAATTAGTGGAGTTTTTCTAGCTAAGATTTGGGAAAATTCTTTGGGAGGTCAATTTTCGACCAATTTGGGTGAAACAAGAGTCTATCTAGACAAATTTGAGCATTTTGGAGCCACTGGTGCAGAGAAAATAACCATTAGAGGCTTGTAAACACATGTATTTGCAATTTTGAGCATAATGAAAAAGAGGGACATGCCATTGGGAGCTAGACCAACAGATGTAGCCCAAGAGGGGTGAACTGCTTCATCATGCCTGCTGTGTAAAAATTATGTGTGATGTTATTTATCTGTTATACACTGATGTACAGTGTTATTTAGGCTTATTTTCATGCTTAAAAACTCACAAATTCATCTATGTTTCATGGTTAAAATACTCAATCCTTAAGCAAAAAAATGGAGACAAATTGTACATGTTTTTACTACGGAAAGGACACTTAGAAAAGAAAACTAATACACTCCTTTCAGATCATGTTGGTATAATAGCTAGAGTTTAATCTCTGGTGTTTTAGTGTGTAAATATTTTTTTAATTGTTTGCAAGGGTTTTCATGCTTACTAGGCTCAAGCTTAAGAGAGGAGAAGGCAAATTGGTGGAAGCAAGAGGTTCTCAAAGTAAGCAACAGCAAAGGAGGGCAAGATTGCCGCATTCTCCACCATCTAGTTCACCTCCAAAAGAAGCAGAAGAAGCATTAATCATGCCTCCAGGAGAAGAATAAATCCATGAAGAGATGGATCCCAAAGAGGAAGAAAGAGTGTACAGAAAAGCATTTCTTGACTTGACTTAGATGGTTAGAGTCCTTTATCAAGAAAGAAATGAGAAACTAGAAGAAGAAAGGCCCAAACTTCACAAGGAAGGATAGGGATCATGAGGAGGCCACAATGATGAAGATAAATCAAATAAGGGCAATGGAGGAAATGGAGACAGTGGGAAATCACCATCATCACCCTCATCATCCTCTACTTCATCTTCAGTACATTAGCCACACAAGTGAAAGAATACTGGTAAAATTCCTTTTCTAAAATATGATGTTAAGTTTGAATTGCCAATTTTTAATGGTGAAGTCAATACAGAAAAGCTTGATAATTGGATTAGGAAATTGGAAGTCTATTTGAGAATCTAGAACCTTCATGATGATGATACTGAAATCCAACTAGCTTCATTGAGAATGGAAGGTGCAACACTTGGTTGGTGGGAAGCCAAGACAAAGGAGGAGATAAAAAAGCATGGTAATATTATTCTATCATGGACTGATTTCATTTCTATAATAAAACAACATTTTTATCTATTAGCTCTCATGCAGAAAGCCATAATGGACTGGAAAATATTTAAATAATTGAAAGGACAAAATGTACAAGTTTATACCCAAGAATTTAGGAGAAGAGCTCTCTTATTAGGGGTAGACTTGCAAAGCCAAGACACTTTGCTCAAGTATATAGGAAGCTTACATACCTACCTAAGACATGTTATCCTCATGTTTAACCCTACAAGCCTAGATGAATTTTGTGTACAACCACACACTTTGAGGCAAGGGGAAAAAAAAACATAGATGAGAATGAGGAAAATGATTTTAAAGGAAAATGGAAGAAAAAGAGAAATGCAAATATTAGAAAAGAGAAGGGAAAATTCTTTTGCAAAAACTGTTCAAAAACTAACCATGATGAGGACCATTGTTGGAAACTTCATCCAGAGTTGAAACCAGAAAGTTTGAAAGCCAAAGAGAAAGCCAAGGAGAAAGGAAAAATTGTTGCAATAGCTGAACAAGACTTAGGGTCAGATTCAGGAGATGAAACAAAAATTATAGCCATGGGACTAAAGAACATGAAGGGGAAAGAAATTGAAACTAAACCTAGTACTAGTACATCAAACTGTCACATACAAGCTCTAAATGGAGAAGAGAGAATTGAACTGCTTCATCATGTCTGTTGAGTAAAACTTATGTGTGATGTTATTTCTCTATTATAAACTGTTGTATAGTGTTATATAGGCTTATTTTCATGCTTAAAACTCACAAATTCATCTATGTTTCATGGTTAAAAAACTCATTCCTTAAGCAAACAAATGGAGACAAATTGTGCATGTTTTTATTACTGAAAGGACACTTAGCACAACAAACTAATACTCCTTTCAGATCACGGTGCGTCATAAAAACCCGCACTAAACTGAAACAGGCCTGGTGCGCTTAGATGAAACCACCAGGTGCGCCTCAAAAACCCATGCACCAGAATAAGGTTAAATAAAAAAAAAATTACGGCCCAAAAATATGTATTTTCACTTCTTCAGTGCTTCAGAGATCTCAAGCACTGGTGCAAATTTCCCTTGTGTGAGGCACCCTACAATCGGTGCTCCCATTGCATGCACTACTCATTTAATGATGCGATCAGTTAAATGAACACACCATTGACCATTAAGTAATTTTTGGTGGTGCGTTGACGTAGTTATCCGCCCCAGGATGGATAGTTTCGTCAACATACCGCAGGAGAAAGTACATTTCACGTTGTGCGGTGCGCTGAAAATTTCTAGGTGCACCACGGACTGTGCACAATAAAAATAGAGGCACTGGTACCAGTGCATGACAGCTTTGTTTGGTACACTAACTATTTTTTTTGTCAAAATTATATATATATATATATATATATATATATATATATATATATATATATATATATATATATATATATATATATATATATATATATATATATATATATATTTGTAAATTCATGTCTCATTTACTAAAAAAATTGTATTTAATATGTGAATCATTTAGCATCGTCAAAGGAGAGAAGAGAGAGAATAATAGGAACATATGGTGGACTAGTATAACGTGGTTTGCCTGTGGGAGGCATGAGAGAGGGAGATACTCATGTACCCTCACCTTATTACGACAACCACCCAATTTCTCCTAAGGGAGGTAGGCCTCCTCAAGTTCTATGAGGAGGCTACATCCCTGAAGGGCCATAATGGGTTTTTGCGACAACTTATCTTTAGGTGGAATGCCCATCGACAGGCTTTTTGGGTTGGTCCTAACCAGTAGTACGTGCCCACTGAGGAGAGCATGTATTTTATTACTGGCCTATCTAGGAGAGGGCAGGATTTTCCCTCATTCACAGAGGTCCCCGTCGGCTATGCAGCTTGGAGTCAGTTGGTGTACTCCTAAAGATACATTAGTGTCGATATACTATATCATGCATATTTTAAGGTCTCTGGGGGTTAGTTACGTATATGAAAATCACTTCCCCCCCTGGTAGATACAAGGTGAGATGATGGTGAAAAATAAATTGCAAGGCCTTTTAATATTCTAGAAGAAATTATGACATATGGCTGAAACATCTTCTTAGTTGTTGATGCCCATTGCTAAGAAGTGATCCATCCAAGATGAATCTTTTTTCTTGTAGGAGGCTTGTTTATGAAGTATCTATTTGAAGAATTAGTGGTTTTATGGTAGTGCTTACATGGATGAATATCAAAACAATGATATTTCATATAGCCAACTCAGTCACAATGTTGGAATTTAACCTTATGTTGTGGTTACTGTGAAAGAGGAGAAGAATCCAGAACAGTTGAAGATGTGTTGTCATGAAGAAATCAAACACTCTGAAAATTGATGGGATTTGAGTAATATGTAATAGGAAAGGACACATCCTTGTCATATCCAAGACCAGTTCTTCTTATGTTGTTGAAAACTTATTCCCAAGGTCTGATGATGGGCTTGGGAAGTGCAACCTGAATTCTGAACTTGTTTTTGTTCCTAATAGTATTGTGTTTGAGGATGAAACAATCACACATCAACAACCAAAAAGTGATAAAGTCAATAAAGTTGAGGTTTATCCCAATCAAGTGTCAATTTCAGGATTAGACTTGCATAATGATGCAGAAATTCAGGTTGCACTTCCCAAACCCATCATCAGACCCTGGGAAAAAAATTTCAACAACATAAGAAGAACCAATCTTGGATATGACAAGGATGTGTCCTTTCCTATTCCATATTACTTGTTATCACCCAAAAAAAATGAAGCATCATTTAACAAGGTTAAATAGGTTCATGTGTCAAAAATAGGGTTGTAGGATTCATTTTTTATGCTTGGTCAAGGGAAATATTAAATTTTTCTTGTTTAAGTTTACCCTAAAGTCTAAAGCCACTCATTTTCAAACTCCCCCATGTCACATCACTCATTATTCTCTGAATGATTTCAATTTCCATGATTTTTGTACCAAAAATTCCATTTTATCCAAGAAACCACAGTTTAGTAGCGAAATACACTGTGAAAAGTCACTTTTAGCTATGAAACTGCTGGTATTTTCGTAGCAAAAACAACCAAATTTACACTATATATGCTACGACAGCGTGGGTTCCTATTTGTCTTGTCATTTTAGCTGTTAGGTGTCAGAAAATCATTGGGAAAGGGTAAGTTAGATTCCATTCGAGTCATGGGGGGATAAAATTAAGTTACATGCTCAAGTATGCAGTCATCATGATCGGTTTAGGTATGTATGAGTCATCATTGAGTCATGAGAAGACATCAAAACTTCAAAACCTTTCCTAATTCAATCATTTCTCATTTCTCATTCCTTCTTGCGTGATATTGAGCTTTGGAGAGCTATAGCACTAAGCCAAAGTTGTGGCTGTTATTTTCAAAGGATTACATTGATCAATATCAAGCAAGGCTGAAAATTATCAAGCGAGGCTACAAATCATCAAGCGAGGCTGTGAAGACATTAAAGAAACCATGGCAGAGAAAAGAAGGACAAAAAAGGGTGGCCAATGCTTGAGATATGAACCTACAGATATGAATTTGATCAATAAATACCCAACAACAGTTGAAATATTTAGAAGGACAGGTTGCTTACAGTTTTGTGAGAAATCACAAGGCTTCCATACACATGTTTCCAAAGAGTTTTCTTTGAATTTCAGTGGAACAACCACCAAAGTGGGAATGCTCAATCTGTCCATCACACCAGAGGTTATTGCAACTGCTACAAATATTCCAAGAGGACATGAGAAGTGGTTCAAAGGTTTCAAGTTTAACATGGAGTAGTGCAAAGAGTTTATGAAGCCTGAACATATTGAAATGGATCTCACCAATGTTATTCCAAGGAGCTCCATAAAGGACAACTATTCAAAAGTGTTTCTCATCATCCAAAAGTACTTTACTTGTGAAGGGAGATACCACAAAGTCTACTCATATCATTTCAAGTTACTTCTGCACTTTACTGGTAAGATTTCCCTTGATCTACCTTTCTATTTACATAGAAGTTTGTCAAAAATGGTAGATAAGGTCCAAGAAAAGTCTGAAGAGAGTGAGAATTCATTGTTTCATCATGGTATAATGAAGCTGTTAGTTTTAGATGAACTTCAAAGGTTAGGAAGAGACTGTTCATCATTTTTTTTTGTTAGTGGTTTTGATTTGGACGCTCTTACTCCTTCAAGAACTCCTAAACCTAAGAAAATTCCATCACCATTAGGAGTAGAGCAGAGTGAACCATTGATAGCAGAATCAAGTGAACCTGCAAGAGTAAAACCAAGTGAGCCAATTATGGTGGAGACAGAGAAATTGTAGAGTTTTGACACACCAAATGTTCCACCTACAAAACAGATGTCAAAAGTGGTCAAACCTGCAAAACAAAAACAAGATGTGAGTAAACAAGGAAAAAAAAGGAGGACAAGGAGCCAAATAGTGGCCTTAAAAGAGAAAATAGTGGTTGTAGAAGATAGAGCAGTAGCTAAAGGAAATCTTGAAGATATCTTACATGCCATTGCCATAGAATAAACTCCTATAGTCCAAGCTGAGGACATAGAGGAAGGTGGATATAAGTTAAAAAAGGCTAAATCTGCAAAGAAATTAGAATTTGAGGGAGAAGATGCAGGTTTTATGTTCCAAGCAATAAAACCTATGACAAGGCATGCTAGGAAGATTTTAGAGAGCAGTAAAGAGCTTCCACCACCTATTGACACAATTCAACCACCACAGGAGGTCATTGACATTTCTTCACCTGCAGAGAAAGATAAAATTAGAAAAACAAAGAAAGGAAAAGAGAAGGTGATGGAAAAAACAGAGTTACATCTCCTTGAAGAACAATTGAAATTAGCCAATCATGAAATTTCTGTTATGAAAATAGAAGCAATGAAACACATTGTAGAGAAGATTCAGTTTGAAAAGATGAAGGCAATTTGGGAAGAATAGGTTGACACTATTTCCAAGACTTTGGATAACACACAACAACTTATCAAATGGACCATTCCAGTAAGGAAAGAGGCCAAACATGTTAGGAGGATGAACACACATTTGAAAGCCACCAATAGAAGTTTGAAAGATCAGGTTAAGGACCTCCAGGAGTAGCTTGAACTAATTCATGAAGAGTTAGAGAAAAAAAGCCTTAAAATGACAGTGCTTGAAGAGCCAATAGCTCAACCAATCATAAATGAGAAAGAAATTCCTCAAGGATCATAAGGTGAGCTGGTTTATGGTTTTTAAGGCTAATGACATGTTAGAGACAAGGTTTTGGCACTTATGAGGTTTATTTGTCAAGTTACACAAAAGTATGGAATTTTATCACTTTTCAGCAGTTTTGTAGCGTGCCTAGGCTTGAAGGACAACAAAACGCTACGAAACTACTGTAGCTGTTATTTTTCATTTTTGAACCAATTTTGAGAGCTGTCAGAAGGTGAAATTTTTGTGGGAGATGTGTCTAAGTATGATGAAGACCATGCCAAAGGAAGGAATCAAAAATATTGAGGGTGAATGGCATTTTTTATGCGCTACGAAAGTACACTGCGAAACTGCCTTACTTTCGTAGCGTACTGTGTTGGAGATTTTTTAGCAAGTTTTGGAGCATTTACAGACAGCTTTGATGCCCATTTCTAAGAAGTGATCCATCCAAGATGAATCTTTGTTCTTATAGGAGGCTTGTTTATGAAGTGTCTATTTGAATAATGAGTAGTGGTTTTATGGTATTTATTACATGAATGAAGATCAAAACAATGATATTTCATATGGCCAACTCGGTCACAATGCAGTTGGATCATATGTCAGAATTTCTTTTAGAATATTAAAAGGCCTTGCAGTTTAGTTTTCACCATCATCTCACCTTGTATCTAACAGGGGGGAAGTGATTGACATATACAAGTTTCAAAGCCAGTAACAACCCATGATTTTCATGTACAAGTTTCACTACAACCGGTGCTAAGTCAAACCACACTAATTCTGATGCGGTACTGAAAAGGCGCACCATGTTTTTTTTTAAAGAAATAAATGGTGGTGCGGTTGGTTAACCACCCGCACTGTTGACTATGTACAAGTTCGGGAGGGCAGTGCACCGACCAAAATATGCGCCCCGGGGCAAATATTTTAGTCAGCGTACTACCCTTCGGACACCAATACATAGTCAATGGTGCGGTCATTTAAACTACTGCAATGTTGACCATGTAATGATGTTAGGAGGGCAGTGTGATGACTAAAATATACGCCCCAGGGCGCATAGTTTGGTTAGCGCACCGCCCTCACGATACTGGTACATAGTCAATGGTGTGGTCGGTTAAACCATCGCAGCATTGACCGTGTAATGATGTCAGGAGGGTGGTGCGCTGACGAAACTATCCACCTCAGGGTGAGTATTTTGGTCAGCGCTCCGCCTTCCCGAACTTGTACATAGTCAACGGTGCAGTCAGTTAAACGACCACACCGTTGACCATTAAGTAATGTTTGGCGGTGCGTTGACGTAATTATCCACCTCGGGATGGACAGTTTCGTCAACACACCACAGGAGAAAGTACATTTCATGTTGTGTGGTGCGCTGAAAATTTCCAGGCGCATCGCGGACGATACACGATAAAAACAAACGCACCGGTACTGCTGCATGACTATTTTTTTTAGTGCACTGACTATTTTTTTTTCAAAATTATAAAGATATATATATATATATATATATATATATATATATATATATATATATATATATATATATATATATATATATATTTGTAAATTCATGTCTCATTTAATAAAAAAATTGTATTTAATATGTGAATCATTTAGCGACGTCAAAGGAGAGAAGAGAGGGAACAATAGAAACATATGGCAGACCACTATAGTGTGGTTCAGCTATGGGAGGCACAAGAGAGGGAGAGACTTATGTACCCTCACCCTATTATGACAACCACCAAATTTTTCCTAAGGGAGGTAGGCCTCCTCTAGTTCTATGAGGAGGCTACATCCCTGAAGGGCCATAATGGGTTATTGTGACAGCTTATCTTTAGGTGGAATACCCACCGACAGGCTTTTTGGGTTGTTCCTAACCAGTAGTACATGCCCACTGAGGAGGACATGTATTTTATTACTGGCCTATCTAGGATAGGGCAATATTTTCCCTCGTTCCCAGAGGTCCTCGTCATTTATGCAATAGGGAGTCAGTTGGTGTACTCCTAGAGATACATTAGCACAGATATACTATCTCCTGCAGATTTTAAGGTCTCCAGGGGTCAGTTATGTATTGCTTTGTTTGGTTTAGAGGAGGTGAGGTGCCTCTCACTACTGTTGTCAACCATTTGACACCATACCAGTGATGGGAAATGCATCAGATGCCCGCTTTTATTTTATGTTGATTCTTTATTATAGGCGCCACGACTTGTGAGGTGTTCTGCGATTTTTTTTGCGGTAGTTCTGTATAGCTTTAGATAGATGTCATTCTCAGGAACAAGAGAGGGTGAACTTCCATTTTTCTTAAGAGCTATTTTTTTTATTTTTGAGAGGTTTGCAGAGAAGAGGCCTACTTTTTTTTCGGTAGCCTCGTAGGTCAATGTTGCATGTACAGATGGAGATGTGGGGCCAGATGATGCCCAAGAGGGGCGAGTTTGACTTTTCCGCAAGGATATCTCATGATGCACTGGAGTTTCTATCCAGTGTTGATGATCATGCCTTCATTTTGGTTTGGATTGGCGAGGGTGTGCCAACATCCTCTTCATAGTTGATGAGCCGTTGGATGAGAGAGGTAATATTAATGTTTTATTTAAATTTATTCTAACACATTCTTTAACTTATTTTTATTAAATTGTTTAATGAAATTGTCTAATTATTATTGTGTACTTATATATATTTTTGTAGATATTGGGTCATTTGTTGGTGATGAGATGCCACCGCCACCAAATGATCCAGGTGTAGATCCTATTGACGATCAGGAGATGGTAGATGCTGAGGATTAGGTCAGTGATAGACCTGGTCCTCATGATCATGCGTAGGTACCAACGAGTGTGAGGCGTAGGCCTGACACTAGATTTAGGATGGATTTGGGTAACAAATTCTGTCGACTCCTAGTGGAGGAGGGAGTCAGGGCGGTCACTATCAGAGAGATACAGGCTGATGATGGGCTGAAAATGATATGGAGAGGCATGCCACGTGATATTTTGACCCTGATGCAGAATGTCGTTGGAGCTACCAGATTATTGGCGTGGGCGAGGAGGGTCGGTCAACGTAGGAGTGGTGGAGATGCAGTACGTCGACAGTCGAGCAACACATCATCTAATGATCACGATCAGGGGAGTGATCATCGTTCATCTAGTACTCCACCTCCTCCTCCACCTCGTGTTGGAGATGATCAACCTGTAGCATCCAACAATCATGATCATGAGAAGGTACTTGATCCTGAGGAGGGCGCAGGTGCATCTGAGGAGGCAAGTCCATCGACTGAGCAGGCCGCCACACCATCCATAGATCAACAGACTAGACCATCCACATCAAGTCATGATGAGCAGACAGTTGATCCTGATTAGGATGAGGCACCTCGAGATCAACATGCACACGATGATAGACATCTATCTAAGCATGTCAAGGTTGCACTATTGTCTGAGCAGGCCTCAACTAGTACTACTATTGATGTACCACCAGCTGATATTTGAAATTTATATCCAGTTATATTACAGTTGTATATTTTTGACATTATATATATATATATATATATATATATATATATATATATATATATATATATATATATATATATATATATATGGTCCATGTATTTTATGTTCATGTTGCAGTTGTACTTAATTTACATGTTGGTGTTCATCATGATGTGTATATTGTTAGGTCATGTTAGATATGTTCATTTAATTTTAAACTTGGAGATAGATGTGTATGTGATAGTAGTTATTTGACATGAGATGTATATTTGATGTTAGTGTTGTGATGATGTTATACAATGCTTGTGTTTTGTTAGATGACAATGATCACGAATATTAGATGATGTTAGTGAATTTGAATGTGTTTTTTAGACGAATATGATGTTTTTACAATGGTTATCAGGATCATGATGTTTATTTTTAATATTAAATCATGATATTTATTAAATATTATGTCGTGATTGTAATTGTAATTTTAATTTTAGTTGTATGTAAAATTGTAAAATTCTAATTGTATTTCTAATTGTAATTTTAATTGTAATTGGATGTAAAATATTTGTAAAATTTTAATTGTAATTGTAATATTTAATTTATTGTGAAATGATTGTAATTTTAATTTTAATTGTAATTGTATATATGTAAAATTGTAATTGTAATTGTAATTATAAATGTATGTAAAATTCTAAAATTGTAACTGTAATTGTAATTGTATGTGAAATTTTTAAATTGTAATTGTAATTTTAATTTTAATTTTAATTGTAATTGTAATTGTATGTAAAATATTTGTAAATTTTTAATCTTAAACTCTTAATTTTAATACTGCGCTATGCCTCCTCTCTGCGTTCTGCAAGATTTAGGGTTGCAGGGTGCTTCTTCATGCGCCCCTGTGGCTGCTGTGCCCCTGCGCTCAGCCCTGTGGCGTCCTTCATCGATCATGGAGACCAGTGGGGGCATTGCCCCCCTCTCCAATCCGCCTCCTGAGGTGCTTGCGTTTCGTGCTATGGTAGCTGCAGGTCCGAAGCGAGCCCCTTCGGTGATTCAGCAGAATTTCATTAAGAAGATGGAAACGATCCCCTCAGTGGCCCTTCCAGAAGAAGAGACGTGAAAAGCAGCTTTGAATGTGGCCGAGAGAGGCCTTATTGGCCAGTTCACGGGCCTCTGGCCTTCTCCCAAGTCAGTAGAAGACTGGACACAAAGAAACTGGAATCCACTGATAAAAGAGGGAGTCAAAAGCTACTTTGTTGGCAAAGGATTCTTTGTCTTTGTGTTCGAAAACCCAGAAGACAGAAGCTTAATATTCAAAAATGGCCCATACTTCATGGGACAGGGATTGTATCTGAACAAATGGTCCCCAGACTTTGACCCTTCCCAGGATGTCCCTTCTGTTGTCCCGGTATGGGTGAGGCTCCCCCATTTTCCCCTCCACTGCTGGAACCAAAAATCCCTTGAGATCATCGGAAATACGCTAGGTAAATACATAGACCAAGCAGCAAGAAAATATCAGTACTCATGTGCTCGCATCTGCGTTGAATTTGACCTAGAGGAGGGGTTACCGGAAGCAATCAAGCTCACTGTTGCTAGATGGACGCATGTTCAGAAACTGGACTACGAGCAGCTCCCCTTCAAATGTAGACACTGTCATGGGCATGGACACTTCGCCAAGCATTGCAAGAAAAAGGCTGAAGAGCAACCAGACAAACAAAATGGGGATCAATGGACTCTAGTTTAGAAAACAACACACCCAAAAATAGGTGTCGGCAAAGGAAATACAACAGGGATTCCAAGCAGTTCCAAGCCCAACCAGGAAGACGAAGCAAACCCAAAAGGAACAGCAAGCACTCAGATCAATCCAGCAGTCTCAGATCAGGAAAATTTGGCGCAGGCAGAAAGCACCCCCCCAAGCAAAGAAGGAGGGAAAGCTATTCAGACCGAAGTCACCCAAGGCAGTCCATCCAATCCCTCATATGCAGAATTCACAAGGAAAAAAGCAATAGAAAGCTCATGATCCTCGGAGGATGAAACCTATGAGCGCCCCTCTAAAAGAGCTAGAAGGAAATCCCGCAAAGAAATGAGAGAAGAAGAAGCTGAAAGACTCAAAACTCAAGGAAGTCAGGCTACAATATAAATGCCCATTGGATGAAATACTAGACCGAGGCCTTCCAAGGGAGGCCCCAACCCTCCTCTAAGTAAATAATGAAGCTTGTCTCTTGGAACTACAGAGGACTGGGGAATCCCTCTAAAATAGAAGCAGTCAAGGACCTCTTGAAAACAGATCCCTTAGAAATTCTCATGCTCCAAGAGACTAAGATAGAAGGGAAAGACATCCTAGATATCAGTAAGTCAAAGTGGAATAAAAGTACAGGCAAGGCAGTCAGCGCCAGGGGCACTTCCAGAGGGTTGGCAACTCTTTGGTCAGAATGCACCTTCCAGCTCCACAAATTTCAAGAATCCTAGCATTGGATCTTCACGGAACTGATGCATAAAGCTATTAAGTTGACCATCTCCCTCTTCAATCTTTATGTTCCTGTAAATTACTCTGAAAAAAGAGAATGCTGGAACTCTCTCTCAATTTTTTTAGAGCAGCACTCCCCCAGCAACATTATCATAGCGGGAGATCTTAATATAGTTTTGAAACCAAAAGAGAAGAGGGGCGGCTCCAGCTCCAGAGACACCATGCTGGCCACTGTGGAGGAGCTCTCCAAGAGCTGGGATCTCTTAGACTTCATTCCAGTCCGCGGGCTTTTCACATGGTCTAATAACTGGGTTGGGCTGGACACATTTCTGCCCGCCTGGACCAATTTCTGGTACAAAGCGCCCTTATGATGAACAAAAATATCATCATCAAAAAAATTCTGCCCAAATTAACCTTAGATCACAAGCCAATACAGCTTCTTCTAGAAGATGAAGAAGAACTGGGCCCCATTCCTTTTCGTTTCAGCCCTCTTTGGATCGAGAGAGTGGGCTTCATGGAGACTGTGAAAGTTGCATGGGCTAGACCCTTCGCAGACTCCTCTAGCTATGTATGGGAACAAAATTTGAAGGCCACAAAACATGCGTTGAAGGAATGGATAAAAAAGCCAGATCCCACTCCAACCAATCAAAGAAAAGAGGCAGTTAAGATGTTGCACTCCCTGCAAACAGAAATGGAAAATGAAGACATCACAGCAGAGCTCTTGGAAAAGGAAGTAAAAGCTAAACGATCCACTTACCAATCCTTTCAAGCTGAAGAAGAATACTGGAGGCTAAAATCCAAAAGTCTGTGGCTAAAGGCAGGTGATCGGAACACCTCTTTTTTCCACCGACAATATAGAGCAAGACTGTCCCGGAATCATATAGCTGAAATCAAAACTTCGGAGGGCCAAGTCTGCAAAGGATTCAACCAGGTTAAATACGCTGTAGAAACTCATTTCAGGAATCTATACAACGATGGAATCCAAGGCAATGATGAGGAAGCTGCTGACTTCCTCTCTAACATCCCTTTACTCGCCAACCCTGAAGATAATACATCTCTTTGCAGTCCCATTTCTGAGGAGGAAATTATCAATGTAATTTGGTCCATGGAAGCCGACAAGGCCCCTGGGCCTGACGGATTTACAATCCATTTATAAAAATCTTGTTGGGAAATTATCAAATCTGATCTCCTTAAAATGATAAGAGGCTTCATGAAAAAAGCTAAGATAGGAGGAGGAACCAATTCCACCTACCTAGCTTAAAGTTCCCAAGGAAACCAATCCTGAATCATTTGCAAGATTTAGGCCTATATCGCTGTGTAATGCATCTTACAAAATTATAGCCAAACTCTTAGCAAATGGAATCAAGCCCCTGCCCAAAATACTGATCTCCAGTTCTCAAGGCGGATTCGTGGAAGGCAGGCACATTATGGATTACGTTATTCAAGTTCAGGAGACCATTCATTCAAGCAAACAGCGAAGGGAGAAAGGTATGTTGATTAAACTTGATATGGCGAACGCTTTCGATAGAGTTAATCGCTTGTTCCTTTGCAAAGTTCTACTCTCTTTTGGCTTCTCTCAGCATTTTGTTCAGCTCATAAAAGAATTTATTGATACCTCGTGGATTGCTCCCCTTATCAATGGTCGTCCAACCAATTTCTTCCAAGCGCGGAGAGGTATCAGGTAGGGATGCCCTCTCTCCCCCTTCCTGTACATCCTTATGGTGGATTCCCTCAGTAGAAAACTCTCAGCCGAAAGAATCACTGGCTCCCTCCCGGGCCTCAAACCTTCCAATGGATCAGCCCCTCTGAATCACGCTCTCTTTGCGGATGATTCCCTGTTCCTTGGAGGTGCTTCCACCAGAATTGCGAAAGCCTTCGACTCTGTTCTGAGTAGTTATTGTAGGGTTTCTGGCGCTCTTGTTAATGAGAGTAAAAGTGAAATCTTCAGTTGGAATACAGATCAACAAGAGATCACTAACATCTCAAAGCTTCTCGGGTTCAAAGGACATGCTCAATGGGACAGGTTCAAGTACCTTGGTCTTCCTATCTCCTCTGGCGTGAATAAGAGGTCCCTCTAGAATGACATCATCAGCAAAATTAAATCTAAAATCACTGCTTGGGGAGGCTACTGGTTAACAAAAGGCGGCAAAATCATCCTTATCAAATATCAGCTGTCAGCGCTTCCTATTTATCAAGCAGCTTTTCTTCTGGCTCCAAAAAATGTAATGGAGTAGATCTCTACTCTCCTTAGGGATTTCTTATGGCAAGGTGGGAAAGGCAATGACAAAAAAATGAAATTAGTTAACTGGGACATGGTTAAGAGGCCGATTGCTGAGGGTGGACTGCAAATCCGTGATCCCTCCCTAGTCAACTCAGCACTGGGAGGCAAGATATTGTGGAAGATGATCCATGATCCCTCTCACCCTGTCAGTGTTATATTACGGTCAAAATACGCAAACAATGACGCCCTCAGGAAAATGCAATTGGACAGTTCTATAAATTGCACGTAGATTTGGAGGCTCTGCTGCAAAAGTAGCAAATTTTTCAAAAAATTCATGTACAGAATTCCTAGTAACGGTAAGCGCACTCATCTGTGGAATGATCGCATCATGGGGTGTAATCCTTTGGCAGAAAATGAAGAAATCGCTAATCTCAGAAACTGGTTGGAAAGAGCAGGGGTTAAAAGTATTTTCGATCTGTCAAACTGGGACTATCATGGTGATTGGGCAGGCTGGGACTTTCACGGAGTCCCTGCTCGTTTAACCGTTCAACAGAACTTGCTCGAGGATCTGCTTGAAGACGCCGCTCCGGTCAACAGATTCATGAAGGACAGTTGGGGATGGGGCCAGACAGGAGTTTATACAACAGTAGAGGGCTATAGAGCTCTACAGGGCTCTAAGAACAGCAATCAAACTCCTACCTTCTGGAAACAATTTTGGGAGCCGTTAGCTCTTCCAAAAGTTAATTTTTTCTTCTGGACTCTGGCTCACAATAAAATTTTAACGGGAGATAACCTAGCAAAAAGGATTATCGAAGGGCCTCATAGATGCGTGCTTTGCAGATGTAATCTCGAAACTGCCCAGCATCTTTTCTTGGACTGCCTCTTCGCCAAAGAGGTGTGGGGTCTTAAATAGTTCAAGACTTTCAGATCTCTTTCCCTTCTCAGATCTCTGTCTCGAAACTCTTTGCCTCATGGAGTACCTGCTACCCTCAACGTATCCCTCCCAAGTCTTTCTGGCGCAAAGTCTAGATAGCTCTTCCCAAATTTGTTTGTTGGCAGCTTTGGTTGGCTCGTAACCAGCAGATCTTCAAATATTTGCAGCATTCTCCGACTCAAGTTGTTGCAAAAGCCAAGTCTCTCCTTTTGGAAGCGGCTCAACAGCAGTATTACAACTTGAAGACCCACTGCTTACACCAGAAGAAAAGAGGTGGCTAGCCCTTGAGCCACATCCCCGAAAGTACCTCCTCACCCCCCAGAAAGCTAACCCGGATTGGCGAAAAAGAGTTCTAGATGAAATCTTCCAAAATTGGTGGAGGACTCAAAAATTAACCACTATATTCTTTGATGGGGCATTCAAAGGGAATCCCGGTGCTACAGGTGTTGGTGGGGTCATCTACTCCACGGATGGGTCTCATAGAGATTCTTTCTGCTGGGGTCTAGGTCTGAAAACTAACAATCAAGCTGAGATCCTCGGGCTTCTCAAAGCTTGTCTTATTGCTAGAGATAAAGGTGCCAAAGACCTCCAAGTCTTTGGAGACTCAGAGATTTTAATTAAAAAATTAATCATGGAGGATCTTTTCAGCAATGCCAGTCTCAACAAAATCTTGGGCAGATTGAAGAGAGTCTTACTAGACTTTGATTCGTACAAGTTTTATCATATCCTTGGAAACTCTAACAGTGAAGCAGATCAGATGGCGAACAAACGTTGCTCCCTCATGAAAGGGATATTAATTGTAAATGGGGAAAGTACTTTCCAAAATCCTTGAAATTGTCATATCTCAAAAGCAGCATAAGAAGGATAACAGCTATGTAATAGGGGTCGCCACGGCAAAGACCCATTCTCCTTTCCTCATATAAATAAAATCCATATCCGTTATAGTTAAAATATATATATATATATATATATATATATATATATATATATATATATATATATATATATATATATATATATATATATAATTTTAATTGTATTAATGTGAAATGATTGTAATATTAATTTTAATTGTAAAATTGTAATTCTAATTCTAATTCTAATTCTAATTGTATGTAAAATAGTTGTAAAAAAATTATTGTATTAATGTGAAATGATTGTAATTGTAATTTTAATTGTAATTATTTATATGTAAAATTGTAATTGTAATTGTAATTGTATGTAAAATTTTAAAATTGTAATTGTAATTTTAATTATAATTGTATGTGAAATTGTAAAATTGTAATTGTAATTGTATGTAAAATATTTGTAAAATTTTAATTGTATTAATGTGAAAGGATTGTAATTGTAATTTTAATTGTATGTAAAATTCTAAAATTGTAATTGTAATTGTATTGCGAAATTGTAAAATTGTAATTGTAAGTGTATGTATTGTCATTCAATTTTATTAAAATTTGTAAATTTGTAAATTAATTGTCAATTTTGAACCATAACTACTGTAAGTAAAATGTATAACGTAAATATTTTTAAATTACCATAATTGTAACATTGTAAATTTGTATGAATATAAATAATTGTAAAATAAAAAATCTAGAATAATATGAATTTTTTAACATAATAAAGTTTAGAAAATAATGCAAATAAATTCATGTACTTTAGACTTATCATTATTTTATTATGATCTTACATAAAAAATTTAAAAAAAAAAACTTTATACAGTACGCCATTGTTTTCGAGATCAACATAATTGCAAATTATCAAGTGAAATTATTTTAACATTAACACAATTAAAATTACCAATTAATTAAAAATACATATTATAATGTTTCGAGAAAAATACTCTTAGTTATAAGATAATTAAGTCCTCTTCTTTATAAGAACCCATCTTAAAAAGTATAAATGATGAAATAACACATGTACCATATCACTCTCGGTTCTCATAATCCCCCTCATTATCTTCTAGCTCGCTTGGCATGATAACACTATTGTTTTCAAAAATATGTTTTGATCTAGTGTCGTCTCAATACGAACCACCAATCCCTATCCAACACATCTAGGTAAAAAAACACACGGTTGCAGTGTTTGGGGAAAACATAGGGCTCCTTAGCTTCATCCCACATCTTTCTAGAGTTGATACATATCAGCATACTATCATGATCTTCCTTTACATTATTCCGATCAAAGGGGTCCCACCACTTGCACCTAAAAATAACACATTGGAAAGAAGAGAAATCCACTTCAATGATCTCTTGTATCTTTCCCTCGTACTAGGTTTTGATCACGGTGGCTAGAATGACTAGATTGATCGAACTCGACTTTCACTCCGTATTCTTGTGTCATGTGTCCATCATCAGCATTTTCTGTGTGAAAATGGTGTCCATATGCCCACATAGATGGGATCAAATGGACCTATAAAAAAGTTTAAAAATCATAGTGTCATGTGTCTTATAATAACTCAATAGTTAAAATATGAAATATAGATGTATTTACATTTCAAAGGTGCATTATTAAGTTTAAAATGTACATAAATAGATTATTACCGAGTGGGTGCACCCAATCCCTACGTTTAGTGCATCCTCTTCAGCACGCGGGTAACGACCGGTTGCATCGTATTTCTCTCTGACTTGGTCAGCAATCTAAATGTTGGGGCATATTTTAGGCATATTTTATTTTAAATGATTGGGATAAGGAACAAATCTACCATTCAATCGTCTGAATTATTTCATGTCACTATCCCATTTCATCCTCTTTTGTTCGTACAATGCAACCCATGGTTGTGTCGCTTCGGAATTGTAAAGAACGAATTTATTGATTGCTTCAATTTCTGCATTCGTTGATGGAATCAAACCGAAATATAGTACATACTAGATCAAAATATACATTATATCGAATTTTAACATTAATATATGCTTTGTGTAAATTTTAAAAATTATAAGTCGCTTACTCTTTATCAAGCACCTTTTTGGAGCAGCTCCCCTTCTCTTTTGCCTTCATCCCTTTCATTGTCCCAAATCACCAAAGTTGGTATGCTTTCAATCTGCTTGATGTACTCACTAGCATAATAGAAATACTCATACGATATGTACCCCTCTGCCATAGACCCCTCGAGTTTTTCCCTTTATCGAACAAAACCTTTCAATTTATTCATGTACCTCTCTAAGAAGAACATCCAATGACAATAAGCCACCCCAACTAATTCAAACTCATCTACTAGGTGGATTATAAGATGAACCTGCAAGTCCATGAAACTCGTCGGCAGTTCCTTCTCAAACATAAAAACAATCTCAACTATCTCTTGACGCCATCGTGGAATGCTAGCCACATGTATCTCCTTTGACGTTATCCAATGTACAAATGCAGATAATTTATATATGGAATGTCCTAGGTCTTGGGGGAATTCATGTTTCACACACCCACGCACGAACAAAGGATAATGACATGACAAATTTATAAACATGTGAAATAATATACAAAATTAGTTATGTTTTATAATCCCTGCATGGGATAAAATTTATTAATATAACAAATAATAAAATCATGCTTTTGACATTATACGTACTCTTAGAAGATTCAAATGGTCATGTGATTTCAAAAAAATGGTCATCCACATTGCCGTATTGAAGACATGAAGATGGCACCCTCACACCCATTATAACTTCCTTTGCCAAAGAAAGATCATTTTTTTTAAAATCCATGGGACATCACCTTCATTGAAATAGCATGAATTAGAGGGACCAACGCCTTCCTATGATCTTGTACTTTCTAATCATATTGGCCAATGTTTCTTTTTATTTTTTGAAGTAATAATATCTTTCCTAAAATCTGATATGTCACTTTGTGTTATTTAGGTAAATTTGGACATCATCCCCCAAGACTTGGTCAAACTATACATCATCCCCAAGACCAATGAAATAGGTTCTATCATCCCCTTATATTTCGGTTGCTATATTCCCTAAGTGAATACATTTCATTCATGACTTTTATTGTGATATTTCCAAGGTTTGAAGTATATTTTATATCACTTATTGACTCCCCAACGTCGTGTCTAAAGGGAATAACTGCTTTGCAGTGCCAAGTCCTCCATTCAGGGGTGCACTGCAATGCACTTCCTGACACTCAAGAGTGCATTGATCACCTGGGAGTGGAATTCTCGTTGTTCTGGGAATCTCCACATGGGCAGTGCCTTCTAGAAGAGTCCATAAGTGTAAAAATTCGAATCCAATTGTCCATGTAACACCTCTGAACTTGGAAACATGTCATGCCTATTATTAGAAAGTCATTCATTGATAAAATACCATCAGTTTCCCTATAAATTCAGCACTCATTCTGGTGTTGGGTAAGGAATAAATTTGGTAAATTTATGTTGTTGGATTCTCATTTGAGAAGAGAGTGAAATTACTAATATGTTGTTGGTATGATGTTGGATGTGATGAGGCTGGGATGAAGCTGGAGTGGGTTGACAAGAAATCAGTCCATTGGTTGTAACCTTCCCCTTCTACTCTTTAATAAATATTGTTGTTCATTTTCCCATACATATGTCTCCATTTCTTGTGCAATGTATTCTTGAATGATGTATGTATTTCACATCTAATCGATTTGATTTGAGTAAGATAAGTAGATATATGTATATTTCATATTGTTTTATGTTCTTTGTTTGTGTTTGCAGGAATCGATCTAGCAATTTGGGTTGGATTGAAAGCGATGACAACAACAGAAGGAGAAGGAGAAGCGGTTCAATTACAAGTAGGATCCTTTACCATTATGTATATCTACTTGTTTTATATAAATTGATAATTATTTTTTCCTCTGTTGTTCTAAGTGACTAGAACCACACTTAGGGAATTTGGTTTATTCATAATCACAATTCCGCATAACAAATTGGCGAATCCACTAGGAGTATCCTATTGTTCCTGGTGTTTTTCCCTCTTTTTATCCTCAACAGTAGCATCTACTTTCAGTTATTAGACATTTGAATGAAAAATTTCATTAGAAGTGTGCTCTATTGCTTGGTTTTTCAATCCTTGTTGCGCCCAACGCACTGTTGGTTAAGACACAGTGCACTGCAGTGCACTGTCTCCCACTCAGGGGTGCTCTTCAATGCACTGTCTCCCCTTAGAGACTGCATTTCCCCCTCAACCAACTAAATTCCATCTAATTTTTTCACTACTTTCATTCTCAGCCACTTTTTTGCTGTATTCTCAGATGTTTGATACCTCTTAGAGACTAGTAAAATTTCCTGTTCTTCCTCCTTTGAAAAGTAAATTTTTTCAATGTCTCTTTAGTGTTTTTCTTTATCATTGGAAAATCAAATTCAAATTATTTCATTTCTGCATTAGATCAATTTTTTTTTGGAAAGTAAGTTGTTGTTTCATTCCTCATTTCCTGTAGGAAAATTGTAGTTCCATTCTTCATTTTCCAAAAAGAGAAATTTTTGTTTCATTCCTCATTTCTCAAATAAGAAAACACTTGTTTGATTGATTTATGCATATATTTTCCTTTCTTACATTCACAGTAAGGGAACTGAAAAGAAAAACATGCATGTGCATATAGTGAATTGTGTATGTTGCATAGGAACAAATTATAAAAGCTAGATTTTAGTTTTTTCTCTTTGTTGTTTGCTCAAAAACTTATTGCTCTTTCCCTCAGTAGCTAGGATTTTCATTGAAAAAGCTAATTTGAAAAGTTTTCTTATCATTTAGTTTGCATTTTTAGGAATTTACATCACATCACACTGTGAACCTCAAGACAAACTTTTAAACAAGATCAACATAAATTTTATCTGAATTTACCTAAGAAAGCATTGGAATATTAACGATAACATTTACAAGTTCTAGGCTAGAGACACGTTCCAATGTCGTTAAACATAGAATTTGTCGCTAACTTGTCTATGATACATTTCGAGTGTGATACCTCACTCCACGTACGTAATTATATTGGAGCTCGTCCACGTACCTTCGAGTATATCAGATGCTGTTCTTGCACAAAAAGTATAAGGGGGTGCTCTCATTGTATGGTTTTGGATTAGACAGCACTAATATGGCCTTTGGCCTCCACGTACCTTTGGGTATATTTGGGAGGAAAACATTAGGTTTCTATCCATCCATAGGTAAGCGAGTCGATTGCCTTGTAACTTGTGATACACCGAACACAAAATTCAAGGAGATTGCCTGCCTATACTTCTTGGTTTGCCAGGAGGTATTCTGCAGTTCAAAATTACTTGGTAAACCTTTTTCCTAGAATAAACCTTTTATTTTGTTTTTTATTTTGTCATAAAATAAATCAGTCATCATGGAAGAAGAACATCCCTGTCCCCATCATTCACGTAGAATAGCACTTAAACCACCTTTACCACCGGAAGCCATTTATGGTCGGTGAAGGCAACATTGTTCTACCGAAACTAGTACTATCAGTACCTCTAGTGCGACATCATCCTCACATATACCATATTCATCTCAATTTGTTTCTACAAATCTTGGTTTGTATACTATTTTGTCGAGATGGAGTCCTCATAGCTACCTGTGGTCATGATCCATCCAATCAGTGAGACCATACCTCCCAAATCTGACGTTGTTCAACTGGAATTTGATCCGGATCCCATCGTTCGTTTACCATAAAATATAGATCCCTAAGTCGAACAACCGAAATTTCTTCCTGTATCAGTCGCCCCACAATCGATTCTAGCCATTGAGTCTCCCATATCACGCAGTCAACCACCTGAAATATACTTCGGGCTTGACGGCGAAATCCTTCCACCTAGTTTTATTTCAATTGAATAAATACCACAAGTTGAAACACCTTCGACTCTAAAACATTTTGGATCAGAGATTTATCTTTACGATACTTTTCCTCAATCAACTCACACTGCTTTCTTTGATATTGTGTCAAATCGAGTTCCTGTAGATCCTGTAAGGTATACATTGGGCCGTATGACCATAGCTGAGACAACATCTTTGGTTGTACCATCTGTTTCGGTTGTAATAACACCTGCTCTTGCTACCCCGTCGATGTTCACCACATCACCAAAGTCACATTTATATGGTGGCCCTTCCATCCCACCTAGTTACCAATCTTTATCTGGAACCTTCTTTGGTGCATCCTCAAACCCATGGACTTCACCAATGTCATCATCTTGTATTCTATCTGGTACATATCTAATGATTACTGAATGGCTTGATCCTTTATATACATCTTCAGTGCAATATCAAGCTGGTCCATCAAGGTATATTCCATCTAGTACAATTTCAACTAGACTCCCGACATTTGAAGAACGATATATTCCATCCTATTATACTCCTAATGCTAGGGGGCAACCTATGGTCACCCATTTTGGCAGTACTCCATTGTTATATGTTCATCCTAATGTCGGAATGACTATTTTTCAGTGGCAACCTATTCTGCCAGTTCAACCCCAAACGGTTGTGCAATCATCTCAACCGGTTCAACTTGTTGCACCCACATATACTCCGCTTGTTAATACATCCTTAACTCTGTTATAGGCTCAAAGTGTTGTACCTCAACCATCTTAGGCCGGTCCTTCCACCCAATAGCCTCAAGTATTGGGCCCTCAGACTCCAAATCCTTCGGTTGGTTTACAACAACCTCCTATATTCGAAATTATTTATTCACAAGTTGGATTACCATATTATGGGATGTCGCAGGCACAACTGGATTTTACCTATTCACAACCGAATCCAAGCTATTCTAGTTTGGGTTATAATCTTGGTGGAAAAACACCTTGGCAGCCACAAGCACAAATGCAACAACCCTCATTCCAACAACAAGTAGTGTACCTAGGTTTTGGTCAACAGAATCCTCAAGTGTTTGCTTATCAAAAAAACCCCTATCTAGGTTACCAGCAACAAATTACTTATGTTGGTGCTCAAAGGCTTATTTCCCAAGAAATTCCATCATACCCTGGCTATGTTGAACCTGACTTGAATCGATAGTTTCCCTTTGTTGCAACTTTAGAATTACTTGATTTAAACCGACTTACAAACGATCCAATCAGCTATGATCCTTGGTGGCCGGTGATACCACATAAATTGCCCTCAGATATTCCTAAGTTCAATGGAAACCTTGGGGAAGACCCATAGACGCATGTTATGACTTATCATTTGTGGTGTTCATCTAAATCCTTAAATGATGACTCTGTTCGACTACGTCTTTTCCAGCGTACGCTCACTGGTCCAACTGTGAAGTGGTACATTGAGTTACCACGAGCTTCATTTGATAATTTCACTGCCTTAGCTACTACCTTTCTGACCCACTTCCAGTTACCCATACGATATGAAACTGGAACAGAACTCTTGACCAATTTTAAATAGAGTAATGCTACTCACATTTCTGATCATGTTCATATGTGGCGTCGTCATCGTATAATGGTCAAGACATTTATTCCTGATCAGCTCCTTGCTGAGTGGTTCATTAAGTAATTGTTACCATCTATAACTAAGGATGTGGCTAACGGTGGCATTGTCACTAAAGAGCAGGCCATTGCTCATGCCCAATACTTAGATTTGATTTTATACTTAGTCTGGCATGCTCTATGAGAAATTCCCAACGCACCGCGATCTAATTTTACTCTTCCTTCTCCATCTAAGGACTCTCATGCCGGTGACACTATGATTGGTACTTGATCTGAATGGAATGCATTATTTTTTCTATGCTAAGTATTCAAACAGTAATTAAATTGTGTGCATAAGGTTCTCTGAAGTTTGTAGGTGAAACAAATGGTTTTAACTTAGTTAAATAGATTTCTGTGTGAGGTTAAAGCATGTAAATTGCTTGTATAACACTGTAAAATAGTAAATAATAGATAAATAATCATCACATGTAACAATACTCAGCAAATTTGATGAATCAGTTCACCCCTCCTGGGCTACATCTGTTGGTCCAACTCCCAATAACATGTCCCTCATATCTTATTTCTCAAAAATGGTAAGTACATATGGATAAAAGCCTCGAATGGATGTGCTCTTTATAAAAAAAGCTTCAAAATGCTTGAATCAGTCAGGAATGACTATTCATATGCAGAAAACAGAGAATGGATGCTCAATACACTAAAAACACCCTAGTGGCCCTGGTGGCTCCTTGAACTCTCCAGAAGCTAAACCTACACAATATGACCTTTGATGGCACTAAAACCTCTGCCAATGTGTTTGTAATGTTGGGAATGCCCAAAATTGACTATTCATTCATCAAAATTGGTCGAATATTCAAGGAGTTATGGCTAAAACAAAAAAATGTCCAATGTCCCTTAAAAAACTTCACTAAATGTGGAGGAACTCCAGTTAGTGCAGTCAAACTAGAAACTGCCACCGAAATTGGAGGTCTTCCAACAGAACTGCTGGATGGGCTGACTGTTGCATTTAATTTTATAACCCACATGCGACCGCTCCTTGCGGATTAACCGCCGAACTAACCATTTAATGATTGGAACCCTAAAGTTACAATTCCACTAACTGTAACATTAACTGCAACTCGTCATGTGATAACTATCGGATAAAATTGGTCGCGTGGATAAGACTGTTGGGTTAAATTTTATGTTGTGGTTATTCCATAACATGTGAACGTTACGAATTAACCACTGAGGTTACAGTTTGGAGGTCGCCGGTTGTGAAGGCCCACGGTTCCGAGCCCATAGTCTCATGGAGTGTTGTTTTAAATGGGGGCTAGCCCTTCCCCCCACCAACGGTAAATACTAAACGTGAAATACGCATGAAGCACTAAGGGGTTAAGAACTAACTTGTGGCGTAGTGGTGGGCACGTGCAGTGTGTGCAGGCGTGTCCCGCGTTCAAAACCCGTTGACTCCAAAATTTTTTAACATGTCTTTGATCTCCAGCCTAGGGCCACGTGGTGGCCTCTGGGGCTGCCACGTGGCACCTGTTGATTGGCCTAAAACATAAAATTCAAACCACCATCCAATCTCTAATTGCCACTTGTAGAAATTTGATTGATCCGCATGTAATATTCTGGGGAATATTTTGGGGAATATTCAGAGGAATATTCTAAGAATATTCCACAGAATATTCCAAGAATATTCCCTGGAATATTCTCTTTTAAATTTTTCAACATGCCAAGTCAAACTTGGTCAAAGTCATTTTTTTGGAGTTTACTGGGCCTTTCAAACCTTCATAACTTCTGCATACAACCTCCGTTTTGTGAACTGTTCAGAGTGCCAGAATCGCAGCGACGAGACCTTTCCAGTCCCTTAGGTTGAAAACACTTTTGAGAAATTTATATTTTGAGCATTTTTGAACAATGGACATGATCTCTTGATCACACCTCCCCACTGGGGAGCTTTTGGACCCCAAAATATCTCTTGACTACTAAACATGAAGATGAGGAGACTGTGTCCCCACTCTTCCAATCTTAATCCACTGAAATTTCCCTGATTTCATTAATTGGAATTTTTCATGAAACGACAATTTTTTCCTTGATTCCATTGACCAACCGTTGCTAACTTTGACCTTGTCATGCTGCACATTTTTGAAACTTACAGAAAAAAAAATTTAACTTTGCAGTAAACACAATGTTTCTACATTGGTATATAATCAAAGGAAACTGAAAATTACTTTTGCCTTGCATCATGTCCTTATGGCGACCTTTTGTTGAATTTGCTTTGAACTTGTGTCGATTCTTGACCAAGTTTCCTTGCCATTGTACCATAATTTTTTGAAACCAGCAATGATCATTGATGTATCTTGTGCCTTCTTTGCTAAGTTGCTTTGCCCTCTCTTGGACCTTAGCAACTTCTTTCACTGACACTTTGTTTTCAGCACCGTTTGACACCAAAGACAATTGTTGCAACTGCTTGTCATCTTCTTTCAAAGAAAACCTGCTTTCATACTGAAACAACTCATTATATATATCATAATTTACACGAAAAGGATTATGTAAAACTTCCCTTTGTTTAATAATCATCAGTGTCAAGTTTTTACTTGCATTGACGAGCCTCTTCATCTACCCTGCATTAACTAAAGAAGAGTCTAGCCTTTTTGTGATGAGATCTCACAATGTACTCCTTGCCATCTTTGAATAAATGGTATTTATTCTCATAGCGATGGAAGATAGCTTTCCTGTCATACAAGTAAGGACTTCCCAACACCATACATTTTATATCAAGCAGAACAACATCTAATTCAATTGTGTCAATGAAATGTGTTGTTATTGCAAAGCACAACATGCACTTCTTTGAAACCTATAAATTTGCTTCCTTACAAATCCAACCAAGAGGATATGGTTTCGGATGTGGAATGGTTAAGAATTCCGAAATAAGGTTCACTTGTGATCCACTATCAAACAATGTGTCAACCTTGGTATGTTTGGAAATGACCCTCACGTGAGATAGTTCAATTCTTTTTCCTTCACTTGGAGATTTTATGTGACAAGTAGAAATACTAGAACTGGGTTTAGTTTCATTCTCTTTCCCCTTTATGTTATTTAGTCCCATAGCTATGATTTTTGTTTCATCTCCTGATTCTAAGCCTAGGTCTTGTTTAGCTATTGCAACTGTCTTGCCTTTCGCCTTGGCTTTATCTTTGGCTTTAAAACTTTCTGGTTTCATCTCTAGATGAAGTTTCCAACAATGGTCCTCATCATGGCTTTTTTTAGAATAGTGTTTGCAGAAGAATTTTCCCTTCTCTTTTCTAGTATTTTCATTTCTCTTTTTCTTCCATTTTCCTTTAAACTCACTTTCCTCCTTCCCATCTACGTTTTTTTTCCCCTTGCCTCTAAATGTGTGGTTTGAACACAAACCTCATCTAGGCTTGTAGGGTTAAACATGAGAATGTTATGTCTTAGGTAAGTATGTAAACCTCCTATATACTTGAGTAAAGTGTCTTGCCTATGCAAATATACTCCTAGTAAAATAGCTCTTC
This sequence comes from Pinus albicaulis, assembly GCA_034641835.2. NCBI lineage: Eukaryota > Viridiplantae > Streptophyta > Pinopsida > Pinales > Pinaceae > Pinus > Pinus albicaulis. The sequence goes on from CM076584.1 coordinate 1,430,464,969, forward strand.
TTCTAAATTCTTGGGTATACACTTTGTCCTTTCAATTGTTTAAAATTTCTCCAATCCAATATGGCTTTCTTCATATGAGCTAATGGATAAAAGTGTTTTTTTATTGCAGAAATGAAATCAGTCCATGATAAGATAATCTTACCATATTTTTTGATCTCCTCATTTGCCTTGGCTTCCCACCAAACAAGAGCTGCACCTTCCATTCTCAATGAAGCTAATTGGATTTTTGTGTCATCATCATGAAAATTTTGAATTCTCAAATAGACCTCTAATTGCCTAATCCAATTATCTAGATTTTCTGCATTAACTTCACCATCAAACTTTGGAAATTCAAACATAACATCAAGTTTTAGAAAAGGAATTTTACCATTGTTATTTGAATTGTGGTGTACTGAATATGAAGTAGAGGTTGATGAATATGAAGATGAAAATGAGGGTGATGATGGCAATTTTCCACTGTCTCCATTTCCTCCATTTCCCTTCTTGGATTTATCTTCATCATTGTGGCCTCTTGACGATCCTTCTCCTTCCTTGTGAATTTTAGATCCTTCTCCTTCTATTCTTTCATTCCTTTCTTGATAAAGGACTCTCACCATTTCATTCAAGTCAAGAAATTATTTTCTGAACACTCTTTCTTCCTCTTTGGGATCAACTTCCTCATGAATTTCTCCTTCTCTTGAAGTCATGTGTATGGCTTCTTCTGCTTCTCTTGGAGGTAAAATTGAAGGTGGAGATAATGGCACTCTTGGCCTCCTTGGCCAAGGATTAATTTGATCTTTCACCAATTTACCTTCTCCTCCCTTAAGTTTCAGCCTAGTAAGAATTAAAAACTATGCAAACCGTTAAACAAACTTTGCACAATAACAATACAGAGAGTAAAAATCCAGCTCAACCTAATGCTCAACCTGAGCTCCGATACCAAATTGATCTGAATGGAATTTATTATTTTTGTTTTGCTAAGTATCCAAACAATAATTAAATTGTATGCATAAGGTTCTCTGAAGTTTGCATGTGAAACAAATGGTTTTAACTTAGTTAAACATATTTCTCATTAGGGGAATTTTGAAGTCTAAAATGGGCCTCCTAAGAAAAATGTACAACAAAAATAAACTTTATAAGAACCAATAGGATTCAAGATGATGATGTCAACCATGGGTGATGATTCACCATTTTTTAAGTAAAAGGGTAAAAATATTAAAAACTAATAAAATAATAAAACTACTTTTTCAACTCATATTTTCAACTTATCTCCCAAATTTTTTACTCAAATTTCGAGCGGGAGTACTCGTTGGATGCAAAATTTGATTCCTCATCCAATGAGTACCCATGTTGCATAATTTCAATGGACCCTCCTACACGAAAAATGAGAAATACATAAAAAATGTGATTGTAATCACGTTTTTCATGTATTTCTCATTTTTCGTGTAGTAGGACCCATTGAAAGTATGCAACATGGGTACTCCTTGGATGAGGAATTAAATTTTGCATCCAATGAGTACTCCTGCTCAAAATTTTAGTAAAACATTTGGGAAATAAGGTGAAAATATGAGTTTAAAAATTAGTTTTTTTCTTTTTTCCCTCTAAAATTTGATGATGTAATCAAATCTTTTTTTATTATTTCCACTATTATTTTATAATTTCCTTAGGAGGCCCATTTTAGACCTCAAAATTACCCTAATGGTGTGAGTTTAAAGCATGTAAATTTCTTGTATAACACTGTATAGCAGAAAATAACATAAAAATAAACATCACATATAACAATACTCAACAAATTTGATGAAGCAGTTCACCCCTCCCAGGCTACATCTGTTGGTCCAGCTCCCAATGGCATGTCCCTCATATCTTATTGCTAAAAAATGGTAAGTACATGTGAATAAAAGCCTCAAATGGTTTTTCTCTCTGTAAAAACGGCTTCAAAATTCTTGAATCAATTAGGAATGACTATTCATATGTAGAAAACAGAGAATGGATGCTCAATACACTAAAAACACCCTAGTGGCCCTAGTGGCTCCTTAACCTCTCCTGAAGCTAAACCTGAACAATATGGCCTTTGATGGCTCTAAAACCTCTGCCAATGTGTTTATAATGTCGAGAATACCCAAAATTAACTATTCATTCATCAAAATTGGTTGAATATTCAAGGAGTTATGGCCAAAACAAAAAACTGCCCAATGTCCCTTAAAAAACTCCACTAAATGTGGAGGAACTCTAGTTAGTGCAGTCAAACTAGCAACTGCCGCTAAAATTGGAGGTCTTCCAGTGAAACGTCCAGACAAACTGACTGTTGCATTTAATGTTATAACCCACATGTGACCTCTCCTTGTGGATTAACCACCGAACTAACCGTTTGCAACAACCGTTGTTTAATGATTGGAACCCTGAAGTTACGGTTCCACTAACCGTAACATTAACTGACTCTCATCATGTGATAACTTTCGGATAAACCTGGTTGCATGGATAATACTATCGGGTTAAATTTTATGCCGCGCTTATTACATAACATGTGAACGTTGTGAATTAACCGCCGAAGTTACAGTTTGGAGGCCGCCAGTTGTGAAGGCCCACGGTCTCATGGAGTGCTGTTTTAAATGGGGGATATCCCTTAGGGGCTAACCCTTCCCCCCGCCAATGGTAAATACCAAATTTTAAATGTGCATGAAGAACTAAGGGGTTAAGAACTAACCCGTGGCGTAGCGGTGGGCGCATGTAGTGTGTGCGGACAGGTCCCGCGTTCAAAACCTATTGACTCCAAAAAAAATTAACATGAATTTGATCTCTGACCTGGGGCCTGCCATGTGGCACCTGTTGATTGGCCTAAAACATAAATTCAAACCACCATCCAATATTTGATTTCCACTTTTCGAACTCTGACTGGTCCGCATGGAATATTTCGGGGAATATTTTGGGGAATATTTTGAGGAATATTCTAGGAGTATTCCCTAGAATATTTTGAGGAATATTCTAGGAGTATTCCCTAGAATATTCTCTTTTAATTTTTTAACATGCCAAGTCAAAATTGGTCAAAGTCATTTTTTTGGATTTTACTGGGTCTTTCAAACCTTCATAACTTCTTCATACGACCTCCGTTTTGTGAACCATTTGCGGTGCCAGAATCGCAGTGATGAGACCTTTTCGGTTTCTCAGGTTGCAAACACTTTTGAGAACTTTTAATTTTGAGCATTTTTTAACAATAGACATGATCTCCTGATCAGTACTGCAAGAAAACATCACTCTACTACATCTAATCTTGCACCTTCTTCTGAAATTCATGCCATGTCATCTGACAAAGGAAAAAGTGAAAAGCAGCTTGGAAGTAAGAAAAAGGGGGAATCAAAGAAAAAGAAAACTTCTACCCCAGAGGAACGATCATCTGATCAACAAAATAGAAATCAGAAACCTCATTACCCTTGCATAATAAGTAATGAGGAGCACTTTTTTCGATATTGTCCTCACCGCGCCGAAGTCTCAAAATTGATTAAGACCGCGCATGTGTCTATTGTGTTGACAGATCCATTTCCAAATCCAGACACAAATTTGGTTGCTACGGATCCAACTTCTAGTTCCCAAGTGCTTATGTTATCTATCACGAAGCCAAAAAATGATGTTTTTGTGTCAACGTGAAAAAAATATTACAGTAGTCAGGTTACTGATCAACCTACTACCTCGACCACGAATTTTTCCACAAAATCTATTTTGCCAAATGCTATTCCTGAGTTAACAATAAAGCCACCTAAGGAAGTCGTCTATAAATCGACATTTAATCCTCGAGCCTGAGCTGCTCAAAATTATAATATAGTTGAATTTTTGGCTCAATCCCCCTAAGCTATGTTGACGCTTGAGATACTTCAAAATTGTCGCTCCCAGAAACATGGTTTTTTTTTGGCAATTAGCAGAATTGATTCGACAGGTTCCAATCTTGTAGTATTTAATCATACAGGCTATGTGGCGCAATTACCAGCAGAATCAGCATTCTCCATCCAAGTAAATGTTCTCAATCACCTCGTTCATCATACTATTACTGATGAGGGAGCATATACGTGAATTATGTCTCTAAACTTATGGAAGTCACTTTTATTGTCGTGCCTATCTCAGTAGCCTACGATGTTAAAAGATTTTTACGGTCGTACATATAAACCTTGCGGTATCATCAATAACCTGCATGTTGAACTAGGGGGGGAAATAGTAACCGTTGAAGTTGAGGTCATTGATGAACCCCTTGATTACAACATTTTAGTTGGAAGGCCATGGGTATATTCTATGACTACGATCATCTCTACTTATTTTAGAATGATTTCCTTTCCTCATAAAGGTTTTATCACAATCATGAATCAACTCTCCTTCTTTGCCTCTAGTTCCCAGGTAACTGGAAGCGTTCTGTTAGTTCACGCACACCAACTAGCACTTCAAAACATTGGTGTAGGAATCTTAATTTATTCTCACCTAATGGGAACCTTTGCATTACCACCGCTTGCGACATCGAAAGAAATTTCAAACATAGAGACCTGCTACATGATATCTTCCACTCCATCTGGATTAAGGAATATTACGTGTGATTCTAAAGTTGTTACGTTGGATGAATTTCTGCCACCCAACCCAATCTAGCTAGCAATCAATCTACGTGGCTTGGATGGAAAATATGAAATCATCGTCGCCGATCGTTTGAGTTGATCGTTCATTAGATTTTGGTACTCCATCTCATCCTTTTTCATCCACTTTCTTAAATGATGAGAGCATTGTGGAATCCATGATGCTAGAAGGAGAACCATGAGAAGATCATCATCATCGTTCCCATATTCAAGATTACGAAGAAGATAATCTTATTGAACTATATCACCCATCGATCAAAACATTCTTTTTGAATTATTTTCCTATTAATGCAATTAAATCTGAGCGAAACTTATCAAATATTGAAAAAACCATTTCTATCGATATTTCGACCAAACCCAACATTGTAGAAAACATTGATGTCGGCGTGTCTTTTTCTCCATTAGAACTCGAAACTTATCGCTCTCTCTTTCGTGAATTCTGTGATATATTTGCTTGGTCTTACGAGGAAATTTCAAGCATAGATACTAGTATCATTGAACACACCATTAACATTTACCTTGATTTCAAACTGGTACGTCGACGCCTTTGCCCTGTTCATCCGAAGAAGGTTGTTGCCATTAAAGTAGAAGTTGAAAACCTTTTGCGTGCTGGTTTCATTTATCCTGTTTTGCTAACTGATTGGGTTTCCAACATTGTTCATGTCATGAAGAAACAAGGGACAATCAAAGTGTGCTTCGATTATCGGGATGTCAATCTTGCTTGTCCAAAATACAACTATCCTAATCCCTTTATCGACCAAATTATTGACGATTGTGTTGGATGTGAAATATTTTCGTTCATGGATTGGTTTTCCAGTTACAATAAAATCAATATCCACCCAGAGGACCAATATAAGACAACATTCATCTATCCCTGGGGCACATTCGCTTATCGAAAACTCCCATTTGGTTTAAAGAACACTAGGGAAACATTTCAGAGAGCAATGGATTATGCTTTCAATGACATCAAGCACATTGTTCAATCTTATCTAGACAATTTACCCGCACATTCACGAAACCAGACTGATCACTCGATGCATTTGAGAGCTATATTCTATGCTGTCGACACTACAAAATATTCCTCAATCCACATAAATGTGTGTTTTGTGTTGGTTCTGGTTTTTTTCTAGGATTCTTCGTCTCAAAAGAAGGAATTCAAATCGACCCACTAAAGGTCCAGTTCATTCCTGATTTTCCTGCACCATCAAATTTGCTTCAGTTATAGAAACCTCAAGGAAAGGCTAACTTTCTAAGGAGGTTCATACCCAACTACGCCAAAATGGCTAAAGGATTTACTCATCTCTTAAAAATGGGATTCCCTTCGACTGGGATAATGTTGCACAAGCTTCTTTTGATGTTTTCTGGGCGTTATTATTGTATCCCCCCAATTATCAGAGTGATTATTTCCTATATATCGTCGGCTGATAAGACCATTGATATGGTATTGGTCCAAGAATAATATGGGACAGAACATATGATATATTATTTGAGTTGTAATCTCAATGATACGGAAGAGAAGTATTCATACATCGAAAATATCGCCTTGGAAGCCATTCAACCTGTCCAAATATTTCGCCACTATATCCTATTTCGTAAGACCATTGTCATTTCGTATTTCAACTCCATGACTTACATTCTGTCACGTCAATTTTTTGGGGGGCAAGTATTTAAAATGGATCATCATTTTACAGGAATTTTATTTTGAATTCATCAAATCCAAGTCAAAGAAGTCTTTAGTTTTGGCTGAGCTTCTCTACGACCTTCCCTCTGATAGTACTGCTACTACATCGGAACCATCAATTCCTGATGGGTCTCTGTTTATGATCGGATCATATAATCCTTGGTATGGGGATTTTATCATTTATCTCCAAACCCAGACTTTTCAGCTCGATACCTCTCGCTCTCAACAATGACGTATTCGATACCAAGCCAAATATTATCCGATCATTGGCGATACACTTTATCTTCGTGGTGTCGATACAATTTTAAGGAGGTTCCTCACCCATGAGGAGGCCGTGAAGGTTCTAAATGATTGTCATTATGTGGCTTGTGGTGGACACTTGTTTGGATATGCTACTGCGTAGAAGATACTCTGCGCCGATTACTTTTGGCCTACCATATTTCGTGACTGCATCCTTGTGGTCAAAAGTTGTCATGCGTGCCAAATATTTGATCATAAAATCCACAAACAACCAGCGATGATGCATCCTGTTATCGTTGTGGGACCATTTTCAAAATGGGGCATTGACTTCATGACCTCCAACCTTGGTTTGTCCGAGGAGCATGGTTATATTATTGTCGCAGTAGACTACTTTACCAAGTGGGTCAAAGTGTTGCCTACATTCAACAACACAGGTGAAACAACTGCATTATTCTTTTTCAATCATGTCATCTCACGGTTTGGTGTTCCACGGGCTATAGTCACAGATCATGGTAAGCATTTTCGCAATCACATGATGAATGAGTTGACTACCAAATTAGGACTGTCACATGATAGTTCTACTCCTTATTATCCACAATCCAATGGACAAGTTGAGGCTATTAACAATATTCTTAAATGAATGATTCAACGAATGATAGGAGTTCATAAACGAAATTGGAATTTGATCCTATACTCGGCTTTGTGGGCATACCGAACCTCAGTAAGAAATGAAACTGGATTCACCCCCTTTCAATTGGTGTATGGTCTGGAAGTTATCTTTCCTATCCAATGTGAAATATTGTCATTAAAACTCGTCTTTGACTTGTTACCTGACACCTCTACTAAAGAAGCACACCTTTTAAACCTCATCCATCTTGATGAAACACATCGTGAAGCCGCATTGGCCAACGAAGAGCATAAGAGATGTATAAAGGCGCAATATGACCATCATGTCTAGCCTCGTATCTTCTTAGAGGGTGACCTAGTCTTACTTTATGATCAGGAAGCTGATGTAATAAGTACAGGAAAATTTGAGCCATTATGGCATGGCCCCTATATTTTCAAAAGAGTTCTTGCTAAGGGTGCCTACGAGTTGGTAGATTATGATGGAATTCCATTAGCTTAGCCCTGAAATGGGTTGTATCTCAAACATTACTATGCTTAAACATGAGTGTAGTGAACTATTGTATTATATTGTATATATTCTTTTGATTTTCATTTACTGTCTTAGTTTGTTTTTCTAGAGTTTTCCTCAAGTTAGTAATCTGCTTTACATTTCATCGCAAATGTATGAATATTTGGAACCATTCGTTGGGTATGATGATGGTGCTAGTCATAGTAAGCATAATCTATCCTCTGTAGTGTGGGCCATTTTCGCTCCAAACGACGAGTTAGTGAGTTTTTAAGGGATTTGTATCAGTTGATCTACAAACAATATCGCTGAGTATAACGCGTTGATCGAAATTCTCTCTGATGCCATTTCATTTGGTATTAATTGCATCATCATTAGGTTAGACTTACAACTTGTGGTACTGCAACTTACTAGTGTTTATACTGTTAGAAATCCAATACTGCATCATATGTTCCTAAGAGATCTACTTTTGGAAAGACATTTTAATTTCATTCAATATGAACACATTTCAAGAAACTTGAACACATTAATTTATTCCTTAGCGAATTATGTTATAAACAGACATTTGCAACACATGTAAAGACATATTTTCAATTCACATCACATAATTGAATAGGGTTTCACAATAAACATAAGAAAGCAATGAAAACAAATAGATCGATAGTTATCAGTTTTTACAAAATTTGTGCCCAAGACACATTGGTCATCTAACTTAAAAATGTATGCAAAATGTCAAAGTAAACTATTGATGCTCATAATAACAAGCTATTGATCTAGCTATCCTATCCAATAACCGCATCCAATAGTTAGGAATGTCAATATTTTGGTGTTGCAGTCTCATGGGTAACTCTTTGATACAGTAATCCATAATCCTGAGAGTCAATCCCTCTATGTATTGTTGTAGCTCAGCAAGAGTATTAGTCATATCCAAATCTCGAAGGACTGCTCTCCTGACAACCCTCTCTGTTGGCTCGTATGCTCTCTTCTCTGGCTAACCCACTAGTCGAACTCGACCTACATCTGCATACATAAAAACTTTAGTTTAGTATTGGGAAACATCAAAGTACAAAAACATGTATAAACCTTAGAAAAAATAAAAAAACATGGTCAAGAAATTCTTACCAATTGCACCCCATTGAGTGTTGTCTGGTAGAACCAAGTCTGGATCTCCTCGGAAGTCCACGCCTACATATGCATAATCATCAACGTCAACCATCTGTCATCTAAACTAAGAGAAGAATGCAGTCGAGAATACGATGGTCGATTGACCACCATGTCTAGCCATCAGTTCTACCCATCTCTTAATCCTTGGATCTCTAGGGCCAGGTATACGCAGTGTATCATGTTATGGTTGTATCAATGGAATCCACTCTAAGGCAAAAGAAATCAGGATTGAGCCATAGTTGAAATTCTTCTTCCTTCCTCCCTTTACCTTGGTCAATTGTTCTTTCATCTAAAAGAGGACAACTTCAACCCAGTTAAATACTATTGGTTCCAAACATTCTAGTGCATACTGCATGTATGATATGTTTTCCACATATAGTGTAGCAGAACTGACAAGCTTTGCGATAATGAATAAGATGGCCCTCAAAGGCAAATCATGTACATCGCGGATGTTTATTTTCCCATCCTTACTAGGTTCAATCTCTGGATTGTAGTACTGCAATATGTAATCTCTCACTGAATCTCCTCTAAGAGCAGACCCTGAAAGAGAAATGGGCGGACTTCGCCTCGATAATCTTGTTAGAAAATAAATTTCCTCCACTAATATTGGGACAAATTTTTCCCCAATGTGAAAATCCTGCATCGCTGGATCCCGTGAACGAACAAGGAACTCTAATAGTTCCTTTTGCTGCCTCATACCCCACAATCTGAATTAATTTAGCAACCTGCAATCTCTCAAGGCTCTTACCGTACCCGAATCGTTTAGGGAAATCATCTTCTATTCCTCATGTTCTCTTTCCCTCCATGTAATCATCATTTTTATCCTATCAATACCTGAAACACAATCATAAGACTCATAAGGATCCTTTTCATGCAAAAAACTAGGGAAAATTTGGGCACACAACAAGAAACAAAAATGGAAATTGCGCCCAATGCACCCCAGGTCAAGGGACAATGTGTTTCATATGCACCTAGCCTTCAATTCCAGTGCACCGCAATGCACCTTTTGAAATTCAAGGGTGTGTTTCCTTATGAGCATAGTATATTTGCCCTAAGGGGCTCAAAACCGTAAAAAAATGCAATGAAATGAAAAATAAATGTTACTAAAGGAAATATAAGGTTCATAGCCCCAACCTGGATCGAACGACGAGGAAAATCGTCCACAGAATCTGTCACAATCAACTGGTGAAGTTTGGGGGACAAAATTAGTTCATAGATCCTATTTTTCAAATGGTAAAAACTATTTTAATTAGTCAATTTTATTATTTTGAATCATGTTTAATGCTGTGACTATGGGTTTTACTCATTTTTGCTATGAAACAGGTATTACAGCTGATATAGTAGATTAATCGTGCACACTTATTCAAGAATGATTTGAACACAAAGCATACTTTTATCCTTATTTTTCGAGCTTTGATAAAAATGAAAAAATATTTGAAGCACACTTTTATCTCTTTTTTGAGCTTCGATAATGGCGAAAAGGGAACCCTTGGAGTCTTCTTTTATCTCTTTTTAGACTCCAATAATGTGAAAATATTGTCGAGCACTTGTATTTTCGAGCTCGTAAAAGTAAATGAAACGACGTCTACTTAGTATAAGTTTAACTTTTTTTCGTACTGAGATATATTATTTATGAAAAAGGAAAACCTTAGTTGAACATGGATAGGAGGTTCTCTTGGGTACCATTTTACACTTTTTCGGACCTGAGCGAAAAAATTACAAAAAAGGACTCATGGTGTTTTATTTTGTCCTCTTTTTCAAACTCTCTAAACATGAAAATGGACCAGGCTATCACTGTCGTTAGGCTCGTTAATACATAAAATAGCGATGGGCTTGTCGATCATGGCAAGGTTCGAGTTTCGTGTATTTCTAGACTCGTTAATTTATTAAATGGTGATGCATTCACCCGAAGGGTTGAATTATAGATAAATCATATGTTACCCTCCTCAAGGTTGTTAAAAAATAAATAGGTACTGGTCGACAAATGATCAGGGAAAATTTGGGAAAGAGAAAAAAACACTTTATGGTAGCAGATCGCTCTTGAACATGACACTTTCACTCCATCGTCGTGACTTTTGGGTTTGGTAATATTCTAGACAGTTCATTCAAACCTATGGTTCATCATACCTTCACTTCGGTTTTGGGTCAATGCTGCCAACTCATCTCATTGTCGCCGATATGTTCAAGAGAAGTCATCCAGTGAATACTCATCCTTCTGCAATACTCATAAACATTTATTTTCATGACAGTAATCCCTGAACATTTCTATATCAAGTCACATTTTGTCTTTGAATTCATTAACTCCCGTTTCGCGATAAAGTGGCTTCCTATCGACATCAGCTCATCATCCAGGAAGTTTACTTAGAATCTATTCACGCTTTTTTGGCATTTGTTATCAAAGAATCTATTCACTCCTTACAAACTGTATTGCAGTTCCTTGAGAGCCAATAATATCAATGGTGGTTCTCTCGCATTTGTTAACAAATCACATCATTGACTGGTAATCAAACGATGTCTTCTCATGTTCGACTACAAATCATATATTCGCATGGCTAGACTTGAACCTGAACGATTGAGTGAACGAGATAAGAAGACCCTGGATATAGTTTCATCCATCTGGGCTGCGATTTCAGGATTATTGTACACATCATCTGTACGATGGATTTACATACATATCACCATCCGAACATGGGCCTATTTCTGTAGGCATGTATGTATTGGGAAAAATTCCAATGTAGATGAGTTTATGAAATATGTACATGTTACTAGATATTTTATGTGCCGAGGATGGGAATTCTTCCCTCAGCAATTCGTGATCAAGATGAAAATATCATGATGTAATGTATTGTAAGATTGATGTAGGTCACCGTCCACTTCAGTTCCGACTCATCACATCGTAAATCATCTCATCCAAATACTATTATTATTATTTTGACATCATGCTTTAGGGGGCAGCTGTTATAGGTCAATTTGGGCATCATCCCCCAAGACCTGGTCAAACTGGACATCATCCTCAGGACCAATGAAATAGGGTCTATCATCCCCTTATATTTCAGTTTCTATATGCCCTAAGTGAAGACATTTAATTCATGGCTTTTATTGTGAGATTTTGAAGGTTTGAAGTATATGTTATATCACTTATTGACTCACCAACGCAGTATCCAAAGGGACTAACTGTGTTGCAGTGCCAAATCCTCCAGTCAAGATGCATTGCAGTGCACTTCCTGACACTCAAGGGTGCATTGGTCAGCTGGGAGCAGAATTCTCATTGTTCCGAGAATATCCACATGGCTAATACCTTCTAGAAGAGTACATATGTGTCAAACTTAGAATCCAAGTGTCCATGTAACACCTCTGAACTTGGAAACATGTCTTGCCTATTATTAGAAATTCATTCATTGAGAAACTACCATCAGTTTCCCTATAAATTGAGCACTCATTCTGGTGCTAGGGAAGGAAGAAATTTGGTAAATTTATGTTGTTGGATTCTCGTTTGAGAAGATATTGAAAGTAATTATATGATGTTGGTATGATGTCGGATGTGATGAGGCTAGGATCAAGCTGGATCAGGTTGACAACAAATCGGTCCATTGGTTGTAACCTTCCCCTTCTACTCTTTAATAAACATTTTTGTTCATTTTCCCATACATATGTCTCCATTTCTTGTGCAATGTATTCTTGAATGATGTATATATTTCATATATAATTTGTTTTATTTGAGTAAGATAAGTAGATATCTGTATATTGCATATTGTTTTTTGTTCTCTGTTTGTGTTTGTATGAATCGATCTAGTGATTTGGGTTGGATTGAGAGTGACGACAACAACGAAAGAAGGAGAAGGAGAATCGATTCAATTATGAGTAGGCTCCTTTAACATTATGTATATATGCTTGTTTTAGAGAAAGTGATAGTTATTATTTCCTCTATTATTCTAAGTGACTAGCACCACACTTAGGGAATTTGGTTTATCCGTAGATCACAATTCCGCATAACAATTTGTTTCAATGATATGTACCTCCATAAAGAAGATGAAACATTTTTAAATATATGAATGGAATCTAATAAGTGGGTAATCTTAAGATGTTCCCAATATGGGAGGTTATAAAAGATAGATCTCCTTTTCATCCCAATGTGAAATTTCTCAACATAGGTGTCGAAGAATTTTGGATCATCGAATATAGGCTTCCCATTTGAATCGAACATTTCTATGAACTCCTTCTCCTTCTCTCTCTCATATGCTCTAAGCCATTCAACTGATGTCATTATTGGAGGCCTTTGGGTTCTCTCTCATTTACCATTGAAAGCGGATGTTGCTCTTCTTATCAAAGGAATACCTTGGAGTAGTCATACACTGGCTTTCGTAGGTTGTTGGACCATCTAGCTTTCAGATAAATTCCACAACATTTACATCCAAAATACCCTTTTGTTACAAGACCTGTGAGATTATTATATACAATATATATGCATGGCACATTAAAGAATATCATGAATATTGCAATCACGTTTTTCATGTATTTCTCATTTTTCGTGTAGTAGGGTCCATCGAAAGTATGCAACATGGGTACTCCCTGGATGTGGAATTAAATTTTGCATCCAACAAGTACTCCTGCTCGAAACTTGAGTAAAAAATTTAGGAGATAAGCTAAAAATATGAGTTGAAAAAGTAGTTTTTTCTTTTTCCTCTCTAAAATTTGATGATGTAATCAAATATTATTGTATTATTTCCACTATTATTTTATAAGTTCCTTAGGAGGCCCATTTTAGATCTCAAAATTCCCCTAATGATGCATTCGACAAGCCAAACTTTTCTTTCAAGTTCTATAGTAACATCATTGTCACCAACTGGGTAGACTTTGACTGACCGCCAGGTCCAAAGAGAGGGGTAGTGGAAGAAAATGATAAATTCCACAACATTTACATCCAAAATACCCTTTTGTTACAAGACCTATGAGATTATTATATACAATATATATGCATGTCACATTAAAGAATATCATGAATATTGCAATCACGTTTTTCATGTATTTCTCATTTTTCGTGTAGCAGGGTCCATCGAAAGTATGCAACATGGGTACTCCTTGGATGTGGAATTAAATTTTGCATCCAACAAGTACTCCCACTTGAAACTTGAGTAAAAAATTTAGGAGATAAGTTGAAAATATGAGTTGAAAAAGTAGTTTTTTTCTTTTTCCCCTCTAAAATTTGATGATGTAATCAAATATTATTCTATTATTTCCACCATTATTTTATAAATTCCTTAGGAGGCCCATTTTAGATCTCAAAATTCCCCTAATGATGCATTCGACAAGACAAACTTTTCTTTCAAGTTCTACAGTAACATCGTTGTCACCAACTGGGTAGACTTTGACTGACCACCAGGTCTAAAGAGAGGGGTGGTGGAAGAAAATTTAAGGCTTTCGAAAAAGGTGTCAGTGATATGAGCATCATCCCCTAGCTGATCATTGTTCTAGAATGCATCTAACAACATTGTCTCCATGGAAGTTGTATCCCTTAAGTAATCATCCATACCAACCTCTATTTGATTGCCTCCATTTCTAGCTTGTGAAGAACTACTATTGTTGTAGTCATTCCTAATTGGTGAATCTTGACGTAGTCGGAATTGAATAGATGGTTGATTCAACCATTCTTGGTATCTTTCCTCTCTGATTTTTCTCTTAATTCAACCTTCTCTCGATTTGACATTGTCGTGGGGTGCAACGGAAGATGGTAGGTAGGTCGCTCATCATCACTAAAATCTGAATAATTAAAAAAAAAAAATTGAACATGATTAGTACAAAATCTATGATATCAATTAGTAAACACGTCGACAATGCATGATTAATTGGTTTGACAGTGAAATAATTACATTAATATACCAAACAATTATTATTACCATCATTGTTCCAGGATTATGGCTAGAAGATGCAATATTGTTACAATTAGCAAGGTGAAGCAGCTGTCCATTTTCATATACCAAATGCGCCTTGTGGTATGCTGCTCTTGATACGAGCTTCCAACATTTTGGAGCTATTTGAATATTTTGTGTATCCGAACTTGATTCTAAATCTGCATGAACCTACAAATTTGTATACATTATAAATTTTATTAAGTTGATTAGCATGGATAAAAAACATCAATTCAATTAGATAATGAAAATATAAATAAAATCTGAAGTAAATATTACGTCTCAAGATGGATAGGGAGAAATCCACGATGGACTTTGAGAAATATTATGGAATGAACTGAATTTTGAAGAATTGTCCATTCGATACAATTATGATATTTTATCCCTGCATTTGAAAAAAATCAATAATAAATTTTAGTGTACACACCTAAAAGTAATTTCGGTGCTTTAAAAATGGACTTATTGTTATCAGTGCTAATGTACAATTAACCGCACCAGTGTGTTTTAGTTACGGCGCACCGGTGCTATGTTAGTAACCGATGCACCAGTGCCGAATAGCCGCATATAAAAAAGCACAACTTTGTTTTTTTTAAGTGAAAAAAGCAGTAAATTGAAAAATGGGCGGAAAATTATTTTCGAAAATCTAATTTTATAAAAAAAATTCTTTAAATAGTAAAAATTTCATTATTTCATTATCTTTGCAAAAAAATTTAGGGAGATATTTGCACGAGAGACATACCTGGAGCAAGAGAGCATGAGGACACTGTGGAGCCGTGAAATAATTTCGTACATAACTATTTAGATAATTAGAATTCCAAACCTCTGGTGATTCAAACCCTGTAGCATAGAATTTCAAACCATCTCGTGATTAAATTTTACTATAATAATCAATTTTTTTACATTTTTTGTTTGATTTAATACATGGTAAGTAAAAAATTTGAATTTTACTGTTCATTTTCAGATTATTAAAAAAAAAAAAATAGCCAACAACAACAACAAAACAAAACAAAACCATTCTTACGCTAAACCCTTGATTATTTTTGTTTCTGCCCTTGCTTATTCCTATTTCTGTGACTTCAGAATTGGAGCTTTTAAATTTAGATCTATAGGGTTTGTATTGCTATATATATAGGCATATGACATATAACCCATGGGACGACTTGCAGAGTCGGATCTCAATCCATGTCGGCCCTTGCGTGAATTTAAAAAAAACAGAATTTTTTTAATCGGTGTGCCCTGTGTAAAATAGTGCATCAGTGCATTATTTTCTCACAACACACCACACACGTATTGTTTGATAAAAATAATTTTAAAAAATATTTTTTTAATCTTTGTGCCATATGTAAAATAGCGCATCGGTGCGCTATTTCATTATAGCGCACCGCGCACGTACTGTTTGACAAAAACATTTTTTTTATTTTATGCGTGTGTTAATAGATACACTATTTAACATATAACACACTGGATATCCTTGTTGACAGAGAGCACCATACGGTGGTCTGTTGTTTTCGCGGTGCGTTTATAGGAACATGTCGCACCGCCCCCTCCACGACATCATATGCTACAAAAACTAACACTAGAGGATTTTTATTAATTTCTCAGTGTTAATTAGTGAATTGGTTAACATATAATGCACCGGTGCTCCTTGTTGACAAAGAGCATCGTACGATGTTTCTACTATTTTGGCAGTGCGTTTACAAGAACATGTTGCACCGACATTGGTGCGTACATCATTAAAGGCGCACCATTTTCTTGATTTTTTTTTTGCTGAAAATTTTATGATTTATTTATAAAATATATTAATGAACGGTATGGTATAGGTTTCATATTGATAAATAAATGACTGACAAGAGATCAATTAACAAAAATACTGATAACACATCAAGAAAAAAAAAGGCAAGTTCTTTGTAAATTCTTTATAAAAATTATTATTTTTGAACTAAATGTAAGTTTAAATAATATGTATTGTTTACTTTGTATCATGCAAAGCCAAAAAATGACGAAGCTTGATAAGGTTATTTCTGATCTAGGACCAGAAGAGCGTAAAAGCTTGATGGAAAAATTGAAAAAGGATGAATCAGGTGAATGAAAAAATACTATCGATCCAATATGAGTTTCTTTTTTTAATTTTCATTAATAATATACTTAAAGATATTAGATAACATGTTTCAAACAATATATTAATTCACATATGTTTAATTTTCTGTAGGGACCAACAACTTAAAAAAGGAATGTTGTTCTAAGAAAAGAAAAAAATAGAACATGCAAATGAAAATGAATTGCTCCTTAGCTCATCTGGAGTGGTGTTGGAGGTTAACAAAAGGGAGAAAAACTTTTACAAAACTTTGGTGGATCTAGTGGAATGAATTTATAGACTTTCTTTCCACTTACAATACAAAAATCAATCCAATGATTCCAAGAACCAAATTTTATGTAAATTACAGGATGAGTTTCTAGAGAATTGGTCAATGAGACATGTCAGACTTTTAATAGCAAAAATGCACAACAACAAAAAGAAGGAATGAAAAGGTAATATTCCTTTAAAAAAAATTCTAGAATTATATGTATATATTGCTAGAAAGCAAACATTTATAAATATCACTTTTGTTATATTTACTTTTCATATATCAATATAAAAATTAAATATTTTATTGTCATGTTACATTTTCAGCAAGATTATGAAAATCTCAAAGGATGAACGAGATGATATCAGAAATATGCCAGTAGGAATGTCCAAAAAGGTGTACAAGGAGATGGTCAAAGAAATGGACATAATTTCATCGCATGAGGAGCCATCTCAACAACAACGTGGTTCAAATGTAATATGTAATCAGTGAATTTTTCGATTAGGTACAATAAATAAACAATTTAGCATTAAATATTAACTTTCAAGTATTTTCTTACAGAAAAGAAAAGAAAATGAAACCCATTGAGCACATAAAACATGACGACAAGGAAGAAAAGGGTTGATATCCTAGTTTGTGAGTAATGTTTACTTCCTTATAACAACTTAACTAGATTTCATTTTTGTATATTTTAATTTGTTTTACGGTAATCATCATTGAATGTCTTCAAATAGGTGCTAACATACAAAGAAGAATCATCAGACGAATTGATTGACATTGGGTTAAATATGGGTTATCAGTATATGTTGGCATATCAAAAATTAATTGTGGAATTTGTAAGCATCTATCGATCTTGTTTTACTTAGCTCCATATATAATTAATAGAACAAAAAAATCTTTTATATTAAATATATGATTTGTTATGGGGTATAAAACTTGCAGGAAAAAAAGTATGGAACTGCACCAACAAATGAAATGTTGAAAGATGGCATGAAAATTGGTTTTGAAATAATGTGTATAGTTCATGAGTCAATTCTTGCTATGGTGTGTCATTTCTTTTCGATTTACATTGATGTATATTATTTAATATTGAAATTTTCATTATTCTCATCAATGTATATACACTCATTACAGTTTATTTTTATGTTTGTAGATGGAAGGTGAAGAAGAAGAAAACAATCAACACAGTGAACAAAACATTCCTCAAAATAACCCAAGTCATGGAAGTAGCTCGAGCAGTGAAAACAGTTCAAGTGAAGAATGATGATCATTATGTTTAGATATCAAAGCAAGGTGTTGTATTTTTTGAAATATTTTTTTGTGAAATCGAACATTTTGTTTAATGTAATGGACATAGTCTTCCAATTGAAAGATAGAGGGATACCAATAACTGTCCCATTTTTATGAAAAAGAATGTCTTATTCATATATATAATAAAATACGTTTTAATTTATTCTATTGCGTTCTCCATTGTCGTTGTGAAATGTAACACCACTGATTAAATAGATGGATGATTAAATATTATAATGAAGAGATGTGAAATCTGATGATATGATATAACAAATTAATCCAAATATCATATTCAAATGCACTAATAAAAATTTAATTGATATGAATACTGTTATAAGATATATGTCTACTTTTGATGAATAATGAATTTAAAAAATCACAATAATTATGATATGATATAAAAAATTAATCCAAACATCACATTCAAATGCAATAATAAAAATTTAATTGATATGAATAATGTTATAAGATATGTGTCCACTTTTGATGAATAATGAATTTTAAAAAATCACAATAATTGCACTATCATAGGTCTATGTTTCTAAAAATACAAAATGAGCACCGATGCATGTTAGTTACTGTGCACCAATGCGTTTGTATGCTAAGGCACACCAGTGTGTTTTAACCAATGGGAAATGCACAAATACCAATAACAATTAGAATTCTCGGTGCATTTGTGTGATATTGCACACAAATGCATTTATGTGAGATTGCTCACCAGTGCGTTTCTACAACCTATGGGCACTGCACAAATACCAATACCAATTAGAATGGTAGGTGTGTTTGTTGATACTACGTGTCGATGCATTTGTATAATAATACACACTGGTGCGCTGATATGACCTATGGGCACCGCACAAATACCAATACCAATTAGAACAACCTGGTGTGTTGTATCACCTACAATGCGCTCGATGTGGTTTTAGACCT
Organism: Pinus albicaulis; assembly: GCA_034641835.2. Classification (NCBI taxonomy): domain Eukaryota; kingdom Viridiplantae; phylum Streptophyta; class Pinopsida; order Pinales; family Pinaceae; genus Pinus; species Pinus albicaulis. The sequence goes on from CM076584.1 coordinate 1,430,484,243, forward strand.
TAACGGCATGGTGCATGCACCTTTGACCGCAATGGGGTGACTGTCTAGCTGACACGCACTGGGATGTTGCTAAATGCCCCAGGGCGTCCTAAATTTGTTTTCCACCTTGGTGCTTGGTAGGTTTACAGTACCAGTGCGTTAAATGTAAAACGCACCGGTGCGTTGACACCTGATTAGCGCACTCATGAGAAAAACATATATAACAACCTCTGGCCACTTAGTTTATTTTAGTTATGTTGAAATTCCGTTATAAGCTCCACCAAAACCTTTATTATCAAAAACAGATGTTGTAGAAAATGTTTTTTTGACAATTTTGGCCAATTTTATAACACTAGAAACCTCTGTTATAACCTCTGCTAGAGGGTCTTTTCCTTGTAGTGTAAATTCCATCGTAAAAAATCATATCAGTAATGTTGCAATTCCAAACAGACTCATATATTTAGGAGAAACACTAAATGTAATGAAAAAAGGAATAATTGATGAACTAAAATTGAACAATCTTCATTACACACCAACAATATTACAATTGGAAGACAGTTCTACTATTAAACCAAAAGGTGTATTAGAAGATTTTTTTTTCATTAGACTCATGTAGTACCTAGTTGAGTTCATGGTTTAAACACCTAAAATTGACTTGGAAGGTCATCCATTAATTTTAGGAATTACATGGTTAGCCACGACCAATGCATTTATTTGTTGTTGAACTAGAGATATGACTATTTCTAATGGAAATGCAACAAAAAAATTTGCATTATATCCTCCTGCAAGAACAATTCCTTAATTAGAAATACTAAATGGATCAATGATAAAAACTATGATGAAATTGTGCAACCTATATTAACAATCTCACAAGACATCACTTTCAAACAATATATTGAAGAAATTCAAATTACAAAATTCATTAATAATTATGAATTTCCCCAATATCTTGGGGGACATGTTTGTTACACCCATATTTTAGACAATTTTTTCAGGAAAATTGCAATATAGAGAATATTTTTCCATGGGGTTCCATGCTATCACTTAATTCTATGGCGGAATCTGGCAGTATTTCTATAAAGGTTGCTCCAGAAAAAAAATTAAGTATTAATTCTAACGTGGAAAAGTCTCAACAATTGCAGTTAATACAGATGCTACAAAATCATATCATTGCATTTGCATGGGAATACACAAATATGTGACGCATAAATCCTAATACATGTATGTGTCACATTTATGTATAGGCGAATGATAGGTCTATCTCGCAACATCAAAGGCACATAAATCCTTTTTTAAGAGAAATTGTAAAGGAAAAATTACAAAAATTGTTAAATGTAAATTTCATATATCCAATTTTTTATAGCTAGTGGGTATCAACATTGGTAATTATTCCTAAAAAGAACAATATGTAACGATTTTTCATATATTACAAAGAATTGAACAAAGCCACTTTGAAAGATCATTTTCTTCTACCCTTCATTGATTAAGTTTTTGATACCTTAGCATGAAAGAAATAATTCTATTTTCTTGATGGTTTTAGTGGATATAACCAAATAAAAATTGCATTCGAAGATCAAGATAAGATTACATTTACTTGTCCATGTGGAGTGTGTTCTTACAAAGTATTACTCTTTGTATTTTATAATGCTCTTTCCACCTTTCAACGAGTTGTTCTATTTATTTTCTCTGACTTGATCCATGATTATTTAGAAGTTTACATGGATGGTTTTACAATATATCGTAATAATTTTGAATAAGCCTTGGAAATTTTGGATAAAATTTCTTTGCAGATGCCCAAAAATTATTTTTTCTTTGATTCATGAAAAATTCCATATGTTGGAGATGAGATTTTTTTCTCTGACCTAGGTTTAGCCAACTTTTCCCCTGCTCTGACATTTTGAGTTCCCTGCACTACCCTGTGTCCTCTACCACTATTGGCCCTACATGGGCTCCCCCCGAGGCCCCTCGTCAGAGCTGAATGGTGGTCTGTCTTCCCCCTCGTTTAGGGACCTTATTGCTGGTAGATCGCCTAAGAACGATGCCTCATTCTTTACTCGACTCACTAACTTCTCAACTTTCTCCCGCCCTGATATCACTGCTACAACCTCTCACAACAAGAAGAACAAAGGCAAAGAGGCCATGGACCTCTCAGCGAACCACACTGCAAATACTTCAGCCCCTAGCGCTATAATTGTAATAGAGGATGTTGCTAACGAGGAGGCTAATGTGCCAGGGGAATCAAAGAAAAAAAATTCATGCCACCCAAAAGCTAAGAGGATATCGGAAGTGAACATCCAAGATCTGTATATCGTGGTTTACAGAGAATATATGGAGGAGCACGGGGTGATATGTAAATTCATGGGACTCTGGCTAACGGAAAGAGCCCTTAAGGGATGGATCCATTCAAAATGGAAACCAAAGGGAGAAATCACTCTACAACTTGGATCCAAAGGTTTCTTTACAGTATTTTTCAGTATTTTGGAAGACCGGATAGAATCTTTGAAGGAGGCCCTTATTTTTCAACTCGGCAGGTCTTTACATGAGTTTTTGGAAGGAAAAATTCACACCCAAAAAAGAGGATTTCATAAGAATCACCATCTGAGTTAGGTTGTATTCCCTTCCCACAGACTATTGGGCACCCTTTGTCTACAAAGCCATCAGATATGAACTAGGATAATACATCCAATTGTCTGAGGGAACCAGAAATAGGTACTACATCTCCTATGCAAGGATCTGTGCTTACATCGATGTCTCAGGGGCACTACCAGAAATAGGGATGACATATAGACACAAAAAATTTATTACGAGCATGAACCTTTAAGATGATGAAATTTCCATGAGCATGGGCACCTCTTCCGTGAATGCCCTCAAAACAAAGCACCAGCAACTGAAAACCAAACCAACAAGAAGAAGGACGAGCAGGGATACACTAAAGTTAGAGTAAAAGAGCATACACAAAGACAGATCAAGTCAAGGCCACTCAACATAACAAATATGAAGTTCTTAACTCTACATAGGAGAAACTAGCCCCTCACAGCACTATGGAAGAACAACTCAAGCAGAAAGAATATTCCTCAGGAAACAACCATCTGGACGCTGAAGCTCCGAAACACAGCATGAATTAAAATGAACAGAATTAGGAAGATATAGAGATGGAGCAGGCATAAGAAACATCAACCCTAGAGGAAACTTCGATAGAAGAGGTTCTGGAGGGATTCGGCCTCCAAAAAATTGAAAAAGAATGGAAAAAAAATGGCATAGATGCCATCCCAAAAGTTCAGATCCAAAAAATAAAAGAGGCGTTACTGTTACAAGAGGGTATGAAGCCAACCTTAGAACAAAAATCCATGGGAAAAGAAGCAGGCAAAGGCATCCTAGCTAATCTAACTACATGACAATACTTCCCAAAGGGACTTAACGGAAAGCGTGGTCAAAAACCCACCAGCTAGCTCCTTCAAGAGCTAGGTGCCTACCTCATCAATGAAGGAAAGGTCAGAGCTATAACCCTACCCCCAAAAATTTCTCAATGTTTTTCACTTCATGGAATATAAGGGCACTCAATAGTCTAGGAAAAAAAAGGATTCTGAAAAACTGAATAGCATCTGAAAAAATAGATATATCATATTATGTTGCTCCAAGAAACTAAGAGTGACCTAGAAAGAATGGATATGATCAAGAAAACCTGCTTCAAAAACTACAGCCATGTTGCAATATCAACCAAAGGTTCTGCGAGTGGCATAACCACTCTTTGGAAGAACTCTTTATTCGAGCTCACCGATTCAGCTGCAACAAGACATACTCTAACAAGAGTTACGAAAAGCATAGGAACTAGGAATAGCATATGTGCTACCAATGTCTATGCTCCCAGATAGTGGTTGAAAGACTTGAAATGTTAAGAAGTATCAGCAGAATCCAAATATCCTTCAAATACCCTTGTAAAATCATAGCGAGGGATTTCAACATGGTGGCCAACTTGAAGGAAAAGAGAGGGGGTCTGAGGAATATGGATAAAGACTCAGAGGATTTCAAGGAGACCATAGATGATCTAAACCTTATAGAAATCCCTACCATAAATGGTTCCTTCACCTGGAACAACATGTGTGGTGGTGAGGAAATCCATCTCCAAAATAACTGTGAGGAAAGAGCCGCCCAAGAAGAAAAAAGTTGGCAATAGAAATCCCGCATAAACTAGTTGAAATGTGGGGTGAAGAATACATCTTTCTTCCATCGCTCTATGATCCAACACAGGAAAAAAAACATAATCCTGAGCCACAAGACCATACAGGGAAATACAATACACACCCATGCAGATCTAGAAGAGGAACTCAACCAATAGTTTGGTTCACCCCTCACTGAGACTAAAAATAATAGGTCTGAAGCTACAAAAAAAAAATTGATCACATCTTGACTCTCCTGACTCACCGAACACAATAAAATACTGCTTAGAAAGGTCTCAATGCAAGAGGTTGAGGATGTGGTTATGTCCATGCCCAATGAAAAATCACTTGGTTGTGATGACTTCACCACTGAATTCTTCAAAGCATGTTGGCCCATGCTAAATATGCAGGTTCATGAATTAGTGGAGGAATCTCGCATTCAAAAGCGAATCCTAAAAGCTTTGAATTTCACCTTCCTCACTTTGATTTCGAAATCCGATGGTGTTGACTACCCCGACAATTTCATGTCCATTTCTCTCTGCAATGTCATCTATAAAATCATCTCCAAGGTCTTAGAAAACCGAATCAATAATATCCTACCCCTCCTCATTTCTCAGCATAAATCAGGTTATGTTGAAGGTAGATAGATCCTGGAAAGTTTCATTCTCTCTCAGGAAATCATCCATTCTCTCAAATTTCAAAAGAAATCTAGCATGCTTATACAATTGGACATGTCCAAAGCCTTTGAAAAAATCAGTTGGGAATACATAAGGAAAGTGTTGGAGGCTTTTGGATTCAACAAGGGATGCATTAAATGGATCATGGATATGGTTTCAGGGGATTTTTTATCCATTCTTCTCAATGGCTCTCCCTCCCACATCATCATCCCCACCCGAGGAATTAGGCAAGGGGACCCCATCTCTCCCTTTCTCTTTGTTATCATGGTCAAGGGGCTAGGCTGCTCCATTTAGGCTACCTCCTCCAATAGATCTATCTCAGGCATTAAACTTTATAACTCAACTCCCCCATATACCCACCAAAAATTCATAGATGAAACCCTGCTTATGGGCACTTCCTCTATTAAAGAATCCATTTCTTTCAAATCCATCCTGGCTGAATTCTCTAATGCTTCGGGTACCTCCATTAATGTGGAAAAATCCAAGTTTTTCTTCCTCAACACCTCCCTACTCATCCAAAAAAACATAGCCAGAATTTTGGAATTCATACTCAACACCTTCCCCTCCAAATATCTAGGTTTCCCCCTAATGGATAAACCTCTAGCCAAATCCAACTGGGAGAACCTAACTACGAAGCTGGAAAAAGAACTAGCCAACTGGACATTCTTAACACTAAATTTGGTCGATCACCTGGTGATTGAAAAATCTTTCCTGCAATCCATTCCTCTATCAATATTCGGCCCTGGCCACCCCCAAATTAATATCTTGTCACCTTAGAAACATCTAAAGAAACTTCCTCTGGAAATGAAAAAAGGACAATGGAAAATGGGTGCTGGTGGCCTGGAACAAAGTCTACAAATTGAAGCAGGAAGGAGGTCTGGATCTCAGAGACCCAGAAATGATGGGAAAAGCCTTAGGGGAAAAAACTTGGTGGAGATGGATAACCAACTCTCATTCCTCTTGGGTTGAATTATGGAAAGAAAAATATGCTCCCACTCATCGCTTTGAAACTCTCATCTGCTTAAATGGAACCATCAAAGGCTTCGCAATGTGGAACCAAGCTTGGGGAAACAAAGATGTTATCCAAAATCATTGCTTTTGGGAAATTGGAAACGGTGAAACTACCTTATTTTGGGATGACGAGTGGCAACAGAACCCAGGCTGAATCAAGATCAGTACAGATAGATCAAAACTCAAATTCATAACAAAAACGAATTATTGGTGAAACACTATTATAATACCAATAATGAAAACACGTGGCGGAGGGAGTGGCTTGAAGCCTCAGATTGGGATCACCTAATCTATCCCTTGGCCTGGAACAGTCAATCTGAATATCTCAACCAAAGAAAAATACAAATTGAAGGTGAGAATGACAAACTTAGGTGGGGAAAGAACCTATCCGACCACTTCAATATCAAGGAAGCCTACAACTATGTGATTTCCCCCAATCTATTCCCTTTGATTGAAAATGGAATGCCTTATGGGACAACAAGAACAAGCCAAAAATTTCCATTTTTCTCTAGTTAATTATGCACAAGAAAATCTTGACTTGGGACAACCTCAAAAAGAAGGGCTTCATTGGACCCTCTAGGTGCACTCTTTGTAGAAACGCAGAGGAAAATACCAATCACATGTTAGATGAGTGCACTTTCACCTCCAATATATGGAATTGAGCCTCCCTAGTCTTCAGAGCTATTGACAGGGACCCCTCCTCCATTCTCCTTACCATTTAATTATGGCGTTCCTCCTTCTACTCTCATCCATAGATCAATTATGCCTGCAATCTCATCCTAGGAATAATATGTTGGTCTCTGTGGAAAGAAAGAAATGCCAAAATTTTCAAAGACTTGTAGAGGCCGAAAGAACAAATTATATCCACTATCAAGCAGATCCTCTGCAAATCAGTTGCCCTCTCGAAGTCTACCAATCCTTCCAATCCACCTTCTCAAGAGGACCTCCACATTATTCTCATGTTGGACATATCTATCTTTGTCCCTCCCTAGATATCCCACGGCTCTCCCCCCAGGATCCTGATCTCTTATGAATGCCTCCAGAGACTGGTTTCATAAAGTTAAATTACGATGGCACTGCCAAATGAAACCCAGGTAATTCGGGCTTCGAGGGAGTTTTTAGAAATTACAGAGGACAAATCATATGGCTCTATGACTACAATCTTGATCATTCAACAAACAATGTAGCATAACTTCAATCTCTAGAACACGGTTTGGCGATTGCAAGGGATCAAAAAATTTGGCCTCTAATTATGGAGGGGGATTCGATGGTCGCTACCCACATTTGTCAGAAACTTGAAAAAGGTCAGAGCGCTTCGCAAGTTTCAGATAGTTGGAGGCTTAACAAGATTCTTCACCAAAAAAAATCCATATCAAATATGCCAAGGGGGTTTCCTTCCACGTTGTCAGACACAGAGTGAACCATTTTGCGGAGCAATTGGACAACACTGGGGTGGAAGGTAATCTTCGCCTCTTCTCTCAAGCATGGGATGATCTTTCACAATCTAAGGTAAAATAATATTGTGCCATCATTATGAAGAATGAAATTTCGGATAGGTACAACATGGATCAACTAGGTTTCTGATCCTCCTTCAATTGCATCATGATCTCGACACCCCTTAACCTCCTTGACATCAACAAAGGTACCATTGCCTCCACGTACTCCTCTGCCTGCCACCCTTTGGGCCTATCCAGATTCATGTGCCCCTGCCACATTAACTACCCTCTACTCTACGTGTGCCTTCTCATCATTTACCTTCCCTCGATTTCTAATCATCCCACCTTGCTCGCAACCTGTGTATACCCGGCCTCCAGGCTCATTGTCTCATTCCACTACGAGTCTTCTTCCAAGCATTCCCACACCCCTACATGCCAAGGTTATGCCCTGTCTCTCTGCCCTGCAGCAATCCGCTCGCCATTCCCGTCAAGCCCAGCTCTCAGGTTACTCTTCCCTGCAACCTTCTGTTCTCCAAGCCCTCCATCAACAAGCCTCCTCACAGCTCTGACTCTCCAACCCAAGGGAGGCAAGGTCATGGTCACAACTTGCATTGGTCTTCCCGTAATAGAAATCCAACCACAAGAGTGGCTACTTCAACGAGAAATTTAGTTATAATCTATGAGAACACCACCACTCAGGAATCTAAGGATCACATCCTTAAGCTCGAAGATAGAGCTAGGAATTTCTGCCAAAGGTATCCATAGAAGAGGTTGACACCTCCAACAACTGATCTCGAATCCCAGACTTACTAGGGCGAAGGAAAACATATTCAACAGAGCTATTGAGCTCCACTGGAAGACTAAAACCATGTTGGATCTAGCTTTGCAAGATAAACAAGACAGTAGTAACTCAGTGGAAAATAAAATAGATGCCTTCACAGAAATATTCTTGATCTATGTGGGTGAGGTCCACCACCGACGTTTTGTTGAAAAAATTCCCCCCATTACAATATTCTCAAACTAATAAAAACCTCTTGGCATGGTATATCAGTGATTAAAGGGGAGGAAACAAGCCCCTCCACAACTGGTAAATCCCAACACGCCCTCATGAAGGCAGTGCCCCGGAGCGCCCCATCAGTATTGATGATTACCTAGGGGAAGATATGACATAAAGGCTTGCTCACTCCCATGAAGCTCTCAGGTTTCTTTTTGCTCATGTCAGGTGTTCTTATGTTTTATTAGAACTATCGTATTATATAGTCTCTCAGCCTGTCGGACCCTTCTCTTTATGTGAGGCCAGGTTGGCCTTTCTTTTTTGGGGTTGTGTTCCCTCTTTTTTGTAACTATATCACCCCCTCTGCTAACTCCCATGTAAATCCCCTTTCAAGAGGGTCTGCTCTTTTGAATCAGTTCTCTGTTCATGGTGTTCATGCTTCTGCTCTACCCATCTTGCTTACAATGTAATCACTTTTCTAGATGTTAATAGAAATTTATATTTTACAAAAAAAATAAAAAAAATCCATATGTTATTAAATGAAGGAATTGTTTTGGGGCATCATATTTCATGTGAAAGGATTCAAGTTGATTCAACAAAGTTTTAGGTCATTTCTAAACTCGTAGTACCTAAAAGTCAAAAATATGTAAGATGTTTTCTTGGACATGCTCGTATTATAGAATATTTACAGAAAAATTTACAAAATTAACCTCTCCTCTCTTTAAATTACTTGTCAAAGATGGTGATTTTTTTTGGAATCCTTCATGTCAGCTTACTTTTGAAACTTTGAAACAAAATATTTTTGAAGCACCTAATTTAAGGGGACCAAAATTTTCTATTCCATTTCATATTTCAACTGATGCTTCAGAATCTGCTTGAAGAGCTATCTTAAGACAGAAAGAGCATTAAACTCCTTATGTTATTTATTATGTATGTAAAAATTTGACTCCTGCAAATTTAAATTACATTGTAATAGAAAAGGAGTTTCATGTAGTTGTCCATGCCATTAATAAGTTTATTCATTATATTGTTGGGCATAAAACCTTTGTTCATACTAATCATTCCATTATTCAGCATTTAATGAATAAACCAATAAAAAATGGTAGAATTACTCAATGGATCTTGTTGTTGTAGGAATTTAATATTACTATATTGGATAAAATGGGGAAATAAAATATCAGTGTTGATTTCCTTTCTAAGATCCAAAATGAAAATGAAATTCTTGTAGAATATAGTTTTCCTCATGAACATTTATTTGAAATTTCTACTAAAACACCTTGTTAGGTAAATTTTTTTAACTATTTGGCTACATATAGGCTACCTCAACCATTTTCACCAAAGGAAAAACAAAGGGTTATCAGAATCAATTTATCATACTCTTGGATAGATAGAGACTTTTTTTGAACTATACCTAGTCTAATAATCAGGAGATGTGTGCAAAAATATGAGGCAATGGATATATTGAGAGCATGCCATGATGAACCATGTGGAGGAAATTTTACTAATAGAAGAACTACATATAAAGTCCTTCTTTCATAATATTATTGGACCTCCCTTTTTAAGGATGCCTAATAATACATCAGAAGATGTAGCAGTTGTCATAGAATGGGTCGACCAATTCAAGAAAATGAGATTCCTCTAAAACCTTGGGTACTCATAAATCCATTTGAAAAATGGGATATGTATTTTGTAGCACCAATTGTTGCAATGTACAAGCATAAAATGCTATTAGAGAATGGATCAACCATTTCAAACTAACAGGATGTCTCTACAACCTCAGGTACTCATAGAGCCATTTGAAAAATGGGCTCTATATTTTGTAGGATCAATTGCTCTAATGTACAATCATAAATGGTATATTCTTGTTTATGTTGATTATGTTACCAAATGTGTAGAAGCTAAACATTTAGTTTATGCCACTAAAAAAGATATTATTAATTTTCTCTTCGAGGAGATGTTTACTCTTTTTGGCATTCCAAGGGAGATTGTTATAGATCAAGGTGCCCATTTTATATCCAAACTTGTCCAAAATATCGTGGAGTAATACAATATCAAGTATCAATATTATTCTCCATATCATCCATAAGTCAATGGGAAAGTGGAATCAACAAATAAATTTCTTGAATCCATTCTGACTAAAGCAATATGATTACATCACAAAGAATGGGTACAAAAGCTTCCAAAAGCACTTTAGGTATGCGAGATAACATGGAGAAATACTACTAGAAATACACCTTACAATCTTATATATGGAAAGAAAGTGATGTTTCCCATAGAATTTAAAATAAAAACCTTCATAATAATGACCAGATTTGGATTGGATATCTCAGAGGAATAGAAACAAAGGTTAGCTCAACTCAATGAACTAGATGAAATTCATCAAGATGCAATTCAAAGAAGTAATTTCCTCCAACAACACCAGACAAAATGGCATGATAAGTTCAACAAATTGAAGAAATTCAAACTAGGTGATTAGGCTCTCTTATTCGATTATCTATTTAAATATTTTAAAGGAAAGATTTGAATACACTATTTAGGTCCATATGAAATTGAAACAGTATATGATAATGGATATTCAAAATCAAAACTATTAATGGGGAGGGTATCTCTTTTCTTGTTAAGGGCTTAGATTAAAGTTATATTCAAAGCCCTTGAAAAGAGAATATTTTTTTCAAAATCTACTTCAACATTCAAGGATGGAGTTAGTGAATGAGGAAAACCTGTCTCCTCCTCCTAAATAAATTCAAATTTTTCTTTCAATTAAAATAATAATAAGAATAAATAAATAAAATAATAAACTATAGTTGTGAAAGCCAAGATACTGGCACAACTATACAATAATTCTTCTTGAAAACTAGTATCTGGGAAACATAATTCTCTCTTTTTTTTAATTTCTTAGTTCTAAAGTATTTTAATCCAGTTTTCAACCTTCATATTCAGAATAAAAAAGTTTTTATTAGAAGTCAAATAAATTTGTAGTAGTTAGCAACAATATTCAGACTATCAAAGGATCAAAAGCTTAGAGCTTCATTGTTTTTTTAAGATCAGTTTCAGAGAATTTGTGTACAACAACTTCCATATTTTATGTAGCCATAGTAACTTTTGGTAGCTATTGAAAGTTCCTAAACATGTCATGTACCTTCAAAATAAATTTGGAAATGTATCTCATGCACTTATTATGAAAATTCATTATCCTTTATAAGAATATATATCAAACATATTTTAAGAAGTTGTGCATCAAGATTATGAAAGCATTTACACTAGTGTTCCTACTCCATTAGCATGTTGAATTCTTGTTCTAGCTTACAACAAACGATCAGAACTCAGTCATATAGATAATACAAAGGTAAACAAATTTTAAATGTTTTGTATTAAAAGAACTATGAAATATAGGAAGAATGGAAAAAATACTTGGTATAACCAAAGCTCAAAGGCATAAATTATAAATTCATACTCATAAATTCGATAGCATGACAATCCATAATTTCCCACGTAACATTAGATTTACTATAATCTCCAATGATCCACCATATAATTATGATTTTAAGTGGTGCTTTGGAATCGATATCAATGATATCATAAACAACCAATAAATTTAATAATTATTGGAGATGTTTTTAGTTTTCCATCATTATTCTGAAATTATTTCATCCTTCTACTTTATTCACTTTTATTCCATCACTCCCTCTCCACATTACCCTGCATCCTATGACAAAAGACTTATTTTGAAGGCCAACTTCCTTAATCCTAGAGTTGATAAATGGAATGAGTAGTATGTTTTTTTTCCAACAAAAAAAAATGAACTTTCTATTGAGAGTATAAAAAGTTACATAGTATATGCCTTATGGAATTCAATAAACTGTATTCTCTTATCCTGCATAAAACAATAAAGATTCATAGAGTTATCGTGTTATGGATAAAGAAAAAATAACAATATTTCCTCCCACCCACATTGCAGTGAATAACAATAGTTACTGCGCCACTCTCGGAAACCCAAGCCTCCTCTATAAGAGGAAAAAAACCCACACAGGGAGACTAGAGAGGCCAAACAGAACCACCTGTTTAAAACTTTTTAAAGTTTGAAGAAAAATTTAAACAACATAACAACCCAAGCCTCCTTCAATAGAGGAAAACAACCCATAGGTGTGAAAATACATATATATTGTTTGAGAGTTGAGAAGCAAAGGAATTCCAGCAAAAAGATAAACAAATTTTTTTTGCAGGACCAGACTTGATGTAGCAAGAGTTTATACTAAAGTCCCTTTCAAATTATTTTATGGACCAGACTCCCATAGCCTGTTGTATGCCCTCCTTAGGAAGGAGTTCTGCGTCCATGTTCTGTTCCTTGTAGATATGGCATACAAATATTTCGTTAAAAAAACGTTTCAAGTTCAAAACTTCTTCTAAAATAGGCAACAACATATAATTTTGACATTTGAATTCTTTATTAAACCATTTGATGATATTCAAAGAATCTCCAAAGATCTAAGCCTTTCTCACGCCTAGGTGGGTAAGCCATCAAAGAAGGATTTTTAAGGATTGTAGTTCTGCAAAGTTGTTAGTTCTTTTTCCCAGTCCCACTGAGGCTTTTAATATCTTCCTGAAAGGGAGAAAGATAGTGATCCTGGCTCCGCAAATGTTTTGAGTGTTCGAGGCTCCGTCAAAGTATGCCCAGGGGATATCTCCTCCAATCTCTTCTACCCTGACAAACCTATATTTTTTAATAGTATTTGACATAGGGATATTCTCAAATATTGATGCCCCTTCCACAACTAAGAGCTCTAAGGGGAAAAAAGTGTCCCGAAAGATGACCTTGTTTCGAGCGATCCAAGTGCCCCAGGAGACAATCAGCGGAAGATTTCTCACTCTTTCATCCTTGGCTTCATTCCACTAGGAATGCCAGGATTCATGAATGGATGGCCCTCCCTAGATCTAATTAAGGTTTAACAATCTCAAGGATTCTTCCCAGATATTTTTGTTGAAAGGAAAAAAAAAAGAGATGGAGGATGGACTCCTCATTTCCTTTGCATAGAGAGCACCATCCAAGTCCTATCTTGCTTATTTTTTGAAGGTTTTCCCAAGTTGGGAGTTTTTTCTTAAGGATGCACCAGAAGAAGAGCCTAGGTTTTGCTAGACATTTGAGTTTCCACAAAAATTTGAACCACCAATCAGGATCATCCCACCCTTTTTGAGACATCAACGAGTTGTATCCAAATTTGGGAACATACTTCCCCATAGGAGAGTGGAACCATCTCAACGAGTTTGGATGCCCATGAAGGCGAACATTTTATCTTTGAAGTTCCATAATAAACCCTCTCCACTCCTCCAGCCACTGATAATCAATTTTTAAGTCCTCTCCTGATTTACACGTTTGTCCCCACACCCTGGATTGGCCTACAATATCTATCGAACTAAGACGATGGATCCCTTTATTGGATAGATGGTCAATCAGATCCCTAGAGAGGGCATAGGGCCCTTTTCATTCCCCCTAAGGATCATGCTCAATTCTGACCTATTCTCCATTCCCTACTTTCCATGCCAAACCTTGCTCAATGATGTTTATCAATTCCATCATAGCTTTCCAAACAACTGAGGCTTGTGGGTGTCTCTTGAGCGGAGATCTGAACCATTCTTCAAATGGAGTTGGGTCAGTATATTTCCTTTTGACGACCAAGGTCCAAAGATGATCCATAGAGATTAATCTCCATCCTAGTTTCACCACCAAGGATGTTGCAAAAGTAGTGAGTTCCTTAATACCCCATCATCCCCATTCCTTTGGTTGGGCCACTTTCTCCCAAGCCACCCAAGGTATCACTGAATCCTCCTTCGACCCTGCCCATAGGAATCTACTGCATATGTGCCTAATTTTTTAGACCTTTAAGGGCAGTCCAGTAAACAGGAATTTCCAAAAGGACCGACTTTATCAGAACAAGTCTTCCTCCCTGGGACAACCATTTGTAAATCCAATGCTTTATTCTGGCTTCAATATTATCCACCAACCAGTGACAATTCTGAGTCCTATAAGAGTCAGGCTTTAGAAATAACCCTAGATATTTGAAGCTTTCTGAAAACTTCTTTGCTTCAAAGGGGAGCTCTTTTGTAATCCTTTCAGCCTCCAACCTTGAGAAGCCTTCAATAGTTACAGAGGATTTTTTACCATTAATACTCAGGCCAATTTCTTTAAAGAAAAGGTCTAGAATATATTTAATGAACTATATTTCCTGCCTAATTCCCGAGCTAAACAAAAGGATGTCATCCACGAACAACAAGTGTGTTGTGTTGAGATTTACAACTACCTTGATCCCTTTGATATCTCCTCTCCTTCTTGCTTCAAGGATCAACTAACTGAGGCCTTCTGCAGCTAAGAGAAATAGAAGAGGGGAAAGGGGACAACCTTGATGCAGTCCTCTTTGACTCTATAAAAATAGGTAGTTGCCCCGTTGATTAGAATCGCAAAGCTAATCTTTGAGATGCATCCCATAACCTAGTTGATAAAAGTGATCCCGAACCCTAAATGGGTCAAGAGCAGTCAAAGATAAATCCAACTTATGCAATCATATGCTTTGGATAGATCAATTTTAACAACTACTCCTTTCTTCCCACTCCACTTGAGACCATGGAGAGTTTCCTAGGCCACTACGACCGCTTCATGGATCTTCCTACCATCCAGTAACTCAAATTGTTTCTTTGAGATGTTACTATATAGGATGGGCTTTAACCGAACGTCAATCACCTTTGCTATTACTTTATAGATGCATTTTCAAAGATAAGTGGGTCTGAAGTCTTCAAATGATTTCAGGTCCTCCTTCTTAGGGATAAGGGCCAAAAAATTTGAATTAAATGGTTGGTAGATGGACCCACTGGCCCTAGATTCTTTGACCACCCCTACCATCTCCTCCCCCAGAGTATCGGAAAAATGTTGAAAAAATTCCACAGTCCACCCATCTGGGCCTAGGCTTTGTCTTTCTGCATTTTCTTTAATATCCCCTCCACCTCTTCTTTGGATATAGGTTGCATGATATTTTCGTTTTCCTCCTCCTCCCCATAGCGAGGGAAAAAATGAGCCACTCTGATCACCTCTGCAATAGAAGCTTCAGCTGGAGCTTTGAAGAGGGATTTAAAGAGATTGTTTCCCAGAATGGCTAGCTATTCAAAATATTTTGCTGTTCTCCCTTCCTCCATCTTCATACCCCAGATAATGTTGATGTTCTTCATTCCTTTTGCAAAGTTCTGGAAGAATTTTGAGTTTCCATCCTCAACTGTCAACCAGATTGCTCAACTTTTGAGTCTCCATTTTTCTTCCTTTTCCAACAATATTTTCCTTCGATTGGATTCCCACAACTTGATTCTATCCCTTTTCTCACTAGTGTCATAACCATCTTCCTTCGGCTTTTCAAGCCGATCTAGTTCCTCTCCAATCTTACGAAGGGAATCATCCTCTATTAATATATTCTTTTTTTCCCACTCCAATGAGGCTTTTTTCATTAACTTGAGCTTTTGCATGAAGAGGAAGCCTTTGTCCCTTCCCAGATCATCGACACCCGACCTCCAAGTTGAATGAAATAACTCATTGTAGGATTCATCCTTTAACCAATAATGGTTAAATTTGAAGGGGGGTCCTGGATTCTTATTGGGGCCTATGAGTTCCAGAAGGATAGGTAGGTGATCTGAATCTCCACCTTTCCCAACCCAATGTCTAAATACCATAATTCTTCTCACCAAGTCCTCTTTGAGGAGAAATCGGTCCAGCATCTTTGCCACACGATTGAACCTGATTCCCCTCTACCTCCAAGTTAGACGAGGATTGATCGGATCTATGTATACAAGGCTTATCAAGGCTATCTTGTTCAAGAAAAAAACTGCAAGTGGATCAGCCTGGGTTGAGGGGCCCCATGATTCAGACAACCCTAATGAAAAGTTCAGATCTCCTCCAATCACCAGGTTCAAATTTCTCATTGAGGATTTGGAGAAGAGGGAGTTCCAGAAAGGAACCCTGTCTATATTGGGGCCGTACACATTAAAAATAATTAAGTATGAACAAATATCAAGGGAGTAGACCTCCATTCCAAGAGCTTGATCCATTCCCCAAGAACTTACCACCTTCAATCTTCTATCTCTGCTTCCCCATGCCAAGCCCCCAGACCTTCGTTTAGCATCCAGGGTCTGAAAGGCCAGTGTTTCTTGAAGAATTAGAACATCAAGATCATACAACTTGAATAAATATCTAAGATCTATTTTTTTAGAGCTACTAGCCAGCCCTCGACAGCTGAAAGACAGTATATTCATTTGCAATCAGGGGAGGGGGTTTGCGCTTCTCTAATCACCCTTGACAGGGGAAAGTTGTTTCCCATTAGCTATGTCGATTTCGGCTCGTAACTAGCCTTTGGAGAGATTCGACTTCCTACCTATGGCTTTGCGAGGACCAACCACTATGGTATGAGGGCCCAAACCCCCCACAACATCCCATGGTGGAGGTTTATTTTCCCTGGGTTTGAGATTGTAATGGGGCTTCTAAGGGGAGGAGACCATGAAAGAGGGAACTTCAGGAATAGATACTATAGGGGGGGGAAATGGATCTCAGGGTTTGCAGTGATTATACTATCCAAGGCCTCTGTTATAGATTCATCATGAAATACATCCACTATGGCAGTCCTGGAGGGACCAGGCCCTGACAGAGAGCATAACGATGAATTCAAATGAGAAAGAAGACAGGGGATAGGGTCCAGAATATTAGCCTCTGCCTGAGGTGAAGATGTGCCATATCCAACCTCCCCAGAGGGTGGACAAGCCAATACTTCTGACAGGGAGGGGTCAACATTGTTGACGGTGTCTATTTGCATGTCCTGAGGCTCCTCTGTTACCTGTTGCACTTTTTCTCCTTCCACTCCTTCCATTGTGTCTACTCCCTCTTCGATGATATTCACCTTTTCGTTATTTTTCCTTGCTGCCCCTGTCTCATTTCTCTATTTCCTTTGACGTCTGTATCCTGAGGGGCACTCCTTTTCCATATGCCCATATGTGTGACAACGGTGACACCTGAAAGGCATCTGCTCATAGTCGATCATCTGTGTATAGGATAAATCCTTATACTTCAAGTTAATTTCTTCTTCTAGAACTTCCTTGGGATTTAAAGAAACAAGGATCCTTGTGGAGATTTTATCCATCGTATGTTGGAAAGACGAATCAAATTCTAGAAATGGCCCCAGGGAATTCCCAATGGCCCTAAACACTGAATCCATCCAGAAAGGGATCAACAAACCTGGAAGCTTGACCCAAACCAGGGTCTCCTCCACCTTTTCTCTCTATGAATCGAATAAAGGATTCCATTTTTAAAAAATAATTGGGCTCTTACCAAAGCTCTAGTTCCGACTCAAGACCCATTCCAACGATTCCTTCTTATTAATTTTGATCATGAACCAACCACGTGCAAGGGTGGAAACTTAAACCTGTCTCTCCAGAGCATCTGGATATAATTGGCCGAATATTTTTTCCCCTTTTCCCTGCCTACTAAAATGGTTTTAGCCGCCTCCATCACTTCGTCAATTTGAATATCCACTCCTAGCACCAGGCTCGGATTTGACTCCTTTCTCCTTATTAGCTTAGTTTTCTTTCTCTTACCTCCTCTAACCCTGTTCCCTCCACCTTCCTCGCTCCCCGGAGTGATGCTTGTTTCATTGAGACTTTCTGGAATGAGCGGCCGAGACTGCCCAGTCTCTGAGCTTGTGTTTTTTGGATCTTGTGGGGATTTTCCACCCAAACCCTTTCTATCCCCAATGCATGTCATGTCCACCTCCTCTCTCCTCGCCCCATAGGCCCTTCCCTGATCCTTTCCCTGATCTGGCAACACTGATAGCCCGAGCTGGTTATTTCTTGTTTCCCCAAATGATATCAGGTTTTTCAGGATCCCCTTATCCTTTTCCAGCCAAGTTTCCTCTACCTCGACGCCCAAACTTGGGTAATGAGGCTCATTCAGAACCCTATCCTTCGGCTAAGACTAATTTTTACATGCACTAGCGCATTCTAGCCTAAACCCCCTAACTGGTTCCGATTACCCTTTTGACTCAACTAGAAAAGAGTTTAGAGCTTCATTCCCTTTGAATCCACAGCTAGCCACAATATCCTCGAGACCTTTAGAAAAAATAGGGTTTTTGAGACCGCAGGATGTGAATGTACTTACTTGAAAGCCTTTCGGCTACTCCGTCAATGTCTCTGACAAAGAGGGGATGTGGTTTTGCTGCAAATCTAGGCTTCTGTCCACTGACCAAACTCCATGACTCGAGTAGTAAAATATTTCTTCCAGTAGACCAAGGCCCTTGCCTTTACCCCAAGCCTCGCCCGAGCCTCATGATTTTGTTCCTGCAAGCCCGCCAGGAAGTATATGCCTCTCAATATTCTTCTTCAAAATGTCCAAACCCCAGACCGTTAAGATGTCGCCTAGCTCGGGAACGAGATCCATCGATTCCCATTCTCTAACCATGGTTATTTCCACTATTCAAGGAAGAAAAAAACTCGGAAACGAAAAACCCTACCAATCACTAGAGGCGTGTGCAATGTTCTCTGTAAGGCAGCAAGGTTAGGGTCAAGAAAATGCTTAAACCCCATCCTCCCGAAACCCTAAAGCTACGATGCCGCCTTCACCTTGCCCGAGGCACACCGCATGGTGTCCTGTGCAGCCCAGGTGGCCACCTTACTCTAACGACCTTGGCCAGTCACCGCAGACCCTGAACCACCCAGTGGCTAGGTCTGATTGACCGATAGAACCTGTGTTCGAACCTACTCGCCATCCTTAGGGTTTGTTTCTTTCGCTGTCGTAGCTCCAGGATACGCAACCAACTCCAACGAGTAGTGTTTTATGAACCCATTGGCATTGAATTATTCAATGTTTATCCCAAATGTAGGAGAAGATTTGAGAAAGCAGGTTGGATGACATTCTTGGAAATTTTTCAGGGGTATGAAATTGAAGTGACAAATAATTTGCAAGGTCATTTAATGGATTCAAGGTGTGAATTGAAGATGTGCAACTCAATAATATAATCCTCCATTGTAAAGGCTATACAAAAGTTAACTATAGATGGTGAAAATTGGTTCAAAAAATAGAAGATAAAGTGCGAATTATGGAAGAATTTTTGGTAAACCTAGACATGGTTGCAAAGTGGCACAAGGGAATTTATGTAAGAACATTTAAAAAGAAATGGAGAGATATCCTAGTCTTCCTTTAGAAGTACATCACTTGTGAAGGTAGGCATGGTTTAGTTTTATTTTATCATATATGTCTACTTATTCATTTTTAGAAAGGTAATGAGATCATCCTATCATATTATCGACCTAATAGTCTGAAGAAAATGGCCTTCACAATTCAACTGAATTCAAGAAATATATATAGGAGGTTATATCATTGTGGGGCTGGTTAATATTATAGATGAGGCTACACTACATCAACAAGATGACAATTGGGAGGCATTCCTCATAAGGAATCACTTCAAAGAAGTTCCCAAGGTTCCTCGTGAAATATAGGTTAGAGGATCAAAGAGGACACTAACCAAACTTATAGTTTTAGAGACATAAATTTCAATCCATGAGCTTGAGCTTATATTTTTCAATGAGGAAGAAAGAAGTAAGGTTAGGGTTTCAAACCCTAAGCCACAAAATTTAAAATACATATATAAAATAAAAATCAAGAATCAAGAAAAAAGAAACAATGGAATTGGAGAAAAATGTAAAATAAGCAAAGAAAAGGAAAACCCTTGTACAAAATTCCAAGTGCAGTAAAAATAAGAAGACCACAAAAATTATAAATGAATATCAAAGGGCCTAAAACACGACTAAGAATTTGAGAAAAAAAGGTAACAATGGGATTCCAGAGCAGAAACTATCAAATTTAATGAATCTTATGAAGAAAGCAATGACCCACAACATAAGGAGATTCCTTCAAAAGTCAACAAAAATATACAAAAAGTCTTTGTGTCATCATTTGAATTTTCAGAATAAATTTAAAGTCTATGGAATGATATGATTAGAAAAAGAAATAGTGGAAAAGTTAAAAGAGGAAATAATGGATTTAGAAGTTTTGCAATGTCATATCAAGAATGAGAATGAAGTCTTGAAATTTTAGAACTGAAAGATGTTGAAGAGGATGCAATATCGGTACAGGAAGAATCAAAATCTTTAGAAATCCAACAAAAAACTTCATTCAAAAATTATAAATTTAAAGTCCATGGTTCTACTGAGAAAACCAAGATGGTCCATTTCAATGAAAAAGCAGACAACCTCAAGTAGTAACTTGGGAATTTTGATCCAAGCTATAAAGAATATGGTGAGAATATGGTATAGGAGAAGACTTAAAAAATTTGCAATTTTTGTCTATTCATGGGGACATGCAATATCCTTAGTGTGGGGCAATGTTGAACTCTACGATTAAACTATTTTTGTCACATTTTTTCTATTTAGTATGCCTATCAAATTCTTAGAAGCCTACACTATTTACTATTTCACACTCCATTTCCATCATTCTGATATAAAATCATGTCCCAAGCTACAAGAGTTAGATATCAAAGATATCCAAGGAAAAATGTCCAACTTTTTATATTTTCATGCATTCTTAAGGAAACAATTTAATTGTTGTAGCTACAGAAATAGAGCCATTATGTATCTAGCCTATAAAACTTTTTATATTTTCATGCATTCTTAAGGAAATAATTTAATCGTTGTAGCTACAGAAATAGAGCCATTATGTATCTAGCCTATAATTCTATAGTCAAGTCAGAGGTCTATACGAGTGCAAACATGATACAACAAAAACACAACTTGGAGGATGTGGCAAAAGATAAGCGTAAGTTCTTCCAACCGTCCAATTCAACCTAGCACTTTCCAAATAATCACATAGGCAAATTCAAAGGAAAATTCAACGCGGTGGAAAAGTTTGGCAGAGTACGCAAATCAAGGATGGGTTGATGACACAGGTTGCAAATCACCTCAAGGAAAATTAAACCATATTTGATGATTATATTCCACATGAGAAATTTACGCATTTTAAAATGAATTTATTAATACATGGACACAACCCCTCGTCTTACGATTTCATAAAATCTGATGACCATTATTTTAGCAGAACTTTTATATAATCCTACACAAGAAATCTCTAAATATTTGTATTCAATTTGTATAAATGAAAATCTCTAAATATTGATATTCAATTTGTATAAATGCTCATCATGGGAACAATAGAAAACAATCAATTCTTGTTATGTAGAAACACTGAGATATTTTAATATAAACTCTGTTGTTAGCATATTAATTTCATGTGTGATTACATTCCATGAATGATTTCATAGTGTAGCTCTTTAACAGTTTCATAGGAAATATGAATTCCCTAGCAACGGGCAACCAAACTAAGAGGCCCCGCTTGTGTAAGGTAATTGTTTTTCTTTTCTTTTTAATTTTAATCGGTTAGTTTAATTAAGTGTTTTCAATGTTTTTTTAATTTCAATTGATTTGAACGTGTGTTCTTGATATCTTTTATTTACAGTCTAAATGTGATGTGTTAGTGGTGTGTTAGCACAGTGTGTGCTACACAATAAGAACCATTTAATTGAAGATATTTTTATCTTCAATTTCAGTTTCTGGGAGTTTGTGGTTGTTTCATGGTAAATCTTTACATGGCTTTGAGGGTTTAATGATTGTTTATAAGCATGATTATGTTGAAGATAGTTTAATTTTAGTTATTATCATAGTTAAATTTTGGTTTTCAATACTTAATAGTAAGCAATTTGTAAATGATTTTCAATTTATAGAATTTGAGGCTAGACCCTACATATATTGTGCATTACACTTCAAAAGTTTAACAACCTGGATTAATCAATTAAATGTAATGAAGTTCTAGTTCGAAAGAGTTGACTGATAATGATCTCTCTACAATTGTGGCATAATCAATTGGTCTCCAGCATGACCATTATAGTTGTTGGTTGAACATCAAACCTTAATGTGTAGAAATGACGATGAAATCTAGCCTACATTAACAAATTGATGGCCTTCAATATTATATTGACATGCAAAACACAGATCCTCTTTCTCCAACAATGAAATTAGTATTGTGGCACAAAAATTTCTTGGTCTCAATGTAATAGTGTCCCCTCAGGAGTGGGGATCTCGGTTGGGTGATGATAACCTTCTTTAAGATACTTAACATGTTAGTTTTTCAATGTTGCCAAATTTTGTATGTTTTTTGCCGTCTATATGCATATAGAAATAGTGGCTTCGATATAAAAGAACTCAACAATTTTGACATAATGGGCATTCCAAAATGGGATAAAAATTTAAACCAACATATGGAATTTTCCCCTCTTTTGATGTATTTGTTGTGTACATAACACAAATTTTTAGTAATATAAAAGTTCTCATTTTAGTTAAAAATAAATTAATTATTAATTAATTATTTTAACCTTTTGTGATTAATAATTATTAACTAATAACTAGCTTCAATCTATTACTTAGGTCTAACTTTGATGGTTATGAGAAGTATTTATCTTCTCCAACCAAGTTCAAATCTCGTTTGTGACATTTTTCCCCTCCTAAATAGAATGGGGTTTGAAAGGTATGAACAATCTCACTCTCACTCAAATGTTTAAGAATGAAATGAAATCTTCCCAACATATTTTTTTCCCCAAAGGTAACTCAATCAGTTACCATTATTGTTAAGAAATTTCCTATAATCCAACACACTTTGTAGATATATAGTTCAATTCCCATGAGGTTAGGCATATATTACTTTACACGGGGTACCATATTTTAAATGGAGAAAATACCCCAAAAATTTCTGAAAAATTATTTCCCAAAACAATACAAATCTAACTTTTCAATATTTATTACTTTTTTTTTTCTAGATACCCCAAGAAACAATCAAAGGTAGAGCTTTAATATGTTAAATTTCCAACCATTTTTTTATGGCTTCTTCCATAGAGGCTATTTCCTGGGTGCAGGATGGCCTTGTAGGAAAATTATATCCAAACCACCAAGGACTCCTTTGGAAAGAAAATTTACACAGAGGCCTAAGCCTTGAATCAACCCCCATGCAATCTTTTCTACCATGCTATTGATAAAGACAAAAAAATTTCAAACCTCATCCCCCCAAGACATTTGGCGATATAAATATTTCTCCAAGAAGCCAAGATTAGGAAATTTTTGTCTTCAAAACCAAACCAAAGAAATCTAAATAAAATTTGTTTTATTTCTCCTGGGATTCCCTTGAGAACCAAGGCTAGAGTGATCCAATAAACTATAATGACTTCCAATACTACCTTAACCTGAACCAACCTTCCTCCGTACCTTCTTTCCACTTCGGCTAGTAGCCACTATTAGTTTTTTTATGGTAGTCATTTGGTTTGAGAGTGAAACCTAGGTATTGCAGCTACGATCCTAAATAATTTGCATGGATGTCTAATAGCTTAGATAATATATAGTTTTTTCTTGATCCAACAATCCACGTATGAATAATAAGGACTTATCCTTGTTGATTTTCATCTATGTGGTTTTGCAGAACATCAGTAGAAGTTCCTTCAACTATTATATATAGTGAAAATTCCCTTAACATAAGATTAAGATATCATCCATGAAGATAATTTGAGAGAGGGAGAAAGAGAGGCTAATCATTATAATTTTCGTATTTTAGTATGAGACTGCATAATGTATCAGTTTACCGAGTCCTTTCACAACCAATTGGAATAGAAGTGGGTAGAGAGGGAATCCATGCTTGATTCCCTTTCAGATTTAAAGAAGGTAGTAACAGAACCATTGATCAATATAGAGAAAAATAATTTGATATGATACAGCTTAAAACCCAAGTCACAAATGAGTGGTCAAATCATAGGTGAATTAGTATTAGCCTGATCTATAACCAACTTACTCGGTCAAATGCTTTGAAAATATCCACCTTGAGGGTGATTTCTTTTTGTTTACATGTGCAGATAGAATGCAAACCTTCCTAGGCAAGTCTAATAGCTTCATTGATTTGTCTTCCTTTAATAAAATTAAATTTTTCCAAGGAGATGGTATCAAAGAGAAAATATTTCAACCTCTCAGAATACAATGTTCCAAGGAGATGTTATTAAAGAGAAAATCTTTCATCCCTTGAGCAATCAATTTTGTGATTATTTTGTAGATGTTTTTACGGAGTGAGATGGACCTAAAGTGGTCAAAGGAATGGGAGTTATCTGACTTTGGAATTGAGGTGATAAAGTCGAATTCAAGGATACCAAGACTTTTTCCAGAGGGTATGGTGTACTCAATCACCTTTAGAAAAAAAAATTGTCAAAAATTTGAATCATCCTAAATAAAATTCAACAAGAAACCCATCAATACTAGAGCTCTTATCCTTCTGAAAACTACAGACTCCATTCATTTTTTTCCTTGGTTACTACAACCATTATCTAGTTGTTTATTTCTTGGTCAATGAAACTAGAAAAAATATATGAAATTTGAAATAATATGCCCCCATGAGGGGCATATATGGGGTGTTATAGGCTATTTTGTCACATCTGGTCAATAGGCATTCAAACAAGATCACTCACATCCTTTGAACACTTTTCCATCCTCCCTACACAAAGCCCTAAGCATGACTCTCTCAAATCCCTGATTTTTGTCTAAAATTTCTTCATTTCAGTGATTTTTAGGTCCAATGCACCCTAGCCCTTCATTTCCTAGCATTCACCAGCAGGTTTTCCCTCTGACCTGCGTTGATCACCCGTAGGTTGCCCCTTGTTGGGGGTGCATTGATTCTAGAAATTTAGGTAAAATAAAAATAATCTCGAACCTTCCTCATCCATAATATTATAGGAGTTTTTATAACTATTTACCTCATATGAAAGTCTCGAACCCTATCCTATCCTACCTTGGAGATTTCACCCCTTATCCCCTGAGCTCATCCTCTGATCAAGAGTGGATCACAAGCCTATATTGGTAAATGGATAAGAAATCTCAACTTACCATCCTCTTCTATATATTTGTGACCATCCACAAGATAGAGGTTTGATTTTGGAGATAGATTCTACCCTCACACTACTATTATGAGAGTCATTATTCCATGCATTAGGGTGACATTGAGCTACACTTTGTGGCAAGGAAGGAACAATTCAACTTGGAGAAGCTCTTATATAAGACCAACTCCTTTATCTAGTTGTAACTCAGCCTATTTCTATTAATGCAAAGAGTTCATTGTTTTCCTATATGTGATGTTGTGATTTCATGTATTTCAATGCCATTTTGATCCATTGAATAACGTGATTAGATGATGCTCCATAGATGTTGTAGATCGTTGGCTTCTGTTGTTTGATTGTGTAGGTTATAATTATAGTGATTAGAGCTAGGATTAGAGCGCACAAGCCAAGAGAGGAGTGAAGCATATGGAAGATTCCATGTAGGCTTCGTCCCATTGTCTATTTACTTTAAGGAAAACATTATCTTATTTTTCCTTTTTTTGTTCTATACCAGGCCATCAATTCTAGGGAAGATAATTTTGTTCACAGTCATAGATTCTACATAAAAAATTGGAAACCATACTAGGGAATGGTGTATTCTCTTGGTGGTTTCCTTGTCCTTAGTTCTTGTTCTACCTCTTATTCAGACCTTCACTGTCTTACTGAGTCAAGCACAGACCTAGAAATACCTATCATTTATTTTCAATTGCAACTTTTGTGTCAGAACCTTGCATCCCATAATTATTGCACCATTTGGTCTAGAGATAGAGAGTTTCACTACAAATGATCATTCTTTGAGTTTGCGTTGCATAGAACTGGTTCCCCATGCATCTGTGTTGGCCCCTACTCATGCACACATTTTCTTTTTTCTTGATTTTCTCTCTACCTAGCTTTGTTCTAGCTACTCTTCCTTGAGTCGTTGATTGTTTTATGTTCTCTCTGAAGCCTCCATTGGTTTGGTTTCGGTTTTTGAGTACCTTTGGTAAGGATTTGTTTATATTTTCCTTTTTTCTTATTATTAGTTCATTAGAATTTTTTATTTTTTTTTAATCATTGAGTGCTTGAATGAATTGTGTTTTAGTCATTGCTCTGAAAATTTTGATTTATTCAGTGCTTAGACATGCATCCTAGTTTTCATCATATTTGAAAATTAAGTGAAATTGAAAAGAAAAATATCTTTGCATTGGAACATAGGGTTTTGTCTGTGGATCAAAATTGGAATAATTTCATTAAAATGGAATTGCACTTAGCATCTTGTTTCCTACATTTTGTATGCTACATGTTCTTTGTCTTTTCCCTCCTTTAGATAGATTTTCATTGAAAGTGAAAGATTCAATTTCTTCATGCTAGCTTGCATTTTAGGGAATTTAGGAGAAACTCGTGGTGAGCCCTAAAACTGAAACTTAATCTAAGTTAAACATTAAAATTTAGTGAATCAACCTAAAGAGCATTTGTAACATTAACACAAACATTTAGAGGTCTAGGCTAGATACGTGTTATAGAGTCGTTAAATGTAGGAGTTGTCATTGTTTGCTAGCATTGTATCCCCAATATGATATCCCATTCCATGTACGTAAGTGTATAGGATTATTCTCTGCGTACCTTTGGGTATATTGTATGGTGCTCCACGCATGATAAGTATATGGGAATGATCTCATCGAACAATTACACATTAGAAAACACTACTATGGACTACACTTCCACATACTATCAAGTATATTTTTGAAGTACACCATAGGTTTTTATTCTCACCATAGGTAACTGAGTTGATCGCCTTGAATACCATGATACATGAAACACAACATTCGGGGATATTTTCTACTCGTACATAAATCCTTGGTTCTTGAAGGTTGTATATTGCAGCTCACAGTTGCTTTGTAATCCTTATATGCCTAGTTTCCCCTTTGTTTTATTTTATGTATTTAATTTCTAAAAGAAATCAACTGACCGTGCAATAACATCCTCATAATGGAATAAATCCTTGGTGGATATTAGGTTGAGACTAATGGCAACCGTTCTCGAGTCCATCAGTCAAGGAAACCCCTCTAACGGGAATCGTGGTCCTTTTCCTCCTTTTGGAAATATTGGTGCTGCTTATATGGAAAATTTGTCTCTTCCTGTAATTACCATTGGTTTTCCAGTTTGGTTGTTTTTGACCCCTATGGTTTTGAATTTCCAAACTACTCCTCAACCAATTTCTCCTCTACCTAAACAAAATCAACTTAAATTTGATCCTATTGCTGACCTTTTTCCTTATTCATTTTTTCAGTCTTCTTCCTCTTCGTTTGGTGAAAGCCTCAAAGTTATTAACCAGGTGGATAAGAAGAATACGAAAAGGAAGATTAAGAAGAGTAAAAATAAGTAGGGGCCAACCAGGCAACCATTGATACCCATGCAACTAGTATGGATAAACCTTCCAATCAACCCCGCAAAGTTAAATTCCCTTGCATGTTATGTAGGGGTGACCACCTTCTTAGAAATTTTCCTGGTATTCCCAAGATATTAGAAGTGTGGTCTACAAGCTCACATTATCCTTTGCCATCATCCTCTGGAGATCATGTTAGTGATAAACCATCACCTAGTGATAGTAAGGTCCATGGGAAAAAGGGTAAAGTCAAATTTCCCTGTAAGATATGTGAAATGAATCATCTTATTCACCTTTGTCCTTATATGAATGAAGCCTCAAAATTGTTAGAAAACCTTACAGCTTCTCAGCCTCGTCTTCCAGCTAGTTATCAAAATATTTTTCCCAATACTTCACTAGTTGATAAAGTGAATGATCATAATATGAATCCATTAAATCCCACTATATTTGAAAGTGAATCCCATGATTTTTTCCCCTACCATCCATTGGTTGAGAAAACATTGACTCGATTCCACTTTCAGTTGATCATACCTTTCCTATAGAGAGTGAGTCTCATACCACTCTGGTTCTTATCATTTCTTTAGGTTCCAATGAACTAGGGGTAAATCCTCCCGTTCCAACAGTATAGGGGGGAAATCATCCCATTCCCATGACACTCAGGTAAAATCCTCTCGTTCCCAAAATACAGTGGAACAATTCTTCCATTCCCATAATGCAAGGGGAAGTTCTCTCGTTCCCACGACACCCCATCCAAGTAGTATGGTCACTTCCTTTGATTGGAGTCGATTGGCAGGATATCGTCTTCCTCCTTATGTGCCCTTCCAGATCATAGTACAGGCTTATAATATGCCTGTACTTTTCACAGTCATAGAAGAAGTCACGTCTGTTACTATTTGTCCTCAACTGCTTGGAAATATTTTGGTTGTTTGTAGCTTGTGCCTGTTACCCAAAATATGTTGGATTTTAACAAAGGAACCAACCAACCACTAGGGATCCTTCCTCAGTTGCCTATTAATTTGGGAGGAAATATTTTCTATATCAATGTGATCCTATTCCAAGGCCCTTTGGATTTTAATTTACTCCTTAGGCATGACTATTTTTATGTCATGGGAGCTTTTGTTTCTTCACTCTTTCATGTGATTTGTTTCCCGCATGAAGGAAGAATCGTGACCATTGACAAGCATTAATTTTTTGGTCCTAATGTGACTCCCTATCAACTAGAATCCCTAAATGGTCCTTATATGCAAGTGGTATCTCCCCCACCAAAAATTAATGATGTGGCAACATGTTCCATGCCTAGGTCTTTTGATGATCTAGTAGGTGATGTAGTGCATCAGTTACTGGGGGAATTGTAGTCTAATATTTCCATTGGATCCTTTGATACCTTACATAGTGTTTTTCTCCCATATGATGATAACCTCTTGGAATCCATGACCTTCTGAAGGTCATGATCAAGGTTTTCAGAGTAAATTTCCTTTTCTTATGT
This sequence comes from Pinus albicaulis, assembly GCA_034641835.2. NCBI lineage: Eukaryota > Viridiplantae > Streptophyta > Pinopsida > Pinales > Pinaceae > Pinus > Pinus albicaulis. The sequence goes on from CM076584.1 coordinate 1,430,513,315, forward strand.
CAAGCTCCTTAAAAAATGAAACAATATTTTCGGAGTAGAGTTCCTTATCTTGTGTCAAGCTTGTTAAAAAATGAAACAAGGTACTTTGAACATAGTTCCTTTCCCTGTTTCAAGCTGATTAAAAAATGAAACATATCCCCTTCAAATTCAAGTATTTGATTAGATCTCGTAAATTCTCAGTCGAGTCTTTCACTTGATCTCATAAATAAGCCTTCATTCCATCCATTTGTTAATAATTGGTATTCTACTTAGGTGAATGAAATGAAGATTTGGGGCCATGCACCTCGAATTGAGTCATTATGTTAGGGGAATGAAAACTTATTTCAAGCATAGTTTGTCTCCGTTTCAAGCTTGTGTAAAAATGAAACCACTCTCAAGCATAGTTTTTATCATGTTCCAAGCTTGTGAAAAAATGAAACCATCTTCAAGTATTCTCAGGCATAGTTTCCACATGTTTCAATATTGTGTAAAAATGAAACCATTTTCATCCTTTATCTCGTGATTGGCATTTTTATGAGCCCATTTTTTCCAGATGAGCCTTGGTTTTCTCATTCCATCGTCACCATTTTCTTGGTCGATCATATGCATTCACTTGGTTGTTTTTCCCTTTCCTGAGGAACCACTGCGATGAGTGGTATTATTAGCAAGCCTCTTCCCCTATATGTGTTTTGAGAAGTTCCATCATGACTGTAACCAACTGCTACCATTTCTACCACTTGTTCCTCTAGGAGGAGTCATCTTTCAGCTCTTTTCAGACTCCCAAAATATGAAGATATTGTCGAGCACTTTTCTTTTAGAACTCATTAAATTAAATGAAAATATGTCTACTCAGTATAAGTTTAACCCTCTTTTGGACTGAGATAGACTATTTACAAAATAGGAATACCTTATTCGATCATGGATAAGAGGTTCTCTTGGGTATTGTTTTCTACCTTTTTCGTACTAAAGGGACTATCTATGAAAAGGAAACTTTGGAGTTTTATTTTTTGCCTCATTTTCAAACTCTATAAACTTGAAAAATCTGTCGAGTTTTACCTCCATTGGAATCATAAAAACATCTAACAACGATGGACTCGTCGAACATGAAGATACTGAACCACTCTTTCTCAGGGTTCGTTGAACATACTCAGAGGGATTCATCTGAAGGTTGAACTTACAGATCAAGCATATGTTACCCTCCTCATGCTTGTTAAAAAATAAAGAGGTACATACTAGTATGGTTCGGGAAATTGGGAAAATGGGGTAATCCACCTATTAATGGCAGTGAGTCGCTCTTAAACATGACACTCTTCCAATTCCTTTCCGTGGTTTTTGGGTTGGGAAATATATATGTCTTTTGGTTCATCATACCTTTTCAAATCCTCCATTTTTTGTTTGGGTCAATTCTGCCAACTCCATTCAGTGTCTTTGATATGCTCAAAAGAAGTCATTTATTTGATATCTGCTAAAATACTCTTAAGCCTTCATTCCATGTTTGTCGTTCCTAATATTGGTTTGTATCCTCATCATTCTGTCTCAAATCATGATACATGTTTTTTGTCATTGATGGGGGGGTACATCAAGTCCCTCCTGCAATAGGTCACTTCTTGTCGACATCAACTCATTATCCAGGAAGTTGACTTAGAAACAACCCTTCGGTACAATTTTGTGTTTGCATACATCAATGAAAATTTTCCTCACTCTCAGTGAGAGGTTTACATCAATGGCCTTCGACCAAAATATTATTTGTGGTGTTCAACTTCAACTCTTTCATTCACACCATACAGATTTTAATGTAGTACCTTGAGATCCATTAACATCATCGGTGGTTTCTCTCATGTCTGTTAACGACTTACATCATTGGTTAGCAATTAGATGGTGTCTATCATGGTTTAACTTAGCTCATTTATTCACATGGCTATACTCATACATTTAATGATCGTGAAAACAAGATAGAAGACCCTAGATCTATTTTCATCCATTCGAGATGTGATTCTAGGATTAGTAACAAATCACAAAGTATGATGGCTATGATAATACAAACAATCATCCACTCATATATCCACCATTTGTAATCACTGGACGTGTATTTTTTATCATTGTACATGTAATTTTAGCTTATGTGGTGAGTATGGGTATGCCTCCTTAGCAAAGAAGTCATGATTTAAATGTATTATAACAGAAGATGATCTCGTCGATTGTTCTTGATCATGAATTGTCACAAGATAAAGTGCTTCAGTCATCAGTTGTCATCTTTCACTTTCTGCTTTCAGGGGGAATATTTTATAGCAATTTTGTCACATATGGTCAATATGATTTCAAACGGGATCATTGACATCCTTTGAACACTTTTTCATCCTCCCTACACAAATCCCTAAGCATGAATCTCTCAAATCCCCCAGTTTTTGCCTGAAACTCATTAATTTCAATGATTTTTATTTCCAATACACCCTAACCATTTATTGGAGAGCATTCACCAGCAGGTTGGATCTCTTTGGACTTGCATTTATCACCAGTAGGTTTCCCTTTACTAGGGGTGCGTTGATTCTAGAAATTTAGGAAAAATAAAAGAAACTTGAAGCTTCCTCTTCCATAAGCTTCCAAGAGTTATTATAACTAAGTTACCTTGGATGAAAGTCTTGAATACTATCTTTTCCTACCTTAGAGACTTCACCCCTTATCCCTTGATCTCATCCTCCCATCAAGAGTGGATCTCAGGCCTATATTGGTAAATGGATAAGAACTCCCAAGTTACCATCCTCTTCTATATATTTGTGACCATCCACAAGCTAGAGGTTGGATTTTGGAGATAGATTCTACCCTCATGTTGTTGATGTGAGAGACATTATTCCATGCATTAGGGTGACATAGAGGTACACTTTGTGGAAAGGAAGGTACAATTCAACTTAGAGGAGTTATTCTACAAGATCAACTCCTATATTTCATTGTAACTCACTCCATTTCTATTAATACAAAGATTTCATTTTTTTCCCATATGTGATTTTGTGATTTAATGTATTTCAATGCCATGTTGATCCATTGAATAAGGTGATTAGATGATTTTACATAGATTTCGTAGATCGTTGGCTTGTGTTGTTTGATTGTGCAGGTTCTAATTATAGCGATCATAGCTAGGATTGGAGCATACAAGCCAAGAGAGGAGCGGATAATACGATGGATTCTAGGAAAGATTCATCCCATTGTCTATTTACTTTAAGGAAAACATTATCTTCGTTTTCCTTCTGTTGTTCTAGACTAGGCCATCAATTCTAGGTAAGATACTTATGTCTGCATTCGTATATTCTGCATAACAAATTGGCGACCATACTGGGGAATGGTGGTTTCCCTTGGTGCTTTCCTTGTCCTTAGTGCTTGTTCTACCTCTTCTTCAGACCTTCAACATCTTACTCAGTCAAGAACAGACCTAGGAAGACCTATAATTGAGCTTTAATTGCAATTTTTGTGTTGGAACCTTGCATCCCATGATCAAAACACCCTTTGATCTAGAGACAGAGCATTGCACTGCACCTGAGACTTCTTTGTGCTTGTGTTTCATAGCACAGGTGCCCCATGCACTTGTGTTGGCCCCTGTTCATGCACAAAATTTCTTTTGTCTTGATTTTCTCTTTGTCCAACTTTGTTCCAGTTGCTCTTCCTTGAGTCTTTCAGTGTTTTTTTGTCTCTCTAAAGCCTCCATTGGTTTTGTTTTGGTTTTTGAGTGCCTTTGGTAAGGATTTTCTTAGATTTTACTTTATTCTAATCATTAGGTCATTAGAGAACTGATTTTTTTTTCATTGAGTGATTGAATGAATTTTTGTTTTAGTCATCCTTCTGAAAATTTTGATTTAATCAGTGATTAAACATGCATCTTAGTTTTCATCATATTTGAAAATTAAGTGAAATTGAAAAAAAAAATCTCTTTGCATTGGCATATAAGGTTTTTTGTGTGCATAAAAATTGGAATAGTTGCACTAAAAGGGAATTTCACTTAGCATATTGTTTGCTGCATTTTGTATGATGCATTTTATATAGATTTTCATTGAAAGTGAAAGATTAGATTTCTTCACGCTAGCTTGCATTTTAGGGAATTCAGGTGAAACTCGTGGTGAGCCCTAAAACTGAAATTGAATCAAAGATAAAAATTAAAATTTATTGAATCGACCTAAGGAGAATTTCTAACATTAACACAAACATTTAGAGGTCTTGGATAGAGACGTTTTCTGGCATCATTAAACGTAGGAATTGTCATTGTTTTCTATTGTTGTATCCCGGGGATGATATCCTATTCCACATAAGTAAGTGTATATAATCGTTCTTCACGTACCTTTCGGTATATTGGATGGAGCTCCACGCATGATAAGTATATGCGAACACTCTCATTGAATGGTTACACATTGGATAACACCACTACAAACTGCACTTCCATGTACCGTCGAGTATATTTTGTAAGTTCACCATAGGTTTCTATCCTCGCCATGGGTAACCAAGTTGGTTGCCTTGTATACCGTGATACACCGAAAATAACATTCAAAGAGATTTCATACCCGTACGTAAATCGTTGGTTCTCCAAGATTGTATATTCCAATTCACAGTTGCTTGGTAATCCTTATCTTCCTAGTTCCCCCTTTTTTGTGTCTTTAATTTCTAAAATCAATTATTTGACCACAGAATAACATCCTCACAGTGGAACAAATCCTTATTGGATATTAGGTTGAGACTAATGGAAACCGTTCTCGAGTCGACCATTCAAGGAAACACCTTTGATGGGAACCATGGTATGTTTCCTCCTTTTGGAAATATTGGTGCTCCTTATATGGCAACATTGTCTCTTCTTGTATTTATCATTGGTTTTCCAGTTTGGTTTTTTTTTACCCCTATGGTTTTGAATGTCCAAACTGCTCCTCAACCAAGTTCTCCTCCACCTGAACCACATCAACTTCAATTTGATCATAAAGTTGACCCTTTTCCTTCTTTGTTTGTTCAATATTCTTCCTCTTCTTCCTCTTTGTCTGGTGAAAGCCTCAAATTTAATAACTGTGTGCATAAGAAGAAGAATAAAATGAATATTAAGAAGAAGCAAAATAAGCAGGGGTGCAACCAAGCAACCATTGCTACCCATGCAACTAGTATGGAAAAATCTTCCAATCAACCCTGCAAAGTTAAATTCCCTTGCGTGTTATGTAAGGGTGACCACCTTCTTAGAGTTTTTCCTGGTATTCCCAAGGTATTAAAAGTGTGGTCTATAGGCTCACATCAGCCTTTGTCATCAACGTCTGAAGATCATGCTGGTGATAAACCATCACCTAGTGATAGTAAGATCCATGGGAAAAAGTGTAAATTCAAATTTACATGTAATTTATGTGAAAAAAAATCATCATATTCACCTTTTTCCTTATATGGATGAAGCCTAAAAATTGTTGGAAAACCTTACCGCTTCTCAACCTCGTCTTCCAGCTAGTTATCGAAAGTTTTCTCCTAGTCCTTCATTAGTTTATAAATTGATTGATCAAAATCTAAATCTAGTAAATCACACTCTCTCTGAACGTGAATCCCATGAGTCTATTCTTGACCATCCATTGGATGATACAATGGTTGAATCGATTCCACATTTATTTGATCATAACTTTCCAGTAGAGAGTGATTCTCATACTGCTCAGGTTCTTCTCATTTCTTCAGGTTCGAATGAACTAGGGGGAAATCCTCTCGTTCCAACAGTATAGGGGAAAAATCCTCCCATTCCCATGGAAGTGGATGGAAATCTTCTCATTCCCCCAATACTAGGGAACAATTTTCCCATTTCGATAATGCAAGGGGGAATTTCTCTTGTTCCCACGTCACCCCCTCCAAGTAGTATGGTCACTTCCTTTGATTGGATTCGACTAGCATGATATCGTCTTCCTCCTTACATGCCCTTCCAGATCATAGTACAGGATTATAATATACTTGTACCTTTCACAACCATAGACAAGGGCACATCTGTTATTATTTTTTTCCTCAACTGCTTGGAAAGCTTTTGTTTCTCTGCAGCTTGTGCTTGTTACCCAAAATATGTTGGATTTTAACATAGGAACCAATCAACCATTAAGGATCCTTCCTCATTTTATTATTACTTTGGGAGGAAATATTTTCTATATCAATGTTATGGTAGTCCAAGGCCCTTTGGATTTAATTTACTTGTTGGGCATGACTATGTTTATGTCATGGGATCTCTTATCTCTTCACTCTTTCGTGTGGTGTTTCTCGCATGAAGGAAGAATTGTGACCATTAACAAGCTTTCATTTGTTGGTCCTAATTTGACTCCCTATCAACCAACATCCCTAAATGGTACTTATATGCAAGTGGAATCTCCCCCACCACAAATTAATTATGTGTAATCTTATTCCATGCATGTATCTACTAATTATCTAGTAGGTGATGTAGTGCATCATTTACTGGGGGCATGTAGTCTAATATTTCCATTGGATCCTCTGATACCTTCCAGAGTGTTTTTCTCCCATATAATTATAACCTCTTGGAATCCATGGCCTTATACAGATCATGATCAAGGTTTTCAGAGGAAATTTCGTTTTCTTGTGTCAAGCTCCTTAAAAAATGAAACAATATTTTCACAGCAGAGATCCTTTTCTTGTGTAAATCTCATTAAAAAATTAAACAATGTCCTTTAAGAATAGTTTATTTCCCTGTTTCAAGATAATTAAAAACTAAACAAATCCCCTTCCAATTCGAGTCTTTCATTAGATATCGTAAATTCCCTGTCGAGACTTTCACTTGATATCATAAATGAACCTTCATTCCATCCACCTATTAGTAATCGATAGTCTAATTAGGTGAATGAAATGAAGCTTTAGGTGTATGTACCTCGAATTGATTCATTATGTTGGGGGCATTCAAAATTATTTCAAGCATAGTTTGTCTCTATTTAAAGCTCGTGTAAAAATGAAACCACTCTCAAGCATATTTTTTCTTTTGTTTCAAGCTTGTGAGAAAATGAAACCATATTCAAGTATCTCAAGCATAGTTTCCACATGTTTCAAGCTTGTGTACAAATGAAACCATTTTAATCCTATATATTGTGATTTCCATTTTTATCAGCCTATTTTTTCCAGATGATCCTTAGTTTTCTCATTCCATCATCACCATATGCTTGGCGAATCATATGCTTTCACTTGGTTGTTTTAACCTATCCTGAGAAAACACCACTATGAGTGATATTATTAGCCATCCTCTTGACCCCTATGTGTTTTTAGTAGTTCCATCATGACCAGAACTAGTTTCTGCCATTTATACCACTTGCTCCTCCAAGAGGAGTCCTCTTTCATCTCTTTTCAAACTCCAAAAATATGAAGAGATTGTTAAGCACTTGTCTTTCTGAACTTGTTAAATTAAATGAAAATATGTCTACTCAGTATAAGTTTAACCCTTTTCTAGATTGAGATAGAATATTTATAAAAAATGAATACCTTATTCAATCATGGCAAGAGGTTCTCTTGGGTACTGTTTTCTACTTTTTTCAGAATCAAGGGACTATCTATGAAAAGGAACCTTTGGAGTTTTATTTTTCGCCTTGTTTTCAAACTCTATAAACATGAAAAATATGTTGACTTTTACCTCCGTTGGACTCGTAAAAACATCCAATAACGATGGACTCGTTGAACATGACAAGACTGAACCACTCTTTCTTAGGCTTTGTTAAACATACTTGAAGGTATTCATCTGAAGGATGAACTTACAGATCAAGCATATGTTATCCTACTCAAGCTTGCAAAAAAATAAAGAGGTATTGACAGTATGGTTGGGGAAATTGGGAAAATAGGGTACTCCACTTGTTAATGGCAGCGAGTTGCTCTTGAACATGAAACTCTTCCACTTCCTCTCCATGGATGTTGGGTTGGGAAATATGCTTGTCTTTTGGTTCATGATACCTTTTCATAGCCTTCATTTTTGGTTTTGGTTCAGTGCTTCCAAATCCATTCAGTGTCGCCGATATATTCATGATAATTCATTTAGTCCATATTTTCTACAATACTCTTAAGCCTTCATTCCATGGCATTCGTTCTTGATCCAGTTTTGTATCATCATCATTTTGTCTAAAATCATGATACTTGTTTCGTGTCATTGATGGGGGATACATCAAGGCCCTCCTGCAATGGGTCGCTTCTTGTTGACATCAACATATTATCCAGGAAGTTGAGTTAGAAACAACCCTTTGATACCTTGGTGCTTGCATACATCAATGGAAATTTTCCTCGCTCTCGAAAACAAGTTTATAACAATGGCCTTCGACCTAAATATTATGTGTGGTGTTCGACTTCAATTCATTCATTCACACCATATGGATTGAACTGTAGTACCTGGAGAACCATTAACATCATCAATCGTTTCTCTCACATATGTTAATGAATTACATCATTAGCCGGTAATGATATGGTGTCTACCATGTTCGACCTAAGCTCATTGATTCACATGGCTAGACTCATACATTAAATTATTTTGTGAATGAGATAGAGGACCTTGGATCTAGTTTCATCCATCCAGTTTGTGATTCCAAGATTAGTACAAAATCACAAATTATGATTTCTACGATCATACAGATAGTCATGCAGTCATGGGCCCACCATTTTTCATCAATGGACGTATCTTTTTTATCATTGTACATGTAATGTTAGCTTATGTGTTGATTATGGGTATGGCTCCCTCAAAAAATATGTCATGATGTAAATGTATTGTAACAGAAGATGATCTCTTAAGTTTTTCTTGATCCTGACTTGTCACAAGGTAAATCCCTTGAATCATTAGTTCTAATTTTTGACTTTTCACTTTAGGGGGAGATATTTTATAGATGTTTTGTCACATCTGGATAATAGTCCTTCAAACAATATCATTCACATCCTTTGAACACTTTTTGATCCCCTGTACACAAATCCCTAAGCATGACTCTCTCAAATCCATGAGTTTCTCCCTGAAACTGCTTCACTTCAATGAATTTTAGGTCTGTTGCACCCTATCCCTTCATTTGCTAGATTTCACTTGCAGGTTGGCTCTGTATTTACCTACGTTGATAACTAGTAGGTTGCCCCTTGCTGGGGGTGCATTGATTCTACAAATTCAAGAAAAATAAAAATAATCCTGAAGCTTCCTCTTCCATAAGCTTCTAGGAGTTATTATAACTATTTACCTTGGATGAAAGTCTTGAATCCTATCATATCCTACCTTGGATATTTCACCCCTTATCCCTTGAGCTCATCCTCCCATCAATATTTGATCTCAAACCTAGATTGGTAAATGGATAATAAATCTCAACTTACCATCCTATTCTATATATTTGTGACCATCTGCAAGCTAGAGGTTGGATTTTGGAGATAAATTATACCCTAACTTTGATGTTGTGAGAATCATTATTCCATGCATTAAGGTGGCATAGATGTGCACTTTTTTGAAAGGAAGGAACAATTCAACTTGTTGATGTTATGATCTCATGTATTTCAACGCCATATTGATCCATTGAATAAAGTGTTTAGATGATGCTACATAGATGTACTAGATAACTGGCTTGTGTTGTTTGTTTGTGCAGGTTCTAATTATAGCAATCAGAGCTAGGATTGGAGCGTACAATCCAAGAGAGGAAAAAATCATACGACATATTATAGGTAGGCTTCATCCCATTGTATATTTACTTTAAGGAAAACATCAGCTTCTTCGTCCTTTGGTTGTTCTAGACTAGGCCATCAAGTCTACGGAAGATACTTATGTCCACAGTTGTAGATTCTGCATAACATGGGGTTAAATGTATAGGATATAGACCCCAATATGGGGCGTATATGGGATTATATGTGCATGAAATGTGTAAATGTATATGTAATAGGGTCAACCTAATAATGAAGGGAAAATTTTGAAAAGTCTAAATAGATATATATAGGGATCATGTAGTCACTATTAAAGACCTATGAATGGGATGTACTAATGTATTTGGGTATTTTGGGAAGGATATCCTATTATTTAAGAGTCAATGTGTAACTTATATCCCTTATCTATCTTAGATTTGTGCTCCATGCCCACATTTGTGTGCATGGTGCATTGATTTTTTATGTAATTAGATCATAACAAAACATCAATGATGGTCACATGGGGGGTCAACCTTGAACAATTTTTGAAAGTGTGGGGTGCATTTTGTAGCATTTTTCCTCATAATACATGGATTGTAGGCTATCTTCTCTATCTATGGCCCAAATAGTGTTGGTGTATTTCCTTTTGTTTGCAAAATGGTGATTTCATCACTTTATCTCCATTATTTTTATTTGTCTAGGTCAATCTTCCTACTTCTCTAGGGATTTTAATTCATCCTTTTGTTGGTTTTTTAGAGGACCTTGGCCTTCTAAATTAATCCAAATCTTTAATTTGTATTCCAACATTATTAGGGCTATATATTTCATATTTCCTCTTCTTTTCTTCCTTGCTCTAAGAGATCATAACTTTTGTTGAGAAATATAACTCAAACAGTAGCTTCTTGCACAAGCTAGCTATCAACATGTGAGAAGTTCAAGACAAATTTTAGAAACCACTTAATAAAAATAAGAAATAATAACATATTGTAACTTCACTTAAATAAATAAAAGTGGTATTAAAATTTCCTATGGTATCCGAGTATTAGAAATGTACCTTAAATATTCTAGATATTTAATAATATTAGTGAGCTTGATTTGATCTAATCTTAGTTGTACACCTCATTGTTTAGATAAGTTGGTTGCTAAAATTAATGAGATTACTTTTTAATATTTATTAATCAGTTGCTGAGATTGAGGAGATTAATTATCTCTCTCTAAGCATAAATATAACAACATGGGATAAGTTAAATACACATAATTTGTACACAAAGAAGAATCAAGGGTTCAAGGAGAGAACAAATGGGAAAAATTATAGCATAGCAGAAGAGATAAGGTCGAGAAAAATACCAAAGTATAAATATGTACAATTTGTTGGCATTATGGCTAATGTGTTGTCCTTGATTTCAACCTAGATGACTAATGTATTGTCCTTGTTGTAAAACTAGATGTAAACTTATCATCATGAGTGTATAAGTGTCGCAAGAGTTTCTTGAAGTATTGGAAGTCATATGAATGTATGTACATGTGATGTAAAGGATGGCAAAGAAAAGTCGCGTACATACGCAGGTCTCATAAAAAAGAGTCACATGCATGATCCTACGCATGTAAAATTAAAAAACAAAAATGAGAATTTCCCATGGTAATCTCCCATAATTTTGAGTTAGTAATGTCCATGTGATCCCATCAACAATTAACGACAACAAATACCATGGATTTTCCAGAGGTGTTATCAAGGCACAAATTTTATAAAAGTAGAATGATATCAAATAGCAATGTTTGCATTTGATTGTTTATTGATGTGTGATCTGATATGAAACATCTGTGCACTATAGTGCAAAGTGGAGACTCAAATCTGAGAGATATGAAGGTGTATTAGAAAGCTAATGGATATGCTTCATTTGGTTATTACATGTGTGGTCTATTAATGTTTTATGGATTGATTGTATATCTGTATGATTGTATGTCAATATTTGGTTTGATGGGTGTTTATACGAAGATTACAAAAATCTATGACAATATGTATGTAGAGATTACTTTGACAATGTGTGTATGCAGGGATCAGAGTATGTCTTGAATGAATTTTCCTCCTTTACATGATTTGTATTTTATTTTTTGATAGAGAGAATATTTTGTCATGTCTATGAGCATGGAGAATATGGATTCTAGATTTGAGTATTTAGAATGGTTCTGCATAACATTTATGATTTTATATAGAGAGAGTTTAATGAGCAATGTTCTAAGATTTGTATGCAAGTTGTGTTCTTGAATAATGTGTACATACATGGATATGAATCCTAACAATCGTGTATACATTCTTAGTTAATAATTGTTTTATTGTTGCTATCTGGTTTGTTGACAGTTTTCTTTTCTATTGAGTAATGTGTATGATGATGGTCGATTTACTTTGAACATACAGAATGACTTGTCTTCGATATTCAGTGATTTGAGATATGTACACGGCTATTATGAAAAAATTATGTGTATATATGAAAATTCCTTATTTAAATACACATATATATTATGATCTAACCAAGGTTTGTAGTGTTGGTTGGTTATGACATTATATTTATTTTGTATTGTTTCTTATTGATTGTCAAGGATGCCTTAATCAAGATCTAGTATTTGACAGTTTGTGTTATTAATGAGCAAAGAGCTTGGATTAGTTAGTGTTTTCAATATTTGCATTGGTATATCAATGATTTGGTTGCAGAGGGGTGTTTGGTATCTTGGTACTTAGTATCCAATGTTTGGTTTCAGAGTGGTTATTAGTATTTGGTGATTAATCATATTGTTGGGTGTGGGTTCAATTTTAAATTTTGATGAAAGGTGGCCTAAAGGTTTTTGTGTTGGTTTTAGACAAGTGGATCTAGTATGAAAAAAATTGAAACATGGTCCATAAAGGTGTTAAGGGTTGGAGCCTTCAATAATGGAGTACGATCTTCCTTTTGGTAGTAGACGGTAAACTTGTTAAGGGAATAGGAGTTTCCTTCCGATAGGAGCTGGTAAACTTGATCAGGGAGTAGTAGCTTCCTTCCGATCAAAGTTGGAGAAACCAGAGGTTGTAGATTCCTATAGGTAGGAGTCTACATACTGGTAAGAGCTTGTTCTAGTACAAAATGTAATGACGATTTTATTTATAATAATAAAGAAGATAAAGACAGCAACAATGATGGTTTTCTCCCAAATTGGGTTTCCACCTAAAATATCAGCGTCCCTATGTGTTTATGCGTTGATTATGTGTTATGGTTTATATGCTATTTTTTACTCATGGTTATTGTATAATGAATAATTTATGGAATAATGATTGATGAAATTAATGAAACTAAGTAAATTGCATATACATTTTTTATGTTTATTAATACCACATACATACATCAGTTTCTTGGAGTAAAGTCATGTATAAATATCAAAATGTGAAATTGAATATCAATGGGAATGAAATAATTATTAACACCCCACCTGTTAGTATTTATAAATATTGGTATCGTAGAAGAAGTCTCTCCAGTAAATGTTGATCGCTTGAGAGTACATCAAGGACCATGGGAAGTGTTATTGTCAGTATTTGCATCCTACCATCAATGATCAAAAATCCTCTTTTCTTATCATATTAGGGTCTCATTTAGAAATTTTTTCATTTCACTAGGTCATCATTCCAAAGTTTACTCACTGATGGTAGCCCTAAAATAAAATTAAAAAATCACTTTTTCCTAAATTTCCATTACTTGCTGGCTCATTTTCATAATTTGTTGAATGGCCATAATTCATGATTTTTTATCACTTGTTCAGCCATGTCACCATGAAATTCATTTAGTCGAGGCTCTCATTAGGTCTTTAGGGTTTTTCAAGGTTTCATTAGGTTTCTAGGGTTTTTCATGGTCGAATAATAAACCATTTCCATTGCATAAGAGCAACAAGTAAGAAAGTGATCAAATAACCTCTCTTTACCATGTAAAGATGATTTGCAAGGAGTAATTCCTATTCCAAGATGTAATTTTTATTTCAAGATGTGATTTTTATTTTTTCCATTATGTAATTTCATGTCATTCAATTTGTAATAAGTTCATGGTTCCCAAGCTTCCAACTCAGAGTCCCACATGCTAACAAAGCATCAAAATTCAAATGTAAAGAGTTCTCAATCATCAAATGATCAATGTGTAAATAATGAAGTCAAGAAGAGAAAAGGGTAAAATTTCAAAGTGTAAAGTGAAAGAGAAGAAAAGAGAAAGTGGATCCCAAGGCCCAAACATCAAAATTCGATCAATATATAAAGTCCACCATAAGACAAAGAAGAAGCTCATTTTCCATTTCAAACATCGAGCTCACACTCCCTCAACTCAAAAAAACGATTTGCAGGGTCAAAACTTGAGTTTTCAGTTGGCGTTGCGTTTCTAGAGGGTGGTGTTGCACTTTTGGACAAGTGTGTTGCACTTTTTGTTGAAGGGCACTGCGCTTCTAGGTAAGGCGTTGCGCTTTTTTCTAGTGTGCCCAACAAGTATCAAAACTCATCCAAATTCGTCCTAACCTCCAGCAAACATTCTTGTCACCTCTTATCAAGTAAGTAAGACATATTTTTCCTCTTCCTTGCATTCCTAAAGAGCATTTTCATGGTGTTTTTGTTTACATGAAAAATTGGCAGTTTGTCTAGCTGAAAACCCTAGTATCACTCCCTCATTCCCAAATTGATGCCCATAACCTTGTATTCCCTTCCTACATCACTATAAACCCCATCTGTACCCGTACAACAATATATCCCTATCCCTAAATTCCTTTTTCCCTAAACCCTATGTCCTAGGCATCTCAACATTCTAGGCCGCCCTATCAACCCTGTAATAAAATTATAATTCCAAATCCCTTAAACATTTTGATCCCCTATCACCTCCCTAAGTTCAATAACCCCTTCCCCCATCTCCCCAATTTTTCCTAGACCTATCCCCACTCCAATTTCATCATCCCTAGGGTTTCTATATCAAAAACACCATGGAAGAAGACAAATATTACATGGAGGAAGAGGAAGATAGAGAGGAAGAGGAAGATAGAATGGAAGAGGAGGATAGACAAAAGAGAAGGCCACATAAGGGAGGAAAAATCCTAAGGCTTGAGCCCACCAACACCAGAGAATAAATGGCTTCACCAATGGCAGTCTCTTGCTTTCAATATGTTGGTTGCCTTGATTGCTGCAATATGATTGAAAGAGTTCAACACCACCCTATTTTGAGCAGGCTTTTCATTTCAAACATCAAAGATAATCAGGTGACCCTTACAAGTGTAACCTTCACCATATCTACATATATCATTGTTACTTCCACATGAATTCCAAACATGGGTGAAAGGTGGTTTAAATCCAAAGATTTGGATGATCAGTATTATGAACCATTCATCAGGCCAAGGTACAGAAATGAGAGAAGGAGAGTTTTTCCTTTCAACCACTTCTTGATAGGTATACCCCCATGATGAAGATCATCATGAGGTACTTCTCTTGTGAAAGAAGGTTCTCCAGACTCTATACATATCATATTAGACTACTTATGCACTTCACAAGAGTCAAATTTCTTAATATCCCATACTATTTGCTCAGGATCATGGAAAAAATGGCATACATTGTACAAAGGAGAGATTATGACTAGCAGATGAACAACCTCTTTCACCACTCTCTCATCAAGAATTAGGGGAATTTTGAGGTCTAAAATGGGCCTCCTAAGGAAATTATAAAATCATAGTGGAAATAATAAAATAAGATTGGATTATATCATCAAATTTTAGAAGGAAAAAAGAAAAACTAATTTTTCAACACGTATTTTCAATTATCTCCCTATGGGTTTACTCAAATTTATATCAGGAACACTCGTTGGATGCATAATTTGATTCCTCATCCAAGGAGTACACATGTTGCATAATTTTGATGGACCCTGCTACACGAAAAATGAGAAATACATTAAAAATATGATTGAAATCACGTGTTTTCATGTATTTCTCATTTTTCATGTAGCAGGGTCCATCGAAAGTATGCAACATGGCTACTCCTTGGATGAGGAATCAAATTATGTATCTAACAAGTACTCTCGCTCAAAATTTGAGTAAAAAAAATGGGAGATAATTTGAAAATACAATTTGAGAAAATAGTTTTATTATTTTATTATTTTTCAATATTTTTACTTTTTTACCCCAAAAATGGTGAATCATCCCCCATGGTTTACATCATCATATAGAATACTATTGGTTCTTATAAATTTTATTTTGGTTGTACATTTTTCTTAGAAGGCCCATTTTAGACCTCAAAAGTTCTCTAATGATTATTGTCCTCGATCACCTTAACGAGTTGCATATTTCATGGGACACCTTCATTGCCAATGATATCTTCATAGCTCCACAAGCTCATCATGTTGAAGATATGCCTTATTCATCTCATCCTACTGATCAACATGTTGAAGATATGCCTCCGTCATCTCAGCCCACAACTCCTACTCCTTCATCAGCTCAGCCTACGACACCCATTTCACCACCATAATCACCATTACAGGGTCAG
Source organism: Pinus albicaulis (assembly GCA_034641835.2). Classification (NCBI taxonomy): domain Eukaryota; kingdom Viridiplantae; phylum Streptophyta; class Pinopsida; order Pinales; family Pinaceae; genus Pinus; species Pinus albicaulis. Next base: position 1,430,529,420 of record CM076584.1, read on the forward strand.
ATTGGGTCACCTAGCATAGCTATGGTCAACAAGAATAAAAGGGTTGAAATAGGCACATTGGCTATAACATATCAGAGAGGGTATAAGAAAGTGTTTACTCCACATAAAGAGTAAGGGACCCTTCCTTCTTCATCAGCAAAGCAGGTACAGAAGGGAAAGGAAAAGATGACAGAGGCAAATGTTCATGAGGAAGTAAGCCATGAGGAGGAAGACCTTCATGAGACATAGACAGAATTTGACCTTGTTGACTTGGATGAACAAGATGATCATGAGGTTTCCAATTTGATTGTTAAAGAGAAGGATGCCCAAATTAGAGAGCTTCAAACTAACTTAAAGAGATCTAAGTTTGTTATTTCTTTTCTTGAGCAGGAGAATAAGTAGTTGAAGGACAAGCAAATTATCATGGAGCTAGAGCTGCTTAAAACAAATAAAGGTAAAACAATGATGCCACCTAGTGACCCTAACCATGATTACATGAAAAGCAGCATAAAAATACCAAAAACAAGAGGTCTTAAGAGGGCTTTACAACAACAGAGAATTGAAGATGAAAAGTTGACTTTTGAGGAAACGATTGCCAAGGAGATTGAGGATGACAGAGAGACATGGCTTGAAAGGGTCAACATACATCTTAAGAAGCTCCTACAAAAGGAATAAAAAGGACAACAAGATGCTGAGAAACTTGTCAAACATGTACATCACAAGGAACAAGGTTTCTAGCATCAAACTTAAGCAATTGCAGAAGAAACACAAGCAAACCCTAGCCAAGGAAAAGGAGGGAGACAAGCTTGAAATCCTTGCAGAGGCATCCCTCATTTCTTAGCACACTTCATTAGGCATTTATAGCACAATTTTCAAGAAAGTTTGGGCAAGTTTTGAAATTTTTTTATTTTTTGCACATTTTGGTAGTTTTGCACAGTTGCATTGTCAAAAGTGCAACACCCTAGGCACTGCAATTTTTCTAGGGACCTCCAATGACAAAACTAAAGGCACCATTGGATCCAAAAGGCCAAATACAGTCACCCTAGAAAATTTTCCAATATTTTTTGGGTCAGCAGTTCAGTCAAAAAGTCAAAAAACATGTTTTTCCCTTGTTTTTTAGGCTGGTGTTGCGCTTTTGACCAGTCTTGGGAGAATGAAGTTTTGGAGGGTTAAATAAACACCATTTTGGAAAATAAGAACATATCTAGAAAATAGACATGATATTATTTCCAATAAGTTACCCTGAGCTCAATTTGGACACTAAGAACCCCTTCAAAAGTGGAGCTGAATTTGGCACTACTCTTTTTACACTGGCACTGCGTTTTTTACCAATTTTATGAGTTTCCTGAAATTTGTAAATTTTCTCAGTTTTTTCAGTTTCACCTTGGAAAATGATATTTTTACCAATGTAATTCAAGGATGTAAATGTAATAATCATGTTTTTAATTTACCTAGGGGTAAATAAATTAGGTGAAAGCTCTTGATGAGATGTAATGAATCAGTTTCCAAAAAGTGAGGGATGAGTCAGTTTGACCTCCCTACACTCTAGGTATGCAGTTCTGTTTTTGGTGGAACAGCTCCTCAACTTAGGGATTCAACCCCTGAGGTTGGGAGAGGGTTTTAAATTTCTATATCTTTCACTTCTTGACTCATTTCATAGGTTGGATGTTGTTACATTGATCAGAGACTCTAGTGTAATCAGTAGTTGGCAGGAAATTAATGAAAGAGTTGCAGCTATTTCTTTGGGATACCTATGGTATGGAAATTTAATATTGTTTCTTCTTCTATTGCATATGTGTGAATGTTTTTTACTCTCCATGATCCATTTCACTTCTATTATATGTTGATTTTCAAGTTGATAAGCAAAATACATATTCTATGCTCTGTTTTGGGAAAATCTTCATAGTTTGTCTCATTTCTTCAGTTTAGAAAGAATACATGTATTGTCTTGCTCTTTCTAGCACCTCATCTGTCTAATCCATTTCATCATGAAACCCTTAAGTGTTAGCCTTACTACCTACCTCGCTCCATTGAATGGACTACAATCCTAATCTTATTTGCCTTGACCTAGCCTCTTTGACCTAATTCACCCATCTAGCAAACCAATTCAAACAAACAAACCCTTGTACTCATACCTAGAATAAATCCATAATTCATCCAACCCTCTTGGCTATGATCTTATGGAGAGAGCCCTCTCCGGTTGGTAGGGCCAGCTACGAAGCTAAAATATTGGACTGTGGTTACCTCTGTTTGGACTCTTTCTCAGCCTTAGAGATCCGGTTGAGTGAAAACGGGAAGGAAGAAGAAGAAGAAGGAAATTAAAAGGAAGAATTTAGTTGAATAAATTTGTTACAGTGATCAAGAATCATCAAGTATTAGATCTTTTTCTAATTGTAGTCCATTTCCTTGTACATGTAGTGATGATGATTCCCGTGAGTTCGATGGATTAGAATATGACATGTAATCAAATGAGATTGTTATTTTGCATATAATTGGAGCTAATAATTTTGTAGATAAATTAGATTCAAAGGATGGAGGGCAATGCAAAATAATGGCCCTGGAAGTAGAAATTAGAAGGCTCACAGTTGAGAATAAATATCAGTGAAAGCTATTACAAATATGTGATGAAAAGCGAGTTCTTGCAAGGATGAAATCATGATTTTAAAAACTAATTTGGAGGAATCAAGAAGAAACACGGACACAACATTAAAGGAGATTAACAAAAGAACCATTTATTGTGAAGTACTTGAAGTTGAGACAGTCTCTTTGAAATCGAACCTAGAAAATTTAGACAAATGAAATGAGGAGCTACTAGAAGTTTTTGAAGAACAAGAAAATGGACTCAAAGAAGAAATTATCGAATTAAGAACACAGCTGGAAGAATGAAGAAAAAATCAAGGAATGAGGAAGCAATATAAGGAAAGGGAAGATCAGTGTCAAATTTTTGAGGCTGAGGTAAGTATATTGGATTTGTAAGTTAGCTAAAAAGGATAAACATTTGATATTTCAAGATAGTTCTAAGATATTGGATAACCTTCTTAATAGTAAAAGGTATCCCTCCATTAAATCAGGCCTTGGTTTTCATGAAACTATGAAAGGAGAATCCAACTCACAAGCTTGTGCTAGCAATTTTGAGGATAATATAGTAAATTATGAAAATATTGGTCAAGTAAATCAGCAACCAAAAAAAGAGAACTTCAAGATAAATCATTTGCTCCCAATACTAGATACATTCTCTCATTTGGTCAATGATATTGAATGCTTTATCTATCATAATTTTGGGCATATTGCAACCAATTATAGAACCAGATTTTTCAAATCTCAAGAAAATAGTCTCTCCATGGGAATATCATCAGTTCCAAGGTACTCAAGTTTATTTAAGGGGTATTGTTTTACATGCAATATATTAGGTAACAAATCTATTTATTGCAATAAGAGAAATATGAAGCAGAAATATTATGATTCTCTTGCCCCCTTCTCTGGTCATGTAAGGTGTTAGACATGTAATAAGTTTGGAAATGTATCAAAAGAATGCAAGAACAAGACAATGAATTCATATAGAGAACAAATAGATTCCCTTCAAAGCAAGTAAACAAAAAATAATATTGTTATCAAAAGATATGAAAAAATATGGATCTACCAACAGTCCTCATACTAAGTAGAAGGAATAGGAACAAGTAAGGTGTGGTATTTCTCTATGTGAATTTGAAAAATAAGATCAATGGTACATAGATAGAAGATTCTCTTATCACATTTCTAGAAATAAGAGAAAAATTATCTCTCTAAAAAACAATAGTGATAAGGTTATTATTGGAAATAATGCACCTGCAGAGGTACTAGGAAAAGGTTGTACTAATCTTGATGTTAATAATAAAGAAGAAACTAATGTATTGTTGGTTGAAGGGATAAAGAAAAAACATTATAAGTGTAGGCCAAATATTTAATAAAGGACATGTAATTGTATTTACATCAACTGGATGAAAAATTATAAAATAAGACATTGGAAAAGTTACAACAAAAGGATTTAGAAATGCAGACAAATTATATGTTGAAAAGAAAAATCCATGCAAAAATAAAAGTTTAAGTTCCTCCTCTTCAAATTCAGAATAGAGGAAGATAGTCCCCACTATATTCTATTATATTTGACGCTTATTTCTAAAAGGACTACATAAATTCATGTTTCAGGTGATATTTTAATGGCAATCAGGTTCATTGGATCAGTGATGCATGATCTTAGGGGGAGTTCTGCATATGCGCTAGTTCAATGTTAATAATGTCCCCATGTGTTGCTAGGTAATTCTTATTATTTTGATTATTTATGCTACTAATATTGCATATGTTGAAGTCAGTGTGTTTAGGAAAAGAATGGCATATTCAGGGGGAGAAATGGTTATTTGCATCTAGGAAAAAGGTAGAATTTTTTAGGATATATGTGGTTATTGTGAAGAACAGTCGCGTATGTATGTGTTTCTTTACTTAGATAGTCGTGTATAATTTTTTATGGTATTAAAGAAGTTGCATATACTTAGGGGGAGCTTCTCATACGATTTTCACAGTTCATTGTTGGAATTTTGGTTCTGACATTGGTTTATTGGAGACTGTTGATAATGCCTATCCAATGTTTGGTTAATTCATCATTATATATATATAATGATGCATTTTGAAAAGTTGATGAGATCAGGATTGGTAATGAAGAGTTAACACGAGATCAGGGGGAGCATTTTCTATGTTTTAAATGGTTCATTGTTGTCATTATGGCTTCTAATGAGTTCATGATTATTGTTGTAACTTACTATTGGAATATATATATTTTGTTTTCACTATGTTATAGTTGATATTGGTTGATATTAAATATGTTGCTAAAGGTATTCATTCATATATTGTTGAGAACCTCGTATATGTTGCTACTATGGATAGTAATCATGTGATATACCATGGAGGCCTTGTATTGGTCATGTTATGCATGTTTCCCTATTACTATGGGTGATTGATGTAAACTTGGGATCATAGATTCATTGGTTGTGAATGGGAAATATGTGCTTATGCACATCCATGTAATTTATTCATAAATCCTTGTAATTACATTTCATATCTCTAAAAGGTCTATTATATGCTCAAGGGAAGCTTAGTTAGGTTATGGTGTTGATTAGAGTCATATCTTGTAGTTGGGCTCCTTGGTTCACGTCAGTAGATCAGAATTATCGTGTTGTGCATTTCATGGGGATTACTTCTCTTAGCTTGGGTCTGTCATTTTCCCTTGATGTCAAAGGAGGAGAGAAGGACTCAATGGTGTTTTGTGGGAGGTTGGCATCAAGTATAAAGGGGGATATTGTTGGCATTATGGCTAATGTATTGCCCTTGATTCCAACCTGGATGGATAATGTGTTGTCATTGATGTCAACCTGGATGTCAACTTATCATATTATGTCATAATTATTGCATAAGTGTTGCAGGATTTTGTTGATTGCAGCTCATATGAATGTTTGTACATGTGATGTAAAGGATGAGGAAGTGTATTGACGGGTTTCGATTGAGAAAAGTCAAAAAATGTGAAGTTTTTAAAACCATACGCGACTTATATGAAGAAAAATCACGTACATACATAGGTATCATGAATAAGAGTCACATACATAACCTTGCAGATGGAAAATTAAAAAATATCAGCATTTCCCATGGTAATCTTCCATAGTTTTGAGTTGAAAACGTCTATTTGATCTCATCAACAATTATCAGCAATAAATACCATGGATTTTCTTGAGGTATTAGAAAATCAAAAGGCTATAAAAGGAGAATGAGATCAAGTATAATTTTTTGCATTCAATGGGTTATTCATGTGGATCTGATATGAAATAGTTGTGCACCAAAGTGCAAAGATGAGACTCATATTTGAGATATTTTAAGGTGTATTATAAATCTAATGGATATCTTTGATATGGTTATTGAAGGTGCGGACTATTAATGTTTTATGGATTGATTAAGATAAGTATGAATGTGTATCAGTATTTGATTTTGATGAGGGTTTATACAAAGATTACAAATATATATGACAATGTGTATGCAAAGACTGCTTTGATAGTATGTGTATGGAGGGATCAAAGCCTTGTATTGAATGACTTTTCCTCCTTTTCTTGATTTGTAGTTGATTGGTTGATAGAGATAATATGTTGTAATGTCTATGAGCATGGAGAATATGATTGATTGTAGATTTGAGTATTGAGAATGGTTCTACATAACATTTGTGATTTGCTACAAAGAGGGTTTAATGAGTAATGTTTTGAGACCTGTACGCAGGTTGTGTTTCTGAATAACCCATATATACACGGATATTATTAATAACAATCATGTATACATTATGAGTTAATAATTATTTTATTCCTGCTTGATACGGGTTGTTTACAGTTTTTTTTGTTATTGGGTAATGTGTATGATGATGGTGTATTTTCTTTGAACATTCAAAATGGGTTTTATTTCATATTTAGTAATTTGAGATTTGTAAGTGGGTATTATGCATAAAAGATGTGAATATACGTGGGGTTTTATTATTGGTAGTCACGTATATATTATGGTTTGATCATGATTTTTAGTTTTGGTTGGCTATGATGGTATATTGAGTTGCATTGTTTGTTGTTAATTGTCAAGGATGTCGTAATTAGGATATGGTATTTCCAAGTTTGTGGTATTGATTACAAACGAGCTTACTTGGTTAGTGTTCTTAAGATTTGGCTTGGTATGTCAATGATTTGGTTGCACATGGGTGCTTGGTATCTTGCTATTTAGTATTCAGTATTGGGTTTCATAGTGGTTATTGGTATTTTTTGATTGATAATATTGTTGGGTGTGGGTCCAATTTGAAAATTTGATGAAAGGTGGCCTAGAGGTTTTTGTGTTGGTTTAAGATAGGTGGATCTAGTATGAAAATTTTGAAACATGGCCCATAAAGGTGTTGAGGGTTGGAGCCTTCAGTAAGGGAGTAGTAGCTTCCTTCCAATAGTAGTTGGTAAACTTGTTGAGAGAGTAGGAGCTTCATTCCAGTAGGAGTCGGTAAAATTGATCGGGGATAGTATCTTCCTTCTAATTGGAGTCAGAGAAATCAGAGGTTGTAGCATCCTACGAGTAGGAGCTTGCGTACTGCTAAGATTCTATGCAAGCACAAGATGTAATGAATATTTTTTTTATAATACAAAAAAGGACATTGACAAAAACAACAATGTTTTTCTCCCAAATTGGGTTTCCACCTAAAATTCACAGTGTCCCAGTGTGTTGATGTGTTGATTATGTGTTATGACTTATCTATGGTTTAATACTCATGGTTACTACATAATGAATAAGTAATGGAATAATGATTGATCAAATTAATGAAAATAAGCAAACTACATATCTATTGTTTATGTTTATTAATACCGAATACATATGCAATTTTATTGAAGTAAATTCATGTAAAAATACCAGAATGTGCGATTAAATATTAATGGGAATGAAATACTAATTCACCCCCCCTAAGTATTTATAATAATTTGTATCAGAGCACAAGTCTCTCTAGTAAATCTTAATCTTTTAAGAGTATATCAGGGACCATGGGAAGGAAGCATAAGAAAAAGAAAACTTGATCTAGGATGATCCTCAAAACTCTTAAAATTTATCAGTCTCATATTCTCATGAAACCAATGCCAAGTCAAAGAGCTCATTGCACTAATTCCAGTGGTATATTCGGTTTTAAAAATGGCCTCCGTATGAGGGAGAAAATACACTCCGAATTTTTTTTCAAATAGGGAAAAAAGTGGTCCAGAGCAAGCCAAGTGGAAGTCTCAAAACACGCCAAGTGGCAGTCTTAGAACAAGGCATGTGGCAGTCTCAGAGCAGGGTACATGGCAGGAGTCAAGTCAAACTAGGTAGAGGAGTTGTGGGTCAAACCTGCGACAACCTAGTCGACACCACAAAACATTACCAACATGCCACGAGCTTGTTTTATTATACAATGGTGCGATATTATTTTTAAAATTTGTTATGCTATGGTATGGTGGGAAGGGTTGGCGGAGCTCGTCATATCTGGCAAGCCCGCTAAACCCAAATTTTATGTTATCGGTGGTCTCCAAACTTAGCACGACAGCCAAAGAAAACCATATGATATATCTGCTAGATTAATGTTCAAACCATAATACAACAAACACATGCCAAAGTTAATCCATTAACCAAACAACACGAAAGGGGTTAATATCAATGTTTATTTTTATACTATGGTTATTAACCATATGTATATATGTCACGTGGAGTTATCACATATACCCACCTGGACTAATGTTAACACTTTTGTTATAACAAAATGACATGGGGTATCACCATCGGTCCATTGAAAAATTAAATCATAAATGTTATACTATATATGTTATATAGTTGCAACATATTTCCATGTTGAAACATATTGTTTCCAAGAAAATCCAAGGAGGCCCATGAGTTTGACCCTAGGTCCTTCTTGTGGGTTATTTAAAAATATTTTCCAATGCGCCAAGGCCAAGGGAGATGAAATGTGAAACTCAGAATATTGTTTTAACAGTGCCTGTAATTACCTTTCGAGGCATATCTTGACCAATATTGGGCCTTTTTGTAATCTAAAAGATGAATTGGAAATTTGCAGCTAAGGCCTATCAGTTGACAGTGACGATTGATTCCTATGAGTAGATTATAGAATGGTGAATTTTGATGTAAAGAGACTTTATGAGAATTTTCAATACTCAGACGCCCATTGGAAGCGGGCCAAGAGATGTAGTCCAGGAGGGATGAACTCCATTATCAAATTTGTTGTGTTTTCTTCTTATTTTATGTTTTTCATGGTTGTTTTCATATTTCAAGTTTTTAAGTTTAAGGCACATAAAATCCATTTTCCTTATTAAATCACTACTAAAGAAACCTTAGTTAATGATTGAATAAATCGAGCAAATATTCATCTGTCATTTTTGGATCATATTTTGGTATCAAAGTGAGGTTTATCATGTACAAGTAGGATATTTTCCAATATGAATGTTGACTAGATCTACATTGCAACGTGGAGAAGGGAAACTTGAGAAGATAAATCTAAAGATTGTAACAAGGAAATTCTCTCAAAAGCTGGATATGGGAGAGTCAAATGAAGGAGAAGCTCCTGAAACAAAGATCGTTGACGAGGAGCAATTTCAACAAATTTTCCTTAATATGCAAAGGAATATTGCATAACTTTATGAAGACAAGAAGACTAGAGATGCAGCTTCCTCTTCTAAAGGCATGAAAGAGAAAATGGAAAGGAAAAGGCTGATGGTAATGAACCTCCTTCTCCTCCATATTTGTATTCTTCTTCTTTATTCTCTTATAATTCAAGTTCAGATTCATACTCACAAAAGAAACCAATAAATCTCATGTTTTGAAGCTTGATGTTAAGTTTGAGTTGCCAATATATGATGGTGAAATGAATCCTGAAAAGTTAGATAATTGGATAAAGTAACCTGAGGTGTATTATATAATTCAAAATGTTGTTGATGAATCTTCAAAAATTCAGTTAACTACACTTAGAATGGGAGGAACAACTTTGATTTTGTGGGAAAGTAAAAATCAATCAGATTTGAAGCAAAAAGGTAAAATTATCTCCTCGTGGTCTTAGTTTGTTAAAGCTCTTAGAAATAGATTCTATCCTTTAGGATATATGCAATAGGTTGTAATAGATTGGTAGCATTTAAGGCAAGGTAATATACAGAGTATGAAAGAGTTTACATAGGAATTTTGGAAAAATTCATTAGCACTTGATGTTCGATTAAACACACGGGAAACTTTGTTAAAGTACATTGGAAGTTTGAATTCTTATTTGCGACATACATTGCTTATGTTTAATATAAATCACTTTGATGAAGTGTGTGTACAAGCCATTCATATTGAATCAGGTGGCAGATCGTTTTAGTCAAAATTTTCAAAGAAACCATTTAAGCATTCAGATAAAAAGGATTCCAAAGAAGGAAAGAGAAAGAATAAGTTAAAAAGGAATAAATCAGCAACAACCAAGAAGGAAGGATAAATGTGTACTTGTACTCATTATCAGAGGGTTCTACATGAAGACTCCTAATGTTGGAAGCTTCATCCTGAACTTAAACCAAATAATTTTCTTAAGAAGAAGGGTGAAATGAAAGCTAATGATGTAGTCCAACAAGATTTTGGATTTGACTCTGATGGTGAAAACAAGATTACCACTATGGATCTGACAAGTATTCCTTCTGAAACAAGCTCTAGTTCTATTTTTTCTACATCTTCTTCAAAAGCTAATAATTTGGTTGAAGAAAAGAAGAGAATTGAATTGTTTCACATAAGGATAATTTCCAAGCACACTAAGATAGACACATTAATAGTAAGGAAATTGGGATTGGAAACTAAAAATCATCCAAAACCATACCCTTTAGGATGGTTGAAAGAAAATACTCAGATGCATGTCACAAAACAGTGTCGATTAAGGTTTGAAATTACAACTAATTTTTTTGATGAAGTTGAATTATATGTGATTGCTTTGGATATATGTGGATTGGTGTTGGGTAGTCCATATCTTTATGATTGAGATGCCATATTTCATAGAAATGAGAATAAGCATCATATTTGTAAGGATGGAATTGAATATGTCGTCAAGGCACACAAAATCAAGAAAAACTTAGATTTAATCAATTTCAATCAGATGAAAAGGTTAATAAGTTCAAGTAAAAAGTATGTTCTCGTGATTGTTAAAGCAAAAACTAAAGATAAGTATGATGCTTTTCAAGGGTGTTATTCTCACTTTAAGGACAAATTGGTTGAAATAGTAGATTATTATAAAGAATTGTTTAAATAACCAAAATATTTACCTCCAAAACAAGAAATACAACATGAGATTCAACTTCAATCTGATGCCCCTCTCTCGGACACTGGCATGTATCATATGTTGATCATAGCAAATGAAGAGATAAAGAAAAAAAATTCAGGAATTGGTTGATAAAGGCTTTATTTGACCTAGTTCTTCTCCATGGGGATAAGCAATCATATTAGTTCCAAATAAATACAGAACTTGGAGAATGTGTGTTGATTTTAGAGCTTTAAATAAAATCACCATTAAGAACATGCATCCTCTTCCTAGAATCGATGATTTATTTGATCAGTTAAATAATGTTGTTTACTTTACAAAACTGGATTTAAGAAGTGGTTATCATTAAATTCATATTGCAGAGAATGATATGTGGAAAACTACATTTAAGACTAGATAGGGGATTTTTGAATGGTTGGTTATGTCGTTTGGGTTATGAAATGCTCCAAGAACTTTTATGAGAGTGATGAATGTTGTTTTTCATTCTTTTATTGATAAGTTTTTCATAGTATATCTAGATAATATACTTATTGTCAGTTCAAGTTTGGAAGAACACGTAAATCATGTTAAACAAGTTTTTGATGTGTTGCAAAAAGAGAAATTGTATCTCAAACTCTCTAAATGTGAATTTGGAAAAACTTACTTAATATATCTTGGTTACATAGTTGGAGGAGGTCAGCTAAAAATATATCTAACTAAAATTTATGTGATTGTCAAGTGGCCAAGACCTCAAAATGTGATGGAAGTTAGAAGTTTCTTGGGTGTAGTTCAATACTGGTGGAAGTTTATTTCTCATTTCTCTTTTATTGCATCACCATTTCATGCTTTAACAAGTTCCAAAGTCTCCTTCCAGTGGGGAGGAAAAAAAAAACATTTGATACTTTCAAGCAAAAAATTGTTACAACTCCAATCTTGGCTTTACCAGACCTTCAACAACCATTTGAAATAGAAACTAATGCTAGTGGGTATGCAATGGGTGCAGTATTATTACAAAAAGGAAAGGTTATTTGTTTTCATTCAGAAAAATTTTATAAAGCATTTGCTAACTATCCAACTTATGATAAATAATTGTATTCATTAGTGGAAAGTGTTAAAAAATGGAAACATTATTTAATGGGAAAGGAAACATTGATTCATACAGATCATCAACCACTTTAGTGCCTTCAATCACAAACTAAGTTGCAACAGTCTCAACATTATAGGGTTTTTGTAGAAATTTCATTTAGTAATCAAATATAAGAAATGTACCACCAATAAAGTAGTTGATATGTTATCAATACCTTCTTTGAATGCTTCAATTATTCTGTAAAACCGTTCTTTAGCACATGAAAGTTATATATAACAATACATTGTAGATACTGATTTTAAGAATGCTTATGAATCACTAACTCATGGTGCTCAGGTGGAAGAAGTGAATTATCATGTTCATGACAGGTTATTGTACCAACTTGGAAATGTTTTCATACTATAGGGAGAAAGAGTGCATGTCATCATCGAAGCAAATTATTCTCATGTCTCATGGTATTTTGGTGTAGGTAAGATAGTGAAACAATTAAAAAGGTTTTTTCTATTGGCCTCGGATGAATGAAATAGTTACTAAGTACATCAAAGATTGTGTCATGTGTTCAACAAGAAAACTAAACAACATAAATTTAGGTTTGTATATGTCACTTCTAGTTCCTTCTCGGCCATGGGACAATATATATATGGATTTTGTAGGAGGGCTTCCAATTTCTAGAAAAGTGAATGATTATTTGTATGTTGTGGTTGATATATTTAGAAAAATGTGTATTCTTGTTCCATGTAAAAATCAAGTTACTACTGAAAATACTGCACAGATTTTACTTCAAAATGTATGGGTTCATTTTGGGTTTCTTACTTCTATAATTTTAGATCGAGACTGTCATTTTTTGGGGAAGTTTCAGTCCACTTTATGGGGACTCATGGACACTAAGTTGAAAAAGAGCACAACTTTTCATCCATAAACCAATCGGAAAACAGAGGTGGTAAATAGAATAGTCGTACATATTATCATAGGTTATTGTAGCAAACATCATAAGTTATGGGATGAATCCTTACATTATGTCCATCATGCTTACAACTAGGCCTTGCACTCTTCTACTAATAGATCTCCTATTGAAACATGTTTTGGGTACCTGCCAAAATCACCAATGGAATTTATGTTTGGTGAAGAAACTAAGGAGGATGGACATGGAGATGCTGAAAAAGCAATCAATTTCATTCAAAGAATCCAGAAGATTCATGGAGCAGTGCAGGATCAATTGGAGAAAAGTGAGGCCAAATACAAAATGCGTCATTACAAGCATCGGGTGGATCATCACTTTTAGGTTGGTGAGCAAGTATGGCTATACAACAGAAAAGAAAGGATGAAAGTTGAAGGTAAAAAGTTGAAACCTATAAGTTATGGGCCTTTTAGAATTGTTGAAAATATTGGGCACAATGGTTGAATTTACCTCCATACATGCATATATTTTCAGTTGTAAATGTTGATAAATTGAAGTTGTATAAACCTCGAATGATAATGGATCAAGAGTAAAATTCTCAAATTCCAACAATAGATGATTTTGCACTTGAATGTATGACTGAGTTACAGGAAGATACCATCTTGGATAAGAAGGTCTACACTTCCAGGCGAGGAGATGTAGAGTATCTTCAAGTGGGACTCAAAGGCATGAATCCAAGCAAAGCAAGGTGGATGGAGATCTGAAGGGTGAGGGAATAGTACCCTCACCTAATATCAACTTAAAACAAAACTTTTGGTGATTTCATTGGAGAGGAATGATCCAGGAGGATCCTCAAAATGCTTAAAATTTATCAGTATCATATTCCCATGAAACTAGCGCCAAGTCTAAGAGCCTGTCGCGTTGATTCAGGTAGTATATTCAGTTTTCAAAATGGCCTCCGTATGAGGGAGAAAATGCACTCTAATTTTTTTGTAAAATAAGAAAAAAAATGGGCTAGAGTAGGCCAAGTGGAAGTCTTAGAACATGCCAAGTGTAAGTCTCAGAATAGGGCACGTGGTAGTCTTAGAGCAGGGCATGTGGCAAGATTCAAGTGAAACTAGGTAGAGGAGTTGTGGGTCAAATCCGCGACCACTGGGTCGACACCAGAAAACATTACCAAGAGGCCACGAGCTTGTTTTATTATACATTGGCACAATATTATATTTAAAGTTTGTTATTCTATGGTATGGTGGGAAGGGTTAGCGGAGCATGCCGTATCCGTCAGGCCTACCAGACCCAAATTTTGTGTTAATGGTGGTCTCCAAACTTAGCAGGAAAACCAACAAAAACCATATGATATATCCATTGGATTAATGTTCAAACCATAATACAACAACCACATGCCAATGTTAAACCATTAACTAAATAGCACGGAAGGTGCGGGAGGTTAATATTATTCAAAGTTTGTTGTTATACTATGGTTATTAACCATATGTATATATTTCATGTGGAGTTATCACATATACCCGCCTGGACTAATTTTAACACCTTGGTTATGACAAAAGGACATGGGGTATCACCGTCGGTCCCTTGAAAAATTAAATCATAAATGTTATACTATATATTTTATATAGTTGCAACATATTACCATGTTGAAACATATTGTTGCCAAGCAAATCCCAGGAGGCTCGCAGGTTTGACCTCGGTACTTTCCTGTGGGTTATTTAAAAGGATTTTCCAATGCGCCAAGGCGAAGGGAGATGAAATGTGAAGCTCGGAATATTGTTTTAACAATTTCTGTAAATTCCTTTTGAGACATATCTCGGCGAATATTGGGCCTTTTTTTAATCTTAAATATGTGTTGGAAAGATGAGGTTGAGGCCTATCAGTTGACAGTAACGATTGATTCATGTGAGTAGATTCTAGAATGGTGAATTTTTATGTAAAGAGATTTTATGAGAATTTTCAATATATCGAACAACCATTGGAAGTGGACTCAGATACATAGTCCAGGAGGGATGAACTCCGTCATCAAATTTTTCATGTTTGATTTTTATTTCTGGTGTTCGTGGTATTTTTCAGATTTCAAGTTTGTAAGTTTAAGGAAAATAAAAATCCATTTTCCTTATTAATTCACCACTAAATCAACCTTAGTTAATAATTGAAGAAATTGAGAAAATAGTCAATTCTATTGTTTTTGGATCAAAACTCAAAGGAATAAGTCGGTTCAAGAAATATGTGACATCGATCAAGAATCATTAGGTATTGGATCTTCTTTTAATTGTATTCCATTTCCTTATGCATGTAGTGATAATGATTACCTTGAGTTTGATGGATTAGAATATGACATTCAATCAAATGAGATTGTTCTTTCAGGAATAAGTGGAGGTAATCATTTTGCAGAGAAATTTGATTCAAAATATGAAGAGAAATGCAAAATAATGGCCCTAAAAGTAGAGATTAGAAGCTTCACAACTAATAATAAATATCAGCAAAAGTTATTGAGAATGTGTGATGAAAAGGAAAGTTCCTACAAACATGAAATAATCATTTTAAAAACTCAATTAGAAGAATCAAGATGAAACAAAGATGCATCAATCAATGAGATTAATGAAGGAAACAATTATTGTGAAGGAATTGAAGCTGAGATAGTCTCTTTGAAATCTGACCTAGAAAAGCAAGACAAACGAAATGAGGAGCTACTACAAGTTTTTGAAGAACAAGAAAATGGAATCAAATAATAAATTATTGAAATAAGAACACAACTAGAAGAAGGAATAAAATTTGAATAAGGAATGAGGAAGTAGTATAAGGAAGGGGAAGATTAGTGTCAAGTACTAGAGACTGAGGTAAGCATATTAGCCTCGTAAATTAGTAGAAAAGGATAAACATTTGAGATTTCGAGATAGTTCTAAGATATTGAATAACCTTCTTAACATTCAAAGGTCTCCCTCCATTAAATCAGGCCTTGGTTTCCATGAAACTATGAAAGGATAATCCAACTCAGGCTTGTGCTACCAATTTTTAGGATAATAAAGAAAATTCTAAAAATCCTGGTCAGCTAAATCAACAACCAAGAAAAGTGAACTTTCAAGAGAAATAATTTTCTCTCAATAATAGAAATAACAATCCATTTTTCCCTTTGGTCAATGATATTGAATTTTTTAATTGTCATAAATTTGGGCATATTGTAGCCAATTGTAGAAGTATATTTTTCAAATCTCAATAAAATTGTCTCTTCACAGGAAGATCATCAGTTCCCAAGTACTCAAGTTTGTTTAAGGGGTATTATTTTAAATGCAATCTATTTGGTCACAAATATATTTATGGAATAAGAGAAATATGAAGTCGAAATAGTATGATTATCTTGCCCCCCTTCTATGGTCATGTAAGGTGTTATACACGTAATAAGTTTGGACATGTAGCAGAATAATGCAGGAACAAGACAAGGAATTCTTACAGACAACAAATAAATTCCCTTCAAAGCAAGAAACTAGAAAAGAATATTGTTATCAAAATATCTGAAAGAGATGGATCCATTAGCACTCCTCATACTAAGCAGAAGGAAGAGGAACAATCCTAAGTGTGTCCTCACTCTATGCGCATTTGAAGAAGAAGATCGATGGTACATAGATAGCGTCTGTTAACATCACATGTATGGAAGTAAGATAAAATTTATCTTTCTAAAAAACAAGAGTGGTAAGTTTATACTTCGAAATAATGCACAAAGGTACTAGGAATAGGTAGTTTTAATCTTGATGTTAAGAATAAAAAAGAAACTAATATATTATTGGTTGAACAGATAAAGTAGAACATTCGAAGTGTAGGCAAAACGGGTGATAAAGGGCATGTAGTTGTATTTACATCAACTATATGTAAAATTATATAATAATACATTGGAAAAGTTACAACAAATGGATTTATAAAGGCAAACAAATTATATGTTCAAAATAAAAATCCAGGTAGAAATTAAAGGTCAAGCTCCTCCTCTCCATATTCAGAATAGAGGAAGATAGACCCCACTGCATTTTATTATATCTAATGCTTATTTATGAAAGGACTACATAAATTCATTGTTTAGATGATAGCTTAATGACAATCAGGTCCACAGGATCAGTGGTACATGATCCAAGGGGGAGGTGTGCATATGTGCTAGTTCAACATTAATAATGTCCCCATGTGTTTCTAGATAATGCTTATTCTTTTGATGATTTATGCTACTAATATTTCATTTATTGAATATAATTCATTCAAGAAAAGAATGACATATTTATGGGAGTTGCAGTTATTTTCTTCTAGGAAAAAAGTATCATTTTTCAGGATATACACTTTTATTATGAAGAACAACCATGTATGTATGTTTTTCTTGAATTAGACAATTATGAATAACTTTCTACGGTGTTAAAGAAGTAACATAGACTTAGAGGGAGCTTCTCATATGCTTCTCACAATTCATTGTTTTCATTCTGGTTCCGACATTGGTTTATTGCATATTGTTGATAATTCCTATATAATGTTTGGTTAATTCATGATGATTTTATGAGTTGTTGTGGTTATTGATACGTTTCTTTGATGGATTGCTTACTGGAATATTCACTGATGAGAAGGATACATACATACACACACACACACACACACACACACACACACACACACACACATATATATTGTTAATGATGCATTTGGAAAAGCTAATGAGATTAGAATTGGTGATGAAGAGTTGACATAGGTTCATGGAGAGCATCTTCTGTGTTTCAAATGGTTCATTTTTGGAATTATGGTTTTTGATGAGTTCATGGTTATTGTCGTTTCTTCCTATTGGAAGACATATATGTTGTTGTTATGTATAGTAATCATGTGATATGCCATGGATGCCTTATATTTGTCATGTTATGTATGTTTCCTTGTTGATATAGGTGATTGATGTAAACTTGGGATCATAGAGTCATTGGTTGTGATAGCTATATGGGAAATACGTGCTTATGAACATCCATGCATTTGCTTCATAAAGACTTGTACTTACATTGCATATCTCTAGAAGGCCAATTATATGCTCAAAGGGAGCTCAGTCAGGTTATGGTGTTGATTAGAGTCATAACTTGCAGCTGGGATCCTTGGTTCACATCACCAGATCGGAATTATGGCTTTGTGCATTTTAGAGGGAGTACTTATCTCAACTTGGGTAAGTCCTTTGACCTTGATGTCGAAGGAAAAGAGGAGGACTTGATGTTTTACAGGAGGTTGACATCAAGTACAAAGGGGGATATTGTTGGCATTATGGCTAATTTGTTGTCCTCTATGTCAACCTAGATGGATAATGTGTTGTAAATAATGTAAACCTGGATGTAAACTTGTCATATTATGTCATCATGATTGTATAAGTGTCGTAGGAGTTTTTTGAAATATTGCAAGTCATATGAATGTTTTTACAGATGATGTAAAGGAAGAGGAATTGTATTGAAGGGTTTCATTTGAGAAAAGTTGAAAAATGTGAAGTTTGTAAAACATACTCAACTTATATGAAGAAAAGTCACGTAGATATGCATGTATCATAAAAAAGAGTCACGTACATGACCCTAATCATGGAAAGCTAAAAAATTTGAGAATTTCCCATGGTAATATCCCACGGGTTTTACTCAGAAACGCCTATTTGATCCTATTATCACTCCACCAAATCTCTGAGGCTGAGAAGAGACCAGCAAAGGTATCCACGAACCAATATTTCACCAAGTAGCTAGCCCTACTAAGAAGGAGAGGGCTCTCTCCAATGGATCTCAGCCATGATGACAAGATCAATGAGATATTAGGCTAGGTATAGTAGCCCAGGGGTTTTATTGATTGAACTCTGAGGTGCTGCATGGTGAATAGGTCAGGGAAATCAAGGATCAGAATTGCAGGGTTTTAATGGAGCAAGGTAGGTAAGAAAATCAACACAAGAAGGTATCTGATGAGATGGTTTAGACTAATAGGGTTTTGAGAAAAGAGCATAAAATCTATGAATTATTTTCTACTAAGAATAAAATGCAACACACAGTAAATATCCCTCCAATATAGAGCATAAACTTAATTATTTCTATATTTCTGACTTAGGAAACATTTACACTTATAAATGGAATGAATATGAGCTACAATACATTCATACATTTTCATAACAAGAGAAGAAACAATGCTAAATCATTTACCACATGAATTCCATCAATATAGTTGCAACTCTATCTATTATTATTAGCCCAAAATCTAATTACAAAAAGTGTTCTAAGGTCATTCCAATAGCATCCAACCATTTCCATGAGAAAAGAAGTGAATAATATAGACCAAAACTGATTCTCCCTAGCTCAGGGGTCGAATCGCTGACTTGTGGAACTGATCCACAAATTACTCAACTGGAAACCCAAAGACTACGGAGGTCAACAAACTCATCCCTAAATTTGGTGAAACTATTTCATCTTAGCCAAAAATCCACTTTTACCTTATGTATCTACCCTCTAATAACTATTTAGGTCATAATTACACTTAAATTCACCAGTTACATCAGTAAGAATTCAAATATTCCATCACAAACTGAGGAAATTTAAAAAACTGGAAAATATCAGAGAATCTGGCAGAAGCGCAACACATGAGGAAAAGTGCAGTGCTTGAAGCAGAAGCACATCGCCAACTTCAAGGCCACTTTGGGAGGCCTTCTTGAAGTCCAAATTGAGCTCATGATATCTCATTGAAAAGATGTTCCTTTCTAGTTTTCAAAAATTCCATTGGTTTCTGAAAATGATGAAGTTAAAGCCTCTAAAATCAAATCTCCCAAGACTAGTCAAAAGCGCAGCGCCAACCTAAAAAATGAGGCAGAAAGGTGACTGTTTAGGTGTTTTTGGCCATTTCTCCCTGCCAAAATGTCCAATTTTGGTGTGCCAATAGTCAAAACTTGATGTAGAATGACTTCAGAATCCAATGGTGGTGACCATTTTCCATTTGGAGGCTCCCAGAAGAAGCGTAATTCCCTAGGCATTGCGTTTTTAACAAGTGGATTGTGCTGAAAACTAGTCAAAATTTGTCAAAATGCAAAAAAATTCAAAAACTCACCCAAAAACCTTCAAAATTGATGGATAGAGTGCTGATGACGTGCCTTAAGAAATCATGGAGGCATCATCAAGGATCTCAATTTTATCTTCCTACTTTTTCTTTATTAGGTTTTGCTTGTGTTTTTCATCTAACTGCATGAGTTTGATGTTGCAGATCTTGTTTCTAGTGATATACCTATTGGACATGTGTTACACAAAATTTAGTCACCATCCTTGCAATATCCATCCCGTACATTGGAGGACCATTTCTGTGACTTTTGTGTAGTGTCATGCCTTGAAAAAAGTGTCATTGCATCCCTTATCATGAGAAGAACATTTCCTATGTTGACTAATCCTGGATCAGACTATCAAAAACATATGATGTTGGGTCGGCACTGACAGGAAGTTATGGCCTCGCACCCATAGAGAAATTAGCACTAAGCCTCGTGCCCATTGGCGCTCTGTCTTAGTGAACTACCCGCGCCAAGCTGTTTTTGGAAAGTTTTTTAAAATAGAAGTGAAGTTTCCATTCCCAACCACTTCGTGAGCGGAGTCATCATGAGTTATTCGACCGAATAACGTCAAACATCTTCCTTTGGCTTCTTGTTTCCTACATTTGAGAAACCTCCCAAAGGATAAGGCCTCCCTTCCACCATATGAGGGATCCCAACCTCCTCCTCCTCTCCTATAAATACATTTCTCTCACATAGATGCAATTAGCTGAACATTTTGTACAATAGCTGAAATGGTTGAATAGCTGAACAATCTGATATAGCTGGTGTGAGATAGAGCAGAGAGAGACCTATTGTCGAGAGAGAGTCTAGGCTTATTGCCTCGCCAAGTCCAATTCCCCGACGAATTCTTGAGACACATTTTGACTGGACCTGCTGAAGGACGCTGCAACATCAAGGATATTTTAGTTGTAAACTCTTTCTCTCTTCTTATTAATACATGAATGATGTTTTGGTTCCCCTTTTGCGTTTGATATGATTAATCTCGTGCAATAAATTTAATTCTCCTTGACCAATTATATAGTTATGAATGCAAGTATTGTTTAGTATGCTATTATCGTTCTCTGATCCTTGTGCAGGCACCTGAGTACTTCTGCTGAAGGACCACGATGTGTCAGGATGAAGATCAGAAGATTGTTGCCACAACTATGACAATTGCATTGGAAAAAAGGTAGGACATCTATCCTGACTCAGTTTCATTCATTAACTAGGAATCGACGCATTAGCATGTCATCTTCCTACTAGACCCACCCTAAGGCTAGAGGGATCGCCTATGTCTGTAGAGAGGATTTACCTACACAACAAGTTGGAGACTCCGCTGGGGATTAGTGTGTGTTTGTCATCTCTAGTTGTTCATCTAGAGTTTTTATTGTCGTGTAGACTTTGTTCGTTTCATCGTTTTTATGCCTTTCTTGACTTGTCTAACTATTTTCAACCATCCTGTTCAGTTCTAGAGTGTCAAGTTTGACCTATGTTCGGTGGTTTTTATGTTTTCCCATGGTTTTCTAGCTCGATGCTGCTTTTCTTTGAACAGTCACACTGATTGGCCCATGTTGCTTTTGTCACAAGTGCGCCAACCCCTGTTTAGCACAGATTATAGGTAAACAATAGTGCCGAATCCTGTAGGATTGAATTTTGGCCTCTTTTCTGAGTTTTTTCAGTGTTTCTTGTCTCTGGATTGGTTTTTTACCTTGCAATTGGTCTCCCGAGATTGTTTTGACTCTGCAGTCTTGGTCTTCTCATCTGTTTATCCATCATCTTAACAGTGAAGTTTGTTGCCCTAGGCTTTCTAGGTACCTTGTGTTGTTTTTTTGTCCCTCTCCTCACTGAGCCTTCTAAGTTGAGTCGAGTCAATTTGATCTTTGTCATTTCAATTCGCTAACTGATTGTTTAGTCTTTCTCTCGGTTCTTCGTGTCTTTGGTTTGTTGAATGATCGCCTTTGTTTTCATTTAGCTCTCCATTTGTCACTTTGAGCATAGATCACATTGCTCGTTGGATCGTTTTGAAAGCCCTTTGTTTGCTTGGAAGAGTGCATCCTTGTTTTGAGCGCATTTTATGTTTGTATTGCATTGATCTCTTTGCTTTAGATCGTTACATTCATAGTGCTCAAAACTAGTGTTTATTTTTATTTTAATGTAACAATGCATTGTGCTTCTTATTCATCTAAAAAGACAAAATTTTCATTCTTTCGCTTAAATTGAAAATGAAAACGTTATTTTTCATTACTAGCTCTTAGTGAACTAGGAAAGAGTTTTTGTTTTCTGATTTTGTTGTATTAGATGCATTAGTAAAATTCTTCTTATGCTTCAATTGATTGTTTCTTTGTCATAGATTCCTATCCTTCTCTTAGCTAGCGTTCATTGAATGGAATTGATTTTCTTCTGCATGTAGTTTGAATTAAGAATTCGAGATCACATTCGGTAAGGCCTTGAAATCGCAACATTAATTCAAGATCAACCTTAAAATCAATTCAATCAACCTAAGGAAACATTGAAACCTAACGCACATTTTTAGAGGTCTAGGCTAGTGACGTGTTCCGGCATTGTTAAACCTAGTAGTTGTCATTCGCCATCTGGCATTAGAAAGCACTAGCACAGACTTGTGCTCCTCGTACCGTCGCGCATATAAATGGAGACGCTCATAGGTTGCAATCCTATATCCATAGGAAGCCGAGTCTGCCGCCTTGTAACTGTGATACACCGAACACATCATTTGGGGAGATTTCCTGCACATTCGTCAAGTCCTTGGTCATTTCTCTTTCATTTGATCACCAAGGTGTATATTTCAGTTCACGGAAACTTGGTACACCCTCTTGCTTAGATTACCCGAGTAGTCATTTTGGTATTTTCGTGACTCTCCAAAAGTGAAAATATCATCGAGCACTTGTCATTTCACGCTCGTTCAATCTGAAAGTGGCTAGAGTCATCTTTTGCCTGTTTCTCGACTCTTAAAACATGAAACAACAAAGTTTTGTTTAAATGTCATAAAATTAATTGCCTACGATCACATGCCCATTAAAGATATTTTCTTGGCTTGTTTCTTGTAGTTCCTTAGTGTTTGGTCTTGAAGCCTCGAATAGGCTATCTCGTTTCCTTTCTGTTTTGACACATTGTCACAGTGGCAGAACCACCACTTTCTTCATCCTCTTCATTACCTCCTAGTGATGATCCTTCTCCTGAAGTTTCTTCGGAAGCATATCAACCCACTAGGTCTGTCGATTTCTGGCAATCTATCCTTCCGAGTATCTTACCTCTCGCTACCCAGTCTCCTCTTGATGATCCATTTGATATCAATTGGAAACGTCAAGACACTTGATCTGGTTTTGGGAACGCGCAAGACTTCCCTCATTTTACTTAAAGAATAATAATTGAAGTGATAACGATGGCAATAATTCAAACTTAAAGCCAACACTTGACCTAGACTGCCTAGAACATGATAGACATTTCGTCAAACATATGGTAAACATGTAAGCTACAGATCATGAATGTACATCTGATCATAAATTTGTGAAATTCATCTGAGAATCGCTAAGGAGGTCTAATGCCCTCCCAAATAGCTACAACAACACTTGTTAGCCCATGCATTCATCAACCATTCAAATACTTATCAAATCATGAACACGAGTCATAGCTAGATCACATGACATAGAACTATGCTTATAACCAGAATAATAACCATGAAAAAACGACTATAGAATCCACATAATAACAAGCACAATTTCTCATAGATCACAATAAGAAAATATCTCTTATTAACATATGCAAAAGCCAACCAAGTCATGGACTTCCACGTACCACCCTACAATAGATTGGATTGAACCAAATTTTTCTTTCATCCAATCAACCCCATGCCATATTCCAAGCATGAATGTGGGATCTCATGGGATAAACCAGACATAATAAACTAGAGATTCTAGAGGTTAAACCAACTCCACCCTCAAGCTACTATGATCTTACCTAAAACAGTGCCGAGATCACAAAACCAAACCAAGCTTGGATGCCTTAGAATTTATTCACCATACATTGAGGAATTTTCCTATATCCACTCACCTATTGAGGGCTTCTCGGAGAAAACCATCTCCACCCCCAACCATTGGGAATTTTCCTAAGACTACCTCATCCGGTTCCAAAACCTTCTAGCATTCCAAAGCTCAACCAAGAATGAATCCCATGCATGGCTATCAAGGAAATGGCAAGGCAAGGCTCAAACCACTTTCAATCCAAAAAAGACCATGCCAATGACAACAAATGAACCAATAAAAAAATGCATGTGCCATGCATTTACACCTCAGCCAAGAAATCACACATGCAACTTGTTACCTGCAAAATCATCCTGTTGAAGTTCTTGATCCAACCTTCTCCTTGCTTTCCTTTTCTTGTCATTTTCCTTCCTTTTCTTTCCTTTTCTTGTCTTTGCTTGCTTTCTTGCTTTCTCCTCTTGGAGCTCTCTCTCTTTCTCAAAATTGACCCAAGCCAAAAATTGAAAAAAATATATGAAATGATTCTTTGATGCCTTTTTATTATTGATATCTCCTTTTTTTTCATTTTCCTTCATTTTCCTCTAATTTTCTTAGCATGCAAATTTTTGTCTCTTCACCTTCATTTTCTCCTATTTTCCTTTATTTTCATAATTAAATGCCAATTATTTCATCTTTGTCTTTGTCAATGCCTTTGTCAATTTCCATAGCCATTAATAAACCAAAAGTGATGCCCACTATAATGTTTTTCCCAACATTCAACTTGGAATACATGTTTTGTGACCTTGGTATTATTTTTCCTTTATTACATGAAACTTTAACCTGAGGTTGTTACATGTGAAATCCTCCATGAAATAAACTACTTGAGCTCTTTGTTAGACAATTAACAGTTCTTTAATATATCCTGATAATTTTTCGAAGAAGTTGTAAGATCATTAGTTCAAAATACGTTCTAAAACTAACTGTGAAGTTGATGGTTATTGCTAATGAACTGATGAGAGAATGTGAGAATTGAAAACTACCTTAGATTTGGGTGGAGCGAATTTCAGATATATGAAAACGAATAGAAGCCCAAAAACGATTTAAACGCCATTGACAGTGAATACCAAGATGTTTTTAGAGTCATTGTTGACCAGGGGTGAGCCATACCATGCGTAGAGAAGAGAATCTGACACAGATTTTACATATGGGAGGCTGGAAATTCCTCTGTCAATCCTTTTTTAATCACCCTCGTAAACGTAAATTTGCATAGGACCAGTTTAGTTAGAATTATAATTCAATATAAACAACCACATTAGTTGGTATTGTGGAAATTTTTAGTACTTATAAAACCAGTACTCCTTACATTGGCACTCCATACAACAATAAGGAAGTTGTGTTTCCCGATACAAAAAAAAAAGAAAAAAGAAAAAAACAATATAAAGCATTAGCGTTTTTAGCCATTTCTCAATCAATTAACAACCAGTTAAGGTCGAATATATACAAGTGAACATGTCAAAAAACGAGTTCAATTGTAAATTCCAGAGAATGGAATTGTTTTCATGGGTAAAATGTAGAAATAATGAGAAAGAGTGGCAAGCACCTAGAAGGCCAACCACAAAACGTGCGTTGTCTATCATGTTTTCTCTGTGGAAAATCCTAGAGAACCAAAATACTAAGTACTAAGAAGGCAGAATGAAGTTGTTGGACTGTGAGAGACAAGAATGATGGTGTTTCTGGTCCTTCAATGGTGCATATATCAAATGGTTTTAAGAAATATTTATAGGAATGAGGCACACCACCTCTCAATTTCGTCACCTTGCACATGGGTTATCACATGTTAAAGCCCGAGGAATGCAAAAAAACTTGTGTTAGCTTTGATTGGTCTATGGGAAACAATACAAGCTCATGTTTTCATATATGCCATTTATCATACGTATGCTTTCAAATACCTATCAAATACATCTTGTAGTTAAAATCGTTGAACAAATATCGATTTAAAACATTGTGCAGAGTGTGGAGGAAGAAGAACTTACTATTGCCAAAAATGAGCAGGAACGAGAAAATAATTGCAGGATCACCATCACAAGGTTCTTCATCTTAAAAATCTCAGTAAAATTTATAGAAAAATAATATGATATTTGATCGACATTGGCAGATTTAATATCATATCGAAGCTCGTTTTTGGGTGATAAATGATAAAATAGAAGAGGATCTTGGTATGGGAATGAGAGGGCTCTAAGATTTGGAACCTCCTCCCACACCCCCCCCCCCCAACCCCCATCCTTACCTGCATAACAGACCTGGAACCTGTCAGGTTTTGGCATCATTGGACAAAGCAGTAGAAGTGTCAGACATAATAGTGTTAAAAAAACACTCATCGACAAAATTGCCACTTACAAAATTAGTTATTTATTTTAAAATGATTTGTCACTTATTGATAAGCCCTCCACTAGGAGAATTATGTCACATAAAGACTCGTTTAGCCAATGGAAAATTAGAAATAAGATTTCCATAAATTAGAAAATTATTTTTGAATTTACAAAAAATAGGAGTATTCAACATTTTCCAAAAACTTTGATTAAAATTGCAAAAACTCAGCAAAATAGTAAAAATTCAACTACTAAACGACTCCTATAGCTCGTGATGAGAAAAATATTAATAATTAATATTCACTAAATAAGAAATACATTTCTTCAAATGGATGCACAGAGCCGTCAGAGAAACTGCAGAGTCCCATAAGATTATAATGTCACAGAGAAGACAGAAGATCGTATTGAAAAGGCACTGGTGCGTAGATTTTGTGAGCAGAAGCACTTGAGATGTTTTGTTTGGAAATTGTCAATTCGTGGGTCTGTATTATACTCTACTGCTTGTGATATTGCACAGAAATTTCATAATATTGCCGGTTGCAAATTGTTTTGGAGTGCCTCTTTGGAGCTTGTTTATATCTGGATATTGGGATGGCTTCTGATTTGTGTCGATGGGAGGTCGATCCCTTCTTTGCAGCTGCGGAAGATGTGCAGAACTCAGCTGTTGTGGGTAATGCTATGATGCTACTAATTTAATCTCTTAATCTTGCGGGCTATTTGTTCAACATCTTGTGCTGGAACGTTGTTGTGAAGGAGCAATTGAAGTAGTTTGAAGTTCACGTTCTCATGTCTCTGCCAGAATGGTGAACGCTCGTGAAGGAGGGTTTGTCAACGCTCTCGGTGGAATGCCTATTATTGTTGTATGAATCACCCTCTGTCGGTTGGGCAGGGCGGTGGTGTAGTTGTTGGTGTTTTGTGCGATGCTATGCTTGAAAGATCTTCTCGACGCAATACAGAGGACCAAGATCCTATTGCAGGACCTGAGCACCGAGATGAGTCGAGTCTTGAATCTGATCGAAGCTCAGTCCATATCAAATCCCGTTGATGCTGCAGTTGCAGCAAGGGATGTTGTGTCTATTCCTGTTGCTGAAATGGGGAATCGTGCACCGTATGATGAGGAGGAAGCGACCGAGCCAAGGGATGGTGGTGCGAAATTCATGTTGGATCAAGTTCTACTGTATTGGCACCAAAGAAGCCTTTGATCTGTAAATTTAATTTGTTTTTGTAGCTAGTAGAGCACACAAAAGTTTAGCTATATGTGAGAAGGATCTAAAGGAGGCAAAAACATGCGTATGTGGAGTGTGTGAGCCTTTGTGGCTGTGATAAGCCTTGGTGGCTACATTGTATCTCCTCAAGGCTGAGTGCCTGAGCGGTGGAGGTGAATTACTACTTGTCGAAATGTGAACTAGCAAGCAGGTGAAAGGGTGTTTCTCGTGCCTGTTCGTAAAGCAACGTGGAGCAATTAGTTGTCAATGATCTGATAGGGATCAGATCGAAGACAACGTGCAGTGTATGATCTTGGATCTGACCACAATAGCAGTGTGGGCAGTGTTCTAGTGAACTGAAATTTGGGGCGGTCTGTCCGCATGGTTATCACTTGTGCTTATAGTGTCATTTGGTATTGCTTTTATTTGGTATGGGTAAATGTAGATAAGTCTTGGAAATTTGTATAAATATTGAGATTTGTGACCTCAATATGATGTCATTTTGTTAGAATTCGCAACTCTAATTGATGACAAGTAAAACATGGAGACCAATACCAGCTTGCCAAAGTAAAATGAAGATACCAAAGACTCAAAAGTATAAAGCCAAGGTAATGGTATGTTCCAACATATGAATGGTGCAATGTTCGTGGAGGTGAATGGTATGGTGAGCGGCAAAGGAGGATAGACAATCAAGTTTGTGTGTGTTTTTTGTGAGTTTTGTTTTGGAATAGACTTTTGATGATGAGTCACACAGTTTAATGGTAAGCAAGTCTAGGTGATTTTTTGTAGTGGTCATGTTATGTACCTAGAAACTCCAAAAGTTGGAGTATGGAATGTAAGCCTTGTGTAAAGTTCGTGGTAATCTCAAAACCACCTTGTAATGGTTTATGGTCAGCCGAAAACCATATTTTGTCACTTTAAAGTGATGGTTTGTGGTGAACCGGAAACCACATACAGAGCCTTAGTGGCTACAGGTGCCCCGGGTGCACACAGGAGCTTGAATGCTCACAGGAGTAGGTGGACTGCAGTAAACACCTCACTCACAGGTCTCAAATATTGTTGTTTTTGAGCACAGGAGGGTCGGCGCGTTTTTTCTATCTGACAGTCGCGTCGAAAGGTACAATCAACGCGATTGTTAGGGACTGTTATTTGGGCATGAATATTTGGCTTAGAAAGGCGCTGATCTCTCTCTTTTTTGGCAGTTCTGCACATGGGATTCGCCCGTTTGTGGTGGAATTGAGTCGCAGACATATTTGTTGGCGGTTTTGGACATGAGATTTGCCCGTTGGTGGTGGATTTGAGTCGCAGACACATTTTTTGATATAGGTACATGTATGCGATGATTATGGTTGACATAACCATGTATGTGAAGGACATCCTATTAGACCAGCAATTGCAACGGCTGGTAGCCATGCATTCTGGTGGATGGTTGCTCCTTTATATGGACGTCAACATATCCTTTTTTCTTATGATTGACCACAACTAGACTTTGTGAATTGATATCACGTCAAGTAGTCATTAAGGGAGGGAGTTGGAATATGTAATTCCTACTTGTCTGTGGTTGTAACTCTCTATTTAAGGAGTATGTTCCTACATCATAAGAGGTAGCTAGATCTATATTTATTCCTAGTTTAGTGTGTGGTTGAGAGAATCTCTCAACCACATTATTGTGCGTCCAAGATAGATTTCCTATCTTGAGACTAATTCATGTATAAATGTGTGTAATACCTTTGATTAATAATATAGTTTGCAAATTGATATTTTATCTATAACATAAATGAAAAATAATCATATTAAACACATTAGCTATTATAAATTAAATAAAAAATATTAAATTATCTCAATTTTATACTTTTAAACTTTGAAAAATACAAAATTTCTCAATTTTATAATATCAAACTTTCAAGAAAAATATAAAATTGTCAAAATTTTATGATTTTAGATTTTTATTAATAATTATTATAATTAAATTTAAACTTCTCTAATCCATATCATAAAAATTAAAAAAACTTTGATAATCAGATAAAAGTTAAAATCTTAAAATATTTAAACTGCATTGACAGGTATTTATAAATTCCCACCCCAAACGGTCATATTAAATGTCAATAAATTCATTCCTTAAAATAAAAGATAAATGCTGTTATGTTACTACTACGCGGGAAAGTTATCGAAATGGCCTTTGAATGACGTTGAACGTTAAAAGATATTTAGAAAGCCGCGAAGGTTAAGAAAATTAATTAAATATTGCGAGGGCCAAATTTAAAAACAATAATTATTATTAAATATTGCGAAGGGCAAATTAAAAAAATAATTACATTTGAGAAATAATTTTAACACAATAGTACACTTTTAACTTATTTTATTAATCCAGAAATTTTAACGAAATAATTTAAATAATTAATATTCACTAAATATAAAAAATAAGCATTAAAAAAAAAAACATTTTATATCAATGAAATTTTTATTTTTCATTAATTTTTTAGAGTGATTTTCTAGAAAGTTTACTTGTTTATTTTATGATCTAATTTGTCTAAAATCTGGAAAAGATTCATTAAAATTACAAGTTTGACAAGGTGAATTCTTCACAATCAAAACATATATGCAATGAAAAACCAATTTAAACAATACAATCACTAAATCTATATATGCAATGAAAAATCAGTTTAAACTATATAATTAAAGATTTTCCCTAGATTTCAACATAAATCTACTAAAAACTCCAAAAAGCCAGCCATTGTAAAAACTACTCCATTTTTTTTGGTTTGATCCATAGGAATTTGAACTTTCATGCTTTACATAGTACTTCATAACAATGCAGTGGTCAATTGAAAAATAAAAAACGATGATTAAACTAACTCCATGGACTATTATAAGATTAAAAATTCAAGAAAAATAATAATTTTTCTAAATTTTATATGATGTTGGATTTTTGTTAATAATTATTATTTAAATTTAATTATACAATTATTAGTTAAATTGCAAATTATTATTATTATTAAAATGATGTTTTTAAATATATAGATAAATTTAGTGTTTTTGAGAATCTTTATCACTTTAAATGGTATAATCTTAATAATTCATATTAAAAATTTTAACTATTTAAAAAAATAATTAAATTTTAAACTATATAATCAATCAAATAAGATAATTAAAAATTAAATTGCTATTTTTTTGGAAAGTTTTTTTTTTTCAAATCTAATTTGTCTAGAATCTAGTAGGGATTCATTGAAATCACTTTAGGGTGTTGAATCTATATATGTATTTAAAAAACTAATCAAAACAACACAAATCAAGATTTGGCCACAATTTTTCCTTTTCTAGATTCCAACCAAAGGGATTCATTGAATTCACTTTAGAATGTTGAATCTATATATGTAGAAAAATGTCTTTGGATTAATCACATAATTATGCATAATTAGGATTTGGTCTACCTTTCGAACCAACTAATATGGTTCATCCTTAGGACAAGGTGAAGAAGGAGATGGATCTCATTGAATAAATAGAAGGATGCATCATTGCCCAGTGATAGCTGTTAAAACTAGCCGTTATTTAGTTAAATAGTTAGAGAATTAAAAAATTTAAATTATGTTGGTTGGAAACCTCGACCAAATCCTAAAAAACTAGTTTAAACAACACAAATCAAGATTTGGCCACAATTTTTTCTTTGGATTCCAACCAAAAATGAACTTAAAACTATTCCATAAAAAAATAGAATCTTAACATATTTAAATTGTGGTGACAATATTTATAAATTCCCGTGGCACATTCATATTAAATGTCAAAAAAATCATTCCTTAAAATAAAGGAAAAAAAAAATTATAATGTCTATGAGGCTAAAGATGCTCTATGGGACACATAGTCTATGGCACTGATTGCTTTGTCATCTGATTTCTGTGTTTAGTGATTTTTCTTTGAAGTCTTACCATCAACACTTCCACCTTCTCGACAAACCTCTCACTGAATAATAAATTATCCTAAGAGCTAGCTGTCAAAATATCTCCAAGCCTCAAATCACCTTTGAAGTCTCACAATCAATGCTTCCAACTTCTGGACAAACCTCTCAGTGAATAAATTATCCCAAAATATTGGTTGTAAAGGTAGATTTTTCATATTCTCGAAATTCTCGAAATGGCCTTTGAATGGCGTTGAACGTTAGAGATATTTAGAAGGCCGTGAAGGTTAATTATTTTTGCTACGGTCAGCTCATCTACTACGCATCGTCATGTGACCATCATCATGGCGGCGAGAGGCATGCCACATGCATGATGGACATGGATGGATACCATGAGCCATGCGATGTGGTCATCATGAATCAGAGTCACGTGCCTTGAGTCATAGACTAGCGATATATCAACATCACCCAGCTCACTCATACTCTCTGTCGGTCCACCGGCCGCTGCCCAGTCAAACCCGGTCAAGCCTGGCTCTTGCAGAGCCTCACTTTCAAGGAGCTGCCGTGGCCAGAATTGATTGGTGGAAGAGTCAAAAGCAGCTCGGGAAATGCAGGAAAACGACAGCTACTTCTGAGCCACGTGGAGTGAGCCCCAGCTCTTTTAAAATCCTTTACACGTCGTCATCATAACCTCGGCCCTGCCGAATCTGCCCTGTGAGCGAGCAAAATCCGTTAAAAGACGGAGGCAGAATTCATTTATAATTAATCTGCGTGAATTGTCGCCATTCGTTGACGGGGCTGCATGTCTCCTTACTTCCCCACCCAATTCATGCAAATATTTAAATTCCGCAAGTAGACTGACAACAGTCCGCCATTGGAGGCCGCCGCAGCTGTAGACTCTTACAAATCCTTTTAGCAGACCGATGCTGCAAATCCACTCTGGCCCATCATTGCCCAAGACACAGGAAATTTGATTGAAGATTCGTTTCTTTAAAGCGAATGTCGTATTGTCTGCTCTGCCATGGGACTCGAACTCGCGACTTTGTATTTAGCTGCTTAGACGTTTGAGCTTGTCTTTAACTGCTATGCAGTAGTGAAAAAAAAAATCATGGCCTGCGCGGATTTGTTTGAGAGCCCCAGAATTTCCTTCTCTAATGATTTTGGAAGTGTTGCAGTGTCCGTGGAGGGGGGCAACAGAGGCATCCATGGCGATGGCGATGAAGATTTTGAGTTCTGCATGGCGCTGCCGGAGGATACGCATTCGAGCTCTAAAATGATGTCTGCAGATGAATTGTTTCATCAGGGCAAGCTTCTTCCTTTTCAGTTCCCTAAGCCCCCGGTTCCTGATTGCAATCCAGTGGTTTCGGATTCGATTACGGTGAACTCCGATGCTGTTGCCGAGGATCCGTCTCCGAAGACGGCCAAGTCTTCTTCCAGCAGGTGGAAGGAGCTACTGGGCCTCAAGAAACCCCAAACCCCGACCCCTGCTCCCAAGCCTTCCAAGAACCCCAAATCTCTCAAGAGCCTGCTGTCTGCAGGGATCGAACCCTCGACTTCGCCGTCGCAACCGTTGCTGCCCCCTCGCGACTCAGACGCCGACTGCGCCTCGGCTCGGTTTTCGGTTCAGTCTCTCGATCCCGATCTGGACGAACTGCCGCGATACTCTGTGGATTCTATTAACGAAGATACGATTCTCCGCAAGCCCTTGAGGGTTAATACGAAACCCTCGGTAGCGCAGCAGATGAATAATAAAGATTCCAAAGCGAGGATAGAGAGGTCACGGGCTCGAAACACAAGTCCCAAAAGATTCTCTGAAAGCCCACGGAGGAACGCTTCGGGAAAGATCGTGTTCAAGGGTTTGGAGAGAAGCTGCAGCAGCCCGAGCAGCTTCAATATGAGAAAGAAGGATGCTTACTACAGCCGTAAGGGGTTTGAAAGGTCTTACTCTGCAAATGTTAGAGTGACTCCTGTTTTGAATGTGCCTGTGTGCATGAGGAGCGGAAAGGGATCGAAAGGTGGAATGTTCGGTTTATCCCACTTATTTTCCTCCAATAAGACCAACAAGAATCCCAACCCCAATCCCAACTCCAGTCCCAATCCCAATCCCAATCCCTCTCCCTCTCAGACGAAGCAAAGCTCCAGAGAACGATGACGAAGAATTCACTGTACAAAAACTCATCCATGTTCCAGACTAATGTGGGACAAGGGTTTTTTTTTTTCTTTTTCCCCAAATTTCTTCTCGAGGTTGTGATGTATTTTGAGTTGTCTGAGCGAGTTCCTGAAAGTGCTCTTATCCACTGGTTTGGATTAGATGTTCTGTAATGACAGGCAGGCTATTTTTCTTTCAGTTTTTCTTCTCTGTTTTGTACAGTTTTTCATGGCTGGAAAATCAATCACCATGTTTATATTCGTTGGATTTTTTTAAAAATTCATTTTAATGAATTTTCAGATTGAAACACCTCCAGTCTCAGAAGACAAAGAATAAGGTACAGTTCAAAATCTGAAAGGCGGTTTACAAATCACAATACTTCAGATATTTTTCTTTAAGTTACATTTTAAAAGAAATAAATATTAAAATAATTTTCAAATTTAGGTGGGTAAGCACTCCGGCAGCCATTTAGTGATGGAGTTGCTGGAATATACCATGTTTGTAATTAAGGATATGAATTTGATGAGTCAAAACTGTTTACAGAGAGTTTATCATGCAAACTATTTAAATGACATTCTCATGGCATAGCTGGGGTTTGACCTCTTTATTAAATGACATTAGCCATGATGGTGATAAGTTCATATTCAAGTTACCGATGTTGTTAGCTTATTTAATACCTTTGACAAACGAAATTCCAGATGTATTTTCAAAGAGAGATCTGTTGCATTTTGATTAATTTAGTGGAAAACACACCTTTATTGATTTTAGACACCAAAAACCTTGAGTGCTGCTTGAAGGCTTTCTGCCATTGAAATTTTCTCTGTAAATTCATTTGTCGAAGTATTGAGGGTGTTTTTTTTTTTTTAATTTCCAGTGGTTTTCGTTAGTTTTTTTTTTATTGTTAAATAAAATTTGTATGGCCTTCAAATCAGGAAATTACATGTAATTTGAGGGAGTTTTTTTTTTTTTTTTTTTTTCTAATTTGTATTCCTTTCAAAATATGAAATTATTTGAGAAAACTTTTTTTTAGATTAATTTGTTATTGGAGAATCTAACCATATCCAAAAATGCATCCTTGGAAGAGAAACAAAAGATAAAAAGCTGTCCAAGAGTTCAAAATATGTCATACATAAGTTGATGTGTGAGTTTTCGAGGCCATAAAAACAAATCAAATAAGCAGGAAATTGAAAGACCAAAGAAATGACAAAAGTAAAGAGACTGGGAAGAGGAGTCTGAATTTGTAGTTGCACCATTGATTGTCTCCTTGTTGCTACTCGGCAAGGCACCAGTAGTGGGGGGAATGTTGAGGTGCTTCTCCATTTGCTCCCATATCTGATCTAGGTCTATCATATGTCGGTATAGATGCCCCATGGAGAGGAGGAGGTCCTCTCTGTGTTCATGTTGGTTCAGTAAAACCTTGCCAAGAAGAAATTACATGTGCCAGTGCAAGTCCACCATGTGTGTGCCCTATGTCAGGGTCCCAATTAGCCAACTCAAAGAATACCTTAGTATTTGAGAGAATATGATGCCTCTACGTGGTTCCTTTTTTGTCATCTCGAGTGAGTTCTCCTTGAATGGGGCATGGTGTAAGCTCTTTAGAATGAGTTGTTGCTTCCTCCAATCTGTGATGGGTTCATGTGCTGCGACGACTAGGCCCATTCATGATAGTATGTTGCACCCCTTTTGACTCGGGCTCGCTGGTGTGGCATGGCAGTTGCATATGGGAGGGAACAAGGCCATGGAACAAGTGGAAGTGTGTCAGGAAGGAGACCAAGAGGGATAAGGCCGGAGAAAGAGTAGGGCCATGTCCACGTCTCGAACAAAGGAGTGAAGTTAACTATGGACCAAAGTGGTTGAGGAGGAACCAACAATGATAAGTGTCGGCTGGAGTATTGTGAGGGCAACGTGTCGCGAGATGTAGGGAACACCCCAAAGAGATAGACGGTTGAAGATTAACATAAAACGAAATAGTGAGGGTTGAAGATTAACATAAAACGAAATAGTGAGGGTTGAAGATTAACATAAAATGAAATAGTGCCTCGCTGCTGAGAGAAGTACTAGACCAAACATGAAGACTATGAGAAGTACTAGACCCAACACAAAGACTATGAGAAGAAAACGTGAGACAAAACCAAGAAGAGAGAAGACTAGACCCATTTGAGGGAAAAGTTGCCCGACCGATGAAGAGGCGCTTCACAATTGTAGAGTCCTTCAACTGGCTTCGAGGCTTGCAATAAACGTGCATGTAAAGAGCTTGTCCTCAAACATGACTAAATGTCAGTGATGGTTGAGAGGGGAAAATGCCAACTTTGTGGAGCAAAGCTCCCTGACAAGTTGGCTTTTTTGTTCTCCAATTCCAACTGGATGCTTAGAGGGGTTGTAAATTTGCCAACATGGCATGTAAGGATGAACTAGAGTGTGATGTTCTATTGAGAATGCCCTATTATATATATATATATATATATATATATATATATATATATATATATATATATAATTTAATTTCTCTCAAAACGAAAGATCTCATGAATGACAATATAATTCTAAATTTCGAATATAGTTCAACTAAAATGATTAAATATAAAAGTTTTAATTAATTTAATTTGATTAAATTCCTTAAATATTAATTTGGTTGGTTAAATCTCTCTTTCACTTATTAATAAATTTAATAATTTTTATATTTGACCTTGACCAAATTCATTCTTTACACTTAACCCAACGGATACTTTGTTCCTTTTATAAGATAAAAAGGCTCTAAGGCTCTTAGACACTTTTTTACTCACAAAAACTTTTTGGTCCTTGGTGATGGATGGAGGAACCATTTAGATACTTTGTTCCTTTTATCCGATAAAAAAGCTCTTAGACACTTTTTTACTCACAAAAACTCTTTGGTCCTTGATTATGAATGGAGGAACCATTTAGATACTTTGTTCATTTTATCCTATAAAAAGACTCTTAGACACTTTTTTACTCACAAAAACTTTTTGGTCTTTGATGATGGATGGAGTAACCATGAAACATTAGATGAATAAAAAACTTTACAGAATTTACTTTCAAAAATCTCCAATAACAATAATATAAAATTTATATTTATAATTATAATATTATAATAATAACTTTCTGGATAAAAATATTTTTATTATATTAATAATTTTAATTAAATGAAAAAATATATATCTTTTATTTATAACAATAAACAATGTTGATAGGTGAAGAGTTTATTAGAAATAAGTTATATTTAAAATTGGCATATAATAACAATTAATTTATATATATAGGTGAATTTGACAACTAATTTGTATATATAAATGTAAATTTAAAGAATATATATATTTGAAGACGTGTGGGCTGTCACTTGCTAAATCTGAAACCAAATCTATAATACTATACTCTTAAGCCCAATACAACTTTCCACAAACCATACTAAATAAAGTAAATTGAGTTTTCAAAACTCCTTTTAATGCCCAACCTCCACATTCAACCTAACCCGATGAAGTATACATTTATACCATTATAACTAAAAAGCTTTCGAGGAGTCATCTTAGATTTATCCAAAATTATTGATATGAGCTGTCTTAATATTAATTTACATGTATGATATATGCATATTTATTATATATATTCATTTAGATGTTCATTTGTTGTTTGTGATTATTTTTAACAAAGTTTAAATTTGCGAATTTTGACTTTTTAAATTTTGTGAATATTTTTAAAATTTAAATAAAATAAAAGAATATAAATATAATTAAATATTATAATTGTTTTTAAAGGTAAAATAATTAATTTAAATTTTTCTATGTAAGAGGTGTGATTATCAAATCTGATGTATTTGGATTTTAAATAGAAACTTTAATGTTTTTAGTTATTGTTTTATTTCTAGGAGTTTTTTTACTTCAAGATTTTTGTTTGTTTGTTTGAAACCTTACATTTTGGTACTTTTTGTTATAGATCTAATAAATAAGAAGAAAATTCTTTTGCAACGCATTCAAGATGAAGACACCTATTTTTATCTCTCGAGCTTTTTGGTCTTTATGAGGCCAATCTCAGGAGGTACCTTTTGTATGCATGTGAAATATGCTAATTTGGTCTCTTCGCTTGCAACCAAAATTCAAGATCAGATAGGAATCCACTTTGTCTTCATGCAACTCCTACACAGAGGTAGGAAGCTTCAGGAAAGGAACTCACTCAGAGATTATGACATAGAAAAGGACGCTTTAATCTTCTTAGTTTCAAGTCTAAATGGTGGATCCAAAGGAAAGGACATGCCCTCTCCATCTCAGTCTTAATCCTTCAAGGATATCCTAAATCTAGGGCTCCTGCAACCAACGCCTAAATATCTCTCAGGGCTAGTCTTCATTGTGGAACAGGTAGAAGATTTTCCAACTATTGAGATAGATCATCCCCAATTCGTCATTTCTTGCATAGGATGTGAGTGACATTCCATTATCTGTCATTTTAATGGATTATGTCCATCCACATCTGCTCTTCGAGAATGAGTGAATCAGCCCTGGTCCCCAAATATGGAACTGTATTTTTGTTCAGAGGGTTTCTTTGTGGTATATTTCAAAAATCTAAAGGATCGTCAAATACTTTTTTATTAAGGACCATGGTTTTGGGGCTACGTTGGGCTCTCCTTTCAACCACGGTTTCCTAAATTTAACCCTCTATCCATGACTACTATGGCCAATCCTATGGCTAAGGTTCCCTAATATGCCCATTCCTTTGATAAACCCAAATATCTTAGCTAGGGTGGGTAACATATTCGACCATTTTATTAAGATAGACACAAACAATATTGAGAATGATATTATAACCTTTTCCCGCATATGTATTGAAATAGATCTTAGCAAAAGGGTTGTCTCACAAAATCTTCATCAATTGGCTTGACATTGTTTATTAACAGGGAATGGACTACGAAAACACAATTTTCACTGTAGGATTTGTTAACAGCTAGGTCATCTCCAAAATGTATGCCCTTCATCCCAAGGGCTTTCTCCATTCCCACCCACCCCATTCCAAGAGGCCGAGAAAAAGAATCGTGGAAAGAAAGACCCTAGAGATCCAAAAATATCTAAAAATTCTTCAGTACACAAGCAAGGCAACATGCACCAACAAAACACTTCTAGAAACAAAGAAAATCCTTCAGCCTCATCTTAGCCACACGCAACACCATCTCATCCCTCAGATGCTGGAGCCTAACCCTCAAATGGGGAGAAAAGAGATCCAACCATGATTGTGGCTTCATCAATTAGTGGGCACAAATGTTTTCGTGAATCAAATCAGTCAGATAATTATAAGAAAGTAGCCAATATTACGGACCCTTCGGAAATGGAATTGCCTCAAGGAAATATGGTCATTGTCTTCCCTTTATTTGTTCCTGACAACTCCTCATATTGGATTGATGTTTGTAAAAAAAATGAAGAAGGGACACTTGAAAAACCCATTCCTAGCCTCAAAGACCGGACTGTAGTAAATGTATTGACATTGTCAATCTCAAGTTAACTTTTCTTTTGCTTTTGGATTCAATTGGATTTTCCTAAAGATTGACCAATCCGAATTTTTCAATCTTAATGTACTCGCAAGATAGTCTGTCTTATAATTTTGGATTTAATTAGAATCTTTTAAGACTTTTCAATCCAAAAATTCATAAATTTCATATAATTTGTTAATAAAAAAGTAATACAATTTCTAATATATATATATATATATATATATATATATAATGAAAATTTGATCTTAATATAATTGTTTTATTTGATTTTCTATTTTTAAATTAAAATTTATATATTAAATCTTTTTATTTTCAAATATTTTTATATTAAAAACCTATAAAATTTCACATTTCTATCAATAAAGTTAAGAATAATATCTCTTAGATATTATTATTATTATTGATATATGTTTTCATTATTTATTCGTTAATGAAATTTTATATACCTATACTGCCAAATTAATATACCTATTTTACCAAATTACCAGATTATATAAAATAGGTTCACTTTTACCAGATTATATTAAATAGGTTCACTTTTAATATGTATGTGTACAATTATTCTTTATTGTCATGCATTTATTCTATTGTTCTTCCCTGTCGTATTTATTCTTTTAAGGTGATACGATGTTTTAAGTGATATTGTGTATTTTATGAAAATGTTAAAAATATTTTACTGTAATATTGAATTTATATTAAATATTTATGAGAATTCTATATTTGTATTAAAAATATGTAAATAAAGTTATATATATATATATATATATATATATATATATATATATATATATATAATTTATTTTATTTTATAACAAGTGAGTATTTATAATATTTTATGCATATGATATTTAATTATGTTATTTATTGAATTTAAGTTTTATTTTTGACGTAAGATAGGCCTTGAGGTTTATGCATGATCTAACTATGTTTATTTCACAATTGTTCTGGTTTGTGGCAATGATTATGTTGTTTTCTCCTATATTTATGTATAATTGTACTTTGATGAATATAGGCGACCCTTCAGAAAGGGCGGTGGCTATGGGAAATAGGTTAAACAATGATATTTTAACTACTTTCTAGTAAGTCGACTCACATTGATTCAACATCTTCATTCCTTCTTGTTTTGGTTTTCATTCATTTTCTCGGTTGATATGTCTCTGGGCACTAAGTTTTCTCCAGTCTATGGGTTTGAGGAACCCTTCCTCCTCTCCTCTCTTTGTGTTTGGTCTAGACTTTATGTTTAGTGGATGGCAGACCTTTTCTCTCTCTATTGTCTACATTCCCTACTTTTACCAAAGCTTCTTTCCATTAGCTCACTCATGGGTTCTTATGCTTCACCGTGAACCTCATTGAATCTAGCCCCATGTGTTTGGATTTCTTTGTGTTAATTAGCGGGTGGTCACTCCTTTCTCTCTTTGCACGTAGTTGTCTCCCCCTTTTTTTGTTCTCCCAGTGGAAGTCTCTATTCGAAGGCTATTACGCACTACCAATTTCCATTTGGTATCCATTCCTTGCCTCACAGGTATATTGTCCTTGTTCTTCATCCCTTCTATTAAGAATGTCAAGAGCATCTACTTCCTTTGGTTATAGGGGGCATCAAAACTCCAAGCAACCAGCTAGTGCCAAAACTCAAGTGAATGTTAAAAGATTTGTTGCAACTTTATGGGAAAACATTCTCTCCTCAATTCACGGAGAAATACATGATGCAGAGCAAGAGGCTCAAGTGGAAAGGTGCTTCTTTTCCAATCCAGAAGTAGAGGATAGTGTGGGGCTTCTTTAGCAACTTCAATTAAAGAAGTTGAACTCCAAAGGTTCCCTGATGGTAAAGAAGCTCAGTGACTTGGGGCACATCAATTTTGAAGATGACACAAAGGTTCCTAAAACTATACATGTGGATTACCTTTCTAGTTGAATGCTTAGATTATTAGTTTTTATTCATATTCCACAAAGCATCATGGGGCCTCTCAAGAGAGTTTTAAGTTTAATTTCTATAATGCATCTCCAAACTTTATTTGACTCTTAAACTTGTACTATTGTGTTACCAAATTTTGACTAATATTATGGCCTAAAGCCAATTGTCTATACTACTGGTCTAGTTTTCCTAATAACAAACAAATAAACACATGTTAATGATGTTATACTTTTGTTATAAGGTAATACAAATCTTTACCTAGCCTATAGAAAAATAAGTAAATGTATTTTAATTTTACTATAAATTTATTTATATATTATAAATGATAGTAGGTTTTCATACCCTTGGTGTTTTGTGACAAGATGTATATATATTATAGTACCTATCCTTTAAAATTAGTATTGATAAGATTTTTATTTTTATGTTTACTTTTTTTTTTCATATCTAGTTTGAACTTAGGCTATGGTTAGTGCACATGTTAGATGGAAAAATGATCTATCCAATTACTAGACACCATCACTAAGATTCTAAGAGTCATTTTCAAGTTTGGATGTGCTTTGGAATATATTTTATTCACAAGAATTGACTCTCACCCTCAACACACTAATTGACTCCCACCTTTAACCCTTCCTCATAAAATTTGAACTTTAAATTTGATGGAGACAAAACCCCACATAAAAAATTGATATTTGAATTATTATTTCAAGTTATTAAGAAACTAAAGAAATAAATCTTTCTAATGAGATCATATAAGAATGTGTTGGAGACCAAATTATCCTACAAAATTGTTGAGACCAAATTATCTGACAAAATTCTTGAAATAGACATTATGGATACTAACATAAATCAATTTAGAAGTGTATTAAACTTATATTATTTGGGATATAATCTTTTTGTATATCATTATTTTATCATTATATATAAATATTAAGAAAAAGTTGTTAAAAAATTATTATATAATTAAAAAAAAAAGATGGTTAAAGAAGGTATGAATTTTTAATCGCCTTTTTTAATATTAAAAGTGGATTATGAAACTATTTTAAATAATGTTCCTGAAGTGAAATTTTTTTTTGAATAAATTAATATTTTTAACTTGAAATTTTATAAAAAGAAAACATTTTAAAAGGATAAAATAATAAATAATAAATGTTAACATTATATAATCTTATTGCAATAAAAAAATTTAAAATTTAAATATTGAAAGATTTTAGGAATACATTAAAAATTGTTATCTAATAAAATTAAAAATTATGAATACATTTTTGCATAAAAATAACATTTTTCTAAATTTTAAATTATAATTTTAATAAAATAAATCTATCAAATTAAATTATAAATATCAACTTATAAAAACACTTAAATCAATCAAACAAACTCAACCTCTCAAAATTTAAATATCAACTTATCAAAACACTTACATATAAAACAAACTCAACTCCTCAAAATTTATAATTTACGTTATTCCTAAAAACTTTAACCATAAAAATTTTGATTTTAAAATTACCCTAAATTCAAATATAAATCACTCCACCGTTAGCCATAACTTTATAAAAATTTTTACCGACATCAATTATTATTATTTTTTTTTCATTTATAAAATCTTTGATAAACATCAATTAAAATTTTTCCCCACTTTGAAAAGATAGAATGGGTGGGCCTTCCATTGGGTTCCCCATTATTATTATATAATAAGCAATCAAAAGATTACATTGTTTTATAAAGTGAAGGAAAGTGGAACGTACTTTCAAATATATGGGAAATTGGGAGAAAGGTAATCAGAAATGTACTTTAAATAAAGGTATGGGAAAGTGGGAGGGACCCCTTATGTGATTGGGAACTGTTAAATGAAAGGGCTAGGTGGAATATAAATTTACCGAATGGGTCCATACAAATCTGAGAACAATCTTGCTTGGTTGGTTTGTTGGCTAAATTGTTCCCATACTTCTTATATGGGGTTCTGGTAGTGATAATGATGGGACAACTTATTTGGTTCAGGGAATAGATTCATTTCACACCTACCCTATGTGATAGGGATGGTGATGTAACTTGAATTTGTATTTTAGTTGGAAGAACATGGTTTTAGTGATTACTTGTTAATGAGTATTAATTTTTATGATTAATTTGTTAAAATATTTTATATTAAATTAGAAATTGAGTTGTTTTAGTGTGATTTTTTAAAGATTTTTTTTGGATTTTTTTTTTTTACAAACATTTATTGAAAATAGAAGTTGATTGATAATCTTGTACAATTAAAGTACTTTAAAGGTTTTTTAAAGTGTTTAATCCATATATACAGTAAAAAAACTAGTTTAAATAACACAAATCAAAATTTCACTTCAAATAAAAACTTCAAAAAATTACTAAAAACAACTCCTATTAAAAATTATTACATTGATAAATCAAATGAAAATAAAATTATATATTAATATAAAAATTTTAAAACTAATAAATCCACATGTATCCAAACAAATAAAAAATAATTTTGCTGAAATGTACTTGTTAGGCAACTAGTTTATTAAAAACACATTTTAGATAAAATGTACTTTTGCTGGTACTCCTTTATTGCAAAATTTTAATTAATGATTGGGCTCCAAAGTCCAAAAACTTCCACTCACTTTACTGGACGGGTCAATTTGGAAATTTAGGGCCAATACCATAGACCCACATGAGGTCTTTCTCAACTACATGCCAGTGATATTTGGGATTTGGATATAGTGATTTAAAACATAATATGAAATGGTTTTTTCTTTTGTTTTTACCCCATTTCCAAATTATAAATTTAGGACAGTTTAATGTTTTTATTTTTGTTTTATTTCTAAGTTAATATAAATTAATAAATTATCCAGTAAAAATTATAATTATTAAAATTTTAAATAAAAATAATAGTTAGTTTATAAAATTTAAATTAAAAAATAATCAAAATACATCAGTAGGTGTTGGATACCTGCCTTATGTTCCTGAGTGTCTTTTTTTTTTAATTAATTAATTAATTAATTAATTAATTATTATTATTATTTTTAAGTATTTTTCGAAAGTTCGATTATTATTTTATTTTTTAATTAACTTTATTTTTATTTTTGTTTTATTTTATTTTATTTTTCTTATTTATTTATTTATTTTATTATTATTATTATTATTATTATTTATTTTTTTCTTTTTAAAATTATATTTTTGTTTTTTATTTTCATTTTTCAA
This sequence comes from Pinus albicaulis, assembly GCA_034641835.2. NCBI lineage: Eukaryota > Viridiplantae > Streptophyta > Pinopsida > Pinales > Pinaceae > Pinus > Pinus albicaulis. Next base: position 1,430,573,444 of record CM076584.1, read on the forward strand.
AAGTTTGATTATTATCTATTTATTTATTTTATTTTTGATTTATTTATTTATATATTTTTTAATTAATTTTATTTTTATTTTTTATATTATTTATATTATTTATTATTATTTTTTTTTATTTGAGCCTCTCGTTTTATTAAATAAATAAAATTGGTAATTAATTTTTATATCAACTAATAAAATAAATAAATAAATAATATATATATATATATATCTATATATATATATATAATTAATTAATTAATTAATTAATAAGTCTATCAATCTATTAACTAGGTGAATAAATTAATTAAATAATTTAATAATAGAAGGGAACTAGCCGTTATTAATTAAAAAAATTATAAAAAAGTCAAACTAGTCGTTTTCCTAACGACTAGTTTAACCATCTCTAGATCTATTTAAGCTTTTTGATTTGATCTGATCTCTCACTTAGTCCTAATGATAAACCACAATTGTTGGTTCGAAACTCGACAATGTTATTTTGCATGTGATTATTACCGAAAGAGTTTTTACTAATCAAAATACATTTTTAACATTTAACCTAATTATAAATAAAAAGAAATATAGAAATATATTAGTTATTATTTTTATTTAAAATAATTTTAAATTATATATATATCTATATATATTCTTTTGTTTTTACTCCATTTCCAAACTATAAATTTATGATAGTTTAATGTTTTTATTTTTGTTTTATTTCTGAGCTAATATAAATTAATAAATTATCCAACTTATTTTTAATAAAAATTATAATTATTAAAATTTTAAATAAAAATAATAGTTAGTTTATAAAATTTAAATTAATAGATAATCAAAATACGTTTTTAACATTTAACCTAATTATAAAAGAAATATAGAAATATATTAGTTATTATTTTTATTTAAAATAATTTTAAATTATATATATATATATATATATATATATATATATATATATATATATATATATATATATATAGAGTTAGTTTTGAGAGTTAGTTTAATTGGTCGAGTGTTTTTCATTAAATCATTTTTGTTATTGAAAGGCCATATGTTCAATTCTCTCATCACTCTCAAGGTTAGGCTCTGTGAGTGTGGACCTAGTGGTCACAGATTTTTGGGTATGTGAACCATATAGAAACAAATAAAAAAATTTAAAAATTCTAAAAAACATTTAAAAATCATTATTTTTTTGTAGAAAAACTATGTGTAATTTTATTTATCAGAGAAGAAAAAAATTACATTTTGCATATGCGTGATGAACTCTAGAAAATACCGATAGAAAAAAAATGGCAAACACCATCTGAAAGAACCTACAAGGGACATCATGGAAGCCGTAGAAAAAATCACATTTCAGGCGCAGATGTAAACCTTAGGAGCCAATCATTCAAGCCCATCAACATGGGACCAACATTACAAAATATGTCTTCAAACCCCTGTAAAATATTTCCAACAAAAATAGGGTACAAAAACACCCCTCAGGAACATGTTACATGCCGCCCTGTTAGCCTAAACATCAAGCCCAAACTCAGGTGTCAAGGAGCAGGGCATAAAAGCCCTAGAAAAAACTGATGATAACCCCTAAACAAGCACCAACGAACATAGCATTAGAGAAGGTCTATATACAGCAACATCACAAAAACAAACAATGATAAGCAAAAACACAACTAGGCCTCACAAAGAAACCACACTACAACAAAGTAACCCCGAGAAAAGCTAACTTAAACATGCAACAAGACCCACTGTAGAGGGAAACCACAAATGGTAGCATCACGCATATCAACAGAAAAAAATACCCTAGTAGCTTGGACAACCAAGAGGCACAAATCAAATGGCCGAGGTGACTAGGGCTCGACCCTTTACTCCCTCAACTTCTTCCATCACCCAAAAAAATCATTACTATATAATCATATTTTTATATATTTTATTTATATTATATTTTAATAAAATATTAAAACCAATAACATAAATCATTTCAATGTTGTGAATATAATGGACATATATTATTTATGTATTTGTCAATTATAATTGCTTTCTTTTTTTTCAAGTAGAAAAAACAACTGGTTATATAATGTCCAGTTTCAATACATTCTAACCTTACAATATCCATGTTATGCTTTAGGAATTCTTAGCTTCCTTCCTGCTTGCTAGTGTTCAAAAAGTCACCAACAAAATTTCTACACTTTACAGCCTTTTCCTCATACAGAAACATTTACAAAAAGGACTAATCCCCAGCTTGGTGAGAGTTAATCTTTCCACACAGTAAGCTTAACAAAATTTTATCTTGGTCGAAACTTTCCAGTAGCTTACAACAAGAAAGAGCATCCTCCAAAAATGGATAATACATCCTCCAGTACATCACCTGTGAAAAACTAGACGACCCATACAAGCCAAAATCCTTTATAAAACAAGGATGAAAGACAATGACCCCTAATGAAAGACTAAAAAATGATAGTAATGACCCAATACAGAAGACGAGTTTGGAAGGGTAAAACAACATATAAACCCCGCTAGTGAAAATTAACAAGGGTACGGGAAGCTATTAAAGCCCAGGAAACTAAGAGAAATGAACCATACTAGTGGCTCTCTCCCCATCCGATAAAAATAGTTCATATGACATCAGTCCAAAAGTCCCTGCCAAGCCTTTTTTTGAGAGTCTATTTGCCTGTGAGTTCTTCTCACGAAATACATGTTTGAAATGTAAAGAGATGAAGACTTCCTTAACTTGTCAATGCGATCCAGCCATGATATGAGATTTCCCGGGGACAGCTTGTTGCCATTGTTGAGATGTTCAATGAGCACCTTTGAATCCCCATAAACCCATAATTACTCGATACATAGATGAGATGCGAACCATAGTAAACCCCACAGTGCTAGGATTTCAGCTCTCGTATTAGTTCCAATTCCACCATGCCAATGAATCTTATAATGAGACTCAGGAGTGAGCATTAGCACTGCCCCACACCCACAGATTAACTGTTGAGAGGCTCTGTCAAAAAACCCCGCCGGATAGCTAATTTCAATCGGTCTCATCCTCTTAGAGAGATCCCCCATAGGTTTATTACAGGTTTTAAGTCTTTCCCAATGCTGAATTATAATGGAGGAGGACCTCCATGGGCTATTCACCAATCCTTCAAAAATCAGCTTGTTGCAGTCACACCAAATGGTCCAATGGTAGATTGCTGGGATAATTATGAAATTTTTATTTTTCAGGTTCCACCATGTTATGAAATCCTTAGAGTTCTAAAAAACTGGGCACTGCATCTTGAAAAAGTCACTGATCATTAGCTGAACCTTCTTAGCATATGTGCATTTATAGAATAGGTGATTGTTGTCTTCATCCTCTGAACAACACATACTACAAATACCCGGCCCATTCATCCCCCTCCTCTTTAGATTTCCCCAAGTTAGATTCTTATCCATAACTACCAACCATAGGAAAATTTTCATCTTGAGAGGAGTCACGCTTTCCCATATACCTTTTATTTCATCGAGGGCAGGTTCTAGGATCTTTTGTCTGATCAAATCATTATATATCGCTCCCACCAACAACATATCGTCCCTTTTAAGACCTTTCCAATCCACTCTATCCCCTACGCTATTCCATAGCAGACCCTTACTCCTTAGTTCCTCCGAAAGGGCCTCCCATTCCCCGATTATCTGAAATGGCAACCGCAAATCCACCCCCGACAACCAGATCGAAATACCATTTTCGTGATTTTTAAAAACCTGTCTCAAATAGAATATGCCCATGCCATTTAAACATCGAAGAAGCTAATTGCTACACTGGGAGAAACCTTCTTCCCTACACAGACTGGTGCAACCAATCAAAATCCTCCCTCCATTGCTGAAATTACATCGCAGAAATTTTTGGAAAACTGGCCAGCACTTTTTTAAAACCGTTCCATATTACCGACCCACTTCTCTTTTGATTCCACCCAGTCCTAAATAATTGCTTCAAGTCCGCCAACTCCAGATACTTATACCTGATAATTTCATTCCAGATTTCAGTTGTTTTAATACCTCTCCACATGGATTTGAGTAAGAGTGCTCGGCCAAATAAATCCAACTCTTTTATGCCCCAGACCCCATAGAATTTTGGTCTCATAATGAGGTCCCATTTCGCCAGATGAATTTTTCCTTTGTCCTCCTTTCCATTCCAAATAAAATTCATAAAAACCTTTCTAATTTTATGTAGAATCAATCTTGGAATGAAAAAAATATGTGCCCAGAAAACCAAAATATTTTGGATTATAGCCTGAACCGGAATGAGTATTCCCCCACTGCTCAGCCATTTCAAAGTCCAACCCTTGATCTTCTTCCCCACCTTCAACCATCCAGTCCTAGTCCTTGTTCCTATAATTGTTGGGTTTCAGTTGAAAACCAAGATATTTAAAGCCCATGCTTAAAGGGGTAGTGTTGACATGAAACCAATTTTCTATATCAATTGCTAAGTCTTTCCCTGCCTCAGTGTAGTAAATACAAGATTTTCCAGAGTTGGCTTCCATACCAGATGCCTTTCCAAATCTTAACAGAATCTCATGGAATACTTTCCATACCTGTCTAATGAGCATTCCGAAAAACATTACGTCTTCCAAAAAGAAATTGTGACTTATCTCCATGCTGTGAGTTAACCTGATTCCCTTTATACTCCCAGAAATCACAACCCTGTTAATCTTTAAACTCAATGAATTCGTGACCAGTATAAAAAGTAAAGGGGACAGAGAACATCCCTGTCTCAAACCACGACCAGGTTTAAAGAAATTGGAAGCCTTACCATTTATGATGACCTCCATAGAAGAATCAGATACGCATCCCATTATCCAGTTTACAGATGCTCTGTCTAAACCGATCTTGTACAGGATCATCCTGAGGAAGCACCACTCAACTTTGTCATATGCCTTGCTTAGATCAATTTTCATTGCCATAGCCTGCATCTGTTTTGAATGGATTGAGTGAATGACTTCCTACGTTGGAGGACCCGGCTTTCAACACCATGGTGGTGAATTATATGAGACATAGAAGAAGGGAGGCAGGGGTTACGGTATCATTTTATTTGATGGACACTCTCAGGGGTCTGAAGGAAGAAGTTAAAAAATGGGAGAGATAGAAGAAGCAGATTTTGAAGGCCTGATACCTGTCTTTTGTGAGGGAGACCGCCTCACTTATTAAGGAGCTTGAAGCTGGTAATCCTAGAGATGGCCTCTGGATGAGATTGAAGGAGGTGGAACTTGAAAAAAGAAATATTTTACTCATTCAAGAACGGATGTGGTGGCTTAAAAGCAGAGCTTTGTGGTTAAAGGAGGGAGACAAAAATACAAAATTTTTCCATGCTTTCGCGAAAGGAAGAAGGAATAGAAATTCCATATGGCAGATTGATGTGGATGGAACACCTTTAAACTCATCAGAGGATATTATGGCAGAGGCAGTTAGACATTTTAAAGAACAGTTTAGTGCTGAGAAGGCGGTTCATGCTAGGGATTGTATGTGGGCTATAGAAGACTTTCCTCAGATGTTCGATGACAGTACGAGAACCGAATTTAACAAACCTATCTGCAAATTGGAGATTGTATCCATTATGAAATCATTATCGGTAGACAAGAGTCCGGGGCTAGATGGCTGGTCCCCAAACTTTTTAATTCATTTCTCAGATCTCTTTACAGACCTTATAACAGAGCTGACAAAGGAGGCTAGGGTTTTTGGGAGAGTTAGAGGTGCTATAAATGCAAATTTTCTGGTTCTTATCGCTAAGAAGGAGAACACTCTGAATTTAAATGACTATAGACCTATATCTCTTTGTAATACGCTGTACAAGGTGGTTTCAAAGATGATTGCGGAGAGGTTGAAAAGAGTTTTTTCAATTCACATCTCTCCTGAACAAGCTAGTTTCCTAAGTAAAAGGAATTATAACTACTTTCATACATACCATATAGAGAAATAATCTCAATATAATGCAATTTTTGGGTAATTGTAATTATTTTTATATATGAAATTATTTGTAACAATTGAAGTGTGATTATTCAAAGTGACATAACTTAAAAATATTGTTAGTTTTAATGAATTATATTATTTTTTTGATATTTTTATTTTAATTATCATGTATTAACTATAGATATAACAAGATAAGTCATTTACTTCATTGTAAAGATAGATATGAAATCATAGTAAATTGTAAATGAATTGATTGTTGGTTTAATTTTATGAATTTATTTAAAATATTCAACCTAATAATTGTTAACATAATAATTGTTTTATGGTACAGATTTTTATTAGTATATTGTTTAATAAATTTAATTTGATGTTTTTAAAGCTAAATTTTTATTTTGGAAATAAAAAATCATATTATATTAATAGGAAGTTTATGCTGGTTTGTTATTGGGGAAATTAAATAAAAAATAGAACTCCAATTTTAACAGTAGTCAAGTTCACATGGTGTAGAGTAGTCAGTGACAAGGTGTTTTATTAAGGCAATTTGTGGTGTAAAGGTCAATGGTTTGAAACTCTGTGGGCAAAAACCTAACCATGTTAGGGTTCTGTGACCCACTCTTGATGCTATCCCCGGGTGGTTTTGACAACTTAGATGCCCCTGGGTCACAACTACTCTAGCCACAGGTTAGTCATGCCAGTCATCCCAAGACTCAACAGTAGTTAAATAGAGAGTTCGTTGATTTTTATCCATAATATGATAACACCAATTTGATACGCTAATCCTCTAGTGCCATTTTTAAATTGAAATGTTTTTTTTTTTTTTAAAGTTATGAACTTTGAATTATGCCAAATGAGGATTACATAAACCAAACATTTTCTTCTACTGGTCTGCTCGAAGGGAAACCAAACTAGTAACATAACTTCAGAGTCTTGAGGTTGCTAAGGCCTTGTCTAACTAAAGCATCTTGTAAATAGAAACTTATAAAAATAGGATAGTTGCGTCAGACCTTAACATAAATTGACATGAGCATACAAGAAATACTACTCATGTTGCAAGCAAAAAGCTAGTGAGTCATAAAAACTACTGGGAAAAATCTCCAGGCATATGCTTTGACTAGTCACTACCCTCATCTAAAGAGAAGGAAATGTTGGCTGATCTCCTGTCTAGAATGGTCAGCTTGTGGTTAATATTGTCAATTTGTTCCTCCAACTCTACTAATCTGATACAATTCTCGTGTTGAATCATCCTACAGCTTTTTATGTTGCCTACAATATTCAAATGACATTTAACCTTGTGCCGATTTTGTGCCATGATTAATGAAGTGACAAGAACGCATGAAATGCACCAAGTATAGTGGGAGATTCAACCTCCTTTCGTGTGAGTTGGCATCATATCAACGCAGGGGGGGGGGGGAGGGGGGGAATTTTCTCCTGGGCGCCTGCCTTGGGGGAGTTTTTAAATTGAAAAGTTGAAAACATAGAAAGATAAATCAAAATAAAATACTACATAGACACAATCATTTTGACTGATTGAAATCAAAGGCCTCCACTAGAATGGGCTCCCTATTACTTCCCGTAGAGAGTCTAGGGTCATAGTGGATGCATGATTGAGTCTCTACTAACCTAAGCCTACGATCTATGGAATTCATAGTCAATTATAGGATCTCATCGAACATTTGTATAATTTCCTATTTAGCTTCATTCCAATCAAGAAAAAACCTACTCAACATTAATTTAAAGTGCCAATATATGTCGACCATGTACATGTATTGGTTGTAGTGGTCCCTGGTGTGACCAATTTTGAGAAATCATCAACCACCTCATCTAAAAATTTTGATTCAATCAATTAAGCTCATAAGCTAATCCTCTCTTCGACCATGTTATCTCCTCCTAGATTCGTTGAGGGGTGTGCTCCTAGTATCAAGCATCTAGGCTCTCCAAACAATATTGGGATTGAGAAACACCTTTCTCTCAGAGTAGGTTGTGCTTTTCCAACTCCAAGTCCATTGACAGGGCATATTCTCCTAAGAACATTTTGACCGCACCTAGCCTGAGCAAGGGGGAAATTTAATACTGAAAAATACGAAAGCATGGTGAGATATAGCTAGAGTTCCTAAGGGAGAAGCATAATAGGGTGGGCCTAAAGATAGGGGACAACACATGGACTTTGCATAAAATGAACAAGGAGGTAGGTACAAAAAGACACAACCAAGGGAAGAGAGAGGTAAGAAGAAGAGATCAAACTCAGTCCACAATTCCCACATGAGAGAGTAAAAAAAAAAAGGGGGGGGGTTGACCAACTCGTCGGATAGCTAGAGATATTTTGGAGAAAAAAAATAGAACTAGAAGATGCATAAAAAAAACCGAAGTTTAGACTACCTGAAGTGCTAATGAATTGATTGGATTGAACCTTTCCATTCATGACCATAAATATCATCATAATTATAGTTGCATGGGCTAATCAATCATCCTCTCATGTAAGGTGATAACACTATGTGGGATGAGTGTGTTACACCTCCAAAAGTAACCAATGTGCATGGGGAGATTTTACCAAACTGGAGTGTCTGGTGGTCAAGGATGATTTAAATTTCTAACTAGGATATAATAAATATCCACATGATGTTGAGCATTAAACCAACTCTCAAATTAAGAGCCTCCACCATCAGATATTAGTTATGATATCACACACATTGTGCAAGGGTGGTAATTTTTTCATGATTTCCTTGGAAGGGACACATTTATGTTTTTCATCAGTATTTTTCACTATCTTTAGATGACTATAGGATGTTTATAGATTTCTAAAAACAATATTCCTTGAATATCTTGAGTTTCATAAATCTCACTGCATTCATTATCCTTATAAACCTATTTTCACTATTCCTCAGCTGGTCTTCCCAAAGCCACCCTGTTGCTCCTAAAAGACTCATCATGGGCTTATACCTCTCATTTTCATCCTCTTTCCCTGCCTATGACCTCATTGCCCTATTTTCCCTATCAATAAACTCCTTCCTCCCTCTAGGTTTTCCTATAGCCAAATCATTCCCATGTCCTTTTAGACATAATAACCCATAAAAAATACTTTGTTTTCACTTAGCCATCTCTAGGTCCAATTTCAGTCAAAATCTGGTCAAAGGACCCTCCCACTAGGTCATTAGGGTTTTTACATGTTTTTAGGTCATCATTGGATGTTTTAGGCACTTCTTTTCCTTTGCTAGAATCTAGCTCAGATGTAGTAGAATTTCAAGACACGGTTATTCAATAAAGACCTAAAAGTTTCCAAAGAGGATTATCTTCCTAGTTCAAAGTCTGCAAATGAGAAAAATGGAAAAGGTTCTGAGCACTTCTGCAGGAGTGTTGAAATATTTATCAGCAGAAGGTACTGATGAGGTAAACTATCTACTCCTGAATGAAGACAACTTACAACAAAGGAAATGGAAACACTTGTTCTTGTAGATGACTAGGGTTTTGAACTTGATGGTCCAGTTGAGTGCCAAAACAGTGATCACTTGCAGAAAATGACATAGAGGAAGCACACAAGGCCAAGCATAAAGAAAGCCTATCAGAAGATATTGAAGAAATAGGGAAAAAGGTGAGGTGAACTGGATAGAAATGAATGAACTTGAAAGGGCTATAGAGAACTTAGAAGACAACACTGATGATTGTTGTGAAAGACTGCAAACTGTTAGGGTTTTGAGAAAAGTGGCCAGACAAGGTGGAAAATATGAGTTGAGTTTCATGATGGAAACTACACAAGAATTTGAATATTCTAGTGTGTGTGATTAAATCCCAAAGGTGTCAAAATAAACTTATCATGCCTCCATCATTTTCCAAGAATTCATTCCAAGAGTCATGCCATTTGTCACTCATAGGGCCACTTTTGCTTCAAATTGTGTTTTCGAACAAACACAGGTGAATTTGACAAAAGTGAGAGAGGCTTTTTTCCATTATGGGTCCAAGAAGAAAAACCTCATTCATATTTTACACAGGTATCATGGTTTGGGACAAATGTCAAATTTATAGGTGCTATAAGTGGTTTGCTACACTTATGGAGTGACCTTGGGAAAATAAGTTTTCTCATTGCTAAAGTGTCCAAATGGATTTCTTGATGAGTCAAATGATCAATATACTAGAATATATTTCCAATGAGCTATTATGAGCTCAATTTGGAGTTGAGGAAGGCCTCCAAAAGTTGCCTGCACCAGCATTTTACATTTCTGCGCCATCATTCAACACTTTTTGACTAGTCTTGGGAGAATCAACTTTTGAAAGGTCAAATCAACTCTAATTAGAAAAAAAAAGGTATATTTCGAAAGTAGAATTCAAGATATTTCAAACGAGCTATCTCGGGTCCAATTTTGACACTGGGAATTATCCAAATACTGTTTTCAAAAAACCATTGCGTGCTAAAAAAATGGCACTACACGCTCAGAAATTGGCACTATGCCTTCAGCACTAGCACTGTGTGCTTGGACAGAGAGGGTTTCTCACTCTTCTAACCACTCAAATCACACCAAATCTCCTTCAAGTCTTTGCCAAAGGTTCTCCAAGCACTGATAAGGGTAAGTACATGACATGGGCTCATCTTCAAACTATTTTGGTCATCACTTATTGAATGGAATGAAACCCTAATAAAACCCTAGGTTTTAAGCTTAAGATCACTATTTCATGCTTATTTCATTCTACTAGACGGAGTATCAATGATAGACAGGGTGATTACAGAGTTGGAGGTTTGTCATTGAGTGGGTTTTCTCCTCACTCATTCTCATACACCTATACCCATTCACACCCATCCCCTTCATTTGATTCAAGCTGCCATTTCATCACCCTCTTTTCATCTCATTTCAAATCAGCCCTAGGGTTTCCAAAAACAGAGTTTATAATGTCAGAGGGTGAAGACAGTGGTATGGAGGCCCAAATGAAAAAGAGGCATGATCACAAGGGAGGCAAGATAAATAGATTTGAACCCCTCAAATCACTCCAAATCTCCTTCAAGTCCTTGCCAAAGGTTCTCCAAGAACTGATAAGGGTAAGTACATGACATGAGCTCATATTCAAGCTATTTTGGTCATCATTTATTGAATGGAATGAAACCCTAATCAAATCCTAGGTTTTAAGCTTAAGATCATTGTTTCATGCTTATTTCATTCTACTCGATGGAGTATCAGTGATAGATAGGGTGATTACATAGCTAGAGGTTTGTCATTGAGTGGGTTTTCTCCTCACTCATTCTCATAAACCTATACCCATTCACACCCATCCCCTTCATTTGATTCAAGCTGCCATTTCATCACCCTCCTTTCATATCATTTCACATTAGCCCTAGGGTTTCCAAAAACAGAGTTTATAATGTCAGAGGGTGAAGACAGTGGTATGAAGGCCCAAATGCAAAAGAGGCATGATCACAAGGGAGGCAAGATAAATAGATTTGAACCCCTCAATAAAAGATATCTCATGGCATCTCCCCTTACTATTTCTTGTTTCAAGCATGTAGGATGCTTTGAATTTTGTGAAAAGGTTGTAGAGCAGGTCATTGTTGAAGAGAAGGATACACATGAACTGAGCAAGAGTTTCAACTGATTAACCTAGAGGATGATGATGAGGAAAGGATCACAAATATGCTGCTCAAAATCAAGGATTCCAAGATCAAAGAGTTCCAAGCTAATCTTGGTAGGGTAAAGAATGTGATTAGCTTTTTTGAGTTGGAAAAATAGCAGTTGGAGGCAAAGAAGGCCATCATTGACATCAGGTCAATTAGAGCTTAGAAAGAGGCCAGAAAGGCCAAGGCATTGCTAGATGAGACATTGGGCACTTTTAGTGACTCTGATGGTGAGGAAGAATAGCTTCCTAGGAAGAGGCCAAGGAAAATTGGGTTGAAAAAGGCCTTAGCCCAAGAAAGGCAAAAAGAGGAAGAGTTGGTAGAGAAGCTCACTCCAAGTGAGTTGCTTGCCATATAGATTAGAAATGACAGAAAATCTTGGCCAGAGAGGGAAAAATTTCACTTAGAGGGTCATCTATAGAAGGCCACAAGAGACATTGACTTGCAGAAGAGGATGGCAAGGCATTATGCATTAAGAAACACGATTGCAATGGCCAAGCTAAAAAGATCCCTTGCAAAGATTCAAGCACAAAAGGAGGAAAAGGAGAAGTAAAATCTCAACATCCTTGCTGATGTATCCCTCCAAGCCTCCCAAACATGATCAGCAAGACAAAATCCATTTTTGGCATCTTTTTGCAAATTTTGAGTTTTTGACTGTTTGGCTAGCAGAAAAAGGGCCAAACGCGCAACGCCACTGGCGCTGTGCTCTTTTTTGGGGCACGTAAAAGAAAAATGGCTTACATATTCATGATCCTCATGGCAAGGACATCATCCTCAAAAAATTTCTGGTCATTTGGAGTAAAAATGGCCCCTCAAAAGGGCCAAAAACCACCTAAAAAACACCTTTCTGCCTTCTTTTCAGCACTGGCACTGCACCCTTAGAAGTATTAGGAGAATGAATTTTTGAGTAGGAAAATGGACACCATTCTGGAAACTAAAGGAATATTTGGAAACTATACAGGAGATGCTTTCCAATGAGCTATCATGGAGCTCATTTGGACACCGGGAAGGCCTCCAAAAACCAGTTGAAAAACAGGTGATTTTTCCAGATTTGGCGTTGTGTGTTTGACATGGTGCTACGCCCTTGCCAGAAAGTCAACAAAAGACATCCAAAGTTATTGAAAAATATATTTTTAAGGCTTTAAGGAAAAATATCTCCAAAATTAGCTGAGGAGTTATTATTAGAAGTTATTTTTGCATTTAATGAGTTTGGGATATTTTTCCTTGGGCCTTGCATGGTCTCAAAGGTCAAAGTGCCTTAAATGTGTAATTAATGCCATTTGAAGCCCTAGTTAGGGTTTACCTCGTCATTTTTCAGTTAAATACTGCATGTATACCTCATTTTTGAGGGTTGGTTGTTGGTTGATTGCTGAGCTCAATATGATATAGACTTTGATTTTATTGAAGAAATTGGCTTTGGAGTGTTGTGATTGCTTCGGATTGAGCATCAATGGAGCAAGCATATTCATGTGATTCATGAACTTGGTTAATGGTGATGCTTTTCTAATTTTGTATTTTTTTCCTTCAGTTTTCATATTTTTCATTCTTTGTCTGATAGAAGAACATAAATTTTAGAGTAGGATATGCTATCTTGTCACCCTATTTCTGTCTGCACCCTTTATTTTTATGTTTTCCTCTGCTAAGTTTGATTAAAGAATTCTTAAATGCTCTTTAGTTCCACTGAACTGTTATCTCAAATGTTCTCTTTATCTGAAAGTAATGATTAGATAATTCTTAACTGTTCTCTATGATTACTGGATTGTTGTCTTGAAGTTTATTTACTAAGGTTTGTTCAAAGAGGTCTATGGTGTGCCCTGCACTTTGGTTCTTTCTCAAGCATAGTAATCTTAAAGGCTTTTCTTGTTCTAGTATGTTAAAGGATTCTTAATTTCCCTTTAAACCTATTAAATTCACAATTTAATGTTCATTTCATATCCACCTAAGATATTAAGATCCATTTTTCTTTGTTAACTTTCCCTATGAAACACCCTTGATTTATTGTTGTACCCTTCAAGCCTTTCACAGACCCCATAGCCCAATGGTTTTAATTTCTCTTACTCTATCTATTTTACTTGACAACCTACCCAACCAAACAAAATAAACAAACAAACCATATCCTCATAACTAGCCTAAAATCAACATCCTAAAAACAAACAAGTCATACCTTTTATCAAATATAGAGAGAGAGCCCTCTCTGAGTCTAGGAAGGCTAGGTCCTAAGACTCCAAAGTTGGTTTGATGTTACCCTTGTCTATTTGGTCTTGCCAATATGACAAATTACAGGGACCTAGCATAATGGCGACTCCGTTGGGGAACACTCATTAAAAATATTAGTGTTACAAAAAGAACTCAAAAAACCCAAAATATCTCTAGATTGGTATTCAATTGTTGATGGTGGACAACAAACAAATCCTCAAAACAATTAGCATCATCCACCTGGTAACTCCACTAGTTTTTTGTAGCCCTGCTGAATCTACTGGTTTTCCATAGACTCCACTAGAAACTTATTTTGTCATTAAATGTCAAAAGAACCCAGTCAAGAATACTTTGTGAATTAAGTATTTCTTTCACAGAGGGGTTTGTCCTTTAAGACTGTCACAAAATTTCAACCTCTCTAATTTTTTGGTCTAAGTTCTGGGTTCTAGAAAAATCTATACCAGGTCTCATACTGACCCAAATACTCCTGCAATAGTTGAAAATCCTGAAAGCATCCTTAGGAAGTCTCCTAGATCTAAAAACTCAACTATTAGCAACCCTGTCCACAAAGAAAGTTCCCTACCTAAAAACCCTAAAAAATTGCAAAATACCTAGTTTCTGATGGTGGACAACAAACAGCCTCAATAAATTTGTAAATCATCCACCTGGTGACTCCAAAACTCTCAATAAGCCTAAACACTCCACTGAAGGAAGAACCTGAAACATGACCAGTCATCCTAGAAAGAGAGAGTATTCAAGCCCAAATTGGATTCAAGAAACTATTGTTTTTATCTATAACTATGTTCTATCCTACTTTAAGCTTGATAAAGAATACACTTATGAGGTCTACATTGATCATTGGAAAGATCTCAAGCCTCAAAAAGCTAAGCCTCAAATTGCAGACCATGAACATACTTATACACCCGTGCCTACCCCAGATACACCTGCGGAAGACCTAGTGAAACATGAGCCTCATGCTACCTTTCCTGCTCCTGCTGAAACCTCAAACAATCATAAATCTCCTTTTTCACTACCTATACCCACAAATATCCCAGATAGATACAAGCCTCTATTTTTACCTTCTATCCTTCAGGCCCTCCCCGCAAATCTTACAAATAATCTGCCCAGATTTGATGGAGAAAGTACAAAGATCACTGCTAAAAAACAGATTCAAAGTCTGGAGGATCTCCTTGACCTGTTTGAGGAAGGAAAAGATGACGTGCGTATCAAAATGTTTTCCCTATCATTGAAAGGAAAAGTTAAAATTTGGTTTAAGGATCTTCTAGCTGCAAGCATTAGCAATTTTCATCAATTCACTCAAGTTTTCCTAGATAGGTGGGCAGTCAAGGGAAATGTTTTTCTCATCATAAAGGAATACAACCATTTAAAAAGACAAACAAGGGAGACCGTACAACACTTTTTAGCTAGGTTCAATAAAGTATACCATGCAATACCTGCTAAGATAAAGCCACCCCCAAGGTGGGCTCTCTTGCACTACCCAGATTCCTTTGACCCAGAGATGGAATTCCAGATAAGAGAAAGGGACCCTTCAACACTGGAGGAAATGAAAAGGATGGTAGTTGATGTGGAAGCCAACATGCTGAACAAGGAGGCAAAGCTAAGAGCAATAAACAAGGACAAAGTAGATCAAGAGAAATTGATATCTTCAAAGATAAAGCTAGAGATGTTGACAGACACAATCAGCAAAATGATGAATATGATTGGCAAGAAAGAGGAAGAGTACAAGGTTGAGGTTGGAGTTGATTATTCAAAACAACCGGTACTATTTTCTTGGGAAGAACAAACTCAGTCATTACAATACAAAAATAACATATGCAGGCTGAGCAAGATTGCAAAGAAGAAGATGCAGAAAGTTGTCAAGTAAGTACTAGATGCCTTCCTACATCTTGCGCTTCACTATTAAGAGAACATTACAAGCAAGTTGCAAATAGAAACAAGGAGGAGTGCTCTAAAGAATCATTCAAGGAAGAAATGGATGATACAAACCATTTTTCAAATCCAGAAGTTCTCCCCTTAAGTCATCTTGGTGTGGCTGTTGGGATTACAGAACCGGAAATGGAGGATGAGCTAGCACATTTTGAGTCTCTACCCTTGTGCTTCGATTCATTTCAGGTTGCTAAAGAAGAAGCTATTGGCCATAAACACTCTCCTTTTAATCCCAACTACCGTAGATCAGAAAATAAACTTATAGGTCAACATATGGTGGAGAAATCTGCTGATCTAGTGTGCATATTGGATGACATTCCTTCTATGAATAAGCTACCCAAGTATGATCAATATGATGATGATTATGTTCTCTAGGCTGAAGCTCACACTAAAGAAAAATCATTAACTAGTTTGTGGGACAAAGACAGTCATTTTCAACAACTCAAATATAAATCAGCAAATACAAATTAGCTATGAGAGTGAAGAAGAAAATGCAGAAAGTTTGGAAAAAAGGGAAGGATCTTAACCACTTTGTTGTGTTTCATTTCAGTTCATCAAAGGCAACCTTAATACAATTAGAAATCAATAGTATTTGGGTATTGTTATTAACAACAAAGAAGACATTCAACCTCATTATCAGTCTTCACAAGAAAAATAAAACAATTGTTGTCCAATACAAAGAAAACAAGGACTGCCTCCTCCTTTATCTGAAGAAGAAATCAATTAGGGTTTGGGCATATAGCCAACTTCTAATCTTTCATATAAAAGGATTGTTTCTTTTTGCTCTCCTACTGATTTATATGCTGCAACCTTGCCTCATGAAGAAACAAAGAAATAGATTTATACTGAGGATGTACTGCCTTCTCTAGAAGACCTATTGCTGGAGAATACTCCTAATGAGGACCTTCAGATAGAATTCAACCCACTCAATTAGAGCATATTAGGTGTGCTGGAGAACAACATAGAAGTACATTATGATGCTACTAAATCAGATGATCATGAAGAAAGGGAAGAGGTCCACATTCAAAATAATCCAAAGCATAACAAGGTGAAGCAAGGAATAATCATGGATGTAGATGATTATTCAAATCCTCAGAGCCAAGAATTATTCCAAGATCCTTTTGCTAGTTCCTTAGAGACATTTGAAAAGGGATTAAACTATGCCAAGGGAAATTTGTTGCAGAGTTTAAAGAAAATTTTAAGCACTACTGTTCAAAAGCATATGAGATGGGAGTGGCCTATTTTTTTTTAAGCATAATTAAAAGGCTGAATGAAAATCAATCATGTGGTCACTCACTTAACTGGCTGCATTGGAGAAAGTAGTTTTCTTAGTGAATATATGCCTCCAAGTTGGATTAGGATAGATAGGTACGAAAATAAGCTCAGCACTATGAGCATCTTTCTAGCTTTAGTTTCAGATTGTTTTGACAAAAAGGAAGAAAAATAAACACAAAAACAAAGAAAAGTAGAAAATAGGGTAGATAAAAGAAGAGGTAAAGCCCCATACCAAAAAAGAATATGTTTGACAATGTGCAAGTCCAACTGCCACTACTTTCGAGAAAGGAAAGTCTTGTTCAGTCATACAGTCTAACCATGATTGAACATGTTTTAAATTTCTATTGATAAGTTAGAAAATGAAGATTTTCCAAACCATTTAAACTTGGCTCATCAGTAGACTAGGTTAGAAAAGATATTGGTTCTCAAAGCTCAAATCTGAACCAAAGAGAAAAGAGAGGGATGAGTGACAAGTTCCAAATTATAAGCCCTCAAGTTCCTAGTTTTACTTGTACAATAAAATCGGTGTGTAGCTTTTTCAAATGCCATAGCTCATGACAAACCAAACTACTCAACCTTGATTTGGTCATGTTTTAAATTTTTTGTTGATAGATTAGAGAATGAAAATCTGTCAAACTACTTAACCTTGACAGATAAGTAGATTAGGTAGAGAATAAAAGAGCTCATTAGTCTAATCTAAGCTCTTGGAATTTATAAGGGTAGAAGTAGATAGTTTTTTATGCTTTCAAAAGAAAATATGATGTTTAGGGTTTGCCAATCCAAGTGCACCCAAATGAAGAGAAAATGTTAGGAAAAGTATGATGGGTAGGTAGAATTGATGCTGAAGCAATTATGTTTTTTTCAGATGTTAAAAGATCACAACTTCCAAGAACAATATCAAGATCAACATTGCAAAATGAAGGAAATCAGTAAGAATGTGAAGCATCTCATTTGCAAAATCAGATATCTGAGGTTCTTGACACCTCCTGAAAGGAGCTGCCCTCCCCAAGTGGAGCCACTATTAGTCATCAATATTTTTCACTGTCTTTAGATGACTACAGGATGTTTATAGATTTCTGAAAACAATATTCCTTGAATATATTGAGTTTCAGAAATCTCACTGCCTTCATTATCCTTATAAACCTATTTTCACTATTCCTCAGTTGGTCTTCCCAAAGCCACCCTGTTGCTCCTAAAAAACTCATCATGGGCTTATACCTCTCATTTTCATCCTCTTTCCCTGCCTATGACCTCATTGCCCTATTTTCCCTGTCAATAGGCTCCATCCTCCCTCTAGGGTTTCCTATAGCCAAATCATTCCCATGTCCTTTTGGACATAATAACCCATAACAAATACTCTGTTTTCACTTGGCCATCTCCAGGTCCAATTTCAGTCAAAATCAGGTCAAAGGACCCTCCCACTAGGTCATTAGGGTTTTTACATGTTTTGAGGTCATCATTGGATGTTTCAGGCACTTATTTTCCTTTTCTGGAATCTGTCTCAGATTTAATAGAATGTCAAGACATGGTTATTCAAGAAGGACCTAAAATTTTCCAAAGAGGATTATCTTCTCAGTTCAAAGTCTGCAAATGAGAAAAGTGGAAAAGGTTTAGCACTTCTGCAGTAGTGTTGAAAGATTTATCAACAGAAGGTATTGATGAGGTAGACTATCTACTCTTGAATGAAGACAACTTACAACAAAGGAAAGGGAAACACTTTTTCTTGTATATGACTAGGGTTTTGAACTTGATGGTCCAATTGAGTGCCAAAACAATGATCACTTGCAAAAAATGACATAGAGGAAGCACACAAGGCCAAGCATAAAAAAAGTCTATCAGAAGATATTGAAGAAATAGGGAAAAAGGTGAGGTGAATTGGATAGAAATGAATGAACTTGAAAGGGCTATAGAGAACTTAGAAGAAAACACTGATGATTGCTGTGAAAGACTGCAAACCATTAGGGTTTTGAGAAAAGTGGCTAGACAAGGTGGAAAAGATGAGTTGAGTTTCATGATGGAAACTACACAATAATTTGAAGATTATATTGTGTGTGATTAAATCCCAAAGATGTCAAAATAAACTTATCATGCCTCCATCATTTTCCAAGAAAGCATTCCAAGAGTTAAGACATTTGTCACTCATAGGGTCAGTTTCGCTTCAAATTGTGTTTTCGAAACAAAGAAGGTGAATTTGACAAAAGTGAGAGAGGTTTTCGTCCATCATGGGTCCAATAAGGAAAACCTCCTTTATATGTTACACAGGTATCATGGTTTGGGATAAATGTCAAATTTACAAGTGCGACAAGAGGTTTGCTGCACTTCTGGAGTGATCTTAGGAAAATCAATTTTTCTCATAGCTGGTGTGTCCAAATGGCTTTCTTTATGCATTAAATGACAACTATACTGGACGCTCTTTCCAATGAGCCAGCATGAGATCAATTTGGAGTTGAGGAATGCCTCCAAAAGTTGCCTGCACCAACACTCTACATTTTTCGACCATCATTGAGCACCTTTTGACCAGTCTTGGGAGAATCAACTTTTGACAGGTCTTATCAACTCAAATCATAAAAAAAGGTATATTTCGAAAGTAGACTTCAATATATTTCCAACGAACTATCCTGGGACCAATTTGGACACAAGGAAGACCTCTAAATATTGTCTGCAAAAAGGCGCTACTTGCTTAGAAACTGGCACTGCGCGCTCAGAAATTGGCATTGTGCCCTCAACACTGGCACTGCGCACTTGGATAGAGAGGGTTTCTCACTCTTCTAACACACTAAAATCACTCAAAATCTCCTTCAAGTCCTTTCCAAAGGTTCTCTAAGCACTGATAAGAGTAATTACATGACATGAGATCATCTTCAAGCTATTTTAGTCATCATTTATTGAATGGAATGAAACCCTAATCAAATCCTAGGTTTTAAGCTTACATGCTTATTTAATTCTACTAGATGGAGTATCAGTGATAGATAGGGTGATTAAATAGCTATAGGTTTTTCATTGAGTGGGTTTTCTCCTCACTCATTCTCATAAACCTATACCCATTCACACCCATCCCCTTCATTTGATTCAAGCTGCCATTTCATCACCCTCGTTTCATCTCATTTCACATCAGCCCTAGGGTTTCCAAAAACAGAGTTTATAATGTCAAAGGGTGAAGACAGTGGTATGGAGGGCCAAATGAAAAAGAGGCATGATCACAAGGGAGGCAAGATAAATAGACTTGAACCCCTCAATACAAGAGAGCTCATGGCATATCCCCTTACTATTTCTTGTTTCAAGCATGTAGGATGCTTTGAATTTTGTGAAAAGGTTGTAGAGCAGGTCATTGTTGAAGAGAAGGATACACATGAAACTGAGCAAGAGTTTGAACTGATTAACCTAGAGGATGATGATGAGGAAAGGATCACAAATATGCTGCTCAAAAGCAAGGATGCCAAGATCAAAGAGCTCTAAGCTAATCTTGGTAGGGAAAAGAACGTGATTAGCTATTTTGAGTTGGAAAACCAGCAATTGGAGGCAAAGAAGGCCATCAGTGACATTAGGTCAATTAGAGCTCAGAAAGAGGCCAAAAAGGCCAAGGCATTGCTAGATGAGACATTGGGAACTTTTAGTGACACTGATGGTGAGGAAGAACAACTTCATAGGAAGAGGCCAAGGACAATTGGGTTGAAAAATGCCTTAGCCCAAGAAAGGAAAAAAGAAGCAGAGTTGGCAGAGCAACTCACTCCAAGTGAGCTGATTTACATAGAGATTAGAAATGACATACAATATTGGCTAGAGAGGGAAAAATTTCATTTAGAGGGTTATCTAGAGAAGGCCACAAGAGACATTGACTTGCAAAAGAGGATGGCAAGGCATTATGCCTTAAGAAACATGATTGCAAGGGCCAAGCTCAAAAGAGCCCTTGCAAAGATTCAAGCACAAAAGGAGGCAAAGGAGAAGGAAAATATCAACATCCTTGCTGATGTATCCCTCCAAGCCTCCCAAACATGATCAGTAAGACAAAATCCATTTTTGGCACCTTTTTGCAAATTTTGAGTTTTTGACTATTTGGCTAGCAGGAAAAAGGGCCAAACACGCAGTGCTAGTTTTTTTTGGGGCACTTAAATGATAAATGGCTTACATATTCATGATCCTCATGGCAAGGAAATCATCCTCAGAAAATTTCAGGTAATTTTGAGCAAAATTGGTCGCTCAAAAGGGCCAAAAACCACCTAAAAAACACCTTTCTACCCTCTTTTCAGCACTGGCGATGCGCCCTTAGAAGTCTTGGGAGAATGGATTTTTGAGTAGGAAAATGGAAACCATTCTAGAAACCAAAGGAATTTTTGGAAACTAGATAGGATAGGCTTTCTAATGAGCTATCATGGAGCTCATTTGGACACCGGGAAGGCCTCCAAAATGCAGCTGCAATACAGGTGATTTTTCCAGATTTGGCACTTCGCGTTTGACATGGCGCTGCGCCCTTGTACCTTGGCATTGTTCCCTTTCCAGAAAGTAAAAAAAAGACATCCAAATTTATTGAAAATGATATTTTGAAGGCTTTAAGAAAAAATATCTCCAAAATTAGCTGAGAAGTTATTATTAGAAGTTATTTTTGCATTTAATGAGTTTGGGATATTTTGCCTTGGGCCTTGCATGGTATTAAAGGTCAAAGTGCCTTAAATGTGTAATTAATGAAATTTTAAACCCTAGTTAGGGTTTACCTCCTCATTTTGCAGTTAAATACTGCATGTATGCCTCATTGTTGAGGGTTGGTTTTTGGTTTATTACTGAGCTCAATATGATATAGACTTTGAGTTTATTGAAGAAATTGGCTTTGGAGTGTTGTGATTGCTTTGGATTGAGCATAAAAGGAGCAAGCATATTCATGGGATTCATGAACTTGGTTAATGGTGATGTTGTTCTAATTTAGTATTTGTTTCCTTCAGTTTTCATATTGTTTCATCCTTTCTCTGATAGAAGAACAAAATTTTTAGAGTAGGATATGCTATCTTGGCACCCTATTTCTGTCTGCATCCTTTATCTTTATGTTTTCCTTTGCTAAGTTTGATTAAAGAATTCTTAAATGCTCTTTAGTTTCACTGCACTATTATCTCAAATGTTCTCTTTGTATGAAAGTAATGATTAGAGAATTCTTAATTGCTCTTTATGATTACTGGATTATTGTCTTGAAGTTTATTTACTAGGGTTTAGTCAAAGATGTCTATGGTGTGCCCTACACTTTGGTTCTTTCTCAAGCATAGTAATCTTAAATGCTTTTCTTCTTCTAGTATGTTAAAGGATTCTTAATTACCCTTTAAACCTACTAAATTCACAATTTAATGTTCATTTCATATCCACCTAAGTTATTAAGATCCATTTGGCTTTGTTAACTTGCCCTATGAAACACCCTTGATTTATTGTTGTTGTACCCTTGAAGCCTTTCACAGACCCCATAGCCCAATGGTTTGAATTTCTCTTACTCTATCGGTTTTACTTGAAAACCTACCCAACCAAACAAACCAAACAAAACAAACAAACAAACCCTATCCTCATAACTAGCCTAAAATCAACATCCTAAAAACAAACAAGTCATACCTTTTATTAAATATAGAGAGAACCCTCTCTGAGTCCAGGAAGGCTAGGTCCTAGGACTCTAAAGTTGGTTTGATGTTACCCTAGTCTATTTGGTCTTTCCAATCTGAAAAATTATAGGGACCTAACAATTTCCATGTCCAACCCCTTAAGTGCTTGATGGGATAACAACAATATGACCCATAAAGGTCACATTCCAAACACCCCATCTAGGAGAGATAATTCATTTTGAGATAACTCCAAACAATCTTGTTTTAAAGGAGTGATGGGAAGGGTGTCAAGAACAAGAAAACATGGTGGCTTTGGAATTCCATCCCACATTGGCCAAAATATTAACAATCTTGTTACTAGCGCATCAAACATGAAAAGGAATCACCATAGAAATAGAGTGAGGCAAAGTAGTAAATGTTATATTATTTTTAAAACGTCATGGGATAACAACTTTTCCAATATGCTAACCTATCCTCACAAGTTAAACAAATGCATAGGGTATCCATATAGTCAACTTGTGGCATAGTTCCTGCATTCACGGGATATTAAATAATAACTCTAATCTCACTATAATTGATAAGAAATCTAGAAATCCATTTGTTGAACCCCTCCCCCCCACCACTAAAAAAAAGAAAAAGAAAACAAACAAACAAATTTTTTAATAAAGTAATCCCTATTTGTAATAGATATCCAATAATTTTACTATATACCCCTTTTTATACCACCAATACCTATAAAGCCCCCCTACCTCGCACCCCCCACCAAAATACCTACAATGTATTGATTATGTTTTTCACAATTTTAAAACCCCCTTCATGAATGCATGTGATAAGATATTGGTCAACGATGAAGAGCCCATGCATATGTGTTGGATACTAATATAGTATTCCCTTTTGTATGTAGAAAAATCTTGGCTCATGAACCTTGGTCAATTGACATAAAGTTAATAAATCTCATAGTTTATTTTA
Source organism: Pinus albicaulis (assembly GCA_034641835.2). Lineage (NCBI taxonomy): Eukaryota > Viridiplantae > Streptophyta > Pinopsida > Pinales > Pinaceae > Pinus > Pinus albicaulis. Next base: position 1,430,596,904 of record CM076584.1, read on the forward strand.
TTCCCATCCAATAATTATTCCTCTTTATCTCCCTCTTAGATCTATAGATAAAAACTCCCAATCCTTGAATATGCTAGATAATATCCCGCTTAGATCTAGAATAAGAACTCCCAATCCTTCAATATGCTAGATAATTTTGTTAAGATAATTATGGAGCACTTAATATATTGTTATATAAACTAAACATAAAGACATGTATCTATGGAATGTTATTTCCAAAATTTTTGGAATCCCATAAGCTCCTCAAAATTCCTAAGGAAAATTGCATTGAAAGAAAAAATGGGAGTTGTTTTACTCACTAAGCATGCAAAACAAACAATGCTTGGACTTGTTTTTGTTTTTTTGAATGGCTTCTCCTATTAAAAATTTATTATTCAATATGAACTACATAAACAAATTACACTTATGAGGGGCCTTAACTTTCCAAAGCTTCAACCACTTCCATTTGTAATCACCTAGACCCAATGTGAAACGAGTTGAGTATCCAAGACTACGGGTATATTCCACCTCCGCTTCACTTAAGTACCATATTAATTCATCCAAAAATAAAGAGTGAAGGTTTCATGAAATAATTTAGAAGCTAGTTCATGTCTTTTAGGAAATGGATCGTGATTGCAAAATAACACAAACTTAAGTAAATTTTGTAGAATTTAAATATTTAAAAATGGAAAAACATGAAGCATCAAACATAGTAAAATTGATAATGGAGTTCACCCCTCCTAGGCTACATCTTCGGGTCAAGATTCCAATGATGGCATTTTTACTATAAGCTAAAATGATTAATACATCATCATATAAACTTTAATATACAAAAATACCACTACCATTACATCTAGAACGCTTAAAAACCCTTTTTAGGCTCTTCTTGAGTTAAAAAAGGTTAAAAATTGAGAAAAATAGGCCTCTTTCTTCAAAAAACTTGTATACTGCTCAATAAAAGGTCTCAGATCTACGAATTCGATATAACCCAATTGATTGGGTGCTTAGACTGGTTTTCAATAGGTTGCGGGTTCAATCCACCATTATCGACAGTGGCTACATTGATTTTGTTATAAAAATTAAAAAAGTAATAATAATACATGGTTAAATCCCCTCCTAATCTTCGCGTGCCTGGTCGTATGGACCCATGGGACCAAGGGGCACGAGCCATAAGCCACACACTATCCCCTGTCTCGATCCCAATTTAGTGGATAACATATATATTGAGCCTTGGGCATGGGCAGGGAGCCACGTACCCTGCCCCCATGTTCTCTGCATGTGGTCGTGTAACATGCCAAAAACCAAGGGTCGGGCTGGTCAGGCGCGTTCGCTGGCCCACCCATATCTCCAATATCTCTGTTGTTGCACTTAAAAAAAAAAAAAAACTGCCCATAGTTAATGAGAACCACCCATGGCCTATTGGTTTGATAATCATTTCATGTAGTGGAGGTTAGAGGTTCAAACCCACTGGATTATGTTAGTTGACCGACCAATTTTTGGCATAATTCCTGAGGCCACATGGTGACCTCTCATTGGGCCACATGCCTCCCTCTGATTGGTCCACGTGGTGGCCTATTATTGGCCCAAATACAATCCCTTCCACTAATAAACATGCGCCAAGTGTCCTCATGAGATTAGCCAATCTTCCAGTCATGAAACCAAGTCATCCTGTAGACATTAGCACCACACTAGTGTATGGAATGCCACATCAACATCTGTACCCTGCACAGTCAACCCTGCAAGTTAAATTTTTATTTTTTTCCAAAAAATTTAGAATGCAATAAATTCCTCATATAGTGTTAGATTGAGGTGATTCAAGCGTCGTTGGAATCATAATGACGATATCTACGATTTGGTACTGTTTTGGGAGAATTTGACCACTTTAAATTTTGAGCATATTTTTGATCCCCTATATCACTCCTCCCCACTGGAAGCTTTTGGACCACCAAAAGTGTTGGAACAGGGTCTCCTACAAGCTGCGAAAATGGTCTGATTTTGTATATTTCTGATTATATTTAGTCTAGCGCAGGGGTTTTGGGGTGCGTCAAAGCCCCGAAAGCATTGTAATGGGTCAAAGGGTAAAATGGGGTCCGAAAACCACGGTTTGCGGACCATAGGAAAGTTTAAGCTAGATTTTTATAAATAGAGGAACATTTTGAATTGTAAGGGAGAGCAATGAAGAGATATTGATGTGAATTGTGGTTTAGTAAGTCTGTTTTGGTTTTTGGGGAAGGACTCCTGCTAGCTGTGTGCATGGAGATCCACAGTCCTGTTGTGTGCGGACCCTACTACTATGTGCGTATGCTGGGATGGGTATTGTAAGAGGGAATTGATGAATTGATGAATAAGAAATGCTGTTTGAGAACTGAATCTATGCATACTGTTTATGCGAATCATTGGTAATTGTTGTATTATGCGTATTCTGTATTCAGCTGTGAAAGTTCTGTGTAAGTGTTTTACTGCATCTAGATCTGTTTTGTTCTATTTTATGCAATATTGAGCTACTGTCTTGGAAGTATATGATTATTGAGCACCATAGTATAATTGACCTTGCGCACGTGGATGCGAAAAGATACCTATAAGTCATGATCGGGAAGATCTGGACATCTCGAGGTAGGACGTAGCTCTACTTGCCTTACCTATCCTTTCTCAGGGTGCGGAAACCTGGTTCCAGCACCCACCCATACTAATTTGGGTGAGACTTTGACTTGCGCAAGTAGGTCACTACCGAAAGGGCCAGTAGTATAGGAATTTGTTGGCAAACCTTGAACTCCGAACCTGGGTGAGGACCCCTTGAGCCAAAAAATGGTTCCGTTGCTGGGACCTGGAGCATTTGGAGGAAGGGATCGGGTAATGACAAGAGAGTACTGGGAACTTGAAAAAGAAGAAGATCAGGTGCGAGTGAATGAGCTCCATTCTGGGTGAAAGTACAACGCGGAGTGGTAAGTACTATTGAACCAATCAAGAAGGGGATAAATCTGGCTATAGCTCGTGGAAAGAAACAGCTGCGCAAATCCCTCCAATTAAACCAACAAATACAACCTCACCCGAAACCCCACCAGAAGGAGACATGGCAACGCACTTGAAATTACCTACCTTTAAAGGTGCGGGAGATGAGGACATGGACCGATTTTGGTTTGTTGTAGATTCGGTATGGACTGCGCAAGGTGTGGTGAGCGATACTGTGAAAATGACACAACTGTCCCTAGCGTTTGAAGAAAGAGAGTTGGACTGGTACATGCGATACATCTCTCAGAACGGGAGTGCATCTATTCAAGATATTAAGGACGCTCTGAAGCAACAATTCCGAAAGCCAAAATCTTACTCTCAGTTGGTAGCAGAAGTGAAGGAATTCAAGTAAGGTGCATCTGAGTCTGTATGGGAGGCTGATCAGTGATTGAAGAAAGCAATTAGAGAGGAAGGATTTAAGTATGATGACAGAAAGCATACTGAATGGTTCATCACTATGCTACTACCTCTTTTGCGTATACCTATGGGCCACTAGACCTTCGAATCATAGGAAAAAGCCTTGGAATCCACCATGAAACTAGAAGCCACACCCAGAGAAGACACTTCGGGAGGAGTACAACAAATTTAGGAGCAGCTCGGAGCTATGCACATGGAGATCCAGAACCTCCGGAAGGAACGGGGAAAAGGAGCTAGTGCAGACCTATGGTGCATACGATGTCATACACCTGGACATACGAAGGATGACTGCCCACTACTGGTAGATTACATGTAGGCAAGAGGCCCTAGTCCGCTATGTCTAGGCTCAAGTGGGTCTGTGTTATGGTGCGATGACTGCCGGGTAGCAAGACTACACGATACACCCCATTGCCCTCAGCTAAGTACGGGCGAACTAAAGCAAAAAATGGTGTAGATTCTGCCGGTCAGTAGGACATAATGAGAAAAACTGTCGCACTTACGAGTTGGTGATAGATCGAGGAAGCTTTTATAGGGTACAATCAAACCCTGCATCACCTAGATCCCTCGCAAGCTTCGGTGTCTCCCCAACAAGGGGTAGGGGAGGTCGGGGGGGAAGTGCAGGATGAGGACGTGGGCAGCTAATCTGTTAAAACTGTGGGGAGGTAGGACACTTTGCAAGAGACTGCCCAAACCCTACCAGGAAATCCTGTAAATATTGCTGGCAGCTGGACCATGAGATTGAGGACTGCCCAATTATGATAACAAAAATGCGAGAGAAACAACCAACATCAATGCAGAATGTACAAAGATTTAAGGCCGAACTACCAGACAAAAATTCAAGTGCAACATGCAGTAGGATGGCCACGAAGGGGGATGCATGGGGTCCTCTAAGCCAACAAGCATTTGACAACCAAGAAGGATTGGACCACGAACCAGGACAATAATATGACAAGAAACTCTACTCTGCGGACTATGCAGACACCTGCGCACCTAGGAGCGGATGACGAGGTGAGACCCTTCTTGCAGGCATGTATAAAGCTATTACACCACCCATGGGCCGAAGAAAAACTTCAGGCAGTAATAGATAGCTGTGCAGGGTAGTCCCCCCTATCTCCAGAAGTTCGGGACATACACAAGTTAGGTAGATATAGGAAACGTACCGGTAAGGAGATGAGATTAACTACCCAAATCGGTAATTATGAAATGGATCAGGTTGTCTTAGAATTAGGGTCAGATGGAAACGTGCTACCTAATAAAACTTGGCAGCGAATGGGAGAACCCAAATTGGAGTGGTCCAATATTCAACTGCGTATGGCCAACCAACAGAAGATTATACCTCTGGGAAGACTATCAAAACTCATGGTAGATATCACTGGGGTCAAGGCCCGGGATGATTTCGAAGTAATTCAGATTGTAGAAGATGCAGACCTGTACCCTGCGCTCTTAGGACTCGACTGGGCCATAGATATGGGTGGTATCGTCAACCTTAGGAAAAGAAGCATGGTATTTGAAAATAATGGAACAAGGGTGACAGTACCATTAGATCCTACGGAAGGAGAACACTACACAGAGCCAGTATGTGGTAACAAAGAAGTAGATCACATTTACAAGTTGACCACACAAAATGAGGATTGGATCAATCCCATGGCGGAGGGGGTACTCTGTTGGGAAGCAAACATCGAATAATTCTCTGACTCTAATGAGGAGATGGATAATTGATAAAACCAGTTGCATGATGTCTCGGCACCATGATGTCCTTGGGTCGCAAGGGACCTCTGCTGCATTTCTTCAAAGGTAAGAGATCTACCCCATTTTGATGAGTCTGGTAGCATCCAAGAATTCTTGAGAATGCTAGAAGCTATGGTTCCAAGAGAACGATGGCTCTGGGCCCTTAATCTAGCTATGCGTGGGACGCCTGTGTGATGGTGGGACACCCATAAGGAATAATTGTAGGACTGGGAAACGTGTCGGGATATGATGATCTTGCGGTCCGCACCCCTATCTGACATACGCACCAAGATGTTCCTCGGACCTAGAGATCCTCATGCGCATCTGCTCACCTGGATGGAAAAATGGTCCAATCGGATTACAGAAGAATGGGTTCATATATTTATTCATCCCTTGGGAGCTACATCAGCGCACCCGCCATTGGGAAATACTAAAATATGACTTTATAGGAACATTCACACTAATTGGGGGGACGAAGGCGCTCGATGAAGCTCTGCAGGACATCGATGCTTTTGTATTTAATGACTCACACCATCACGCCGCAACAGAGGTCCTGACATGGGAAGCACAGATGCAAGACATATTCAACTACCAGAGCTTGGCGATAGAAGAAGAGGAAGACAATCGTCGGAACGTCTCTGTCCCAGAGTCCGAGGGGGAACGCAACATCATTGGACCCCCACTGCAGAATATTGATGTGACTCAACCTCTAAAGCTATAGGAAGTTAATATCAGGATGGAAGAACATCCTAAGTTGGCTAAAATTTGGGACTATTGGGACGAAGGAACCGTTGGAAAAATTGCAGAGCTACTTACGGAATATCAGGACTTATTTCCGACAAAATTTGCTGAGCTCAAAGGAATCATAGGGGACCTAGGCGTTACGCACATCACTCTGAAACCAGAGGCGCAACCCGTAAAGTAGCGACCTTACCGTCTGAACCATAAATATAAGCAAAAGGTCAAAGAAGAACTGGACAAGATGCTTGCTGCAGGTATAATTGAACCGGTGGAATAGTCGGATTGGGTAAGCCTAATGGTTATCCAGGAAATGAAAAAAAGGGGGAGATACACATCTGCATAGACCTATTCAAGTTAAACGACGCCTGTGTCCATGACCCCTTCCCTACGCCCTTCTCAGATGAAATCCTTGATAGCGTGGGCGGGCAGGAAGCCTATTCATTCACCGATGGGTTCTCAGGGTACCATCAGATCCAAATTGCACCTGGAGATCGCAGTAAGACTACATTCGCAACAGAATGGGGGTCATTTCAGCATACAATCATGCCCTTTGGTCTCAAGAACGTACCCGCTATCTTCTCTAGCGTAGTAGTTGCTGTATTCAAGGAGTTTATCCATAAGTTCCTGGAGGTTTATTTTGATGACTGGACGGTATTCGGCTTGGTAAAGGAGCATGTCGCTAACCTGAGATTAATGTTGGATGCATGCCGAAAGCACCAAATTTCCTTGAATATCAAGAAGTGTATCTTCTGTGTGCCTTTCGGAATCCTGCTCGGGCACATATTTTTCCGGCAAGGGCTGATGGTTGATCCTGTGAAGGTAGCCGTAATTATAAACCTTGCAGTCCCAACAATGGAGAAACAACTACGTTCTATTCTTAGACACACAGGATATTATAGGAAATTCATTCAGGGGTATGCACTGATCACAACACCCATAGAAAAACTGCTTAAAAAGGATGTTTCCTTTTTTGGAATGATGAATGTCAGAAGAGTTTTGAGCTACTCAAGGAGAAGATGATCTTCGCACCCATACTAATATTTCCTGATTGGTCAAAGGAATTTCATGTACATGTGGATGCATCAGGCATCGCCTTGGGTGCTATCCTAACTCAAGCTAGAGAGGGAGATATTGATCATCTGGTTGCCTTTGCGAGTTGGAAAATCTCGGGCGCAAAGCGCAACTACTCTACCACTGAACGAGAGGGACTGGACATGGTATATGCATTACAGAAATATCAACACTATCTGTTGGGCGGACACTTTAAGATTTTCACCAATCATTCGGCTTTGAAATACCTTGTCAACAAGCCTATGTTAGGGGGGAAAGATTTGCGGCTGGCTGTTGCTATTTCAGGAATACAATTTTGAGATCATCGTCAAGCTCGGAAGGCTAAATGCGGGTCCGGATCATCTGTCCTGTATTGAGACAGGGGAAGAACCCACTAACTTGGAGGAAGGATTACCACATGCACAACTGTTCACCATTAAGGTTGTTGATGCACACTTCGCTGATATCATTCAGTTCTTAACTACATGCATAGCCCCTGCAGAATATTCGGTGAAGCAGAAGAAGGAGTTAGTTACTCGAGCGGCAGACTTTACTATCATTGCCGGCCAGTTATACAAGCTAGGTTCTGATGAAATACTGTGCAGATACATCTTGGAACATGAACGGAAGCCTATTTTGGTGGAGGCACACGAAGGCATTGCAGGAGGCCACTATGCAGGAAGAGCAACGACCCAAAAGATCTTGAGAGCTGGGTTATGGTGGCCCACCCTACATCACGATTCTCACACCTATTGTAAATCGTGTGATATGTGCCAGCGGATAGGACGACCCTCACGCAGAGATGAGATGCCATTGTAACCTCAAATGGCTTTGTAGGCCTTTGAAAAATGGGCCATTAATTTTGTGGGACCCATCAAACCGCTAGGCAAGAAGACATGTGCGCGCTACATTATTAATGCCACTAACTATGTCACTCGATGGGCTGAAGAACAAGTGGTGAAGGATTGTACTGTGGATACTACTGCGTATTTCATCTTTGAGCAGATCCTATCCAGGTTTGGATGCCCCAAGATCCTAATGAGCGACAGAGGCACGCACTTCGTGAACGAAATGATACAAGCCCTGAATGAGGAATTCCAGATCCATCATGCGAACAGTACACCATACCATCCACAGGAAAATGGGGTGGTCGAGGCTTTCAAAAAAATCCTAGAGCAAGCATTAACCAAGGTCTGCAATGCCGATCGTAGCGACTAGGATGTACGCATCCTCTCTGTTCTGTGGGCCTACCGGACAACCTGCAAGAAGCTAACAGGAAGGACCCCCTTTCAGATGTCCTATGACAAGGAGGCCATTATGCCAATAGAATATGCTGTTCCTAGCCTACGTATCACAACATTTATAAATATGGAAAAACCTGATATAATGGAGGAACACCTTGCGCAGTTTCTGGCATTGGAGGAAGATCGGTTTATTGCTAACTTTCATCAGCAGGTTCAGAAGGCTCGCGATAAAGCCTGGCATGATTGACATATTCACCAAAAGACATTCGTAGCAAGCGACCTAGTCCTCTTATATGATAGCCAATTTGTGAAACACGCAGGGAAATTTCGACAGCACTAGCTTGGTCCCTACACCGCTAAAGAAATCACAAATGGTGGAGCAGTCCAACTAGCTACCTTGCATAGTGACATGTTACCAGGCTATGTCAATGGTAGTCGGCTCAAACCATACAGGGCTAAATGACTATATGGCCGGAATAATTGGCTCAGGCAAGATCGGCCCACCTGGGATAGGCCGCTGACGCACAAGCGGGATACGCACACTGGTCATCAAATAGCTCCAGGGGTGATTGGCATACCTTTGGCCATAGTGACTTGGGACGATTCACAAGATTGTGTTGGGGGATTGTTGGAACAAGGTCTCCTACAAGCTGTGAAACTGGTCCAATTTTGTATATTTTTTATTATATTTAGTCTTGCACAGGGGTTTTGGGGTGGGTCAAAGCCCCGAAAGCATTGTAATGGGTCAAAGGGTAAACCTGGGGTCCGAAAACTACGGTTTGCAGACCATAGGAAAGTTTAAGCTAGATTTTTATAAATAGAGGAAAATTTTGAATTGTAAGGGAGATAAATGAAGAGCTATTGATGCGAATTGTGGTTTAGTAAGTCTATTTTTGTTTTTGGGGAAGCAATCCTGCTGGCTATGTGCGCGGAGATCCAGAGTCCTACTGTGTGCGGACCCTGCTGCTGTGTGCGCAGGTTGGGATGAGTATTGTAAGAGGGATTGATGAATTGATGAATAAGAAAGGTTGTTTGAGAACTGAATATATGTGTACTGTTTATGCGAATAATTGGTAATTGTTGTATTATGCGTATTCTGTATTCAGCTGCGAAAGTTCTGTGTAAGTGTTTTACTGCATCTAGATCTGTTTTGTTCTGTTTTATGAAATATTGAGCTACTGTCTTGGAAGTATATGATTATTGAGCACCATAGTATAATTGACCTTGTGCATGTGGATGTGAAAAGAGACCTATAATTCCTGCTTGGGAAGATTTGGACATCTCGAGGTAGGACGCAGCTCTGCTTGCCTTGCCTATCCTTTCTCAGGGTGTGGAAACTTGTTTCCAGCACCCACCCATACTACTTCGGGTGAGACTTTGACCTGCGCAGGTAGGTCATTGCCGAAAGGGCCAATAGTATAGGGGTTTGTTGGAAAAACTTGAACTCTGAACCTGGGTTAGGACCCCTCGAGCCAACAAAAAGTATATTTTTACTCAACAAGTAAGTGAGGATACAACTCCATCACTTTCGTGATCTCTATCCACCTTAAATTTCTTGGATTGGTACCTTTGAGCCCCACACGAAGATACTTCACATTGCCTATGTGTGAAGTTCTTATCCTTCTGTCAAGAATAGAGTATTCCTACAGCTCATTTAAAAATTCAGGAGAAAAATCTTCTATAGATGGAATCTGAACATTATCTTCTTGATCAACGATCATAGGAGGCTCATGCAATCTCAAATTTTCCTCATTCACAACAAAATAAAGTTTCATGTAAGGTGGAAAATATATTCGGAAAGCATTGTTACCAATATTCTCTAATATTTTGAAAGGACCATATATGATTGGCTTGAGATTTTTAACTTCACCTTGTAATCTTTCCTTGCTGATGTACAACCAAACTTTATATCCCACTTGGAAATCATGATCAACACGATGCTTATCATGTCTTGCTTTGTACTTGGCTTGGATTTTATCCAGTTTTTCTTGTACCCTTTGATGCACTAATTGGATTTGTTTGATGAAATTCTTGGTTTTGTCCACATCACTATGTCCATCTACTGCAATATATTTACCAAAGATGAAACATAAAGGAGCCTTTGGAAAATAACCCAAACAAGCTTCAAATGGAGATACTTGTGTAGATGAATGGTTGACACATTTTTAGGCATGCCGGATGTAATGAAAATGTTCATCCCAAAGTTTAGGATGCTTATCACAATATCCTTAAAGGAGATGCACTATTTTTATGTTCACTACTTTTGTCTAGCCACTAGTTTGTGGATGAAATGTTGTGCTCTTCTTCAAATTTGTGTCAATGAGTTTCCATAAACTTGACCAAAACTTCCCAATAAATTGAGAATCTCAATTAGAAATAATAGAAGTAGGTAACCCAAATTGAACCCATACATTTTGGAAGAACATATTTGTAGTTTATTCAATTGCACCTTTTTTCTTATAAGGCATCAACACACATTTTTTTGAAATAATCCACTACAACATATAAATAATCATGACCTTTACTATACATTGGTAGTGCCCCAAAAAAATACATAGAAACACTTTCCCGAGGATGACAAGGGATAGGAATTGGAGTGTACAACCCAATTTCCTATTGCTTGGCTTTCTAGTAGCACACATAGAACATCCTTTTACATATCTTGATACAATTTCATTCATACGAGGCCAATAAAAATACCTCTATAATTGAGCAATTGTTTTTCCCACACCAAAGTGATGAACAATAAGAGAAGTATGGGCTTCCCTTATGACATTAACTCTTGCAACCCTATGGAATTGATCCAGATTTATGCAGGAATGCAACAAAATACACATATAACCATAAGCACAGAGATGCAGCGGAAATAATGCTTCCTTTTATTAATATCAAAGTAATGAAATATGCTTAGAGGCAGGGTGCTGATAGCTTATCTCCAAGAAGAGATGTGGCGGCTACAAGCCTTTGAACTATGTTACAATACAACCATAATAGAAATAAACAGCTAGGGCACTGGTAGGCTTATCTCTAAGAAGAGATGTGGCAGCTACATGCCTCTGAAATGTGTTACAATGAGACATAATGGAAATAGATGAGTAGACAAGGGCACTGGTAGCGTATCCCTAAGAAGAGATGTGACGGCTACATGCCCCTCCACTGTGTTACAATGTAGACATAATAGAAATAAATGAGCTAGGGTATTGGTAGCGTATCTATGAGAAGAGATGTGACAGCTACAAGATCCTGAAATATGTTATAATGAGGCTCGAAGGCCTATTTATTGTCGAGAAACAATGAAAAACCCTAAACATCCAAAAACTTAACCGTAGGAGATGAAGCGCCAAAACTACGGGCCCCATTTGGGTAAATTGGTGTTTCAACTTCCTAGGGACGTAGCTTTGGCATACGATCTCCATTTGACGGGCATAATACCTCGTTAGAATGATCTATCTGAGGAGTATAAATTTTGGTGCGAGCAACATTAGTCCATGGACCCATGTTGCTCCTAGTTTTCCCAAAAAACGTCGTTTAGGGCCTCAAAACAACTCCAGAAGTTTAGGACCTGAAAACATGCTAAAAATAACAAGTTGTGCTGCAAATGAAAAAATGAAAGAACCGATGGTGGGGGTCCAAATTGAATAGATGGGTGGCCACCAATATCCACCTGGATCATTCCTTCCCCCTTAGGAAGCAATGGTCCCCATTGCATTGATATCCTCCATGAGATGAGGCAAATTATGTTGGACTGGGTATTAGATTTGTCGAAGATGTCATGGACTTGCGGAAAGACATGATGGATGTGTTCAGTAAATTTGGTTTCTTTATGAGCCTCAAACAATACATGTGTGGATTCTGTTTGTGTAGTCTCTTGAGGTATAGTAGCATCAGGCAGTGATGCGTCAGGGGTCAACTCAATGGAGTGCTTGTCCTGATAGTGTAAAGGAACCTCTGTGAGTGAGGAGAAAATTTCCTCGTATTCCTCCATGAGTTTATCCATCTACTGCAACCGTGTAGGGGAGCCCTGTTTTGAGGTTGTGGCCACAATATTCTTCTTTCCATGTGAGCGATTTGTAAGGAAAATAATTTTCCTGGTTTGGAAAAAAATCTTACTGTGTTTTTTTGCTGTAGTCAAAGAGATGACAGGAGGCAGTACTACCTTCAGTATCCTGTACAATTTATTTCCCAAAGTAATAATAACAACACGAGGCATATAATCATACACAACATGTCGTGTCCATAAGTATGGTTGGCCCAATAATACATCAGCTACATCAAGAGGAGAAACATCACACAATACCTCATCTGTGAATGACTTGATGCTATACGAAAGGCAGCACTGTGAACGGACACACAGATCTCTCCCTAGGTGAATTCACCCGATGGTATACGACTACGGGTGTGCTATGGTTAGTAGGTTGAGCCGATTTACAACCTTTGCTGAAATGAGGTTCTTTTGGCTTCCGCTATCGACAAGAAATTGCAGTGGAGAACACTTCACCCACATTTGTGAATGGAAGAGGTGCTCCCCCTCCTATAGATCCTTGGGATCCTCCCTCTGGAGCTTGGTGGTGGCAACAATGGAATTGGGGTCTGCATCAATGATCTGCTTCCCTTTTTCATCTCCCTTGTCTGGTGCTGGCTCAAGATCAGAACATGCATATGATTCAGGTGCCTTCAATTCGGCCACCAATGACTGTTTGGCCTGACACTTTGTTGTGCTATGAGTGGGGCTATTATGGAATTCTCACCACTTCCCTGTGTCCTTATTTGGATTTGTAGTGGTGTTCTGAGTTGCCCCGCTTTGGCTCTGCCCCTTTTTCTGTGGTTTGGGGGTGCCTTTCCCTGGCTTCAGATTCACGGATCCAAAGTCTCCATTCTTATACTTAAATTTCTGCTCAATATTGGCAACATAGCGATATGTCGTGCCAAGTGAGGTAATGCTAAGGAAATCCATTTCCTCCTGAATGTGTCTATGTAGACAGTTGCGGTACTTGAGCACCAAAAGTCTCTCTGAATCTTTAATACCCAAATTTGTGCACAGGGTATGGAACAAATTTGTTAGCTCGTGCACATCTTAATCCCTTTGTTGGTGCATCGTGGTCCATTTGATGTACTTGTTCTCATAGCTCCCCATGGGGTAGCATTGTTCCTTGATGTTGTCTCAAAACAAATTCCACGTGGGTGCGACCAATAACATATAGGTTTCCCCTTCATCCTTTTGCTCACAGTAGGTTTTCCACCAGTATTTGACATGGGGGTGGCTTTGAGAAGTGAAAAAATAATATTTTCTTGGTCAGAGAAATCATGGACCGAGAAATACCCTTCTAGCAAATTCAACCATCTATCTACCACATCTGTCTGCATCTATCTACCCTTCAAGTACAAGAATGTCAAATTTTACCTGTACCTTAAAGGGAGTGGCACCTCCAGAGTGTTTTTTGGATGCAGATGCACCGTAGGTGGGTAGTCATTGAAGGATCTGAGAAAATTTATCCATCATCACGTTCCTTTGTTTCTCAAGGGCCTCCTTGAGAAATATTTTGATAGGATCTCCTGCTCCCTCGTCTTTCTTTTCTTCTGCCATGGGAGGTCGTTGGGGTTTGCAAGGCTGATCTTGCAAGGGTTAAACCATATCGAGCCCTAACTCCTTATACATTGACCTCATTGGGGACATGCAAAGAAAAAGAAAGAAAGAGCAGACCGCTTCGATACCACTGATCCAGATTTATGCAGGAACACAATAGAATACAAATATAACCATAAGCATAGAGATGCAATGGAAATAATTATTCCTTTTATTAATATCAAATTATTGGAATATTCTTATAGGCAGGGTGCTGATAGCTTATCTCTGAGAAGATATGTAGTGGCTACAAGCCTCTGAACTGTGTTACAATACAACCATAATAGAAATAAACAACTAGGGCACTGGTATGCTAATATCTGAGAAGAGATGTGGTGGCTACAGGCCTCTGAACTGTGTTACAATGAGACATAATGGAAATAGATGAGTGGGTGAGGGCATAGGTAGTGTATCTATGAGAAGATATATGGCAGCTACAGGCCCCTCCACTGTGTTACAATGCAGACATAATGGAAATAAACGAGCTAGGGTATTGGTAGCATATCTATGACAAGAGATGTGACAACTACAAGCCCCTGAACTGTGTTACAATGAGGCTTTAAGGCCTATTTATTGTTAAGAAACAATGTAAAACCCTAAACATCCAAAAACCTAACCATAGGAGATGAAGCACCAAAACTATGGGCCCCGTTTGGGTAAATTTTTGTTTCAAGTTCTCGAGGACGTAACTTTGGCATACGATCTTCGTTTGACGTGCATCATACCTCGTTAGAAATATCTATCAGAGGAGTACAAATTTTTGTGTGACCATCATCAGTCCATGGACCCATGTTGCTCCCATTTTTCCCAAAAAACGTCATTTAGGGCCTCAAAATGGATCCAAAAGTTCAGGACTCGAAAAAATGATAAAAATAGTAAGTTGTGTTGCAACTAAAAAATTGAAAGAACCAATGGTGGGGGTATAAATGGAATAGATGGGTGGCCACCAATATCCATCTAGATCAGGAATACACAACTTTCCAAGATGATACGACAACTTGTTATGAACATGATACTCCAACTCTTCAACATGATTTCCTTGACTCAAAGTTGCATAAACTATCTTTAAATCTTCATCTTGAGCATACTATTCAATATATATTTCATGCATGATTGATTTATGTTTAAAAATGATAGATGCATTAACAATAGGATTTGATAACATATATACAACTTTGTTATATATACCTCTCTTATACCTGATTACCAAATGAAATTGCTATAGAGATCCCATCCATCTAAAATGTCTAGCTTGTTGTAGCTTGGTTTGCGACAGTAAATATTGCAAATATTGATGGTCAATATGAATAATAGTTTCTTTACCCATCAAATAATGATTCCACTTCTTCACGGATTGTACCAAAGCATACAAATCTTTATCATAAGTTGGATCTTTAATTACTACATTGGAAAAGGTTTTAGAATGATAACATATTGGCTTACCATGCAACATCAAAACTACTCCCATAGCATATTTTCTTGCATCGGTTTGAATTTCAAATGGTTGCTTAAGATTTGGAAGTTCTAGAATTGGTTTTGTACTTATTTTCTCTTTCAAAGTTTTAAAGGTTTTCTGCTTCTTTCTTCCCCATTGAAAGATCTTCTTCACACTAGTTAAATCATATAATGATGGTGCAATGGATGAGAAGTTAGCAATAAATTTTCTCCAATATTATGTTGCTCCCAAAAGCTCTTAACTTCTGTTACATCATTGGGTTTAGGCCAATTCACAATAGCATCAACTTTGGAGGGATCAATCACCTATTCACCACCTCCTACAATATGACCCAAGTAAACTAAAGAGGTTTTCCCAAATTCAGATTTAGACATATTCAATTACAACTTTTCCTTTATCAACACATCTAGAAATTTCCTTACATGCTTGACATTATCTTCATGAGTCTTACTAAAAATCAGAATATCATCTAAGTAGACTATGAAAAAATCATTAAGGAATGATCAAAATACATCATTCATAACTCTCATGAATGTGGAAAGTGCATTACAAATCCCAAATGACATAACTAACCATTCAAACAGACCTTGTTTTGTCTTGAAAAATGTTTTTCAAATATCATCTTTAGCAAACCTTATCTGATGATATTTGCTTCTCAAGTCTAAATTAGTAAAATAAACAACATCCTTTAATTGATCTAGAAAATCATCAATGTGGGGAAGAGGATATTGATTCTTTATCATGATCTTGTTCGAAGCACAAAAATCCACACACATGTGCCATGTACCATATTTCTTTGAAACCAAAACAATAGGAGACCCTTAAGGAGATGTACTAGGTCTGATGACCCCTTTGTCAAGAAGTTCTTGAATTTGCTTCTTAATTTCTGCATTCTCCAAAATTGACATTTTATACATGCCAATATTCAGAAGTGGTGCATCTTGCTGCAATTGTATCTCATGTTGGATTCCTCTTTTTGGAGGTAACCCTTCAGGTTCTTGAAACATCATTTCATAAGTTTTAAAAACTTCAAAAAATTCATGCGTATATTTAGAATCAAAATTTGAGAAAGCTTCAGATTCAACAATATCTTTAGCTTTAATAATCAGCAACACAAAATTCTTACTAGAATTCACAAGCTTTTTCATTTGACTTGCACTAACAAGAGGTAAGTTCATCTTCTTGTGATGTGCTCTAACAATATTCTCAACTTCATCTTTGAAAATATGATATTTGTTCTCATGATGATAGAATATGGCTTTTTGGTCATATAAATATGGATTTCCTAAGACAATCCAAAAAATATCAAGTGGTACACCATCAAGCTCTACCTCATCTATAAAATTAGTAGTGATGGAAAATTTGAGTTTACATTTTCTTGTCACTTGTAATTTGGCATCATCACATACCCAACCCAAAGGGTAAGGTTTTGAATGAGGTGTAGTCTCTAAATTAAGTTTCTAGACAATTTCTTTAGAGATATATTGACTTGAGATTCACTATCAAATAGTGTATCAACATTTGTATGTTGTGTAATGACCCTAATATGAAAAAGATCACTTTTTTCTTTATCATTTTAAGATTCAATAGAATTTCTATAAGAACTATTACTTGCATTAGAAGCTATACCTTTCATTCTAGTGGTTGTGATTTTGGTTTCATCACCTGAATAAGATCTTAGATCTTGTTGAGTTGTAGCAACATTCTTTTGTTTCCACTTGTTATTGAACTTATTTGGTCTCATTTCTGGATGTAATTTCCAACAATGGTCTTCATCATTGCCATGTTTTGAGCAATTTTTACAAGTAAATTTCTCTCCCTCTTTCTTGATGGTAGCATTCTTCTTACTTTTTCCTTTAAATTTCCCCTTTCCTTTATTGCCAGATTTAAAAGGTTTCTTGCTGGAATCTTGAGGAACATTCTTTCCACTTGATTCTAAATGAATTGATTGAACACATAGTTCATCTAGATTGGTGGGATTAAACATAAATATAGTATGTCTCAAATAACTACGCAATCCACCTATATATTTAAGGATAGTATCTTGTGAGGTAAAAACAACAACTAAGATTAATGCTCTTTTTCTAAATTCTTATGTGTAAATTTCGACACTTTGACCTTTATATTGTATAAAATTTTGTCAATCCATAATTTATTTTTCCATGTAAGCTAATGGATAAAATTTCCTTCTTGATGCAGTTATAAAATAATTCCAAGAAGAGTTAATTTTATCACTTTTCTTCAAATATTCTCGAGTTTCAGCCTCCCACTAGATGAGGGATGCACCTTTCAAGTGAAGAGAAGAAAGTTGGATCTTTGTAACAACATCACCAATATTTTGAATAATGCAATAAACTTCAATTTGACGAATCCATTTATCGAACTTTTCATCATTTAATTCTCCATTGTACATTGGCAATTAAAACTTAACATCAAACATAATCAAAGGAGACTTAGCATGTCCTCTTGGAAATGTAGGAGGAGTAGGTATATGTGAAGATATAAACAAGGAGGTGCGGATGGAGGTGAAGGAGGAGGAGGCGGAGGCTTGCTCCAATTACCACCATCACCTTTTGGTTGATTAAAAGTTTCTCCTTATAACCGTTGTGTTCTTTCATTGTACAACACTTTCACCATATCAATCATATCAAACAAATATTTTTTAAAATATCTCTCGTCCTCAGACATTATCTCTTTGTAATATTCCTAATTTAGCATGCAACTAATTGGAATATTAATTTTGATCTTGTCATTTAGTTAGATGAATAAATGGGTAGGGAGACCCATAAATCTCTTTAGTAGGAATAAAATCCCTCTTAATGTGAAAAGGGATCATATTCATAGCTGGATAAAGCACCCTCATGTGTGAAAAGGGGCTAATGCATGTGGACAAGGTCAAGTTTGACCAAATCAACAGCGCTGGTATGGAGGGAGTGGATCATCAATGAGAGACAACGTAGTGTGAATGGGAGGAAGTCTCCATGATAGTAGAAACCCTAAAGAGTGGGATCCAATGTGAGAAGGCTCACATTGTTTATAAGGAGGGAAAGGCAGCCATAAAGGGTTATGTTATTGATTATTGATATTGTGGTCTGTATGACTTCTTGCATCCTCTAGCTGTTTAGTTGAGCTTGTAGTGATGTTTAGCATAGGGTGTTCCTTAGCGAGGATCCCAACTCTTCCCTTAAGGTAGCCTCTTGGAAGAGTATTGTACTATCATTTCCACACATCTAGAATTCTAGCCAAGCTTCAATATTCAGCTATAGTGCAATTTTTGTTCAGATTTGTGTTGTGTTGCAAGGTGTTGCAGTGGAGGGTTGAGAAACCCACTTTCAGAGCTAGTTTTTTAGGGGAGGAAGCATTCTTCTCATTGGGAGATCCTAAAAGGAGGTTCTTGAGCTTTATTTCACATCTTGGCACTAGGCCAACCTATTTCCATCATCTAAAACACAGATTCCCTCTTTGACTGCGTTATTTCAGTGAGCAATTGCAGTGGAGGTTTCAATGCTTGAATTGGAGGGTGAGATCTTCAGTGTTAGGATCATCCTTTCACTTGGAGACTTTGTTGGAGGATATCTATTCATTATATATATCATCTTCAGCCATCTCCATCCATTCATTCAGTAGCAACTGCAATTCAGCCCTAGGGCTGCATTCCGACATTTTGTATTTTGGGGTATTTTCGTAAACTCTTCCCGGGTTCTCTTAGAAAGGTGTTTAGGAGTCTAGATCTTCACTCCTACAATTGTTTGAGCTATATAACAGCAGATATACATTGATTATCTTTATGCAACAATTTATGCCCTAAAATTGTGCTCTCATGGCTCATGGCACTTGTATAGCAATATTTCTCATGTATTAACATATTCTCCTATTGGAGGCTTGTTCTCCATTGCTTGAGTGGCTTGATCCTCAAGATCTTGTGCCTAAATATTTGCTGAAATATTTAATAATATGGCTGTACATTTGTCTCATGTAATGGTATATTTATGTATTCACTGCTACTTTCCATTTTTATGTGATATATTGCTGCTTTCCCCATTTGGTAATATAACACTCTTTTCCTTTTCCTTCTTCATGTGCCATGACTTGTGGAGCTTGTGGCCTCCTTGAGCTAATTTGAGGGTTAGTTTCTTCAAGTTATCCTTCTACTCTTCTCAATTTATACCTTGTAAGCATTAAAAAACCTTGCAAATTTTGTCAAACCTTCACAAAAACCATGCTCTGATACCAAACTAATCCAAAAATAAAAGGTGAAGGTTTCATGAAATAATTTGTAAGATAGTTCATGTCTTTTAGGAAATTGATTGTGATTGAAAAAGTACACAAAATTAAGTAAATTTTGTAAAATTTAAATAGTTAAAAATGGAAAAACATGCAACATCAAACACAAACAAATTGATAACGGAGTTCACCCCTCTTGGGCTACATTTCTGGGTCTAGCTTCCAATGTTTTCCTTTTTATTATATGCTCCAATTCTCAATACATCATCATATAAACTTAAATGTTCAAAAATAACATTGGAAATACATCCATAATGCTCAAAAACCCCTGTTTAGGCTCTTCTTGAGCTCAAAATGGTTAAAAAATGACAAAAATAGGTCTCTTTCTTCAATCTACCTATAAACTACTCAACAAAAGGTCTCGACTCTCTAAATTTTGCAACAATTTGGTTCCCAATCATTAGAGGAAATTTCAGCCTAAAAGTGGCCTCCTAAGGAAAAATAATAAAATAACAGTTAAAATAATAAAATAAGAGATGAATTTTGGAGGGAAAAGATGTAAACTACTTCTTTTTAATGGCATTTTTGGCTTTTCTGCTTATAGGTTTACTCAAATTTCAAGTGTAGACACTCGTTGGATGAATAATTAAATTCCACATCCAATGAGTACCCATTATGCATACTTTTGAGAAGACCCACATTGATAAAAATTGAAGATACATTAATAAAGACATGATTTATTAATTTATATTCATTTTTTATCAATGTGGATCTTCTCAAAAGTATTCACAATGGGTACTCGTTGGATGTGGAATTTAATTCCGCATCCAACGAGTGTCTACAATTGAAATTTGAGTAAACCTATAAGAAGATAAGCCAAAACTATAATTAAAAAAAAAAGTTTTTCTTCTTTTCCCTCCAAAATATTTACATGTACCTCTTTTTAAATTTAAAGGATTTTTATTGGTTTACATATTATGAAATGGAAATTACGTGAAAATCTCATGGGCACTTTTAGGATTAAATTTACTCTACTGGAAATTTGTTCGTCGCTTATATTGGTATTCCACAGGTTGTAGGTTCGATCCACCATTATCGGTGGTGGTTGTTGATCATTAGTTAACATCAGTTATTTTTAAAGTAACCCGTAAGGAGCCATGTATCGAATGTTATAACAGGTGGTGAAACATTTAAATGAGGGTTGGAAAGAAACAATGTTAAGATAAGTCACGTGTCTGAAAAACTAAGCATATGTTCGAAAAGGTTTCAAACACAAAGCTAAAAGGTAAAGGTGCGGTATAAAGGGCGCAAAAAAAAAAAAAAAACCATAAGGCTTGCCGCTTTCATAATAGGCATGAAAAAGGAATCTCCGTATGTGAAATTCCGAGGGGGTCAAGGAGCGGAAGGGGGTAAAGACTCATACCCCGGCGGAATTATGGTGACGTGCCACGGGGTGGACCCAAGGTAAGGGTGATGTGGCAGAACTATGTGCAGGCCCTAGAGGTCTGTACGCTGTGTATTTTGCCAGTTCTATTAGAAATATGTTTCAAGAACCGTGTTATCTATGCGGTAGAAAGGTAAGGTAAGTCCATAGGTGAGCTGGTACCGAGGCCCGTACCAGTATTAAACCCGGCACGCGGTGATCGCCAACTTCCAGTTAACGCCCAATCCCTATGCGCCGCATGCTCCACTGTCAGTGTCCTTATGACACTCACCTCACTTACGTTACCTCTCCGCCTTTTACCTAAGAACTCTCAGTCTTAGATATCGGTCCTCCCGTATTTTACTGCAGTGAAATTTACAGGTTTTCCAGCTACGGTATAAACTAAGTGGGAGCTAGTGCCAGGTCTACCCAGTCACTGTCGATACCCCCGCGTCGTTTTCCCGAGTAGATTTCCCTCTGCACAAGTATTCTGTCCCTCATATCCCCTCTGCTTTCCTTTTGTTTTTAAAATTTTTTCATGAAAGTCATGGGAAAAGGCACCCTCAAGAAAACCGAACCAGAGACACCTCAGGTCCGTGAAATCAGAAACCCTCCCGGGTTCGAGCCGTTCATTGACCTGCAAGCCGAAATCTATGATCCCCAATACCCTTTTCCCATCAACAATGTAAAACCCGAGCTTTTTAGATGACATGTTGAGAATAGGGATCGATATCGGATGGTTGTATTAGGTTTATATAACCAGATTGCCCCCCCAGTTTACCCGGTGGTTGAGTTTATTTGCTGGCTCAGAGATGCCTATGATGAGCGTCGAGGCACGTTTACCTCGGCTCAGGGGAATAATATTTTTTCTCTTCCTCCTGACATCATCAGGCAAGCCCTCTGCTTTCCCACCAGCGCTAGCTATACCAGTTTCAGTGAAATGACTTTAACCTCCTAGTTCACTAAACTGCCATGGGAGCAGCAAAGAGACTTCATTTCCTCTATAACTAGCAACCAGGCTACGTCTCTTCCTTCTGTAGAGCCTTTTCCATTGAGTCTGTTAAAAGAAGAAGTGTAGCCCATCCTTGCCCTCATCGCAGGTCTTTTAGGTGTAGGCGGTTTGGGAGAAGTTTCCACGACATG
The DNA here is from genome assembly GCA_034641835.2 of Pinus albicaulis. Classification (NCBI taxonomy): domain Eukaryota; kingdom Viridiplantae; phylum Streptophyta; class Pinopsida; order Pinales; family Pinaceae; genus Pinus; species Pinus albicaulis. The sequence continues at coordinate 1,430,618,941 of CM076584.1, forward strand.
TGTTTATTTCTTGTGGTTAATGTCTCAAACGGGGGTAGTTCTGGATATCCCTGGCTTCTTGGCTGCTAACATTCAGACCCATTTCCAAGAGCTTTTGGAAACTGGTCACTTCCGCTTTTTTTCGATGGTATTCTACCTCTTCTTATATCAACATGCTGATAAGTTTGAGGGTTTGGGTTTAGATAGGGTATACGAGGTAAATTCTCAACCCTGACTAGTTTTCGACTGGAACTTTGCAACACGCCAATTACCAAATGGGGTGGGTTATTCCAGGTTTCTAAACGAGTTCATGCTTATTGTCTACACTATCATCCATGACTCACCCTCGCCCAGGGTTTTTCCTGAAATGAAGAGCTGGCTACAAGCTGGTAAAACCCAGAGCACTGGGGATTGGTATCTATTTGACAATTACACTGAGATTCGGGTCTATGGAGCCGAGGCTCCTCCATACCAGCTGCCTGTGTTTCCTGCTCGACGAGTTTATGCTCTGGAGTATATTCGACAGACTCTCAAATATGATCAACTCCACTTTGTCCGCGCTAAGAAGGGTTACATCCTAAAACTCCCTATCACTATTGGCCCATTTATTGTAAATTCAAGACATACCCTTCCTGTTGTTGAGAAGCTGTTGCAAGGCATGGATTTAAGACAAGGGAAGACTTGGCCCTATGATCCCCGGGGGATTATCTCTAACATAATAAGGAGGAACAAGTCTACTCCTTATACACATGAGTCGAGACCGTTTATAGAGTGGAGGGCTAACCTTGAAACTTGGCCTTTGATTTCGCAGATGGAGATAGATTCATCTGCCACAGGGGAAGGAGGAGAAGCCAATAGAGGCCAAGAAGAAGAAGTGGGACCCTCAGGAACAAGTTCCCTCCTCCGCAAAAAGTAGAAAACAGTCTCAAGCGAGGCAGAGATCATAGGGGAAGAACAATTGCTTGAGCCATTTATACCATACGGCCAACCTGACGGAAGCAAAGCTGGGCTCAAAGTGCTGAGAGATAGTATTACCTCTTCTGACTACTCTGAGGTCTCACAGGCCATTGGAGATGATGTTTCACCAGTTTTAATTGAAAGGAGCTTGAAAAACAGAACGATCAAAGATAAGTACAAGGCCGAGCTGGAAGGTTACGTGGAAAAATATCATACCAGGGTTTCAGCTTCCATGAATGTGGACACAGAACACCTGGTATTGTCTATGGCTGAGGCCATCTTGGATCCTAATGCAGGTTCCACTAATTACAGGGTGCTTGAGTATGAAATTGACATGGCCAAGGTACCAGCCCTTGACAAATGCAACCTGTTTCAGGTGGTTGGTGACATGTTGAAAGATGAGGTAATGAGGCTCACCATCACACTGAAGAAGTTGGAGTCTAAGCATGCACAGGTGAGGGTGACCCTAAAAAATGAGTAGGAAAATTCCCGTGCTTTGTCGAATCAAATACGCGGCCTCCTGGAGTCGATCAAAGGAAAGGAAACTGGAGACTCCAACCCACAGCGCTATGTGATTGAACAATTGCAGAAGGAGGTCGCGTCACTGAAACGCAAGGTTAGCATACCGGCATCCCACCATGTTCAGACGACTGAATTAGCACAGGCGGAGAAAGAAACAACAGACTTGGCTGAATCACTGGTGAAGGAGAAGGAGGAAAAAGAAAAAATGGCAGAGAAAATGGCCATTCTTCAGGGCAAGCTGATAGAAATACAGACGACCTGGGACACTCACAGTTGTGTACCAACTACAGTCTTACCGGAGACTAGTTCGCTGTCTGAGCAGCTAACTACAACGAAGGCTACAAATGCTATACTAGAGAAGCATGCTTCCACCGTGAGGCTAAGAATAACTGAGTTGGAAACTGCCTTGGCTGAAAATACTAGGAAGATAGAGACTACGCAGAAGGAAATTGAGCAGGAAAAGAAGGAAAAAGCAGACCAACTAAAGACCATCACTGATCTCAACAGCCGCCTGAAGGGTAATATCACCCTGAGGGGTGCAAGAAGGATAATTTGGTCGGAAATCATCTCAGCGGTGACAGATCAGTGGGGGTTCCTGAAGATCATTGAAGAAACAAAATCGTCTGTGATGAGGTGGAGAAGCATGGCATACCAAGTCAGTTCAGGGAGGCCATTGAATGCCAGAAGATTATTTACAAAGAGTCTGCCCGGATTATAGCTTCGGGGGCCCTACAACGTGTGACAGCTAATATGGATCGGTTTGATATAGTTTGGGCCGAGATCACAACAGCTGGACTTCCGTCATGCTGGGATCCTACCACTCCCTCCATGCTACAACCATTATCAGAGTACAAAGCTCGTCTCTAAGAAGAAATGGACTGGACTGATTTATTGTCAGACAAAACTGCCCGGTTAAAGGCTAAAATTATTGTTTCGTCGCTCCGCCAAGAATTCGCTCTCCTTCATCTGATAAAACACAAGATCCCCACTGAGGTAGGTTTCAACGCCCTCACCGAAGCCTATATCAAGGTCGAAGGATTTGCATCGATGCCTGAACCTGCAACAGATAGTCAGCAAAGATGCACCCGGTATGCCAGCCAGATTGCCAGCTCGTCAACAAATGTTCCACCACCAGTGTCAGTGACTGCCTCAACCCTTTCTCATCAGTGAAATACTCTCAATTCATGATTCGGCCCTAGTGGCTTTTTTATTTTTACTCTAGTAAATTACTTTTAAGTTTCAAGTGGAATTTATATTCCACTCCAGCATTTTACTTTTCTACCAAGACTGTTGTTTAATATTTTGTTTCAAAACGGCCGAGTGCCTAACTGCAAATGATGAGATGCCTTTTTTCCTCATCAGAAGTTTTGGTTATTTTGATAAGGACCTCTAACTAATTTCGAGCATGCGAGGAAGATATTTTTCCCAAAAATATTTTCCTGCTTATGTTTGGAGGCCTCTATATAAGCAAGATCTAAAGAGAAAAAGAGGTTCCAGATTTTCAAAATAATTTGGCTGTGAAAGAATTGTTGTATGCTTGTTGTTGAAATCTTAATAGAAATGCGAAGAGCCCATTGGGTCTCAGAAAGAAGGAGTTTTACTTTCAGTGAGGATTCTAGTCTTAATGTTTTATAGTGTGTAACCCTGCCTTATGTGATATTGTTTTACTGTTCATTTCGCTGTTTCCACTTCTTTTATATCATGTTCTGGAATGAGAGTGGCTCACTAGTTTTGGTATAAATTTATCACCACTGATACTTATACTAAGCTTGTCAAGCACTTTAAAAATGGCGCAGGCATGGTATGATATTCTAATTTCCACTCCACTCATTATTCCTCTACATTAAATACTGTGAGATATTATTCTTTGAAAGCTATTGACATGTATGGATTCTTATCACTTTAAGCCCATCTCATGTTTAGATATGTTTATGGAATTCCCTCTCATTAGTAGTTAGTATCCTTTCTGCACTTTCTACGGAGAAAACTTCATCCGATTTTTAAATCTCTGTAAAGAATTTAGAACCCGGCCCTCCCTAAATGAAGTTGTCTTTGAGTTGTCTGATGCATCTATATTGAGGACTCACTCCTTGCCTCTGCAGCATCTTGTTATTTTTCTAACTCTGAGAGTATTTTGGTTCCATCTATATTACACCCTCTTGTAAAAGTTGAAGTAGTAAAGAGCCTCATTCTATTAAAAGTATTGAATTATACCTTATGCTCCTTACTATATAAGATGTCCTAGGCACTGGTCTTTCACAACTCAAGGCTGTCTCTAGGATTGACAACATCTTTTTGGCGCCGTTGCCGGGGAATCAAAGTTGAGAGAAATTGAATCCCTGGGCCTCGACAAAACCTTATTCACTCTTCAAATAGGTGAGCATGGAGAGTTGAAAGTTGTATATCCCTCACCTTGGTGACTCCACATTCATTTTTCTTATAATTTTTCTTGTAGTCCTAGCTCCTCGTAAGCCACACTTGAGGTCAGATACGTCTCAGCCAAAGACACCTTCTGTGTCTGACCCAGAAAATATCCTACATAGAAGGAGTTGGAGGGAAAGACAATCAGTCCATATTGAGATCCCTGAATTCTCACTAGAAGACTTTCCGTCCTCCTCCTCTCAAGTTTCCCAAGTGCAAGGTCCCGATTCCACGGTGGGAGATACCAATTATTACTCAGATAGTTCACCTAGGGAAGGTGTCTGAATTAAAGACGAAGCTGAGTCAAGGGATACCACATATTACTCCTTCCACCCTACCCCTGAAGTTGAAGAGGTTAAGGAGGTCACTAAAGTATCTGTGATTCACAGCCCATTGTTCCCATCAACACCTCAAGCTGTTGTCTAGTACATTCCCTTCGTTATCCATAGTTCACTTCCACCTCCTCCTCCTCCTTTTACACATCAAATCCTTGCACTACCTCCACCTCCTCCAATGGCCATTTTCCCTGGCTTCTTGTTGAATAAATATGCTCCCCTGGCATTACCTCAAGTGTTGAATGATATGCCACACGAATATCTAAAGATATTACCCCGATTCAATGGGGAAAATGAGGTCGAAGCTCAAAAGCGTCTTGAGGTTTTCTGCTCTTTTGCAGAAAATTTTAACGTGGAACATCTAGATGTAGTCCTAATACTTTTTGTGCAATCTATTGATGGTGAAGCCAGAAAATCGTTCAAGACACTAGGAGACCGTTCCATCACCACATGGGAAGGAATGGAGGATACTTTTCTCAGAAAATGGGAAGAGAAGAAAGACCATGGAAATTTTCTTACTGAGTTTAACACACTCAGGAAAAGACATGTTGAAGGGGTGTTAGAATTTATCAAGAGGTTTAACAAGTTGTACTTGAGCCTTCCCGTAGATATGAAGCCTCATCAGACCGCTGCCAAGGTTGTTTTCGTGGCAGCTTTTGACTCATAATTCGGCTTCTCTCTGAGAGAAAGAAATCCAGCCACCCTGGATTATGCCCAGATAGATGCTCTAGATCTGGAGACAAATTTTTCCTCTACTGGTAAATCCAAGGGAAAACCTGAACAGGATACTAGAAGAAGGGGAAAAGAAGAGGTATCCACCTCGAGCCAAGATAGAGATTCAGCTAATGACATGATTGAGGAGATGAAAAAGATGATTAAAAATATTTCGAGTAAGATGGTTAAACGTGAAATGGAGGCCAAGAATTCATCCTCCAATAATTTCCAAAATTCTTCAAACAGAGGTTATAATCCTCAATATAGGAAGCCACCCTTGTAGATACTACAAAGGGAACGGAAGGAGCAGCAAGACTAGGTACCACACCGTCTATACTTGGAAGGTCAAGTAGATGGTCCTACCGAAGACACCACTTATGAGAAAGATGAGGCATACCTTGCTTTCTTAGATAGTGATGAAGTGGAATGCCCCCTACATGAAAGTGATGAAGTGGAGGTGCAGGCACACACAGAAGGAAAAGATAATGAAGACACTGAAGATCCTGAGATTGACGACTACTGCAAGCAGTTCGTCGATTTCATGCAAGCTCAGTTCAATAGAAGATATGACCTCAAATCTTCCAGGAAGAGAACTCGCACTCAGGATCAGGAGGAGGACACACCTCAAGAGGAAGCACCTACTAAGAAGGAGACAACGGCTCAAAGGATCCCAAACAAAGGTAAGAGGCCTCTTAACCAGTATTTGCAGTCTGTTGATCAAATTCCTTCTTCTTCACAAATGACTACACTCCCTAATGTCAGGCCAATCATGAAGGAAGTCAAACCTCTCCCCCAGAACAAGGACCCAAAAGATAAATAATCAAAATAAGTGTCAGTAGATAGGCCCTCCTCTGCCTTCAGTCTACAAAAGGAGCTTGAGAAGGTAAAAATCCCAGTTCCCTTGACCGAATTGTTAAAACAGCCTGCATGTCAGTCCCAGGTCACATTCTTTATGCTCCCCCCAGAAGTAATACATATTCCATACAATATGAACCTTCAAGAAAAAAGGCCTATGGTTGTATTTGGCCCACATGTTGAAGAATTAGATGCTGCCACTCCCCCGTTTTATGTGTCTTTAGTAATACATGACCTGCTGCTGCATAACTGTATGTCAGATTCAGGAGCCTCTCATAACCTATTTCCCCTCTCGGTCATGGAACAACTAGGACTAAAAATAACCCGTCCATACAATGACCTAATTCTATTGACTCCAAAAGAGTTAAATTCCTGGGCATGATCAAGGACTTAGTGGTCAATTTTGCCCAAATCCCAGCAAAAAGTGTAGTAATGGACATCATGGTGGCTGAAATTCCAGCTCGCTTTGGCATGCTACTGTCAAGATCTTGGGGGACTAAAATTGGTGGATCAATCAAGTTGGACTTGACCTATGCCACTATCCTTGTCTTTGGTGGCTAGGAGAGGAGACTGTACCAGGAAACTAGAATTTTCAAGACAGTTACCAAGGCAGATGACTCAGTTAATTATCATTTTATAGCAGGGAGGGAGATTTCTCATGTTTGATGCTGGAGGAATATCAAGAGTACGCTCACGAACCATAATTTTACCAGATCAAGACCGAGCAGTCCATAGAGAGTCCTGAATCAGAAATCTGGACACTTCATTTTGATGGAGAAAACTCCAGAGAAGGAAATGGGGTTGGGGTATTATTGATTTCTCCTACAGGCCAATGGGTCCCTTTGTCTTTCAAGCTAGAGTATGAAGCCAACAATAACGTGGCCGAGTATGAAGCACTTCTGTTAGGGCTCCAGATAGCCAGGAGCATGAACATACAAATTCTAAAGGTTCTGGGAGATTCAGAACCGGTAGGCAGACAAGTCAAGAATCAGTGCCAAGCCAAACATCCTAGGCTAAGGGCTTATAGGAATGAAGTTTGGGATCTGGTGGAGAATTTCTTCTTAGCATTCAATATCCAGTTCATGCCCAGGGAGCAGAATAGGATGGAGGATTCCCTTGCAGTGGCTCCCAGTACCTTCCATCCACCTCAGAACCCTCTCTTGAGATATGAAATTGAGGTACGTTATCAGCCGTCAATCCCAGACAACATCAAACATTGGCAGGTGTTTGAGGATGAAGAACAGGTGAAAATATTCCTGGAAATAGTTGGGGAATTTTATAACATGGAAATTGATACTTGTGAGGAAGATGATGCTGAAAACAATTCAGGAGATAAATGGGAGGAAAAGATGGTTGGCCACAAAGTTCTGCAGCTAAAATGGAATGTCATTCCCCGAGGACTAGTGCCCTTAGAAAGGTTGTTTAACAAGAATGATGTCCCATTGCAACCAAACAAATTTGTGGAGGAGAATCAGGTAGAAGATCTTAATCTTGGCACTGAGGTTGACCCCAAAATTGTGAAGTTGTCCAAGAAGGTCCCGGAAGAATATAAAGAGCTCTACTAGAAATTATTCTGGTCATATAAAGATGTGTTTGCATGGTCTTATCAGGATATAAAAACCTTCGATATCACCATCATGCAGCATAAGATTCCTCTGAAGGGAGATGCTAAACCACATAAACAAAAGCTTAGGCAGATAAATCCCCTGCTGCTTCCTTCCATTGAGAAAGAAATTGAGAAACTCTTGAAGGCTAAAATCATTATGCCATTGAGATATTCTGAGTGGATGGAAAAATTAGTCCCTGTACGAAAGAAGAAATTTAAACAGGGCGTCCCTGAAGGATAATTATCCACTACCCAAGATGGATCACATCTTGCAGAAAGTGGTAGGAGCTTCTCGAATGTCGATGATGGATGGATTCTCTGGGTACAATCAGGTGGCTGTACTACTAGAAGATCAGAAGAAGACTGCCTTTACCATTCCATGGGGAATGTTTATGTATGCTAGGATGCCTTTTGGGTTGATTAATGTAGGGGCCACTTTTTAGAGGGCCATGGATATTGCCTTTGTTGGGGAGAAAGATAAGTTTGTGGTGGTATATTTGGATGACATTACCTTGTTTTCAAAAGATGATGCAGAGCACATTAAAAACTTGCGCATAACCTTCGAGAAGTGCAGAAGGTATGGCCTCTCCCTCAACCCACATAAGTCTTTGTTTGCACTGGAAGAGGGCAAGATTTTGGGACATATTGTAACCAAGGATGGGGTAAAGATAGACCCTAGGAGAGTAGAAGTTATAAATGGCATTTCCCTTCCCAGAAATAAAAAGGAGGTATAGGTGTTCCTAGGATGCATTAAATTTCTGAGGAGGTTTATCCCTAACTATGCTAAGATAGTTAGACCTATAACTGACAAGCTTAAAAAGAATAATGAGGTAAAGTGGTCACAGGAATCACGAGAGGCCTTTTCTAGGATTAAAAATGCCTTTGCTGAAGCCCCTATGCTAGCAGGACTAGATTATGCCAAACCTTTTATGATCTTTTCCTTTGCATCACCGCACACAGTGGCAGGAGTTCTATTGTAGAAAAATGAAGAAGGGTATGAGAAGCTCGTCACCTTTTTCAGTCAGGTGCTCCGTGATGCTGAGCTAAAATATAACATATTAGAAAAGCAGGCATATGCTCTGGTGAAGTCTCTCAAAGATTTTCGTATGTATGTCTTGTAGTTCCATATCACTGCGTTTGTACCTATAGAAGTTGTCAAATATATTCTCATCCAGGGAGACAACGAAGGAAAAAGAAGGAAATGGATTGCCAAAATACAAGAGTATGAGCTAGACATCTGCCCTACCAAACTGATCAAGGGACAAGGGTTAGCCAAAATCCTGTCCGAATCAAACTGTCAGGCTCTGGGTATCAATTTTTCCATGTCAATAGCAGATGAGGATTCTGGGATGAAGGAAGAGTCACAGGGAGTAGAGATAGCTTCTCAGAAGACACATATGAAGTACCTCATCAGCCCATGGTACAAAGAGATAGTGGAATATATTCTAACACTCAACTGCCCGCCCAACTGTGAAAAAGCTAAATACAGAACACTGAGGTTGAGGTCACAGAAGTACGTTGTTGCAAACGTTCGGCTGTACTGGCGAGACCCCTTAGGCATCCTGCTCCTGTGTCTCACAGAAGAAGAGGTAGAGAGTATAATGGCTGAGTTTCATGAAGGAATCTGTGGGGGCCAGTACAGTTGGAGGGCTACTACTCACAAAATCCTAAAGGCTGGTTTCTTCTGGCCCAAACTCTTTGGAGATGTGTTTTCTTGGGTTAGAGCTTGTGAGAAATACCAGAAGTTTGCTGAAAGACAGAAGCTAGCACCCATGCCCATGATTCTAGTTCACGTGGACGAACCATTTCAGCAATGGGGAATCGACTTATAGGTGAAATACACCCACCTTCAAGTGGCTAGCATAAGTGGATATTAATGGCCACAGATTATTTCACAAATTGGGTGGAAGCTATACCTACTAGGAATGCAACAGATGCTGTGGTAATAAAATTTATGGAAGAAAACATCATATCCAGATTTGGCTGCCCTGCCAAGATAGTGACCGACAACACACAGGCCTTTAAATCTGCAAATTTTGTCAGCTTCTGCCAATAGTACAATATTGCACTAGGTCACTCTATGGCCTACTACCCACAAGGAAACGACCTGGTAGAGTCCTCAAATAAAACCCTGATGAGAGCGCTAAAGAAGGCTATCAATGAAAATAAAAAAAAATTGGGATTCCGAGTTGAAATTCACTCCGTGGGCTAATAGGATTACCAACAAGAGAGCAACTGGGAAGTCCCCATATGAATTAGTGTATGGGAGGGAAGCGGTATTTCCTATATAGCTAGCTTTACCAGTAGCTCGATTCATGCAAGAAATCCAAGAAGAACCCAATGGTGTTACCAGGAGAATCAATCAGCTGGTGGAGTTAGAAGAAACACGGAACCGGGTAAGTCAGAGGCTAATTGAATATCAAGAGAAAATGAAGGATCTTTTTTATCAACATGCCAAGGACAAGAAGTTGCAGATCAGGGATTTAGTGCTCAAATGGGATATTCAAAGGGCTGAAAAGGGGAAACACGGTAAATTCGACCCCCTCTGGTTTGGCCCCTTTAAAATTGTGGAACAAAGGGGAAACACCACTTTCAGATTGGAAAATTTACAGGGAGACTTGCTCGATGCCCTTGTAAACGGTCAGTTCCTCAAACCTTACTTCCAGTTCTGATTCAGGCTGAGAGAGCCTGATGTATCATATCGTATATTAGTTTCTGTTTTCATCTTTGTTTGAATAAAGTGTGTGTCGTGATGAATCATGAAGAGGAAAGTTAAAAGTACTCAAGAGTGGTGTCCACACAGGAGATAAACAAATGGTCTGCAAGGTTCTCGACACGCTCAAGAATGAACGTGCCATCCCCAAGTGGAGCCGATGTTGATCATTAGTTAACATTAGTTATTTTTAAAGTAACCTATAAGGAGCCATGTATCAAATGTTATAACAGGTGGTGAAACATTTAAATGAGGGTTGGAAAGAAACAATGTTAAGATAAGTCACGTGTCTGAAAAACTAAGCATATGTTCGAAAAGGTTTCAAACATAAAGCAAAAAGGTAAAGGTGTGGTATAAAGGGCGCAAAAAAAAAAAAACCATAAGGCTTTCCGCTTTCATAATAGGCACGAAAAAAAAATCTCCGTATGTGCAATTCCGAGGGGGTCAAGGAGCAGAAGGGGGGAAAGACTCATACCCCGCGGAACTATGGTGATGTGCCACGGGGTGGACCCAAGGTAAGGGTGATGTGGCAGAATGATGTGTGGGCCCTAGAGGTCTGTATGCTATTTATTTTTCTAGTTCTACGAGAAATATGTTTTAAGAACAGTGTTATCTATGTGGCAGAAAAGTAAGGTAAGTCCATAGGTGAGCTGGTACCGAGGCTCGTACCAGTATTAAACCCGGCACGTGGTGATCACCAACTTCCAGTTAACACCCAAGCCCTATGCGCCGCGTGCTCCACTGTCAGTGTCCTTACGACACTTGCCCCACTTACATTACCTCTCCGCCTTTTACCTCAGAACTCTTAGTCTTAGATAACGGTCCTCCCATATTTTACTGTAGTGAAATTTATAGGTTTTCCAACTATGGTATAAAATAAGTGGGAGCTAGTGCCAGGTCTACCCAATCACTGTCAATACCCCTGCGTCATTTTCCCGAGCAGATTTCCCTCTGCATAGGTATTATTTCCCTCATATCCCCTCTACTTTCCTTTTGTTTTTAAAAGTTTTTCATGACAGTCATTGGAAAAGGCACCCCCAAGAAAACTGAACCAGAGACACCTCAGGTCCGTGAAACTAGAAACCCTCCCAGGTTCGAGCCCTTCATTGACCTGCAAGTTGAAATCTGTGATCCCCAATACCCTTTTCCCATCAGCAGCATAGAACCCGAGATTTTTAGATGACATGTCGAGAATAGGGATCGATATCGGGTGGTTGTATTAGGTTTATATCACCAGATTACCCCCCCAGTTTACCCGATGGTTGAGTTTATTTGTTGGCTCAGAGATGCCTACGATGAGCGTCGAGGCACGTTTACCTCGGCTTAGGGGAATAATATTTTTTCTCTTTCTCCTGACATCATCAGGTAAGCCCTCCGCTTTCCCACCAGCACCAGCTATACCAGTTTCAGTGAAATGACTAACTTTAACCTCCCAGTTCACTAAACTTCCATGGGAGCAGCAAAGAGACTTCATTTCCTCTATAACCAGCAACCAGGCTACGTCTCTTCCTTCTATAGAGCCTTTCCCATTGATTATGTTCGAAGAAGAAGTGCAAAGCATCCTTGCCCTCATCGCAGGTCTTTTAGGTGTAGGCAGTTTGGGGGAAGTTTCCACGTCATGTGTTTATTTCTTGCGGTTAATGTCCCAAACGGGGGTAGTTCTGGATATCCCTGGCTTCTTGGCTACTAACATTCAAACCCAGTTCCAAGAGCTTTTGGAAACCGGTCATTTCCACTTTTGTTCGATGGTCTTATACCTCTTCTTATATCAGCATGCTAATAAGTTCAAGGGTTTGGGTTTAGATAGGGTATACGATGTAAATTCTCAACCCCGACCAGTTTTCAACTGGAACTTTGCAACACGCCAATTACCAAATGGGGTGGGTTATTCCAGGTTTCTAAATGAGTTCATGCCTATTTCCTACACTATCATCCATGACTCAACCTCGCCCAGGGTTTTTCCTAAAATGAAGAGCTGGCTACAAGCTGGTAAAACCCATAGCACTGGGGATTGGTATCTATTTGACAATTACACTGAGATTCAGGTCTATGGAGCTGAGGCTCCCCCTTACCAGATGCTTGTGTTTCCTGCTCGACGAGTTTATGCTCTGGAGTATATTCGGTAGACTCTCAAATCTGATCAACTCCACTTTGTCCCCGCTAAGAAGGGTTTCATCCTCAAACTCCCTATCACTATTGGCTTGTTTATTGTAAATTCAAGACACGTCCTTCCTGTTGTTAAGAAACTATTGCAAGGCATGGATTCAAGACAGGGGAAGACTTGGCCTTATGATCCCTAGGGGATTATCTCTAACAGAAGAAGGAGGAAAAAGTCTACTCCTTATACACATGATTCGAGACCGTTTATAGAGTGGAGGGCTAACCTTGAAACTTGGCCTTTGATTTCGCAGATGGGGACAAATTCATCTGCCACAGGGGAAGGAGGAGAAGCCAATAGAGGCCAAGAAGAAGAAGTGGGACCCTCAGGAACAAGTTCCCCCCTCCGCAAAAAGTAGAAAACAGTCTCAAGCAAGGCAGAGATCATAGGGGAAGAACAGTTTCTTGAGCCATTTATACCATACGACCAACCTGACGGAAGCAAAGATGGGCTCAAAGTGTTGAGAGATAGTATTACCTCTTCTGACTACTCTGAGGTCTCACAAGCCATTGGAGATGATGCTTCACCAGTTGTAATTGAAAGGAGCCTAAAAAATAGAACGATCAGGGATAAGTACAAGGCCGAGCTAGAAGGTTACGTGGAAAAATATCATACCAGGGTTTCAGCTTCCATGAATGTGGACAAAAAACACCTGGTATTGTCTATGGCTGAGGCCATATTGGATCCTAATGCAGGTACCACTAGTTATAGGGTGCTTGAGTATGCAATTGACATGGCCAAGGTACCATCCCTTGACAAATGCAACCTGTTTCAGGTGGTTGGTGACATGTTGAAAGATGAGGTAATGAGGCTCACCATCATGCTGAAGAAGTTGGAGACTAAGCATGCACAGGTGAGGGCGACCCTAAAAAATGAGAAGTAAAATTCCTGTGCTCTGTCAAATCAAATACATGGCCTCCTGGAGTCGATCAAAGGAAAGGAACCTGGAGACTCCAACCCGCAGCGCTATGTGATTGAACAATTACAGAAGGAGGTCGCGTCACTGAAACGCAAGGTTAGCATACCGGCATCCCACCTTGTTCAGATGGCTGAATTAGCACAGGAAGAGAAAGAAAAAGCAAACTTGGCTGACTCACTGGCGAAGGAGAAGGAGGAAAAAGAAAAAATGGCAGACAAAATGGCCATTCTTCAGGGCAGGCTGACAGAACTACAGATGACCTGGGACACTCATAGTTGTGTGCCAACTATAGTCTTACTGGAGACTAGTTTGTTGTCTGAGCAACTGACTACAGCGAAGGCTACAAATTCTATACTAGAGAAGCAGGCTTCCACCGCGAGGCTAAGAATAACTGAGTTGGAAACTGCCTTGGCTGAAAATACCAGGAAGATAGAGACTATGCAGAAGGAAATTGAGTAGGAAAAGAAGGAAAAACTAAAGACCATCATTGATCTCAACAGCTGCCTGAAGGGTAATATCACCATCAAGGATGCAAAAAGGATAATTTGGTCGGAAATCATCTCAGCGGTGACAGATTAGTGGGGGTTCCTGAAGATCATTGAAGAAAAAAAATCTTTTGTGCTTTATCTCTGAAGGAAATATCAGGAGGGAGATCTCAACTTTCCCAGTAGAGCCCAGAATGCCAGAGGTTATATTTCTTTCTTGAAAGAGTTGGAATCTGATGAGGTGGAGAAGCATGGCATACCAAGTCGGTTCAGGGAGGCCGTTGATTGCTAGAAGATTATTGACAAAGAGTTTTCCCGCGTTATAGCTTTAGGGGCCCTACAACGTGTGACATCTAATATCGATCAGTTTGATACAGTTTGGGCCGAGATCACAACAGCTGGACTTCCATCATGCTGGGATCCTACCACTCCCTCTGTGCTACAACCGTTATCAGAGTACAAAGCTCGTCTCCAAGAAGAAATGGACCAGACTGATTTATTGTTATAAAAAATCGCCCGGTTAAAGGCTGAAATCATTGTTTTGTCACTCCGCCAAGAATTCACTCTCCTTCATCTAATAAAACACAAGATCCCCACCGAGGCAGGTTTCAATGCCCTCACTGAAGCCTATATCAAGGTTGAAGGATTCACACCGATGCTTGAACCTACAGCAGATAGTCAGCAAAGATGCACCCGGTATGCCAGCCAGATCGCCAGCTCATCAGCAAATGTTCCACCACCAGTGTCAGTGATTGCCTCAACCCCTTCTCATCAGTGAAATACTCTCAATTCATGATTCGGCCCTAGTGACCTTTTTACTTTTACTCTAGTAAATTACTTTTAAGTTTCAAGTGGAATTTATATTCCACTCCAGCATTTTACTTTTCTGCCAAGACTGTTGTTTAATATTTTGTTTCAAAACGGCCGAGTGCCTAACTTCAAATGATGAGATGCCTTTGTTCCTCATCAAAAGTTTTGGTTATTTTGATAAGGACCTCTAACTAATTTTGGGGATGCAAGGAATATATTTTTCCCAAAAATATCTTCCCGCTTATGTTTGGAGGCCTCTATATAAGCAAGATCTGAAGAGAAAAAGAGGTTCCAGATTTTCAAAATAATTTGGCTGTGAAAGAATTTTTGTATGCTTGTTGTTGAAATATTAATATTAATGCGAAGAGCCCATTAGGTATCAGCAAGAAGGAGTTTTACTTTAAGTGAGGATTCTGGTCTCAATGTTTTATAGTGTGTAACCCTTCCTTATGTGATATTGTTTTACTGTTCATTTCGTTGTTTCCACTTCTTTTATATCATGTTCTGGAATGCAAGTGGCTCACTAGTTTTGGTATAAATTTATCACCACTGATACTTATACTAAGCTTTTCAAGTGCTTTAAAAATGGCTCAGGCATGGTATGTTGTTCCACTTTCCACTCCACTCATTATTCCTCTATATTAAATACTGTGAGATATTATTCTTTGAAATCTATTGACATGTATGGATTCTTATCACTTTAAGCCCATCTCATGTTTAGATATGTTTATGGAATTCCTTCTCATTAGTAGTTGGTATCCTTTTTGTACTTTCTACGTAGCAAAATTCATCCGATTTTTAAATCTCTTTAAAGCATTTAGAACCCAGCCCTCCCTAAAGGAAGCTGTCTTTGAGTTGTCTGATGCATCTATATTGAGGACTCACTCCTTGCCTCTGCAGTGTCTTGTTATTTTGCTAACTCTGAGAGTATTTTGGTTCCATCTATATTACACCCTCTTGTAAAAGTTGAAGTAGTAAAGAGCCTCATTTTGTTAAAAGTCTTGAATTATACCTTATGCTCCTTACTATATAAGATGTCCTAGGCACTGGCCTTTCACAACTCAAGGTTGTCTCTAGGATTGACAACATGGCCCAGGATCAAACATTGTTGCTGAGGTAGAGTAGCAGGATTGCACTGCGCTGTGCAAGCTTGAATGGTTCAAGGGGAAAATGAGCCATCATTATCATGGACCTCTATTGAGTTACACACAACCCTTGAGGTTGGAGTGTGATCTTTTGGAGGGAGTCATGAACTTTGAGATAGAGTATGAGGTGGCAACTATGTCAGGGGAGAGGCTATCAGCGCTGTCAAACAATAGCAGTGAGGGGGCTTTGCCTTTATCACCTTTGGATCTTGATGGATTCAAGAAGGCTATGGACATGAAATCTTCTCTAAGAGATTTCCAAGAGAATGCATTGCAGCACTTCATGGCATGCAGAGAAGAGGAACTGGTTGAGGAGGAGGATAGCCCACATGGGAAGAATGCTAAGGTGAAGAATGATAGAAGGCATCTACATGGGGTTGAGTGGATGTGGGGGAAGAGTAAGAGGCTAGTGAGCCATTTGCAAATTTATGATATAGGGCAGCAAGAGGCAAAATTGCATTGGCTACACTTGAGAGCGTTTGGCCATCATGAGGCATATCCTTTTCCGAAGGGTATGAGGATAGGAGGAACTTGGCAGGGTAATTTCATCATATGACAAGGAGTTTGGATGCATTATGATGATGTGATCATTATGTTTTCACCATATGGGTTGTATGATGGAGATATGAGGAGGCAGCAAAGATTTTTGTTGCTTTGGAGGATTGGGAGAGAGCAAGGGTAGATTTTCTCTCAAACTTGGCATGATGCTACAGGAGTAGGGGATGGCACTAGCCTAGTGCAAGGAGGCTACTCCTTAGCCTTGGATGATCTGGAAGTGCTTCCACCTTGTAAGGAACTTCTTGTATGCAGCAGCATTATGGGAGAAGTATTTGACATGGGGCATGTCAAAGAATGGATTTATGAGTTGGCAGGAGCCTATTTGCATAGGCCAACAACACTGTCACCTTGGAGAGGGAGCTTGTTGATGGAGTGTTCCCAGGATCACTTCATAATGGATGCACTTGGTGGGCATAAAGGAGGTGAGATTGGTAGAGGAGTGGATGGACTCATTTTTCATTATGGTATGTTCTCCTTGACTTGGGTTTCCAGGCATGAGGGGGAGGATTTTATGCAGCATGTGGTTCATTCCTCTTCATATGGGTATGTCATACCACTATGGAGGATCCATCTGTGAAATTTTTCACGACTTTCATTACATGGTAAGAATTCTGTTTTTTCATTTATTGATTGTTCAACATAATATTTTCATGCTCTTACCATTTCATTACAGTGCATTGCTCTACAAAGGGGCAAGCTTTTCTTTAGGCTCCATGGACCATTTTTGGCCAACTATTCTAATGGAGACAACCATCTACTATATGATATGGGGCAAGTATTTGGTCACTCCTTATATGCTCATTTGATACACTCAGCCATTTAATAATTTCTAGTAGATGTGGTGACTTACACAACTAGCCATGCTATTTTCTGAAGCTGCAGTGGGGAAGACTGTGTTGTGACTACTTGGGAGACTGTTGGTACCTTCCAGCACCACATAAAACCTTTAGTCTTTCTTTCATTATGATTCTGGTCATGATCATATTTTCTGATCGTATTCTTATTTTTATGAGGAGAATGCTTGGATGAAAAACACATGGGGTGGATGTTTTCTTGGGGGAGGAGCATCCCCACACTTTCTGCATTACATGTTCTAAGGGGAGCATGGGAAGAGACATGGACTCTACAGCAAAATTTTTGTTTCTTAATGAGGAGGACCATGAGATGGATGGGATGCCATATGGTGGTGATTTCTTATCCATCATGTATGAGATGGTTTGGTCTAGCTTGATTCACATCGTTGGGAGAGGGACCTTTGGAGGTCTAGTTCCCTTCTTGCCAATTGAGGGAAATAATATTGCAGCCCAAGATCAAAAAATTCTCTACACTCAACTGAAGTGCAGAGGAAGACAGCGTGTGGTAGGCTATCTTGTCTACCATGTTCAGATTTTCAGCCCACCTATTCTGCATGAGCTTAAGGTGGAAGAGATCCTTCATGAGTTTCCATCCTGAAGGGTGACTCATTTTGTTTGGTTGATAGCTTGGGGAGGAGAGATTCAAATGGGGATGATGAATCCCAATCTATATCAGCCCTCATGCTTCAAGAGGACCTTCAAACACCCATTTTGGCCTCCATGGTTGTTTCACTGTCACATAAAGTCATCTATTTGGGATGTTCCCCAATATATGGCTTGCACACTTGGGAGGGGCAACTTGAAGATATATTGATGATGCAGCACCTTGATCCTTGGAGGATTTCATCTTATGAGTTTTCTATAGGGGGGAAGAAGATGCTCTTCAGTCGTATCCTTTTAGTTGCTTGAGGACAAGCAACATTTGGGAGGGGAGGACTGTAATATTCAAAAATTTTCACACAAGCAAATTGGAATATTAGATTTTGATGCTTTCACTTAGGAGAGGAATAAATGGGAGAGAAGGCCCATGAACAATAAAGATATGAATAAATTCCACCTTCGTAAGTAAGGAGATCACCTTAAGAGTTGGTTTTACACTTCCAAGTGTGAACAAGGGAAAATTATATGGGGACATAGTCAAGTTTGACTAAGTGAACATGCACTCTTGAGGAGGAAGAAATCACCCAAGTAAAATAGCTCAATGTGAACAAGGATCAGCGTAGACACACATATGAGAACCGGATTGAAGATCCCTCAGTGTGAAAAGAGGCATGGTAGGTGGATTATTCCCAGTTGGCCAAGTCAATAGTGCTGCTACAAAGAGGAGGCAAGCCAACTAGGGCAGCGTAGTTCTGAAGGAGGAATCTTCATTAGGAAGTCACCTCAACAAGTTGTGGGGTCCGGGGTGAGGAGGCTCACTAAAGATAAAAAGGAGGGAATAGAATCAAATATATCATTCATTATTCAATTATCTCTGGTCTCATGACTACTTGCATGCTTCAGCTATTTAGTTGTGGTTGCAGCACTGCTTAGTGAAAAGAATTCTCGTGCGGGAATACCATCCTCTCTTTGAATCAGCTTGCTTAATGGATCAAGAGGGAAGGATTTGAGCTTCAATTAATCATTTGTCTTAGGGCCATTCAGCCATACTCATCTACAGTGTATTTCCCTTCAGAAAATACATCATTTATGCAGGTGCAGCAACAGCAGGGTTGCACACTCAAATTTTGTGCTAGTCTTTGAGGAGGAGGTGTTCCTTTCCCTCTGGGAGATCTAATAAGAAGGGCCTTTGGCCATTTTCTGTATTATTCAGATATTTTATGTCATATTCAGTCATTTCTAATACATATTTGTATTAAACTGTGTTATTTTATGCAGTCGTGCTTTTTGTACATGTATATTGCCGAAAACCCTTGCAGGGTGTCTTTTTCCTTGTGTTAAAGAGGTTAAACCTCCATTTCTATACTATCTGATTAATATAAGCTATATATCAGTATTATTTCATAATTTTCAATAGAAATCATCATGGGAATTACGCTCTCTCCATATTCAGAAATTCTGTTGTAAAGAAGCCATGGGATCGGGGTGTTTTTAAGCAGTATTGAGTCGGGGAGATCTGTTTAATGTAGCTAGTTTCATTTGTTTCACCTAAAATTATGAAATTGGGTTGTATATGGTCTGAAATAATGGTTCCAAGTCCCAGTATCCAATTTTATTTCACAATTTTTTGAAGACGACTATTTTTGCCCTATATTGCTACATTTCCCCACTTGGGAAGGAGAATATAGGCCATCTACTTGCTGAGGTTATTTCATCTGCTGGTGTGATTTTATTTTACATCTAATGAGCTACTCTAAATTTTCATGCTCATGATATGCTAAAGCTCCACATTGGTAATAACTCAAAATATTCCCAATAGTGTAGTTGTTCCCATTTTGGGATATTACAAAGTGATATAACTTTTAAAAATAAAAATTGAAAACAAATAATGATTCACTACCCTCTTAGTATTTCCAAAAATTGGTATCATATCTATTACCTTCACTCAAATCCTAATAGCTTGAAGGTTGGTCATTAGAACACAAATGGCCAAGCCAATGAAGAAAGCCTCCAATCCTCCTAAATATTTCTCTCCCTCAACCATTGAAAATGAAGATAATCAATTTGGAAAATTTCCATTGTTCAATGGAAACTTTTATGTATGGAGGGAAAGAATTAGGAATTTCTTAAAGACTCAAGGCATTTAATTCTGGAAATCGGTGATTACTGATGACATGATGGAAGGAGAATCCAAGGAGTATAATTCAAGAGAAATGAAAGAAATATTGAATGGGCTACCTAATTCTATGAAGGAAAATTTGGAAAAAATTTCATCAACAAAATGCATATGGGACAAAATTCATGATCTTCACTCAAAAGGAGTATTGACCATGACCTCTAGTCAAGAAGATGATGGAAAGCGAGAAGGAAATCCATAACCCAGAATGGAAGTTGAAAATAAAAATGATGACATCAAGGCCAAAGAAGACCTAGAATAAGAAGAAAGCAAAGAATACTTTGAATAATATCTCCTGACTAAGCTTATAGATGCCATGGAAGAGATTAACAGCTTGAAAAAGGAAAATGAGGAACTTAAGAAGAAAGCACAAGATGGTGACCAAGTCAAGACAAGGAAGTAAGTTGACCTTTTCAAAATTCAAGTACAAGAAAGAAATCATGAGGAGCTCACCAAACTTAAGGAGGAATTTAATCAAAACAAAATAAATCATCATGAATACGTCATATCTATGCCAAATCAATTTGATAAGGCAAAGAAAAGGGAAGAAACTTTTTCAATCCACCTTGAACAAAGATTTAAGAGCTTGAACAATCTTGAAGAAGATATTGGTCAATACAAGGAAGAGGTATCCTCTCTTATATCTCAACTATAAGAAGCAAGAAAATAAGTGCAAGGATCCAAGAAGGTGATGGAAAATTTGGCATTCATAAAAGGACAAGTTGATGAAGTATAAAATGAGAGAAACACCATGATATGCCACCTAGAAGAAAAGGATGAAGAAATCTTCAAACTAAAATCAGACATCAACCTTCTCAAGGCTGAAACATGTGAAGATACAAGAATAAAAGAAGAAATGGGGAGTAGTCTAGTAAAGGAGAATGAAGAAATATTCATAATGAAATAAAATATCATCTCCCTTAAAATAGAATCACACGAAGCCACAAGGATGATGGAAGAAATGAATAAGAAACTAGTCATGAAAGATGAAGATTGTGAAAAGTTGAAAGGAGAAATTTTCCTTCTTAAAAAGGAAGTTGACTTGTTGAATAAGAACTTGAAAACTTCTCAAACCCTAGATGACATACTAAGTCATCAAAGGTCTCTCCTTGATAAATTAGGGCTTGGCTATGCAGGTGAATCCCTGAAAATATCTGAGATATGATCTCCTAAAGGAAAATATATTGGCTTGATGATATCATTCGTAATGAGTGTTCTGATGTAATGATACTTTGTGTCGACATGTTCTGTTTTGGAATGAAAAACTAGATTTTTTTCAAGCTTTGTGGTTGATTGGTTGTTAATGAATAAATATGTAGCTTTTGCTTGAGGAATTCCCAAGTCTTTCAAAACTATGCGCAACCAAACAATTTCACATGTTGCTTCCCATGATGATATATATTCAACTTATGTTGAAGAAGTTTCCATTGTAGCTTTCTTATTGAAACTCTAAGAAACTGCAGTTGACCCCTTGTTCATCAAATAACTTGAAGTTTATTCTCAATCATCAATACTGCCAGCAAAATCTGCATCTGAATATCCACTAAGTACAAAGTTCTTAGTATTTTTGTAAATAAGACCAAAATCTTTCATCCCTTGGATATATCTAAGGACCATTTTTGCTACATTTTAGTGGTTTTCCCTTGGTTCATGCATAAAGAGCGAAATAAAATTGACTATATAAGATAAATATGGACGAGTGGTTGCTAGATAGATAAAATTGCTAATCAATTGTCTATAAGTAGTATTTTTCACCATCCTCCCCCCCTTCAAATTTTGAAAGTTTCAAGCTTTTTTCCATGGGGGTGAGAATAGGCTTGCAATATATCATTCCAAATATTTGAAGAAGTTCAGATGCATACTTATATTGACATATGAAAATATGGTTTGGATGTTGGAATACTTCAAATCCAAGATAGTAGTGAAGTAATCCCAAATCAATCATCTTAAAACCAACCTGCAACTCCTTTACCTGCAAAATATGATCATTATTGTTTCCAGTAATGATCAAATCATCCACATATATAAAAAGAATCACTATATTGTTTCCTTGTTGACTTACATATAAAGTATCATCAGAGTCACTTCTCTTAAAGCCAACTTTATGAAGGTACTCGTCCATTTTGGCATACCAATCTCGAGGAGCTTCTTTCAATCTGTATAAAGCCTTGATCATTTTTCAAACTTTATGTTCATTCCCTTCAATCTCAAATCCTGGAGGTTGTGTCATATATAGTTATTCTTGTAAATATCCATTGAGAAAATCAATTTTAACATCCATCTAATGATCTTTCCATCCATTTTGAGATGCTAATGCAAGTGTTAATCTGATTGTGTTCCATTTTTTTGTAGGGGTAAATGTTTCCTCATAGTCGATGCATTCCTACTATCCAAAACCCTTGGCAACAATTCTAGCTTTGTACTTGTCAATTTTTCCATTTTTCTTATACTTAATTCCTTAAACCCATTTTCATTCGATGGGTTTCACATTTTGAGGAAAATCAACAAGTTTCCAAGTGTTGTTTTCCATCACCGCTTGGTATTCTTCAACCATTTCATTTTTCCATTCTTCATGTTTTACTGCCTCTTTTTATGTGGAGGCCTCAATAAAATAATTTGTTATCAACGCAAAATTTTCTTCATTTCTGTGTGAGCCATGTCTTCTTGTTTTTTTTTTCTCATCTAGCTTGAAATATTTCGTAACTTGAATGACCTATTTGGGCAATTGATGTTCCCTTGTTTGTGTTAATCAAGTTTGTCATTGATGGAAATATTCTTTCCCTTCCAATATTATCTCCCTCTTTGAAATCAATGAAAAATAGGGTGCTCAAGTACTCCCTCTATCAAGATGCCTTTTTTTCTTCCTCAATAGTAATTCTTCATAGGTATGTTACTCCCTCTATCATGGTGCTCTTCCTTCTAGTAATGTGGTCCTTGAAAGACGTGCCTACATTTCTTCAATGGATTTTCTCTCAAGAGATGATCTATCAAAGGATGATTGTCCATGTGTGACTCATCAAGGATTTCATAGGGCCCATTCATGCATAGCTTCTGCAAGAATGATTAAGAATCATAATCTCAAGAGTCACAAATCTCCCCCTAACTGTATGGTCTCTTTTGGTAGAATCTCACCATCAAATACATGGAATATCAAGGATGACTTCATCAATTCAACATGTGTTGTTGGTTGGAGTGTTCAAGAGACTTTCGGACCCAATTTTCTTCCTTCTCCATACTTGAATAACTTTCTTATCTAGCTTGGTTGTCAAGGCTTTAGGGAGTACTTGAGCACGATGTTTGTCATTGATGTCAATATAGCATTATTTGGATGGAAAATATTCTTATGATGTCATAACCTCATGTATCCTTGCTCTTGATGAAGAAGCCTATAACCCAAATGATTTCCTTACCCTTGATGGATACTTCACTGTTGAAGGACTATACATGAATGACCACACTCGATCATGTCATATGTGATGGCACTTGATGAAGTTCTTGATGACATGGTTGGAGACTACATAATGACATGAAGGACCATTTTATGACATGAACAATGTTTGGAGACATGACATGAAGGAATTAGAGATCACTTGATGGCATATGATGACATTGTTGGAAGATTTCATTTAATGATATGGATGGTGGCTGGAAGACTACCTTGAATCTCTCTTGATAACAAATTAATAATTTTTTCACTATGGTTGATGACATATCACTGCTATATTACATGATGTCATGATGACATGGATAATTTATGTTAGTATGAATCTTTTGTTGAAGTGTACGAAAAAAGACAACTTTAACTACACATAACTTATAGCCCTAACATCAAATATGGCTGCCAATATCTTTAGATCTGCAGTTAGTTGATCAAGACAAATGCTGCACAAATCTAGATCTATGCATAAAAAGACATTAAGCAGTGAAAATAAGGTTTTGCTCCATACATCTAATAGACAAGACAAGAACAATATTTTTGAAATAATTTTATATTAAAGGCACCTGAGAGGAAAACAAGAAAGGTGTTTCCAATTCTCCTCAATGGGATGGGTTTTTGAAAGTCCTCAGTGCTTCAGATCTAGGATTTCTCTCTCTTGTTGGTGTAGAAAACCCAGACAAACATAGAACTCAAAGGGAGCTCACAAAGCAAATAATGGAGAATGTGACAATGATGATGGCTCAAAGTTAGACCAAGAGTATAGATCTAGAGTGATCTAATAGGCAACAAAAGGTGACAAATGAATGGGAAAGCCCTTCTATTTATAACAAAATATTAGGTCATTCTAGATCTTGGTGCATGATTAAAATAATATTAACCAAATCTAGATCCACCTTTTATGGAATATTTTATTATATTTGTTGGAGGGAAAAGGCATTTGACTTGGGTCAAATCCCTTTATTTGTAAATAATAAATAAATAAATGATTTATTTATTATTTAAGGAAGTGGTTGAATGATAATTAAATAAATAATGATTTATTTAATTATTTATAAATGATTTAGTCATATTTAACAAGGAATATTATTTAAATAAGATTTAAATGATTATTCCTAGAAAATAATAAGATAAATAAGGATTTACCTAATTAATTTCCTTGTTTTGGGTTAGATATGACCCAGAATAATAATTAAATTATTGTTTAATTAATTATTCCATGAGGAAAATAAAACAAATATATATTTGTTTAATATTTCCTTTTGGGGTTTCCTGTTTAGACCATAAACAACTTAATAAATGTGTTTTATTAAGTTATTTTACATAGTGAAAGCAATTTTACTTAGAGTAAAATTGGTCTTACATGGTGTACTTGGGTCCATCTAATGATAATAGGTTAGATGACCAAAAAATGGTGTAACAGATTGCCCCCCAACATGCGAGTGTTAGGAGCAAATCGTATGACCGAAGTACGTTGTAAGAACTCAATCACCAGACATCAAAAGGGAAGTCAGAGAGAGAAATGTGAGGTAGACTAATGTGCTAAAGAACTAGACCCTGAGGAGACGAGACTTACAGGTGCAACAAGTCTCTTTTTATGAGAGGGTACCTGTGCTAAAGGCGGCGGGGGAGGCATACCTATGCCCGCTGAGACAAAGTACAAAAGAATAGTGTGTCCAGTAAACAAGGGACCGAACCATAAAGTACAGCTGGCATAATCATGAGCCAGATAAAAATACAATGAGGAATCCCACATACATGCTGTGCCTGGGATAACAGCCAGGACTTGTACAATAATATCTGAGTACATGAGATACAAATACAGCCCAAATGCCCCCTGTAAATGGGGAAGGGCTCACAAAATCTGACTGATACATGCAAGTCGAAGAGGCGCTGCAAGTGGCTACGGCCAACATCATCAAATATTTGGAGCTGCATCGAAGGCTGCAAAGAAGAGGTCATCCGGGCATGTGGGGGGCTACTTGCAGGGCCACCCCCTCATGAGGGTTGAGACATCTCACACACCGAAAATCACCGATATCCTATTTCTTGTCTGCTTGGATCATCAAGTATATGAATCTTGATCATCTTTGAAAGGAGGCTAGAGAGTGAGAAACAACCAAAGTCAAGGAAGTAAGTGTCCTTTGCTTGATCGAGGCACCAAACAAGTGGGCGGAACCAAGGTACGCCCTCTGGGCCTAAACACGGAATGAATGAGGCGTGTCGACGGAAGGAGGTCCGCCCGCAGATGACGCAATAAGGGAACCCCAAATAAGGCACGGGAGAAAATAGTAGAGCGACTAACAGACAAACACTAATGATGATGATGAAATGGGGGATACTGAGTAGCGTATGGACGACTTCCGTTGTTAGAGCATAAAGGGCATGAATGGCTTGGCAGCGACTGACACAATATCATGAGGGATAGGGGACAGTGGGACTGAAGGCCATAATGTGTGACACGAGAGAGGGACCGAGCAATGAAGGATGGAGGGCTATAGCAGGATACAAAGGGACTCGGGATAGATTCCATGAATGTGATGATGACTCAACTCGGATGCTCTAAACAAGAGAGACTCGATGGTGCTGCCACACATTAAAGTCCAATGAGGGACCATAAAAACATGAGTAAAATAGGGTATCTCGTGACGAAAATCAACACGAACAAGGACAAGTAAGGAGGCAAAGTGGTGCCCCCAGTACAAGTGTTGTAAGTGAGGAAATTCGATTTGGAGGAGAGGTGAATAGACACTTCGTGGACACAATGGGTCCTGGTGAAGTATCAAGGTACTAAAAAATAACAGGTACCTAGAGCAGTCCGCGGTTGGCCGATTGGCGAGCCAAATGACGATGTAACATCAAACCAAGCTTTGGGCCAGGACCTAGCCTTCACGGACTCGAGAGAGGGCTCTCTCTATTATATCACAGATATCGGTGTGTTTGCTTGGTGTTCGATATTAGGCTAGTTATGAAGTATGTTTTTAGTTTTTTGGTTTTTGAATTTGTGAGGGGATGGCCCGGTCAAATACGCAAACGGGATAACAAGAAGTCAGATCAATTGGGCTATGGGGTCAAACAGGTCAAGGAAGCTATGAGATGATGATGCAAGGCTGCTGTAGGGCCGATTTGATTCAAGGTAGAAGGGATCTTTGGGAAAAATGGATTAAATGAACATCAAGTTGGTGAAAGACAAGGGATTTCAAGTGTAACTAGTTGATAGCAGACATAAACATGTTATAGCAAGCCATTAATCATGTTAAATGTAACTATGAGCTAATTAATAAATAGAAATAAAACATTCCAACCATACATAGAAGTATAAGACCCTCTAACTTTGGGAAATGGCTATCAGACTTTGGGGAAAACACATAAGAAGGACTAACAACTCATAAAACTATGCCATAATGCCTAAACATAGTCTTTTAGTTATTGGGCACTTGGACAAACAAGCTTTCATAGTTTTAGGCAAAGGGCTAGATCGGGACTAGGCCTCCTTGGTTCAACAAGATGATAAACAAATCAGTCAAAGAAAGTTTTATGGACGGAAATATTTATGGAAAGCTTATAGGTAGGCGGGGCACACCACATACATCCTACTCAACATGCATAGAACTTGTAAATAAAACTATGAAACATTATCCTGTCAAGTTACTAAAGAGCGATTAAGAATTCTTTAGCATAACAAAGGAAGAAGAAAACATCAAGCTATGAAGATTCGAAATTTTGAGGTGCCTCCATGGGCATATCTCAAAACTAATCTCTACTGATCTATAGCAGCAATAAGCATGGAATATGAATGAAAACTAGAAGACAAAAACATAGCAAGAAAAACTATACCATTCTACCATGTCATGGAATCCATCACCAATCCTTCATCACTCCTCAAAAGCATCCAAGAGGCGGTCCAAAAATCATAACACAAGTGTATTCATCAAAGCTCATATGACTAATGTATTAATTCTTCTCTCAAGTTCAACTCTCATTTACAATGAAAACCATGGAATAAATAGGCTTGAGGGAGAAAACCTCATGGAACGACTAAGAAGTATCCATTGGCGAAGTCGAAATATCTAAACTTGTCCTTGAGGCTTTACATAGCCCAAGGCACAAAATATCCCATAAAATATCTAAAAAGGCACTAAAAACGGAAATTATATTGACTTAACATCATTTCCCAAGGATAAAAATAGCTTAACGCACATTTGGGAAAAGCAGATTCTTGAAGTTCAAAAATTACAAAAATACTTCATATTTATGCCTGAAAAGGTCCCCTGACTTGCTGGATGCAATTGGAAGCCTTCTCGATGTCGAAATGGGGCTCATGAGGGCTTGCTGGAAAGCTCCCTGTGTCTATTTTCCGGCGCAACTGAAACCATCTCAATCCGAGGCCTAGAAGTCATCCAAAACTTTATCTGTGTATAAAAACCCTTAAAATAGCAGACTGTTGATATGGCGGGCAGAATGTGCAAAAAGAGGGTGTTTTTCGCCAATTTGAGGGGGCGAATGATCCCCAAATGCCCTGAAAATCGCTGGAGACATTTTCATATAATTATGGCATCTATCGGTGTCATCCTCCTCCCTTGACAATTAATCAAACTGAAATGGCGAAATTATGAGTTTTCGACCAAAAACCCAAAAAATGCCAAAAAACAAAAAGTTGTCGAAAAAGTTCCTAATTTGGCATGCATGACCCTCAAGGGTCCATAGCAACATGCTCTGAAGATGAGGCCAAAATATCAAGGGCGGATATGCTTTTCCCTTCCTTCCGTGCTAGGCGCTTCCCCTTCACCTTCTTCAATTTCTCTTGTCTTTGCCTTTTAGTTTTGCGTAAGAACAGCGATTCAATTTTGGAAGTGGTGTGTCCTCTTCCTCTGTAGCTCTAAATCTCTATTGGCCCTCTCAAGCTTCATCTCCAAATGTTTGTTAGCTCTTTCAAGCCAAGCCTCTTTGTTTTCCTCAATTTCTTGCTCAAGGAGTGTAGTGAGCGGAAAGGCTTGGAGTTGGGCTTGCTCTTCTGCTCTCTGCTTCTCCAAGGCTCTTTTAAGCCCGATGGTCCTAGGCCTCTTCCACCTAGGTTGGTCTTCCTCCTCTTCATCATAAAACTCACCAATGAGCTCTTCAATTCTTGCTTGCGCCTTTTCTGCCTCTTTCTTATACTTAATCACCCGTGCCTCATGAACAGCTGTGTGCACATTCATTTGTTTGTTTTCAATCTCCAAGAAATGATTGAAATTCCTTGCCCTTTGAAGATCTTGCTCTAATGCATCAATTTTCCCTTCCTTATGAATTAAGAGATTTTCAAGAAGGCGGGCCTCATTGTCACTATCATCGCTTTGGATCGGGATAATAGCTAATTCACCTCCATGCTTTGTACTTTCCCCAGCTTTGCTTTTGCCTTTGAAAGCCAATCTGGCGCTTTTCCTCCTTGGCATGTTAGAAGATGTCTTTTTGGGCAATTTCCTCTTGCTAGGAACAATCTTTGTCACTGTTAAGGTGGCAGCCTTAGCTTGCTATTCTTCATCAATGTCTTGTCCAATTTGTGGCTCAAGAGGTGTTTTAATTTCCTGCCCAACTTGCTGTTCTTCATCTTGCACTTGCTGCTGTTCCTCATCATCTAACTGCTGTTCATCAATGTGTACCTGTTGCTGTTCATCTTGGACCTGCTGTCCTTCACTTTCTATTTGCTGTTGTCCCTCAATTTGTATCTGCTGCCCTTCATCATCTGCCTGCTGCCCTTCATCACCTATCTGCTGCTGTCCCTCATCTCTAATCTGCTGCTGTCCACTACCCTCTCCTTCTTGCTGCTTTTTACTGCCCTCTCCTTCCCCCTGTTGACTTGACTGTCCAGTAGTCATTTTGAGTTTTCTAGGTGTAGGCCTACTAGACAGAGGCACTGGGCGATGGACAGGCTGAGTAGGAGAAATATGGGCAGGAGGAACAGTGGCAAAATCTGGATGGCTGATGAATAAATCCCATGAAACCTCTTTTTTCTCCAGCTGGTATAGGAAGATAATCTTGATCAAAGAATGATGAAAAAGAGAAGGGATTTGTTGAGGTGGGGCCTTCTTTTGGACAGTGGATGCCATTTTCTCTATGCTTTTGAACAAAAAGTAAGGGAGGTTCAGTTGCCTACTTCTAGTAAAGTGCATCAATAAACGGACATGATAGGCATAAATTCGATCAAACCTCCCTTCACAAGTGAAATATTTCATTATGGATTTCATAAGCGGAGCATAACTGTCAAGGAGATATGAAAAAGGGAAGATAGCAGTGACAGCCTCTCTATGTTCAAGTTTGATGAAAGGTTTATAATCCTCTAAGTCAAGATGAGCTTGTTTAAACCATTTTTCGCCATGATACGGGATCTTGGTGGCCTTGGACACATACCTTGGAGAAATTTTGAAATCAAGACCTGCCACTTGGAAGTGCTTTTCTTTGAATCTCAGAGCGCACAAGTGTGTTAATGGTGAAAAACTCTTGACTTCTTCTATCTTCTGGTAGAAATCAAGACAGCCTACTTCATGGAAATTGAAAAGCACAGATGGATGAGCATTAATCTCTTCTGTAGAGATAGGCTCATATCTCTTATGTGGACCGCTCCTATGGTCTTGCCTTGGAGGCATTCTGACCTGAAAATGCTTTGAAAGAGGCAAACTACCTTCACTGTATGTAAAATTCCCTTCTGGATTGAAACTGTGTCAATATGCTGCTTGGATAGAGAAACAATGTGAGGTGGAGGGTTTGCAACAAGTGTCTTTGAATTCACAACCTCTGCTCTCCTTAAAACCAGCCTTTCACCTTTGAATGTACCTTAGCCAGGCAAAATTCTCAATAGGGTACTATATAGCAAAGAGGAGGCAGATTGCTGTGTAAGTTTCCTGTGCACAGTGTTAAAAAGTCACCTTCTCTTGTGAATTTAAAAGATCAACCACCACATCTATACCTCTGTCTCCAATGTTAAAATTCAAACATTAAAACCCTGCTCTTCAGAAAATAGCTCTGCACCTTAAAAATATCTTAGTCAACACTTTTCAGTAGGAAATGATACAGTGAAAAAGAGGGGCAGTCTGCTAGAAAGAGTTTGCTGTGAGAAAGTGCTAAAATCACCCTGTCCTTGAAGCCTTAGATATCAACCAATACCCCTTACTCCTTGCTCAAGGAGACTTTCAGTCATAAACAACTCTGCCCTGTATAAGTGTGCCAACTTTCCACTGATCTTGCATATGTGAAATCAACCCTTAGTGTTTAGACCGTCAATACACAGTACTGGAGAAAAATGACAGAGTTTTTAGAAGACTATAAAGCTTTTAGGCAGAAACTGTGTAAGACTTCTTTTCAAAACAATCAAAGGCTCCTTATACATGTGACCCTAGCTTTTGGAGGAGAAAACCTTCGTTCCACCTGACAGACCTAAGCCCTGTCTCTATATAACAAACTCTCCTTTTGATCAAAACACAGTTCTTTATAGGAAAAGCCTTTGTCCTTTGATGCTTGTGAAAGTATAGGATCTCTGATCCTTTTAAAATGAAAACATCCTGCTCTTAGTTTCAAAACCATTTATTTCCTGTAGGTGTTTTTGAATGATACAGTCATCATTTTGTTACAGCTTAACACTTCAGATCACCGTGTAGGAAACACTGTTTTTTTAGCTACAGTGACAAGGTTTTGAAATTTTTGAATGTGGAGTGGTGAAAATTCGCAGCAGTTTTAATAATGAACAAGCATTCCTTGAATCAAAACATCAAACCCCTTCGGTGTTTATCTCTAACTTTTTATCACATTTAAACCTTGCTTCTATAAACTTGACAGTGGCTCTTTAAACCTTGATAGCACTTTGTATTTTTGAAACCGGGTGAAAAACATATAGAATACCTTTAAAATTGAGGAACAACCATTGTGAAGGGCTGGAGTAGCACCGGGAAGCCCTTGATTACGCGCGGCACTCTTTAAGGGCAGCACGTCGCGCAGAAATACCACCCGGGTGGCCTGTCGGGTCGGGCTGTCGGGCGGCGTACAGGCGCGTCGCGCCACTGTACAGGCGCGTCGCGCCAACACTGACTGCCCGTTCAAAACCTCCGCCAGGCGCGTCGCGCGGTTTGACAGGCACGTCGCGCAGTGTAAAACGTGCAAACTCTGCTATTTCGATCCGAACCTTCTTTGCTTGATGCTGGGGTTAATGAAAAGGCTCTGCTTGATTTGAAAAACGAGAGTGCACTCTTCCCCTTGCTCTTGTAACAAAACTCCCAACGGTTTTAAACTTTTTGAAATGTAAAGTTGACATTCAGCTCCGCTTTTGTAACACTTTGTAATGCTGCCTCGGTGTATCTTTTAAATTTCGAAATCATGTTAACTTTATCTGAGGGGTACTCCTTTTGAAATGATTTCGGCCACAGAATATTTATGCCTCTTTAAAATATCAATACAGTTTTCAACTCTTTTTCAAAGAGAGCAAACACAGTTTTTCTTAAAAGGCCAGAACTTTGTCTATTAAGCATATAGGTCTGGGGGGTGGTTCTTGTTGATTTTGTCCTTTTGGTGAAAATTCAACACTGAAATTTGAACTTTGGAAAATACCTCGTTGATGACATTCATTATGTAAAGTGACCTCTCTTTAAAACTGTCAAGAAAATACTGAAGACTATTTTGCTATTGTTTGAAAGAGAAAGGTTTCTCTTTCACCTTGCTTTGACAGTTTATGTCTTCATTTGCTTTCTCAACTTCTTTCTCACTGCAGGTATTCAAATTCGCTGACCCTATTTGGACTTGATCATGACCTCCTGATTTGATAAGGGCGCCTCTCTCTCAAATACTTCCCTGCCTGTAGGTGTATTATACAATACCTCTGTTCTTTTGAATAATAAAAGGTTGTGTTTCTTTTAAACTATCCAAACAATGATCATATGCTAAAGGACTTTTTGAACATAATGAACAATAACTCAAAAGGTGATATCTTCTTGGTGATGGAACTCAAAAAGCCCTGTCTGCTAGTTCTCTTTCCATGTATTTCAAAGTTTTCAAAACTCAGATCACAACTTATCCATTCATACTATATTTCTCTGTTTTCTTGAAAAGAACTCCTTTAGACTTCTTGGGGTATGACAGTGAGATGTTGTTTGGCCTCTTCATCTAAGGAAATTGCCCCTTTTTGTATCAATGGCATACATATTCATATTGTTTCCTGTCCATCATGATGTATATATTTGAAAGACATTTTCCTATGAGTATGACAAACAATGCTTTTTGAAACAAAAACACCATCTTTCACCTGTGTAATGACTTCCATTTTCCTTCTTTGTATCCTTCCACTGCACCTTTTGACTAATCAGTCTTCAAAAATATCCAAGGCTTTGGCCATCTGCTCATACATGGAGGAGGCTCTTCATCAGGTAAAGTATCCGAAGGTTGCTTGACAAATCTGTTTGACACAGCTTTTCCCTTTGGATGTGATGGAAAGTAAACCACTTGAAAAACATCAATACTAGCATTTCTACTTGCAATCATCACTGTGTTTTAGAAGAAACCCTAGCCAAAGTGACACTGTCTCCCTGCACAGCTCTGAGGGTGACTGAAATATCATCATTTTCTTTGGTCATCTCATGACAAATTATTTGAAGGATAGTCTCTGTGACTATGGAGTTCAGTGTCTTTTGAAAAACAAAGAACTTTCTTTCTGCCTGTGTAATGGCATGTTTTTTCAGCACCTCTTCAATTTGATCTTGTGTCAAGCAGGCTGCTTATGATTGGAATGTTTACTAATGACATGCCTTTCTAAAGTTCAACAATTTACATGATTTGAAAGCTTGAAATGACCTCCTTTATCATATCAGACTCTTTTTTCCTTTGAGCTAGCATATTTCAAA
The DNA here is from genome assembly GCA_034641835.2 of Pinus albicaulis. Taxonomy (NCBI): domain Eukaryota; kingdom Viridiplantae; phylum Streptophyta; class Pinopsida; order Pinales; family Pinaceae; genus Pinus; species Pinus albicaulis. The sequence goes on from CM076584.1 coordinate 1,430,652,044, forward strand.
CTTTATTCTCTGTTATGATCATCATTCACACTCAGAAAAACCTGGAGTCTCTGTTTCATTTGTTCAGCAAAAAGGCAAACCTGGACTTCTGCAACCTTTAAAGTCAATACTGGCCAGCGCCCTCTGCTTGTAGATGAAGGAGGCGCCCTAACCCTCTGCTTGTAAATGAAGGAGGTTCTGGGCCGTGACAATTTACCAGTTTGTTGCGACAGTGGTGTCCCTTTCTTACTGTGATTTTCATGCTGCAAAGAGCTGTAAGGTCTGGACGAGTAGCTTTCTGTTTTGCAGACATATCTCAGGCTCAAGTTACATTTAGAAGCAGCTGTTCTTCTAACTGTAGATTCAAGCATTTCCTCCTGAGATGAAGTTATATTTCCTGCCTTTGTAGAAACCATAAAACACTGTGAAACACCTAATAGTCAGCTTGAGATTGGGGTTTATGCAGTGATGAGATCTAGGGGATGTGAGTGGCGCGACTTAGATATGTTTGTCAATTTCATTTGCAAAGTGGGAGGTCAGTCATGGTAGGTCTGTTACAGATGGAGGCTTTTTGGCCTTTTGATGATTGCCAAGGGTAAAATGCCTTAAAGCGCCACTTCCTAACATAGGGGAGACTTTTGAAACAGATTTGGATTTGCCTTTTAAGGCTGATGGGCAGACCAGTAAGGCTGAAGCTGGATAGGATAGTGATAATGAGGTGTTGATTTTGACATGGGTGGACTGAAAAGTAGAAGGGCAAAAAAACGTTTTAGGAGGGTTTTCTAGATGACATATTGACATAAGGAAATCAGTTTCTAGAACACTCAGCTATAGATATAGTCATCACTAACATGTAAAAAATACTGATGGCTAACAGTACCCAGAGCTCATGAACAGGCCAGGTCGCACTTTTTGGGGTCTGCTCTGCGACCTGGGTAGCAAGTACTGGGCAGAAAACTGCGACCTGTCCTAGGAAATGACCTGAAAAGTGAGACTTTTCATAGAAAGGGGGTTTCAGTGCTATTTTTGGCTGAGATTTGGGATTTGTATGGTTGAGGGGCATAGGTTCCCCCAAGCATGTCGTGGTCATGCCAAAATGTATTTAGAAAAAGGGGAATCTAAACACATTTTAATGATGTGGTGCGTCATTTGTTTTCGTTATGGTTATGCAGTTTGAGAAAGGAAATGGATGAGTACCAATATCTTTTAGTACTGCATGTATGAATCAAATGGACTTTAAGTTTTCGAGCTGGCATACCTGGTGTCACTATCCCAAAGAGAGGATTTGGAGATAATGAACTAATGATCTCCTAGAAAACCCATAGGTTGGTCAACAACAATGTCTAAGAGACTGGGTTGCTGATGTAAGATGAAGGAACGATAAGGGGTATCATCCCTAGAGTGATCTAAAGTGATATGGGACTCTATAGGTTCTTCTAAATGTGGAAGAATAATGGTACTAGAGTCGACACGACTAGATACACTAGGAGAGTTGTGGATAATTGCTTCTCCTAGTCGCTCACATATGGGTGCCCCCTTACCCAAACATTGGGTGTCAATGTAATGGCCACAAGGTGTGTGTGGTTCGAATATATGGGTTCGATGTAAGGGGGGATGAATAAAGTCAGGGGTGGTGGCTACTTCCATAATGTCATCATCATAATAGAAGATGGGGTGACTAGTGGAAGAAAGACCACCCGACGTGGCGAAGCTACCAGACTCATCATCATGAGAAGAGAGGTTCACATGTGCATCGTCACAAGGGGGGATGGAAGAATAAGAAGATAAAGGATCTACCGATGTTGATTCTAGGGTGATCGCTGAAGGGAGGTCAAGTGAAACATCAGGGAAAGTCTCCGAGGGGACTTCCATCGAGGGTCTCATGGATGATGATAGGTAGAAAACAATGGACGAAGGCTCCGTCATCTTGACATTAGGAGGGGGAATGTCAATGGGAGAATTTGTGTCCTCAAGATGACCTAAAGCATACTGTGCAAGTATGGGAGAGGAGGATTGATTTTTTTCAACCTCATACTCTCAAACAACCTCTAAAGAGACATAATGCACCAGGTGGGGAAAATGGTGGGAATAATAGCCATGGACACCACACAGAGCACAGGGTTTGTTGGTGCGAATAGTATTTGGGTTCTTGGCTGTGGTCGAGGAAGAAATAGAGGTGTCAGGGACTGTAGACTCAGGGAACATGAATTTAACCATGGGTCTAATATGGGGCAATTCAAGAGAAATATTGGTGGCATGACCAATGACATCATACAAGGCACAAGGCCTTGCGGGTGAAGGAGGGGCAGGGTCAGTCGAGGTGGCCTTGTCTTTGGATGCCCCCTTGGGAGCTTTTCTTTTCTTTCCCAAAGCTGTCACAATAGGAGAAGGGTCCTGTTGAGGTGCTGGTGGCACTGTAGCAATGGAAGAAGCTAGGGGAACCAGTTGAACCGGTGTCAAAGCAAGGTAGGGTTTGGGGTGACCAGGCGGGGTAGTGGCTGGAGGGTCAAGGTACCAGATGGGTATACCCAGGGTCAGGTTGGGGAGAGAAAGGGTGGCCATGATGGGAACCGAATACACTCTGGGAGGGGGAGTAAGGAAAGGTATCTGACCAGTGGGGTAATGACCAGGAGGGACGGCGCCAAGATGGTTGAGGCCTGGTGGAACCGACCCAGGAGGATAAAGGGGCTCATGGGTACCAGTTGTAGGAGAAGGGCCAGAAGGAAGAGGTCCGGTTGGCTGAGATGAAGGGCTAGGAGCAGGTTGCGACAGGCGAGGTTGAGGTTGCTAACTAGCCAAAGCGGGCCGCTTAAGGGTAGCCCAAGACAATTGCATCATGCAAACATTCGAGAAACTGAGATCAAAGATAGGGGGAGGGGGAAGACCGGGGAAGGTTCCAAGTAAAGAGGAGTCTTTGTAGACGCTGGGAGAGACACTGGTCAAATAATCGACAGTTTTCTTATTGGCTACAGAAGAGATGGTCGTCTCAAGAGAGGTTTGAGATTTTGGCTCATGATACGTCAACTGGTCAATGGTGACTATCTTTCCATTATGAGGGAAAGAAATATTGTGGTATACTACAGATGGGATAGAAGACATGGCATAGGTGTAGCTCCGCCCGAAGAGAATGTTGTAATCTAGAGGGGCGTCGATGACTTCGACGTCAATGCAAATATTCTTGCCCACAAGAGTGATAGGACAATTACGGAATAGGCCAATGGGCTGGGAGGCGTGGCCATCCCACGCAGGAAGGGTGATTGTGGAAGGGGCCAACTCAGGAGATTCGAGTTGTTTCCAAACTGAAGCCGACATAAATAGGTGGATGCCCCCTCATCAATAATACACTGAGACACGTTAGCGTTCAAAATTTTGACTGGGATTTGAAAAGCGACGGATGCAGGAAGGGGAGGATGGTTTGATTTGCAGGCATCGAAAAAAATCAATTGGTCATGAGAAAGATCTATAGCGCACATGGCAAATAGTTGAGCCTTCCTTTGGGAAGGGCACGACTGAAGGAGTTCCAGTGTGGAAATGGCAGCAGGAGACTGCGCCAAATCATCTACTATGCTATACGAATGAGTAGCAGGACCAGAAGCAGCATTTCGGTGTAATGGGCCCTTAGGAATCTTGGTATGAACCTCAAATTTGGGTTGAGGGATATGCAAGGAACCATTGGATGTCGAAAGAGGCTCGGTAGAACCTGAAGAAGATGACTCGGGGATAGACAGAGTGGGAGGCTTGGGGTACTGATGAGACCGAGTTTGAAGGTTAAGGTCGACGGTTAGAGGTTGATCAGAGTTCATCATGAGGATTTGGTAATCGGAGGAATCAAAAGGTGAAGGTTGAGTTTTCCCTTGTCCATCAGGTGGTTGGGTAGCCACGAATCCCTACCTGTATCCACCTGCTCTTGAGGGGGTGATGACTGCTACTACAGGGGTTGAGAAGGCAAGGGAGGCGGAGGTTTTGATGCTGGAGGAGCTGGATCACCAAGCTGTGGATACGAATAATAAGGGGGTTGGGTAACAGTGTGGTAAACAGGAGGTTCAGTCAAAAAAGGAGGCATGTCATATCCTGGATACGTGCTATCGGGAGGGGAAAAAGTGCGGGAGGTGCTGCCCCCCCCAGGAAAACCATAACCCATGGGAGGTTGGGCATATGGATGAGAAAAATCTCCAACGATACCATCGGTGGAATGAGGTGCCCCCAGTGCGTTGGCACCACCGGGTCTGGGGAGATAAGGTAGAATGGTATAAACATAACCCTTCTGAGCATAGATCAGGTCGTATTTTAACACCATTTGGAGGGCGGCTTCTTCGGTTTGAGGAAAATGTGATGTGAAATCTTTCCCGATAGGAGGCAAGAGAGATCTAAGGAACCAGTCCATGTAGACACGGTCTTCGATGGTAGGGGATTGACATAGGCTCTTTCTTCTCCTCCATTCCTAGACATGATGGGATAGGCGGGTCGCAGATGATTGATGGAAATCAGTCAAAAGTTCGATACCAGTGTCATAACGAAGGGGAAGCTGGAAGTAAGATAAAAAATCCCAGGCAAGAGTCACAAAGGCGGTATGAGAGGAAGTGGCCTGATCAACATACCACTTAGAAGCTGCTCCTGTAAGCGTTTGTTGGAACAACCGAAGACGGATAGAGTCATCGGTAATGGAGGTAGATGAACACCACATGTGGAAAGATCGAACATGATTCGAAGGATCTTCTCTAGCAAGGCATTCAAACTTTGGGATGTTGGAAGGGAGATTTGTCGGCATAGTAGGCCAACTAGCATCATGGTGTATAGGGTCATTTATCAACCGGTCCAAATCAGGAAGGCTGAGGCCTGCCATGAAGGGGAGCAAGGGAGCAGTCGAGGTAGTTCCTATGGTGGTTCTGCTAGTAGCATTCCTGGTAAGAGGGCCAGGATTTCCGCTAGCATTAGGCCCTGGACCAGACATGGTGAAGGTAATAGGGGGAGAACCAGAAGTAGGGGGAGAACCCAAAGAATCAGAAGAGGAGTCAAAGTGCGAACTCGGGAGAGGACTAACTTGACGATGGCAGGAAGGAGCAAGTCGACCAACCAGAAACTGAGGGTGAAGGCCAAGAATTCTCTGGGATATACGCCTTGGGGGCGCAACGATGATGGCACAAAGGGAAGAAGAATGAACGACAAGGGAAGGGAGGTGCAGGATCAAGTGATTACAATGTCGAAACAAGGGCAGAGAGGTGTAGTATCAATTTATTTTACAACGTTTTAAAGTCTTTGCCTGGCAGTGTTAACCAGGCTCTTCTTCGCTTAGGGTGAGTGTGTGGCGTGCGTTAATTTTAATTTTAAACCTAGACATTTTGAGAGAAAAATAAAAAGTGTGTTGCGTAACTCAAAATAAATCTGCAAAGAACAGTATATAATGCTGAAATAACAGAAAATTAACAGCTAACATGCATCAATTTAACCCAACAAGGCGGGTCACTCAAAACTAGTCTAAAAGAGGGAAAAAATCTAGGAAAAGCACACTAAAAAGGGGCCAATATATCTAAGGTCAGGAGGGACAGGGATCTAAAGGATAAATCTGCTAGAAAGAGGTGTAGAGAACAAAAAAGAGGCAGAGGCAAGGTTGCTGCAAAAAAGGAGGAATTCAGCTATAGGCAAAAGGGACAAGGAGGTGACCCTAGAGGCAAACCAAAAAAAAACTAAATGAGGTGATTTGAAAGGGAGAAGAGCTGATCTAAAAGGGATCTGAAGGAGAAGTATCAGATCTGAAAAGAAAAAGGCTGAAACCTTGAAAATTCAGACTCCTGAAACAGCTAAAACTCTTCCACAAAAAGTGGAGGGTACTAAATCCCCAGGGGCTATATTCCCACTTAGATGAGTAAAACAGATCAGAAAAAATTCTAAATGGGTAGAAACAGAGGCTAGAAAATCCTGACAGAAGCTTCAGAAAAACCTAGAAAATTTGCAGAAAATTTGCAGAAAAAAGTGCAGGTCGCAGGTTTTGACCTGTTTTCTTTCCAGGTCATAGATTCTGGGCTGAAAAGTGCATCCTATAGTCCAAGTCATAGGTTTTGGGCCGAAAAGTGTGACCTGCAGCTCTGGGTGTCTCGGTGGCAGATTTCAGAAAAAGTTTTCGTCTCAGTTGTGGCTGATGTCTGTTACTTGCGCAATAGGATCAGAAACACATAGAAGTTAGAAATTTTAATGTTTGAGGGTTTTATAGGTGAAAAATAACATAAAAATAGGAAAAACAAAAAGTTGAAGAGAAACCCTAGGGTTTGAAGCATCTAGATATGCAAGAATATGAAAAACGACAGTGGTTGTAATTGAAAACCCGTGTGGAGTCACCAGTTGTTAGTATGAATCTTTTGTCCAAGTGTACGAAAAAAGACCACTTTAGCTATGCATAACTTATAGCCCTAACATCAAATATGGCTGCCAATATCTTAGATCTGTAGTTAGTTGATCAAGACAAATGCTTCACAAATCCAGATCTATGCATAAAAAGACATTAAGTAGTGAAAATAAGGTTTTGCTCCATACATCCAATAGACAAGACAAGAACAATATTTTTGAAATAATTTTATATTAAGGGCACCTGGGAGGAAAACAAGAAAGGTGTTTCCAATTCTCCTCAATGGGATGGGTTCTTGAAAGTCCTCAATGGTTCAAATCTAGCATTTCTCTCTCTTGTTGGTGTAGAAAACCCAGAAAAACATAGAACTCAAAGGGAGCTCACAAAGAAAATAATGGAGATTGTGACAATGATAATGGCTCAAAGTCAGACCAAGAGTATAGATATAGAGTGATCTAATAGGTAAAAAAATGTGACAAATGAATGGGAAAACCCTTCTATTTATAACAAAATATTAGGTCATTCTAGATCTTGGTGCATGATTAAAATAATATTAACCAAATCTAGATCCACCTTTTATGGAATATTTTATTATATTTGTTGGAGGGAAAATGCATTTGACTTGGGTCAAATCCCTTTATTTATAAATAATAAATAAATAAATGATTTATTTATTATTTTAAGGAAGTGGTTGAATGATAATTAAATAAATAATGATTTATTTAATTATTTATAAATGATTTAGTCATATTTAACAAGGAATATTATTTAAATAAGATTTAAATAATTATTCCTAAAAAATAATAAGATAAATAAGGATTTATCTAATTAATTTCCTTGTTTTGGGTTAAATATAACCAGGAATAATAATTAAATTATTGTTTAATTAATTATTCCATGAGGAAAATCAAACAAATATAGATTTGCTTAATATTTCCTTTTGGGGTTTTCTGTTTAGACCATAAACAACCTAATAAATGTGTTTTATTAAGTTATTTTACATAGTGAAAGCAATTTTACTTAGGGTAAAATTGGTCTTACATGGTGTACTTGGGTCCATCTAATGATAATAGGTTATATGACCAAAAAATGGTGTAACAATTTACATGATGACTACCTTGAACCTCTCTTGATAAAGAATTAATAAATGTTGCACTATGGTTGATGACATATCACTGCACTATTACATGATGTCATGATGACATGGATAATTTACATGATGACTACCTTGAATCTCTCTTGATAACAAATTAATAATTTTTTCACTATGGTTTATGACATATCACTGCACTATTACATGATGGCATGATGACATGCATAATTTACATGATGACACTGTTATCAAGAACTTGGAGATGCACTAATAACCTCTTACTATCCTATCATCAACCCCTAATTTCCTCTTGTTGTCCTAATCATCTTTTGCACTAAAGATTTCAAAAGCAGTCACAAATAAAATTAAATTTGGACACCTTATAGGAATTCTTTCAAAATGAATCCTACACCATTTTAAAGAGGATGTTTTCCTATTTCTAACGAGCCCTTACTTTCCCTCAAACTCCCAATAGTTTGTGGGGAATTGAATTTTTAAGTTGAATATATATATTCCTAGCTTATTTGAGCCGACTTGTGTAGGTTCATACTCCTTCTCCCAACAGACATGTCTATTCGTCATAGTTCAAAACCTGTATAAATATGACATCCAATACTCCTTTTCATCATCATTTTCGGTGGATATCATTTTAGAACATAATGCAGTAAGAAAATTTTAGAGCATAACATAGTAAGCAAATTTAAGGACACCAATAAGGAATTGAAGGATTAATGTCTTGGGGTATATCTGATCTAGACTACCTGTAGCTCAGTGTTATTACTGTTGACAGAACCACATTCTATTACTAAATAAACTCATACCTATAATCTTGCCCTGTGGACAGCTATGTAATGTTCCCAAATTAGCATGCAGCTAGTTGGAACATTAATTTTTGTTTTTTTCACCTAGGAGTTGAATAATTGGGTAAGGAGGTCCATACATAATAAAAAAATGAATAAAATACCTCATAGTATGAAAGGGGATCATCATTGGAGCTGGATTTCACACCCTCATGTGTGAAAAGGATCATTTGCATGTGGACAAGGTCAAGTTTGACTAAGTCAACAACGCTGGGATAGGAGGTGGAGAACACTTAGAGAAACAACGCAGTATGAATGGGAGGAGGTTTCTTTGGTGAAGGAAACCCTAATGATTGGGACCCATAATGAGAGGGATTTCACTTGTTTAAAAGGAGGGCAAGGCAACCATTGTTGTTCATGTTATGGATTATTGATTTCTTGGTCTGTTTAGACTTTGTGCATTCTCCTGTTGTTTAGCAGAGTTGTAGTGCTGCTTAGCACAAGGAATTCCTGTTTAGGAATTCCTTCTCCTTTCAAGTGAGGCCTCTTGAAGGAGCTTTCTCTTCATTTCTCCACATTCAGGCTCAAGGCCAAGCATCCTCCTTCAGCTACAGAGTTATTCTTGTAGCAAGAAATGTTGTGTCGCAGGGTGTTGCAGTGGAGGTTACTGAACACTAATTCCTGTGTTTATTTTTCAGAGGAGGAAGCCTGTTGATCAATGGTTGTCATTGATGTCAACCCAAGTAGCACCAGGGGCTAACCCAATATTGCAAGGGAATTTTTACCTACCAAATTAATATATTATGGGTCAATAATGCTTTTGATGGTTTCTACTTGTCGAGATGTTTCCGTCGATATATGACACGTCATGTAATTATTCACGATTTGAGAGATATTCATGTTTGAAGTTTATACCCCCAGTTAATGGGCTAAAACCCTATGGGGTTGGGGCATGGGTCATTGAAAAGTCATAATTAATATTTTTTAAGCTCCTAAAATCCCTCCCATGTTCACTTGTTGAAGCCCCTTTCAACTTAAGCATTCATATAAATTGTGATCTTCTTTTCCTCCTTATGCAAGGGATTCGGCCATCTAAAACAGGTCATCATGGCATTTTTTCTCTAACTTTTTTTCTACGAAGGTTCAAAAGCTGAAATTTTTATGAGGTGAAGCTGAAATCCTGAGGAAGTTGCAATAACCATTTCAGATCAAGGTGCACAATATTTTGGATATATGATCTGTGGAAGTCAGGGTTTTTTAGGCTCCTGAAATTCATCTCAAAGAAGTGAGCCTTATTGCATCTTTATAAATATCTCCAGTGTCCAGTTGGAATTATGTAAAAGTGGCAGAATCCAGCATAGTCTTTAATTTTAGCCTCTATCAATTTTAGAGGTAAATGAAGAAAGCGATGAGCAAACAAGGTATAAGTCTTTAAAAAAAGTCCTCATTAAGACAGTGTGGGATTGGGTATAACTCTCTTGGAAGCTTCAATTGGGTGGAACTCATGGCATTGGAAAGATGACTGGTGTATACTATAGGACATGGATATTGAGGATCCAACAACGAGAGATACACAGGATTAATTATTGAGCTCCTAGAAAGGCAAAGAAAAGCTAGATTCATGTCATTTATTAAGGGTTGCAAGGACCATCACTCTATGGTAGCAAACAGAAGCAAGGTGCGGTAGGGATAGCAGGACAAGAGTAACCAGAGGTCCACTTCCTGTAATGACAGAGTTCATATGAAGTCTTCAATTGGGCAGCACTACATACAATCATTGTAAAGGTATCATTGTACTTAGTCATTGTAAATACATTATTGTACAAATTGTACTAGTATCTATCTGCCAAGGGTTGAAGAGGCAGCGTTGGGAGGTTTAGGATCATCATTAGGTGTTTGTGTCAAAGTTGGGGTTATGGTCTAGTATATCTTCTTCTTCTACATCATTCTATATCATTGTAAAGTGGACCATTTCCCCTGGTACGAGAGTCCATTCTTCTTTTATTCTTCTATAGGGTGGTAGGGTGGTGCTAGGGTGAGTTGTAGCTCATTGGGTGTTGGGGCATCCGTTTAGTTGACTACTGAAGAATCTAGGGCGTTGGAGCGTCCATCCAGTGGGAGCTGGAGAAGAATTCTTTTCTAGATTCTAGGAAGTTGGAGCTTTATTTTCAATTGGAGTTGAATATTAAAAAATTATTAGAAAAGCATTAGGTGGTTTGTCTAGAATTAGGTTTTTACACCAAAAATTTGTGCATTGCTAATTTCCTGCTGCAATCATTGTACAACCTCATAATAAATTAAAGATTAATAATGTCAATTGAAATAATCTTGGTTCCCCTCTCAGTATTTCCAACAAAGCATTCTTTCCTTTATAGGATCAGTGAGGAAGCATTTGAGTTGATTCCCATCATCTTTGGCATCAATCCAACCATTGTTCATCATCTGTAGTGCAGTCCCTCTCATTGAGTGTGTTATTTTCATTGAGCATCTATAGTGAGGGTTGCAGTGTTTGTTTGGAGGGTTAGATCTTCAGTGTTAGGATCAGCCTTTCACTTGGAAGATCCATTGGAGGAGGTCTATTCAGCTTGTGCATCATCTACAACCATCTCCATCCAGTTCTTGGGTTGCAGCTACTACTTAGCCCTGCTACTCCAACATTTTTCCATTTTTGTATATTTCAGGAAATCCTTCTAGGATTGTCTTAAGATTTCTTCCAGGGGTGTAGAGCTTTGCTCCCCCACTTATTTGAGATACACATTTCCATATCCATGTGTGGACATTATTTATGTATCATTTTCTCCTATAAACTGCGCAATCATAGCCTTGGGATTTCTATATGTAGCAGTGTTCTTCATTTTCTTGTACATGTTCTATTGAGGCTTGCATTGCCTAGCTTGAGTGATCACTACCTCAAGGATTTGTATACAATTGCTACTATAAGATCAATTTCATGGCTATTTGGATCTTCTCATGATTTATGTATTGATATAATGTTGCTACTCCAATATGTGTTTTTACATTGTTGCATCTCCAACTTTGGAACATCTTAAGGTGTTCTTATTGTTGTAGAATTTCCCTATTTTGGGATATTATAGTGGTATTGGAGCATCATCTTGGATCAGCCTATGAGTTTCAGCCAAAGAATATAGAATAAGATTAGAATGTTGGAGAAGATGAGTTTTGTCTCATCATTCTTCAGATCTATGAAGAACCTCCCCAAGGAGGATAAGCAAAAAGAAGAGGAAGGACCATGCACTTCCTATTCTCACCGGGAAGAAGACAATGAGCATGAGAGATACTTGGATCATTTGATTCTAAGTAAGTACCTTGTTGAGTACAAATCTCAACCTAGTGCCTTCAAAGAGACTCTAGCTCTTCCACAGTTCATTTAGTTAAAGGAAGAGAGGAGGTCCTGCAACAAAGGAGGAAACAAAGGTAATAGGTTTCTATTGCTTACATATGATGGATCACCTACAACAAGAGCTTGGGCAAGGAAGCTTAAGGCATTCTTCCTACTACATCCAGTGGTATAGAGGGAGGTAGTAGAAGTTGCAGCGCTACACTTGGAGGGTGAAGCCAATGTTTGATGGTTCAGCCACTTGAGCCATGCAAAGGTGAATACTTTTGCAGAGTTCACTCAGAGGTTGATTAGAACCTTTGATAGAGAAATATTAGAGGAGAAAGAGTCCACACCACCATGGGAGGAGAATTGTACCAGCGCTGTCACACCCTTGGAAGAGTATCCTCCTACATCTACAAATGGGGTAGCCATTTCATTGGAGGAAAGAACTATTGCAGCCACACAAGGAGAACCCAAGTTCCATCAAGGTATGAATGAAGTTCCACTTTCTATTTCAGCAAATATTTTGGAGGATTATGGGAATTCACATTTGAATGACCAAGAATCAACATACACTGCTAACCTAGAGCAGCAAGATTACACTGTGTTGTGCAACATGGAAACATTCAAGGAAGAAATAAACCATCATCCTCATAAGCCATTTTTGGATTTCTTATCACGTTGGAGGTTGGCGTTTGAAGACTTGAAGGGAAGGATGATATATAATAGACATCTTGAGATGAGAACAACTTTCTCCTTTCTAGATGGCACTTTCTCAATGAGCACCTCTCAGCTCAAAAAGAGACTTCTACTTTCATCACATCCAAGACCTCATTGGTTTTTGAGGACTATTGATGAGAGGGAGATCTCCTAGAGAGATTTCATTGGAGGTGCACTTCAACACATCATGGAGTGCAAATTTCTTCAACAGTTTGAGGAGGTTCTTCCCTCCTCACACTTGGATCTTTATGGATTCAATGGGGGACAGATAGATGATGGAGGACATCTTAGGATGGATAACATCTCTCGTCTTTGTGTTGGAAACTTCTTGAGCCCTACACATCATGATGGGAGGTTTTTTCCTACCACCTATTTGGGTCCTTATGGGATCAACTTGGTCATTGAGGAGATTTCATTTCAATATCTCATGAAATGCAAAGACATAAATCTGATTTGGGAGGATGGTAGTCTTCATGGGAAGGGTACCAATATTGAGAATGAAGAGAGGCAGCCACATTTGGATGAATGGGTGTGGATGGAGAGCAAGAATCTGGTAAGCTACTTGTAAATTTATGACATTAGGTGGCAAGAGGCATGGCTACGTTGTCTAATCTTAAAATAGTTTGGCCATCTTGTGACATATTCTATTTCAAATGGTATGAGGAGGAAAAAAAAAATTTTGTTGCTTTGATTTTTCTTGGGAGAGCAAGGGCAGATTTGCTCTCACACTTTGCATGATCTTGCAGGAGTAGGAGATGGTACTCTCATGGTGTAAAGGATCTACTCCTTGGCATTATATGATCAAGAGGTACTTCCACTTTGGGAAGGGTTTTTTATGTGTAGCATCATTATGGGAGATGTCTTTGACAAGATGCTTGTCAAAGGATGGAGCTATGAGTTGGCAGGAGCCTATTTTCATAGGCCAACAACGCTGTCACTAGGGAGCTTGGGGTTATTGATGGAGTGTCCCTAGGATCACTTCACACTTGATGCACTTGGTAGACAAGGGGGGGTGAGAATGATGAAGTAGTGGATGGAGACATCTATTACATTGATATGATCTTCTTAACTTGGATTTCCAAGCATGAGAAGAGTGATCTTCATGCAGCACATGGTTTATTCCTCTTCATAGGGGTGTGTCATACCACTATGGAGGAATTATTCACATGCATCATCTTGCTCTCAACACATGGTAATAATATTGTTTTTTCATCCATGGATTATATAACACAATATTTGGATACTCTTACCATTCATGTTCAGTGCATTGCTCCACAAGAGGGCAAGCTTTTCATTGAGCTCCATGGTCAACATTGGGCCAAATTGTATGATGGAGGCAGCCATCTCTTATATGGCCTTGGGAAAGTGTTTTATTTCATGTATGTTCAGTTGATTTACCTATCCATTTTCTATTTATCAGTATATGGCATGACATACATAATTATCCATGTAACAAAAAACAACTTGCCATGTAATTTTCTGAAGCAGCAGTTTGGAAAACTGCACTGTCACTATTGGGAAAACTGTTGGTACCTTCTTGCACCACATGAAACCTTTAGAATTTTCCTCATTTTGATTCTCATCATGATTTTATTTGCTGATATTGATATTATTTGTATTGGAAGCATGATTGGGAGAGAGAATCATGAGTTGGATGTGTCCTTTGGGGAAGAGGATTCCCACACTCTTTGCATTGCATGTTCTAATGGGAACATGAGAGGAGATATGGCCACCACAGCCAAACACTTGTTTCCTTTTGTTGAGGTGGGCCATGTGATTGATGGGATGCCATATGGTGATGATTTCCTATCCATCACATATGGGTTAATTTGGGCTAGCTTGATTCACAACGTTGGAGGAGATATCTTTGAAGATCTAGTATTTTTCTTGCCACTTGAGGGCAACATTATTGCAGCCCAGGATCAACAGAAACTCTACAATTATCTTAAGTGGAGAGGAGGACAACATGGGGTAGAATATTTACGATCTACCAAGATCATATTTTCAACCCACCTACATTGCAGGAGCCAAAGGTGGAGGAGAATGTTCTAGAGTTTCCATGTTGGGAGGTGACTCATTTTGTATGGATCATTACTTGGGGATGGAGGATCCAATTGGGAAAGATGTGTTCCAAATAAATTTCAGTCTCCATGCCTTATGAAGAAACTTCTCAGTTCTATCCTTGTAGTTTCTTGAGGACAAGCAACATTTGGGAGGGGAGGACTGTAATGTTCCCAAATTAGCATGCAGCTAGTTGGAACATTAATTTTTGTTTTTATCACCTAGGAGTTGAATAATTGGGTAAGGAGGCCCATAAATAATAATAAAATGAATAAAACCCCTCATATTATGAAATGGGATCATCATTGGAGCTGTATTTCACACCCTCATGTGTGAAAAGGATCATTTGCATGTGGACAAGGTCAAGTTTGACCAAGTCAACAATGCTGGGATAGGAGGTGGAGAACACTTAGAGAAACAACGTAGTATGAATGGGAGGAGGTTTATTTGGTGAAGGAAACCCTAATGAGTGGGACCCATGATGAGAGGTATTTCACTTGTTTAAAAGGAGGGCAAGGCAACCATTGTTGTTCATGTTATGGATTATTGATTTCTTGGTATGTTTAGACTTTGTGCATTCTCCTGTTGTTTAGCAGAGTTGCAGTGCTTCTTAGCAAAAGGAATTCCTGTTTAGGAATTGCTTTCTCTTCATTTCTCCACATTCAGGCTCAAGGCCAAGCATCCTGCTGCAGGGTGTTGCAGTGGAGGTTACTGAACACCACTTCTTGTGCTTATTTTTCAGATGAGGAAGCCTTATTTCCTTTGGAGGATCAGTGAGGAAAAATTTGAGATGATTCCCATAACCTTTGGCATCAGGCCAACCATTTTTCATCATCTACAGCATAGTCATTCTCATTGACTGCGTTATTTTCATTGAGCATCTGCAGTGAGGGTTGCAGTGTTTGTTTGGAGGGTCAGATCTTCAGTGTTAGGATTAGAATTTCACTTGGAAGATCCATTGGAGGAGGTCTATTCAGATTTTGCATCATCTATAGCCATCTCCATCCATTTCTTGAGTTGCAGCTACTACTCAACCCTGCTACTCCGACATTTTTTCCATTTTTGTATATTTCAGGAAATCCTTCTAGGATTGTCTTGAGATTGTTTCCAGGGGTGTAGAGCTTTTCTCCCCCACTTATTTGAGCTATAAATTTCCATATCCATGTGTTTACATTATTTCTGTAGTAGTGTCTCCTATAAACTGTGCAATCATAGCCTTGGGCTTTCTATATGTAGCAGTGTTATTCATTTTCTTGTACATGTTCAATTGAGGCTTGCATTGCCTAGCTTGAGTGATCACTACCTCAAGGATTTGTATACAATTTCTGCTATAAGATCAATTTCATGGCTATTTGAATCTTCTCATGATTTATGTATTGATATAACGCTGCTACTCCAATATGTGTTTTTACATTGCTGCATATCCAACTTTGGAACATCTTAAGGTGTTCTTATTGTTGTAGAATTTCCCTATTTTGGGATATTACAAGCTACGTTGTGATGTTGAGATTGGTGTTGGTGTTAAGAAAGTCTGTTGGGTGGTGTATCTCTTGATTTCAATCAGAACAATACTTGAAGTATTTTGGAGGTTGGATAGAACACTTTTGTGGAAGACTCGGTGTAATATATTTTTGGATATTCATATTTGTGGTTTGTCATCATCAAAGTTTGTTGTGAAAATATAATGGAGGTATAAATATTCAACAAGAAAGAGTTGAAGTGGTGGAGGCTTGGACAAGTTAAGATGAGTACATGTGAACAGTAAGAATCGAAAGCTCGAGAACAGTGAACATTGATTCAAAATTGGTGACATTTCTATCCTGGAACCTTAGATTTGGAAGAGTAGTTTTTTAATACACTTGGATCATTTGTGAGTGACCTTGAAGATAAATTTGGAGGTTTCTTTGGAGCACACCATGAGGAGTATTAATTTGATATTCATTTGAGCAGCCTATAGAAGACACCTTGTTGAGAATCCTTAGCTGGTCTTGGAAGTATTATTGGAGATCATGATGCATTGAAGCAATCATGAGGTGACTTTGGAAATCTTTGTTTAGGTGACATGAAGAGCAGTGGCAACACTTATTGAGAAGACAAGGTTGTCATTGATGAAGTGATTTGGAGGAGGCATAACTAAAGATTGAGAGGTATCGTTGAAGAATAAATTGGGAGCCATGAAGTATAACCAAATTTATCTTGACGAAGTAAAGGGGTTTGGGCCCAAGAGGTTGGAGCATAAAAAAGACAATGTTGGTGCCTTGGAGGATAGGGTTAGAGCCCTAGAGGATAGGAGTCCTCAATATGACCAAGTTAGAGCCTGTACCGAATATTGGGTGGGAGCCCTAGAGGTTGGTGCATCAAAGTGACAAGGTAGGTGCCTTGGGAAGATAGGGTTGGAGCCCTAGAGGTCAAAGCCTCATGAATTCCAAGTCAGTGCTTGGAAAAGTACAAGTTGGTGCCTTGAAGGATTGAAGATTGGTGTCTTCATCTAGGGTTGGAGTCCTACATTATTGTATTAGAATTATTGCAAAGAAGAAATTAATAAAAAAATTTATTATTATTGTTCATTTTGTGTTCTATATATAATTGATCTAACTGGTAAAAATAAAAATTGAAAAGAAATATATACTCACCCCCCTCTCAGTATTAATTCCAATATTTTGCAGATCTAAATAATCACCATCATTGTAAAGTGAATTGATATAAATAGATGTTATTCAATTACCTAAAGGTTCAGGGGGTAGAGAGTCATTGTCAGATGAAATTTTGCTAGGAGATTCATATGAACTGCTAGAAGATCCAGATGGTGTAGATGAAGTAAGTGAGCTAGATGAACCATTTTTGAGTGAAGGTAATTCAATATCATACCAAAGTTGTGTACTTAGTTGATTTTCATTTTTCTTCTCTTTTTACCTCCCTTAGTTTCCAATTCTTGTAGAATATTTTTTATTCTTGTTGCACTATTACTTTATGTTTCATCAAAAATCACATCCCTGCTAACAATAAACTTGACATTTAACAGAAGACAATATCTCTTCTTTTCATCTAAATACCCAATCATTGTACACTTCAAACTTCGTGAATATAGCTTGCTTAGCTTTTCTCTTGGAACTAAGGTATAACACATTGGACCAAAAACTCCAATATGTTTGACTCGAGGTTTGAAACCAAACCATGCTTCATATGGTGTAATTCCATCCAAATAATAGTAGGAGACCTGTTCCTTAAATATATTGTTGTATTTATTACTTTTGCCCAATATAAACGACTTAAATTTTTGGAAGTTAGCATGGATCTTGTCAATTATAAAAAAGGTGAAATTAATTCTCTTTGGTACTCCATTTTTCTGTGGAGTGGGTTATCACTCCCCTCAACTTCCCACAACTGAGAGTGGGATTATAGGAAGGTAACCGCAGACCAGGCTTTAGGTTAGGTAGCTATCTCTACTAGGACTAGAGAGGGCTCTCTCAATGTAACTTTGCATTCAATTAAATGATTGAATATTTAATGATATTAGGCTAGGTATGTAAGATCATTAAATATGGTTTTTATTTGATGTTTTTGTGCTGGGTAAGAATGATAGTAAGGAGACTAGGTCTAGATTTTAAGGTCTGAATCAAGATCAATTTGCATAGAATATGGATGAGACCAGGTAGGTAGCTTGTGATAATGTTTAGTTTTTCATTGTGTATAGGATGAAATGATAGAAAATATGAATTAGAAATGAGGTGAATTCATTCATTTAGAAGAACATAGACATATAATGTAAATCTTGTTAAGGGAGAGCATGAAAATGCATGATTTCTAATTATATACTGACAAAATAAACACATAAAAGCATTTATACGAAAGAGGAAAACATATCATTCAACATGATAAGATAAAGATACAGAGAAAGAGAAAATTCTCCAAGGCATATTGTTGAGTAGGTAAATCCCCTTTGCAGACAGAGGCAATCTCTCTAGCCCTAGGGTGGATCTAGTAACAAGGGAACATGCTAGAATTTTGGACTCCTAGCTTATAAATGAAAAATGAGTGGGGATAGATGACCTACCTTGGTCCAATGCTATCGTCGTAGCTTGTAGTAGTGATCCTCGGATCTTTGTCTTCACATGTTGCAGTCCTTCAGTGATAATGTTCGTGTACCTGCACAAGGATCAAGTGAACAGTGACAGCAAACGAAAACATACTTTCATTCATAGCTATTCGACTGATCAAGGAGAATCAAACATTTTGCATATGATCAAACAAAAAATTGGAACCAAAAAACCAGTTATGTATTAATGATAGATAAAATAAGTTTACAACCTTAATGCCTTGATGTTGCAGCATCCTTCGATGGGTTTAGTCGGGCATGTCTCAGGCATTCGTTGGGGATCAGACTTGGTGAGTCAATGGGCCTAAACTCTCTCTCGAAAATGGATTCCTCTCTGCCTTATTCTTCACATCAGCTATAGTAAGGATTGTTCAGGTAGCTGAAACCATGTGAGAAGGAAGTATTTATAGTAGAGGAGGAGGTGGTTTGGGATCCCTCATTAGGTGGAAGAGAGGTCTTATCCCTTTGGGGAGTTGAACAATTGTAGGAAACAAAAATCCAAAGGGAGGAATTTGACATTATTCAGTCGAAAAAACCATGATGACTCTGCTCATGAAGTGGTTAGGCATGGAAACTTTGTTTCTATTTTAAAAAAAAATTCCAAAAGCAACTCGGCGCGGGTTCCCCACTAATACAGAGCACCAATGGGTGCGGGGCCCATTGTTAATTTCTCTATGGGCGCGAGGTCATAACTACCTACCAGTGTCGACCCAGAATCACATGTTTTTGAGAGTCTTCTTGAGGAATGATGAACAGAAGAAATGTTCTTGTCATGTCAAGGGATGAAATGAAACTTATGGCAAGGTATAAAAATACATAGAAGTTACTGAAATGGTCCTCCAATTTTTGGGATGGGGATTGCAGGGACAATGACAAAATATTGTGTAACACATAACACAATATTCTCGACACAAATTCTGCAACACTCTCTTTGATTTCATTCCAAAAGGCATGTAAAATAGCTCCACTGAAGAAAAAAAAATATCCAACCCAAAAAAAGACTAAAGTGGGTCTACTTATAGAAAGTATGAACAATGACACCTCATAGGGTCGAAATCCCATCCAAAATGCATCATAATTACATAAGATGAGTCACTTCCTAGAATCTAGGGAGGTTAGAAACCATTCCCTCAAATTGAGCTAAAGACTAGGAGTGTGTGTCCCCCACATTAAATTACATGTTTCCTCATGATAAGAGGAAAAATCCAAATCTATTACTCCAATGCCAGCACAAAGGACAACAAAACCTAGAAAATCTCACTTTTCTGGGCTTGACAAGTGTTCTGAGGAATCCTATGTAGATACATAGCACCATTTTACAGATGTATATCACGAATTTGTAGCTTATTTTGAGGGACGTTTAGGACTCCAAATCCAAATTTGGAAGATAGATCATCTAGCCCTATGTGTCTAGTTTCTATAACATCTTGAATTTTTAAAAACCACCCACTGGAAGGCATCCAAAAGTTGATTCTCCCAAAATTACTCCAGATGTGTAGTGTCGTGTCAAAAACAATGGCAGAAGCATAGAAAACTGGTGGTTTTTTTACTTTTTTCTGAAAAACTAGAGCTTGTCATGCAAAAAGAGTTCTTGATCTATCATGTACTCATCAAAATGCATCCAAACATTGAAGCCATTCATAATTTAGGTGCCCTAGGAAAAATCGTAGCGCCTTGGCGCTACGCAACTATGGAGGCAGAATTTCCAGATTAATGTAAAAATCACAAAAAATTAAAAAAAAAAGTTCTCAAAATTGTCCAAATTTTTTTCTATAAGACCCGTGGATGGTGGGATAAATAGCCATGGATGCCTCAACAAGAAGGTATACTTTTTCTTTTTTACTCAAGCTTCATTTGAGCCTCTTTGAGCTTCTTTTTCACTTGTTTGAGCATGATTTGTGAAATTTTGTTCCTGCTGCAATAATTATTGGCCATATATATCTATAGTTTATTTTTCTTATTGGCTTTCTTCAACAACTTCTCAAGGTTCCCATTAACCCTATCAATCCAATGCTCTCTATCTTGGTTGATCTCATAAAGAATCAACTCATCAAAGGTTTGTGAACCTAGTTTAGGAGTTGTTGATTCTCTTTCTCTCTTAAACTCATTTTTGAGGCCTGTTGTCCTTGGTATTATTCTTTTTGTTTCAACCTATACATCCTCAAGCTCATCATCATCTGCAATCTCTTTTCCATTTCCCTTTTCTGCATCAACATGTATTTCAGGTTTGTCTTGGAGGAGTAGTTTTACCTTTAACTGAAGATTTTATTGTTGTAAGAAAGTAATTTGAGAATTTGAAATTGAGAAATTCTCCCTCAAATCTGATATTTCCTCATCCTTCTCCTTTATGATCTCCTCCACTGACTTACATTTCATCTGATTTGCCACCTCAACCTCCAAGATCGCTTGTTCATCATGTTGGTGCAATGGTGATTCAATCTGATGCATGAGTGGTTGCTCCTCTATTTCTCTTTTCTCAGCTATAGTGTCAAGTGTAGATATAATTTTGATGGATTTGGGAGAAAATACATGTCTCTTTCCCTTCTCATAGGTGTGAGTGACCTGAACAACCCTAGGAGCCTTTGAAATTTGATTTTTCATGCTTGAAGATACAGCCTCCATTGGTTGTGTTGATATTGGTGGTGATGGTGTGCTATAAATGACAAGAGGATTAGTGGTGGGAATTGTTGCTAATTTATCCATGAAGGTTTCTCGAGTCATGTTGATGGTTGAGAGATGATAAAAAACAATGAGTTTGACTAGACAATGGTGGAAAATACTTGGGTATTGATCTGTGTTTCTGCTCTGAAACTTCTCAGTCATTCTAAGCAAACTGCGGTACAAGTAATTTGGCAAGTCAATTGGTTTAATAGAGGTAAAGTGGATCAATAATATGATATGGTACCTGTACAACCTATAGAATCTCCTTTCACATGTGAAATACCTCATAATTAACCTCATCAAAGGAGCATATTTGTCAAGGAGGTGCCTGAAAGGGAAAATGTACTCAGGGTTCTCTCTAGCATGAGCTTTGAGGAACATTTTGTAATATTCAAGTTCTATGTCCATGCCCTTGAAAAACTATTTTCCATGACTAGGTATACTTTTTGTTGAAGAAATAACATCTGCTGATAAGTTGAATTCTACACTTGCAATGATGGCCTTTCCCATACTGAAACTAGTGGCAAATAAGCTTGTGAATTAGAGATGATAGCCCTCTTCCATGATTTTCTCACAGAATCTCAAGCACACAGTCCTCTCAAAGCATGTTTTGGAAAAATGTGAGGCATTGACTTCTTGCAAGGTGGAGGGCTCAAATATGAAGTGGCGCCCTCCTTTGTGGAATTTCTTCTCTCTCCATAATATATATTAGAAGGAGAAACCCTAGGTGTTTAGGATGTAGTGGGTATGTGTAGTGAAGCTGGAAAAATAGAGGACAGGGATAAGTTAGCATTGGAGGGTGAGATGAAGGGTAATGAAGCCAAGATAAATTCCAAAAAAAAAAATCAGGAGGTATGTTTGTATGTTAGCTTCATATTATAAGTGAAATTTGGTGAAGTGGGTATGATGGAGGTGGCTAAATTAGGAAAACACACAAATTTCTTGATTTTCCAATGGAAAAGTAGTAAGAAATTAGGGTTTGATGGAAATGATGCTTCGGGTGGGTGTGGATGGTGGGGAATGATAGGATAGGGCTTGTGAAAGGTCTATGAGGGTTTTAAATGAAATTTTTAGGTTTTATTCAACTAAAAGCACTCAATGATAGGAAAAGATAAAAATTTAGTGGGAGAGAAGGTTAACAAGAAAATCCATGCCCTGCTTGATAAATTAACTTTGAGGAGGATGTGATGTGCCCACTTACTATTGTAGAAGATGTATAAACCATGTGTAGTGATTATGGAACTTAGGTGAGTCATTTAGGAGAAAAAACCAAAAATCGTAGCCCACTCACAAATGTGTAGCAGAGGCTTCTTGATGTGTAGTGCAGGTGTCCACAGGTGTAGCAGATCCTTCCAGATGCGTAACAAAGCCTTCCAGATGCATAAAAAAGTATTTTTGGAGAATTTTTCTTGATTTTATTCCAACCCTTGAAAATAATGGATCAATGTTGAAGCTAAGAGAGGAGCTATACCCAACATGAAAATAAAAAATGAGTTGAATAAGCTCTTTTTTTCCTCTTTGTAACATCTTGAAATGAATTTGTGTATTTTAGTGAAACCAAAAACTTTGAGGATAGTTTTGCCTTTTTGGAACAATTTAACAATGAAAAAAGTTTTTAAATAAGACAAATTGTCTTATTTTATTCCCCTAACTATGCTCACTCCCTTTAAAATACTGATATGATGAAAATGAAGCATTGTTCACACTTTTTGGTGACATATTTGGACTTTTTAGTGGAAAAACAAGGACACCTAGACAACATATCTAGATGGAGATGGAGTGACTAACCTAAGACTCTAAATGTAAATGAATGACATGACCTATAAGATGATTATGGTTATGGATGGAATGAGGGGAGCAGCATTTCTGACCTAGACCATATGCAGTGACCAAAATTTATTTGAAAACTTGTTTGAAAAGACAAAAATTTTGACCTAGGACTATAAGGAAATAAACTAAAAGAGCATGTTTGATTACTGAACATATTGACACTAAAAGAGTGTATAAATTTGTAAGATGTATTTTAATACCATTTTCCCTGCAATAAGCTTGGAATTCATTGGAAGTGAATTCCCCTCCATTATCTAACCTAAGAGTGTCAACCTTCTCTTTGACTTCATTCTCAACAAGTTGGAAAAAAGTTTTAAACTTTTGAATGCTTCTGACTTTTGCTTCAAAAAATAAACCCAATTCATTCTACTAAAATCATCAATGAAGAGTAAAAAGTATCTACAGCCTCCTATAGAAGTTTTTAGAGGTCCACAGATGTCATTGTGAACCAATTGCAATCACTTGTTTGCATGCCATGAACTTGTTGGAAAAGTCTCTCGACTTTGTTTCCCGTAAATGAAAGCTTCACATTTTTCATTTTTTTTCTTAAAATTTGGAATTCATTTAACCATTCCTTGCTTTTGAAGTTCAGATATACTTTCAAAGTTTAAACATATATATCTAACATGCCAAAACCTTATTGGTGAAATATTTATACTTGTTGCACCTGCAAAATCAGAATTTCGTGGAATGATTGTTTTTTTCATCCATAGAAGTTTTAGATCTTGATATTCTGTCATGATTGTCTTCATATTTTGTTTTATGGAGTTGATTTTTACTAAGACATATTCCATAAAAACTTGATGTCCCACTTGTTGAATCGTGACTAAAGACAACAATTCTTCTTGAAATTTGTTACATACCAAACATTTGAAATTAAGTTTTCTCCAATGCTTGGAAGAGAAAAATTTAATACACCTTTTCCACAAGGAGTGTGTCTTGTATCATCTGCAAGAAATATTGAATTGAGATGGTGTTGTGGCTCATTTGCAAAATCTTTATTTTATTTTTTTCGAAAATACAAAAAAAAAGGAAAAATATAAAAATATGTGTTAAAGTACGTCTTCCTCATACTTTAACCAAAGTTGCAATGTTTTTGTAAAGACTAAAGTTAAATATTTTGAAGGATCCGCAAAGGTGGGACCTAGTGTCTCGGTTAATGTTCGAGTGAATAAGTAAGCGGGATCCAAGAATTATCTTGTCAAAGGTTAAAGATAGCAACCCACAGGCACAATAAATGCAGGGGTTAATGGGGAAGGTGCCTTTGCAGTTGACCCCACTGACTGATAGGATGATCTTGATCAATGGTCTCGATTCACTGTGAGGGCAAGGCCCCGATGAGCGCTCCGTACCCCAAATGTAATATTCCAAAATTGGAATGGCACAACAAGCCTGCTGAAATAACACACTCCTGGGAGATTGATGCACAGAAATGAGTTTACAACCCTTGGATCCCTTAGATCAGCAGATCTGGAGTCTAGATCCAAAAGGGGAGAAAAAACAAATCAAACTAGGTGTGGTAAACAAATCTCCCACCACCTAGTCTAGCTAAAAAACACCCTACAAGAGGGGCTACAGCTATGCACAACAATCTGCTTCAGAAATAATGCAGTCTTGGAAAGCATGAGTAGAAGGCCATCAAATATGATCCACTTATGAATATACAGCAGAAAATCATAATTATAGTGATGCTCTTACATTATACAGTAGAATACAGGAGACAATAGAGCAAGAAATCTTCAGAAAAGAAGGCTACAACACATATATAGATTGCAAAATGGCTTAACAGCGTTATTTTAAGGAGCTACGGCAGTTGAATGTTACACTTAAAATATAGGACAGATCTTTGGATGAAGATCATATCTATTTCAGATCTGTACTCTAGAAAGTCTTTATTACAAGAATCCCTTGGGGTTTTGACCAAATAATGCATTACAAAGAGTAGATCTAAGTTTTAAGTAACAAATCCGCAACATTATTCAGAAATTTCTGAAGATGAATTTACATTAAAACAGATTATATCTAAACAGAACATGGATTAGCAAGATAATCCATGGATCACCAAAGTGAATGGCAAAGCCCAGCACCAGAGATCTCTCATAAAAAATGGGATCAAAACACCCTGCAGAACCTTCACTGAAAATAACGCAGTCCCTCAAGGGAAACTATGTTGTAGCTTGAATAGCAGAGATGGCCTGATGCCAAGATACAAATCTGAAGCTAAAACAGTGGATGCACTCTTCCAGGAGGTTAAAGGACACACTCACTGAGAAGAGGCTCCAATACAAGCTAGATCTAAACAGATCTAGAGTTCCACTTGATGCATCCTACAAAAGAAAACAAACCCTCACTGGATCTGTGTTGCAGTTGGAAGTAGAGCTCGGCCCAAAGTCTGATAGTGGATCAAATCAGTAGGACTCCTCCAAGAATCCTCAATGGAAGAGGTGAAATCCCTGCATAGGAACTCCAAGTGCTAAGCAGCACAATTCTCCACTAAAAAGTAGAGAATAGTATTTGTCCTAAACAGACAAGATACTCAAAAATATAGACAATTAACAAACTTCTCTTGCTGCCTTCCCCTTCCTTATATAATATGAGAGCCTTTGCATACCATAAACCACCTTGATGAGTTGGTTCCTTTCACATGAGGGGCCTCCTTCTAGAACTGCGTTGTCCCTTCATGAGGCACATTGAATCTAGACAACGTTGTAGATTTGGTCAAGATTGACCCAGTCTCACAGCTCAAACCCCTTTCACACCTGCAAGTGATTTATTTACATGGCCCTAATTTATCCTTGTTCATATGGGCATTGATTTATTCAGTATTTTCAGGAGTTTTACATGTCCTCCTTTATTCATTTATTCATGCAATAGAAAGTAAATCAAAAATGTATATTCTTCTTAGCTCAGGTTAAGTAGGAATATTACAGTCCTCCCCTCCAAAATGTTTCTTTTCCTCAAGCAACTGATAGGGTGAGTGCTGCAGTTCTTCTACTCCTCCATTGGTGACACCATCAAGGATCAATTCCTCCTCATAAGCTAAGTGTTCACCAAGCCAATACATCATGAATTGCTCCTCCAAGGTCATCATAAGAGGTTCATAGTTCATCCCACAAGGAGTGAAAAATTCAATAGAAATAAAAATGGCTGGAGCAATTATTCCTCTAAAACATGTAGCATGAGGCACATAGAGAAGTTCCAATACATTTGGTACATACAAACTATCCATACTTCCTCCATACAATCCCATAAACAGTAAAACTATATCATCCAAGTATGGGAGAAAAACTACATATATGCAAACAAAAATTTGACCTTGAAGAGGTGGGTCAAAGTTCCACATGTGATGCCAGCATAGTGCATCTCTTGCCTGCATTAGATTAAGGTGTGGAAAGTGGCATTCCCACCACACATTTTCTGCATAAGTCATCTCAACATAGCTGAAAATATCAGATATGTTTGGTGCCTTTGGGAAGCACCCATCATGAAAAGGAATCTCCCTTTTCTCAACAAGGGAGTGGCCAAGTTCAGAATTTCTATTGGCCCTCCAAAAGCCATGATATCCACATGATCTCTCACTCCCTTTAGGATTCATAGCCTACAAAAACATGGTAAAAGAATGTGATAAATCAGAAAATAAAACTTTCTTTGCATGATCGGATCCTTTACCATCATAGTTGGGCATGGGTATTTTCCTCCTCTCAAAAGAAGGAAGAACTGGATGAAATGACTTGCAAAGAGTCCATTGGTTGGCCCAATTCCTTATAGCTAATCCACCAAAGTGTAGGACCCCATAGTGACTGAGAGTGATGGGGCATATTGCATGCATTGCATATTCCTATCTCCTGGGACCAAAACAAAGAATCCCTAAAAAGTATCAGTGGGGATTGTTGTCCTCTGCACAAGATGAGCATCAATAAAGTTGTGGGTTTCCCCACTGTCAATCAGTATAGATACCCTCCGATTCATGATTGAAACTTGTACTCTTAGGGTCAAGTAATTAGGCACTCCTCTCAAAGATGCAAGAGTTCCACCTACTGGAGCACAGGCTCCATCCCCATCCCCAAATGGTGTTGGATCTCCCTCAGCATTATCAATGTCGTGACCCCTCCTTGGTTCATCATCTTCATATTCCTCCTCAAAATCTGAGAATACTTCTATGTAGTGTGCTTTCCCAGTAGCACATCTATGTCCAGGTGCCCATGACTATTGGCAAGTGAAACATAATCTCTTCTTTCTTATCTCTCTCCTTAGTTCAATATCAAGAGGCTTCTTGAATGATCTCTCCTTGGAAGGAGCAACTTTTTCTTCCTTCCCTTTAGAAAAGTGAGGGGCCTTGCTCTGGAAAGTTGCCTTTTCTTTTGGCAAGGCATCTTGGATATCTCTAGCTCTCTCAATGGCATCATGCAAATTTATGGGCTTGGTATATTTAACCAACCCATGCAAAGGTTCATCCAATCCATCGACGAACATGTACACTCTCCTTGCTACAGACAGATCAGGAACCATAACAGATAATCTCAGAAACTCAGAGATATAAGTTTATGCATTTCCCGATTGCTTCAACTTTCAAAGGCTCATGAAAGGTGCTTCTGGATCCTTTCTATCAAACCTCTCCACCAGTCTTCTATTGAATTCAGAGTAGGCAGTCACATTGGCATGGCCCAATGTAGACAACCCATGGAACCACCAATTGTGTGCTTCACCTTCAAAGTGCAGCGCTGCAATATTGATGGCTTCAATCTCAGGGACTTTTTTCAACTCAAATTAGATATCCAGCTTTTCTACCCATGCCTTGGTAGAACTGGTGGATGACCCATAAAACTTGGGCAAAAATAATCTTCCCATAGAGTGGTGTCTATCATGATTATGGAAGAACCCACCATCTCTATACTGCTGTCTTGGTCTTATTTTGTCCTTGAGGTGACAAAACTCTTGGAAACTCAAGTGGTCTCTGAATCTCTGATTCTGAGATTCATATTCAAAAAATTAGTCTTCAAGGGATGCTTTCTCTTTTGTTCCTTCATTATCCACAACCAAGAAGGTAGGCATAGTGGAGTGTTGTGGAGCTTGTGGGGCTTGTGGCTGGCTCACTGGTTGACCAGTCCAGTGGTGAGACATGTCAGAGATTTCCCCAGGATGAAATCTCCCAGGAGATTTCCTCATTCTATACATCCTCATTTATTTGATCTCTCTAGCAAGATATTTCATGGCCACCAAAATATTTCTTGCAAACTCTTCTCCTTCTTTATCACTTGCAGTTTCAGGGGCTTTACTCTTGTCTTGATCATCAGTAGTGTAATCAAAATTCTTGTGAATTATGTTATGATACCTCTTCTCCCTCTAAATAAAAGGTTCATCTTCTTCTGAATGCAACATAGTTGTGGTTCTCCAATGAAAGCACAGACTATGCCAAGAAAGGAGCTCTAATACCACTGTAATATTCCAAAATTGGAATGGCACAGCAAGCCTGTTGAAATAACATATTCTTGAGATATTTATGCATAGAAATGAGTTTACAACCCTTATATCCATTATATCAGTAGATCGGGAGTCTATATCGAAAATGGGAGAAAAAACAAATCAAACTAGGTGTGGTAAACAGATCTCCCACCACCTAGTCTAGCTGAAAAACACCCTACAAGAGGGGCTACAGCTATGCACAACAAACTGCTTCAGAAATAATGAATTCTTGGAAAGCATGAGCAGAAGGCCATCAAATATGATCCAATTGTGAATATACAATAGCAAATCAGAATTACAGTGATGCTCTTACATTATACAGTAGAATACAGGAGACAATAGAGCAAGAAATCTTCAAAAAAGAAGGCTGCAACACATATATAGAATGCAAAATGGCTTAACAACGTTATTTTAAGGAGTTATAGTAGTTGAATGTTACACTTTAGATCTAGGACAGATCTTTGGATGAAATATCATATCTATTTCAGATTTTTACTCTAGAAAGTCTTTATTACAAGATCCCCTTAGGGTTTTGACCAAATCATGCATTACAAAGAGTAGATCTGAGTTTTAAGTAACAGATCTAAAACATTATTCAGAAATTTATGAAGATGAATTTACATTAAAACAGATCAGATATAAACAGAACATGGATTAGCAAGCTAATCCATGGATCACCAAAGTGAAAGGAAAAGCCCAGCACCAGAGATCTCTCATAAAAAATGGGATCAAAACACCTTGCAGAACCTCCACTGAAAATAACGCAGTCCCTCAAGGGAAACTGCATTGTAGCTTGAATAACATAGATGGCCTAATGCCAAGATACAAATATGAAGCTCAAACAGTGGATGTAGTCTTCCAGGCGGTTAAAATACACACTCACTGAGAAGAGGCTCCAATACAAGCTAGATCTAAACAAATCTAAAGTTCCACTTGCTGCAGCTTACAAAAGCAAACAAATCCTCACTGGATCTGCGTTGCAGTTGGAAGTAGAGCTTGGGCCAAAGCCTAATAGTGGATCAAATCAGCAAGAATCCTCCAAGAATCCTCAATGGAATAGGTGAAATCCCTGCATAGGAACTCCAAGTGCTAAGCAGTACAATTCTCCACTAAACAACAAAGAATAGTATTTGTCTAAAAAGACAAGATACTCAGAAATATAGACAATCAACAACCTTATCTTGATGCCTTCCCCTTCATTTTATAAGATGGGAGCCTTTGCAAACCATAAACCACCTTGATGAGTTGGTTCCTTTCACATGAGGGGCCTCCTTATAGAACTGCGTTGTCCCTTCATGAGGTACATTGAATCTAGATAGCACTGTAGATTTGGTCAAGATTGACTCAGTCTCACAGCACAAACCCCTTTCACACCTGTAAGTGATTTATTTTCATGGCCCTAATTTACCATTGTTCATATGGGCATTGATTTATTCAGTATTTTCAGGAGTTTTACATGTCCTCCTTTATTCATTTATTCATGCACCAGAAAGTAAAACAAAAATGTATATTCCTCTTAGCTCAGGCTAAGTAGGAATATTACACCAAAGGCCTACCACAGTGACATAACCTACTTGTTGGATGACAGCTTCCAGTCACATCAAGGTATCATTTAACAGTATTTTGTGATTCAAATTAGCATTCCATGTTAATACCTCATGCCATCTATTTAATCTTGCTTCTCTTTTCAAAAGATTAATTGTTATTTATTTGTATTTGTCAACCCTGTTGCATTAGTATTTTCTATCGTTGTTCACCACCCTGAGCTGTCTCATGGTGAAACTTTCATCTCTTTTCGGTTCTTCTAGTCATATTCCTCTCATGAACACCAAGTGGGATATCAGAGATACCACTTCCTCCTAGAGCATCTCCCCTTCTATTAGTAGGTATTTTTAAATGATAAAGTTTGTCCTGTTTTCTCTACCATGGCCAAGTCAGGTGTATTGTCTGCATGTATCCCTAGGACTCATATTTTTCTCGAGTTTGTGCACTGGTTGGTATCTGTCATGTATCCTAGCAAATTCTTCATAATTAATTTCCTAGGAGAGAATGTTCTACAAGTCTCGACCTAGATAGTTCGTCAAGCTTTATTTTACCCATAGTCTGAATCGTCTGTTCATTTCACTGACGAATCATTGGCAGCACATTATGATAATCTTTTAGACATATCAATTAATAGCGAATGATCTTACCAAGACAAATGCAATGGATCTTAAGGCAGAGAATATGTTAGGGAAGGTTATCAAGCAACTAAAATTGGGGAATGCCAACTCCAGGGCCCTAACAACCCAAAAGGAACTGAAGAGGATAATTGTGAAGATTGGAGTGGATCCAAATGATAGATTTTTTGTGTAGAAATTATTACAAAGTGAAGAGTAAAAGATTTATGTGTTAAAGAAAAAGTTGAAACTACCTACAGGAGAACACTCAATGGCAGCAAAGGTGGCAGAAGTGGAAAGTGAAAAGGAAAATCTTCTTCAACAACTCTCACAGAAAGAAGAGAAGATTTTTAACTTGAAAGAAGCTGTACTTAAATTGAAAAGCCAGATTGATTCCCATTCTTGTACTATCATCATGCAATCTAGAAATGATGATTCAACAGTACATTTATCTCAGTTAACCACTGAACTAAAAATGGTAGAGAATGAGCTCAGAAAGGCACATAGTGATCTGGAAACAGTAACAAAAATAATGCAGGCCCGGGAAGGAGAAGTTAATAAGTACAGGACAGATTGTCAAATAGCCAATGCTGAAATCAAGAGTCTAAAGGAGAAGTTGAAGGGAAGTATAACTTTGATACAGGCTAAAGATATGTAATATTCCAGAATTTGCATGCATCAAATTGGAATATTAAATTTTGTTGTTTTCACTTAGGAGATGAATAAATGGGTAAGGAAGCCCATGCATAATAAAAATATGAATAAAATCCCTCATAATGTAAAAAGGGATCAACATAATAGTTGGATTTCACACTCTCATGTGTGAACAGGGACCTTTGTATGTGGACAAGGTCAAGTTTGACCAAGTCAACAATGCTGAGATACAAGGTGGAGATCATCTTGTGAGACAATGCAGAGATAGTGGGAGGAATATTCCTTAGTGGAGGAAACCCTAGTGAGTGGGGCCCAAGGCAATAAGGCTCACACATGTCTAAAAGGAGGTCAAGGCAGCCATAGCAAGACATATTATTAATGATATTTTGATGTGTTTTCTTAGACTATTTTTCATTCTTCAACTGTTTAGTTGAGATTGTTGTGTTGCTTAGCACAAGGCATTCCTGTTTATGAATTCCTTCTCCTTTCTTGAGAGGCCTCTTGAAGGAGATTTTACTGATTTTACCCACATCCAAGCTTGTGGCCAAGCATCCTCCTTCAGCTACAACATTATTTCTACAACATTATAATGTTGTGTTGCAAGGTGTTGCAGTGGGAATTCTCAACACCACTTCCAAAGCTTGTGTTTCAGAGGAGGAAGCCTTCCTACTTTTGGGAGAACAGTGAGGAGGAATTTGAGATTATTTTCAGATATTGGTATGTGGCCAATGTATTTTACATCTCCTACAGTGCATTCCCTTGCAGGAACTGCGTCATTTCTTGTAGAGTTGCAGTCATAGGGTTAAATTCCTTATTTTTGAGCTTGTTTCTTAGGGAAAGGGCCAACCCTTCTCCCGGAAATCTTGTAAGAAATATTTCCCTTAATTTCTTGTATTATTCAGCTATATGCATACAGATATTTAGTTATACTACACTTTTCATATCCATATCTGCAGCTCTAACATATTGTACATTGTGCTTTCATGAAACCCTTGACGGGTTATCTTCAGAATGTGAAAAAGGGGCTAGATCCCTAATTTTCTACATGATTTGAGAAAATAAACTCTAGATCCAATGTTTATACCATATTACATCTGAAACCCTCATAAAATTGTGTCGTGCATGCTTCAAAAATTCCTGTATAGCTTAAGTCATGGGATTTCAGTGTTTTTAAGCCATATTGGGATTGGGAGATCTGTTTAACTTGGCTAGATTGATTTTTTTTTCTCCCTTTCTATATGTGAGATGTATAATGTATTAAATAAGGGATCCAAGTCCCATTTCTCACATTTATAGCGTAATTCCCTAAAAATAACATTTTTGGGGCATATATTGCTGCATTTCCCCACTTTGGGATAAAATAGTGGAACATATTTCTTGTTGTTGTATATGTAATTTATGGCTATGTTTTATATACAAATTTTATGAGTTATTTCTCATTTCTATTCAAATTTTGTGTTCATGTATTGCTACATCCCCATTTTGGGATATTACAATAGTATCAAAGCATAATCTTGGCTCAGCCTCTAAGTTCCAGCCATTATAATATTAGAAGAATAAAAAGGCAAGGAGAAGAAGAAAGATCAGAATGATGGGGAGAATGAGCTTTGTCTCATCACTTTTTAGATCTAGGAATAACCTCTCCAAGAAGGTTAAGCAGATGAAGGAGAAACGATGCAATGAAACTCTAGAGGGTTTCAAGAAGAGGAAGGGCCATGCACTTCCTATTCTCGAAGAGGAGAAGAAAATAAGCATGAAGGAAACTTGGAATATGAAATTATAAGTGAATACCTTGTTGAATACAAATCTAAACCTAGAGCCTTCAAGGAGACTCTAGCTTTACCACAGTTCATTCAACTGGAGGAAGAAAGGAGGCCCTACAATAACGGGATGATGAGAGGCAATAGATTTCTATTGTCCACTTTTTATGGATCACTCACATGTGTAGCAAAAGTCTTGGGTGATGAATCTAGAAGCATTTTTCCTACTACATCCAATAGTAGAGAAAGAGGTTGTAGAAGTTGTAGCGCTGCACCTTGAAGGTGAAGCAAACACTTGGTGGTTCAGCCATTTGAGCCATGCAAGAGTGATTACTCTTGCTGAGTTTTCTCAAAGGTTGATCAGGAAATTTGGAAAAGGGAAGGAGAAGCCCTCACCAACATTGGAATAGGCATGTAGCAACATTGTTTCAACCATGGAGGAGGAGCCTTCATCTTCAGCAGTTTGGGAATCCAACACTTTTGAGGAAGGGACTCTTGCAGCCCTACAAGATGCTTCCAAATTTCACCAAGGTATGCCAAAGTTTCCATCTCTTACGATTTCATAAAATATTATGGAGGGATCTACATCATTTCATACTGTTGATTTAGAGAAATAGAATTGCACTGCGCTATACAAGAGCAGCAGTGAAGGAAAGAGGACCCATTCCTTATGGGAGCAATCAAATGGTAGCTTCATTCATGAAGCAATAGAGGAAGAAGTGATGGATGGTAGACATATTGAGATGAGAAATATTTTATCCTTTCTAGATGACCCTTTCTCAATGAGAATTCCCCAGCTCAAAGAGAGACTTCTACTTGCAGCAGATCCAAAAACTTATTGGTTTTGGAAGGCTGTTGATGGGAAGAAGGTCTCATGGAGAGTTATTCAACAGTTTGAGGAGGATTTTCCCTCATCACACTTGGATCTTTATGGATTCAAGATGATCATTGGTGTGAGATCTTTTGTAGGAGGTCTCCAAGGAGTTGCATTTCAACATCCCATGAAATGCAATGGGAAAAGTCTGATATGGGAGGATTGTAGTCTTCTTTGGAAGAGTACCAAGATGGATAATGGTAGGAGACATCCACAAGGGGATGGATGGATGTGGATGGAGAGAAAGAAACTGGAAAGCTACTTGCAAATATATGACATCGGGAAGCAGGAGGCTTGGCTGCATTGGCTACTCCTGAAAGAGTTTGGCCATCATATGGCATATCCTCTTTCTAAGGGTATGTGGGTGGAGATGTTGTGGAAGGATACTTGCATCATAGGGCATCAAGGAGTGTGGATGTATTGTGTTGATATGAAATTATACATATCACTCATTATGTTTTCATCACATGATTTGTATGATGGAGGCATGAGGAGGCAACAAAAACTTTTGTTGCTTTGGTTGTTCTTGGGAGAGCATGGGCATATTTTCTCTCACACTTGGCATGATGTTGCAGGATTAGGAGATGACACTATCATGGTGCAAAGGGGCTACTCCTTAGCCTTGGATGATCTAGAAGTACTTCCACTTTGGAAGAAACTACTTATATATAGTTGCATTATGGGAGGAGTCTTTGCCAATGAGCATGTCAAAGAATGGAGTTATGAGTTGGAAGGAGCCTATTTGCATAGGCCAATAGCGCTGTCACTTTGGAGCTTGGACTTATTGATGGAGTGTCCCCAGGATCACTTCATATTTGATGCACTTGGTGGACAAGGGGGAGGTGAGAATGATGAAGTAGTGGATGGAAACATCTATTACCATGATATACTCTTCCTTACTAGGATTTCCAAGCATAAGAAGGAGGATTTTCATGCAGCACTTGGTTCATTCCTCTTCAGGGGAGTACGTCAAACCCCTATGGAGGAATTATTCATGGATCCATGTATCATATTACTTCCAGAACATGGTGAGAACTTTGTTTTTTCATTTCTTGATTGTATAACATAACATTTGCATGCTCTCACCATTCTTATTCAGTGGATTTCTCCACAAGAGTACAAGATTTTTATTGGGCTCCATGGGAAACTTTTGGCCAACTATTGTGATTGAGACAACCATATTTTATATGGCCTTGGGAAAGTGTTTTATCCTTTCATGTATGTTCAACAAATGTACCCAATCATTAACCATTCATTAGTAGACATGATGACATACATAATTATCCATGTATTAAAAAACAACTTGCCATACTATTTTCTGAAGCAACAATTTGGAAAAATGCGTTGTGACTACTTGGGAAACTGTTGGTGCTTTCCAGCACCACATGAAACCTTCAGTATTTTCCTCATTGAGATTCTAATCATGAATTCATTTGCTAATATTGTTCTTATCTTTATTGGGAGCATGATTTGGGGAGAGACACATGGGTTGGATGTGTCCTTTGGGGAAGAGGATTCCCACAATTGTTGCATGAAATGTTCTAATGGGAGCATGGGAGGGGATATGGCCACTATAGTTAAAAATTTGTTCCTTTATGAGGTGGACCATAAGATTAATTGGATACCATGTGATGATCAAGTCCTATTCATCATATATGGTATGGTTTGGGCTAGCTTGATTCACAACGTTGGAGAGGAGATCTTTGGAGATCTAGTATTCATTTTTCCACTTGAGGGAAATATTATTGCAGCCCAAGATAAGAAGACACTCTACACTTATCATAAGTAGAGAGGAGGACAGTGTGGGGTAGGCTACTATGTCTACCATGTTCAGATTTTTAGCCCACCTAATTTTCAGGAGCCAAAGGTGGAGGAACATTTTTAGGAGTTTCCATGTTCGGAGGTGACTCATTTTGTATGGATGATTTCTTGGGGATGGAGGATCCAGATGGGAATGATGTTTCCCAATACATTTCAAATCCCATACCTCAAGAGGACTTATAGACAACACCTTATTTCACCCTTGAGTACTTTGCTTATTCATGATGATAGCTATTTGGCTAGCTTGCATGCTTGGGAGGGGCAATATGGAGATTCATTGATGAAACATCATCTCATTCCTTGGAGGAGTTCATCATATGGTGGAAGCTATAGTAAGAGGAGGGAATAATTCTCAGTTCTATCCTTGCAGTTGCTTGAGGACAAGAAACATTTGGGAGGGGAGGACTGTAATATTCCAAAATTTGCATGCAGCAAATTGGAATATTAAATTTTGTTGTTTTCACTTAGGAGATGAATAAATGGGTAAGGAAGCCCATGCATGGTAAAATATGAAAAAATTCCCTCATAATGTGAAAATGGATCAACATAATAGCTGGATTTCACACTCTCATGTGTGAATAGGGACCTTTGCATGTGAACAAGGTCAAGTTTGACCAAGTCAACAACACTGAGATAGGAGGTGGAGATCATCTTGTGAGACAGCGCAAAGATAGTGGGAGGAAGATTCCTTAGTGGAGGAAACCCTAATGAGTGGGGCCCAAGGCAAGAAGGCTCACACATTTTTAAAAGGAGGGCAAGGCAGCCATAGCAAGACATCTTATGAATGATATTTTGATGTGTCTACTTAGACTATTCTGCTTTCTTCAATTGTTTAGTTGAGATTGTTGTGCTGCTTAGCACAAGGCATTCTTGTTTAGGAATTCATTCTCCTTTATTGAGAGGCCTCTTGAAGGAGCTTGTACTAATTTTCCTCACATCCAGGCTTGTTTCCAAGCATACTCCTTTATCTACATCTTTATTTCTGCAGTAGTATAACATTGTGTTGTAGGGTGTTGCTGTCAAAATTCTCAACACCACTTCCAGAGTTTGTGTTTCAGAGGAGGAAGCCTTCCTTATTTTGGGAGACCAATAAGGAGGAATTTGAGCTAATTTTTAGATCTTGGCATGTGGCCAATGTACTTTACATCTCCTACAGTGCAGTCCCTTGTATGAACTGCATAATTTCTTGCATATTTGCAGTGATAGGGTTAAATTCATTGTTTTTGAGCTTGTTTCTTAGGGAAAGGGCCAACCCTTCTCCCGAAAAGCTTGTAAGAAGGATTTACCTTAATTTCTTGTATTATTCAGCTATATGAATACAAAGATTTAGTTAGACTATGTTTTTTAGATCCATATATGTAGATATAAAATAATGTACATTGTGCTTTCATGAAACCCTTGCCGGGCTATCTTCAAAATGTGAAAAAGGGGCTAGATCCCTAATTTTATTCATGCTTTGAGAAAATAAACTCTAGATCTGATGTTTATACCATATTACATCTGAAACCCTCATAAAATTATGTTGTGCATGCTTCAAAAATTCCTGTATAGCTTAAGTCATGGGATTTTAGTGTTTTTAAGCCATATCGGGACCGGGAGATCTGTTTAACTTGGCTAGCGTGATTTGTTTTTGCTCCCTTTATGTATGTGAGATTTATAATGTATGAAATAAGGAATCCAAGTCCCATTTCCCCACTTTGGGATAAAATAGTGGAACATATTTCTTGCTGCTGTACATGTAATTGATGGCTATGTGTTCTATACAAATTTTATGAGTTATTTCTCATTACTATTCCAATTTTTTTTTTCATGTATTGTTGCATCCCCAATTTGGGATATTAAAAGATATCATCTGGAATGAAATCATTGGAGAGATGAAAGTAGCTTGGGAATCCTTGAATATTGTATTAGAAGAGAAAATCATTGTCAGAGACTTTGAGGAGAAATTTATGGCAGATAAGAAGAAGACCCTTAACAAATCCATATGGGCTAAGAAGTTAATTGATTTCATTGATTCAAAAAATGATCAAGAGTTAGAGGAAAATGACATTAAAGATAGGATATTTATGCTATAGAGATTAATAAGTTGATTATTAAAAATGTTTGCAGGAAGACAGCTGAAAAGAAGTTGATAGAGATCAAAGAAGCAGTGAACAGATTTGATAATTTGTATGACAAAAGAGCTAGAGCAGGATTGCCATCATGTTGGGGTCTTAAAGGAAACCTTTTACCATGGGATTCCTATGAACCATTATTGGTATTAAAAAAAAGTAAGGTGGATACCACTCATTAGAAAACTCAGATTCTGAAAGGATCAACGATTATCTTCAGAGGCATTTTTAATTATTGTGGTTGGTGATGAATTTATTTACAGAGCGACCAACATTCAGTAGGATCACCGCCTTTAGGATGGACTACCACAAGTCGATAAACTCTCCCAAGACAAATATTGAAGTGTGGAAGAAATGCAAAGCGTGGATGGCTAATCTACCTAATGATCCCTCATCTTCTCAGAAGGACACGTCAGCCAATCAGGAGAATGTAGCAACAGTGGAGCAAATTTAGGTTCAACAAATAGATTAAAGTTTTAGTTTTATTTTATATTTTCTAAGAGATTTCAATTGTAATGAGATACTTTGATGATACGTAATAGGTAATTGAAGAAGTTCCAAGTAGTTTGAGCATTTAAGAGTAGTTTTAGTAGTTACAAACTGCTTTACATTGTATTTAAACACGAAGAAAAGAAAGGAAAAGGTTTCGAGTTTTGGACCTTTGGACTACTGTAAATTTTGTAATCAATTTTCTAATGATTAATGAATGAAGATCAAGATTCTTGCATCTGTCATTGTTGATATGTTTTCTAGTTTCCATTTTTTTCTTTTATTTATATGAATAAAATGAATTACTGTAGCTTCAGGTCTCTTTTTACATATGTAAGTAAGAGTTAAACATCCTTAATGGGTGCTCCTTCATTTAAACTATTCCACTCACATGAAATTTTTCTGAAGTTTAAAGTGATAGATCCTGCTTATCAGCATATCAGTTTGAGCTTCCTTCATGTTCTTCCTATCACTTCAATTAATATCAACAGATAATGGCATTTTGAAGCATTTATTATATTAGATTCTTAAGGGTTTAAATAATCTGAAGGTGATTAAGCAAAGACTATCTGATATCATATTTTCGTGACACACACACACACACACACACATAGATATATATATATATATATATATATGTCTTGAGCATTGATTCCTTACCACAACCAAGGGATTGTTTCTTGAGATACAACATTTTTTGGCGCTGTTGCCGAGGAGCGAAGAAGTGAATTTCATTCCCTGGGTTCTTCTTATATTTCCTCTGGTTGTTCAGAGAGGGGGAAATATCAAGTTGTGTTTTTTATTCCATAATTTTGGCATATAAAAGACCTCATATGAGGTTAGATACCTCACAATAGAAAGTTCCTATTCTATCAAATCCAAAAAAATTGGTTTCTAAAAAGGCTCAGAAACCAAAAACCCTTTCCACACCTTAGCCTACACTACTTGCACCTGGCAACATTTAGCATAACCCTTCATCTGAGGATATTTCCAGGGAACTCACTTTCCTGGAACAAGAATCCTTTTCCCGACTTGTCCATCTTCAAGATCCAAGGTTAAAAGAACAATCTTTTGAGTCTGTTTCATTTACCTTAACACAAGATAAACCAAATACATTTTTTGGTTCTTGTGTCGTTGTTCATTAACCCCTTCCCATATCATTCGTTTCACCCCCTTCATTCACATTCACAATCGGTTCATTAACCCCACCTACTCAAGGAGCGGTTAACCAAGGCGTAAACATGGTGGCCCATGCTTTCTTAATGAACAAGTATGCACCATTAAATATTCCATAACCTATGAATGCCATGCCCCAAGAATACCTCAATTTACTTCCTCATTTTACCGGTGAAGATGAAGTGACTGCAGAACAACACGTGCCATTTTTTTGCACTTTTGATGAGAATCTAAATATAGAACATCTGGATGTAGTGATGAGACTTTTTGTACAGTCTCTGAATGGAGAGGCAAGAAAATGGTTTAAAATTTTACTGAATGGCTCAATTAATAATTGGGAGGAATTAGAAACACAATTCACCCAAAGATGGGGTGAAAAAAGAGATCATGGTTACTCATTGACGGAGTTTAATGCAATCAAGAAAAATTAATATGAAAACATGACTAATTTTATTAAAATATTCAACAAATTGTACAATAGTTTACCCATAAAAATGATGTAGTAATCCCAAATGGGGAAACAATAATATATAAACACAAAAATAGAAATAGCAGTGTAAATCAACACATCAATAATGGAGACCAATATGGAGCCATGAAATTATGTATGAGAACAGAAAATCGATACAAAATAGTGAGGCATAAATCATATGAAATGAGGAAACAAGCCTCCCATAAACAATCACTCCCAAATATGAGTTGCTGCTACAATAAAAAATGTCGGAGAGCTACTACAGCACAATCATTTTAAGCATAACTATAGTTGGAGATCATAAAATGAAATAAAAATACGGATATATGCCATAATATATACTAAACACATAGATCTGAGAACTAGATCAGCTTTCCAAGACAACCCAACAGGGTTTCCAGAAAATGCACACAATGTGCCAATGTAAGCTGCAGCTCTAGGGCTGAAGGTATGCTGCAACAATAGAAATGAGAAGATATGGCTGAAGCTAATATAGAAATCTATATCTCTTCTCCAATAGATCCTCCGGATGAAATAATAGCTCCTCCACTAAAGAAATCACCTCCAAAAACAGCCACTGCAACCACCCCTACAACTCCTCCCTAAAATAATGCAGATCTAGAGTGAAACTACACTGTAGGGATAAATGAAAGGTTGGCCTGATGAAAAGATCTGAAAATATGCTCAAGGGCCTTCCTTAGTGTCCTCCCAATGGAAAGGAAGCCTCCTCCACTAAAAATGAGCAATGAAATGACCCAGTTCTAGTCTCCACTTGTTGCAACCTACAAAACAACCAAACCCTCAACAAGATCTGCACTATAAATGAAAGATAAAGCTTGGCCTTAAGCCTGATAGTGGAAAATTTAGTACAAGACTCCTCCAATATACTCTCAATGGAAGAGGTGGGATTCCCAATCAGGAACACCCTGTGCTAAAAAACACTCTATCTCAGCTAAATATCAAGAGAAAGATATATGTCTAAACAGACCATATATTCAGAAATATCAAATACCCAAACATAACCACATATGGCTGCCATCCTCTTCTGTATATAATTTATGAGATTCTTCACCCTTGGCCCCACTCAATTAGGTCACTACCTCCATGTGATCAATCTCCCTCCAAAACTGCGTTGTCCCACCATGAATGCCACTCCTCCATAACAACGTTGTTTGATTTGGTCAAGGTTGACCCAGTCTTCATGCTCTGACCCCTTTTCAAACCTAAGGGTCTTCAATCCAGCTTTTAGATGACCTCCATTCACACTAGGAGTGTCTTTTATTCCTACTAAGGATATTAATGGGTCTCCATACCCTTTTATTCCTCTATCTAATAGAAAAATCAAAATTTAATATTCCAATTAGCTATGTGCTAATTTAGGAATATTACAGTCCTCCCCTCCCAAATGTTTCTTGTCCTTGTTAGCCCCCCTATAAATTTTTTACAAGCAAACAAGGGGCTAAAATGTTTCTAAGCCTTCAAGGAATGAATTTCCTCTGAAAACACATCATCCTTGAAGTCTCCTGTGCCTTTACCTTTGATAAGTCCCCTCTGTTGATTCCCATTATTAAGCCTCTCTAATTACAAAAATTGTGCTCCAAAAGGCTTTAATTTTCCTCTTGTACCCCTGCAGAATTCTTCATTTCATCCCTTTTTCCCTTTGTCAAAGTCCCCTTTTTTACCCCCAAATTCCCCCCTAAACCTTCTAAATCATCCCCATGCCCCCCTTAAACCATGCATACACCCTTGGTTTAAGTTTAATAAACCCTTATTCCCTCTATCATTGTCTTTTCCTACCCTCAAAATGCATTAAAAAAAATCCAAAACCCACATTTGTCCATATATGGGGCCTAGCCCTTTTTCGGCCAGCCCCCTTAGCCTTCTTCCACCATGCACCCAAGAACTAAGACCAAGCGCTAGTCATAGAGAACTTATCACAATCGGAGGTTTCACATGTGCCCTTATCCTTTGTAAATACAAAGTTTCCGATGCGATGGTCAACTTGTTTGTCAGCCCTTGAAATAATCTCAGCCATCGATCTGTGTAAGATCTGACAGTCAGCGTTGTTTCGAAATGTGCTCGTCGCTCCCCTATTCACCCCTCCGATCGCATCTCAACTGTCCATTCAGTCCGTAGATCAACGATCCATATTTCATCCGCCCGGTGGTCCCCGCAACCGTGTACTATGCAGAAATCGGCGGTTTATATCGCACCGCCTTTGAGAGGTGGGCGGTATTTTTTGTTTGGCCAGCGATCCCACTCATGGCATGACGCGTGGCAACGGCACTGTTTGAAAACTGCCCACCCATCACGCGTTATCGTTCGGCACAAGACACATAGCGATATGCATATTAGTTGTCCAATCTGGGGCTCCCCATCCAACAGTCATCGCACCGCAAAGCCGCGCGGGAGTTAACCAAGGAAATACTTACCCCTGGCCCACTGTCCATTACCCCCCGACACATTTTCAGCCGTCGATCTCCCCTGAGATTGGACGTTCTAGATTCAATCGCCCTCCGCCGTTGACCTTCTCTTGCCACGTCATCCATTCCATGTGTGTTCATCACTTTTTCATCCATCCCCCTTTATAATTTGTTCAAGGGTCACATTTTAATGTTTTATGTTAAAATTTTCCACCTCGCCGGCCCCCAGAGCATATCCTGCTGATCCACCATTTTCTTCCACGAAATCCTCTGGATTCATCATGCCACATCGCCATTCTTTGCAGTCATCCATGTCACCCTCCCCACGCAGGTTTTTCTTAACGTTTTTCATGTTTTGCAGGGTTACAGGCGGCGAAAAACCGCCATGATTCATAGTCACTATTGTGGTGGTACAGTGCATAAAAGAAGCCGAATTTAGAGCATGATATTACAGGAAAATGTCCGGAAAGGTGTCTGCAATATAAATTTCATCGAAGGACAAAATTCAAGCTCTGCAAAACCTCTCCGGCGCCATTAAAGCACAGATTTCGTAGTAAGAGGAAATCGTGAAAGCGGTAAAGAGTATCAGTGGAAAAATAGAGCATTTAAGGCCTGTAATTGCAAATTATAAGCCTTAATCCTATTATTCAAAGGCAAGGTACCATAATTAAAGACCCCATGGATCACTCGGAAGGTCTAATGCACATAAAACTATACTATCAGGGTTTCCATATCAACAAAACGTGCTTCCATAAAAGGACGATGCGCCCATACAGTTCTCATCCTATTCCATGTTCTAGAGAGATTTTTCAGCCCTGAAAACATTCCTACGCCGTCAGAAGCATTGTTTATACAGTATGGAAGACCCTAGCATCATCATTCTGCATTCTGTTTAGTACACCAGAGACATACCTGGAGTAAATGGAAACCTAACGAAGACCACTCCATCATCCAATGAGTACCAGAGATAAATGCCCAGAATTTAAACTGAATAGAGCCTCGGCCCTCTTGGCTGCTTCAAAATTTAATGCTACGTTTAAGTTTACATCTACTCTTGTTATTCTTTTCTCCTATAAGAATCCTAGAGAACATATTGTAAAGGTTGTTGTTCGGTTTTTGCCGATTGTAGTTAGAGGGATTTAGTTTTGACGGTTAGAACAGTTTTGGGAGAAAGTACAGAGTAGTTTGTATTTTAGTAGGCTGGGAGGAGAATTTTGGATTGTAACAGCCATTGAGTTCAGTGTATGTGACTGGTTTTGCATCAATTAATCAAGCACATTTCACAGGATCTTGGTCTATTACTATTGGTGATGTTTTTCTAACGTTGTTTATTACATTTTCATACTGTTTCATTGTTCTTCTAGGCTTGCATCATAAATATGGCAGAGGATTTACCCTTGTTAGGTACCCTATGTCTTTGCTCTCCTTGCCTTAAATGTTTTCTGCTAAACGTGTTATCTAAGGGTTGGTTTCAGTTAATTTAACCAGTGTAGTGGTTGTTATTGCCTGCTAGCTGATGTATCAATTAAATGAATATGTTCTTAGTTGTTCTTGTTGGGTTTAAGCTAGAAGATTTGGAAACACTGGGGATTAGAGTTAACCCTATCCACTAGGATCCTTGTGTGACCAGCTGGCCTTTCTAATATCTCTTGCTGGTGTCAAAGCATTGAAGGCTCAAAGTCCTTCTCTGATCTACAGACCCTGGCTCTATTAAACTTATCTTTGTTTTTCCCTTGGAGCATGCTAAAGCTGACCTGGAGTTAAATGACCTCTGGTCAGATCTACAAGCTATCCCTTTGTCCTCCTTTGAGAGTTTCCTATGAGTATGTCCAAGCAGGTTTGGAGTTAAATGACCTCTGACCTGATCTATAGACAGAAATTGGGTTGCTTTCCTTCTTTCACTTTCAACCCTTAATGTTCCATCCCACCATCTATCTAAAAAGATCCTTTAGTGTAGATGACTTGCCCTCTGAAATCTTTGGCTAGTTGTTGCATGTAATTACCTTTCATGACTTCATATCCCAATGGATGGCACTTTCTTGACCTATCCTCTTTGCTGAGACATCCTGTTGCTTTTTCCTTTTTTCCCATTACTTTCTCAATCTATGATCTCATGACCAACCTAGCAACCAGCCAACCAAATCATTTAAAAACCCCCTTTGTGCTTCATACCTAGCCTAACATCTCATTTTGAGCTTTCAAAGATATATTGTTCTTTGTTTTATTGGAGAGATCCCTCTCCGGGTCCAGGAGGGCTAGATCCTAGGGCCCCAAAGTGGTTATGATGTTGTCTCATCTTTTAGTCTTTCCAATATGGCCAAAACATGGGAACCCCAACATAATGGTGACTCCGCTGGGGAATTGAGTGAATTTTATCTTACATACTCTTAGGCACTCAAAAGACCCAAAATCTCTAGTTATATTGGCATTCAATTGTTGATGGTGGACAACATCCTACTTCAAACATTCATATACATCCACCTGGTGACTCCACACTCCATAACTCCCAAAAGACCAAATGATTCCACTGGTAGAAGACTCTGGACTGGTTGAGAAGATACAATGACCTCTTTCTGATTTAAAAACATGCTTCCACGCATATAG
Organism: Pinus albicaulis; assembly: GCA_034641835.2. NCBI lineage: Eukaryota > Viridiplantae > Streptophyta > Pinopsida > Pinales > Pinaceae > Pinus > Pinus albicaulis. The sequence continues at coordinate 1,430,696,970 of CM076584.1, forward strand.
AGAAGATATGCCCCAATGAGTAGGGAGCATATCCCTGGATTCCCACACAAAATGCCCGAAGTGGACTGGTTAAAAAACCTGCCTACCTTTCAGGGTGAAAACGCTGATGACCCCTTGCTACATCTCATCAAGTTTCATATACATGTGTGGAAATTTAAAGTTGAATGGCATGAAGACTGCCTAATGAAAATGTTCATGGCAACATTGGAAGGAAAATCTAGGGTCTGGTATGAATGGTTAGAACCTCGGAGTTTGTTTTCTTTAAGGGACATGCACCAAGTATTTTACACGAATTATAAAGGAAACTCTCCATCCTTATCATGGGATTTTTGTGATCAATCTCAGGATATCATACAGTACCTGTTAGGTATTGATGAGGATTTGGTTAATATGCATCCTGAAGATCTATTAATATCCATTCAAGAATTTCATATGCATCCTAGCTATCACAATAACATGGATGAATCAGCTGAGGAAGAAAATAGTCAAGAGACTGTAGACATTCTTCATGATATTCCTGAAAAATCTGATGCTGATTTATCATCCCTTGTAGTTGAGGTTCAAGATGAAATTTTTCCTCAAATCCAGTCTTTAAAGGAAACAAAGAGCTACTGCACTTCTGCACAAAGGAACACAAGACCATATTCCCCTTTGACAGAAGAAAAAATAGATCAGATCATCAATAGACAGCCAGCCTCTGAATTTTTTTACAGATCAGACATCCTTATCCATTCATCTGATGAGCTTTGTTGTACAGAGTTGGAAAGCTCACATGTAAATTAGAGTGAAGAAAAATCTGCTGATAATCCAGTATGTCTGGTTGGCAGCATTACTTATATTCATGATTTTCCTATTTTTGATCTATTTGATGATGATGTTCTCCAAACATAATATGATCTTGCAGGGTCATCATTAGTAGATTTATGGGAGGAAAATCAGTTCCCTTTACTTCCAAAGAGTAATGAGCCAATGCAGGCTATTTATGATACTGATGAAGAAAGCTTTAAGAGTGCAGAAGAGGGTGAAGGATCTCTTGACCTTTGCTTCACTCCATTACAACTCATCAGTAATGGTTTTCACATGATTGGAGGTCAGTAGCCTTTCATCTCAGAAGATGAAGAGGAAAACAAGGAAGAGATATTTGAGCAGTTTGAAAGCAAGGATTTTTCTCTTGAAGAATAGGAAGCAATGGAAAAAACCACTGCTCAAGAATACATGGATCTCTTCACAGAGCTTAGCACCTCAGAGAAAAATATATCAGAGCTCCAGGAGGACAACACTGCCATATATGATGAGTCCTCCAGTTCAGAAGATGAAGAAGATGAGGAAGATTCTCTTTCTCAAGAGAGTCTTATTCTTGATCCAGTGGAAGAAAAGGAAATCTTGGTTGAAGCCTTCCTTCCAGATATTCATAACCAGGTATCATTTCATGATCCTTATGTACATTTCCTGCACACATTTAAAGAAGGATCAAGGGTCTTTTTGAGTAGCATGTTGCAAACAGAAAGAAATTTTTCCAAAGCTACTGTTATTGAAAAAAAAGAGTGGGAGCAACCCTGCCTATCCAACATGCTCAAGGAGTTGAGCAAGAAAGACCAGTCATAGGATCATTTGATGGAGTGGTTGCATTGGAAGACAATTTTTGTAAGCTAGACTTGTAAATATTCTAGTTAGAGTAGGGTAGGTAGGAAAAGCTCAATAAAGCTCAGTCTATGAGCATGTATTTAGTTTTTTTAATTTCTGCAAAGTCCAGCAAGTCAGACAGTCTAATCCTGGCTTGACTGATTTCAATTTCTGTCTTAGAATGTAGAGAAGAAATCTGCTAGACAGTTTAATCCTAGCAGATATTAGATTAGGTAGAGAAACTATGAGACCAACAATTTAATCTGGTCTCATGGAGTAATAAGGGTAGAAGTAGAATAGGTTTATTTTCCTGTTTGTAGATAAAGATGATGTAAAAGGTCTGCTAGTCCAAATGTACCCTGGAAGAAAAAATGCTAGGATTGTAGAATGGGAAGGTAGATTGTTTGGGAATGTCTCTACTGATCTATCATGATTGTGGCAACTGAAAATTGAAGAAGAAATATGGCTCAAGCACCAGGCATATGGCCTACACCAAAGATCTATTCTCTGAATTCTTGACTCCTTCAAGAAGAAGTCATCCCCATGTGGAGCCACTGTTAGCCTCCCTATAAATTTTTGACAAGCAAACAGGGGGCTAAAATGTTTCTGAGCCTTTAAGGAATGCGTTTCCTCTAAAAACACATCATCCTTGAAGTCTCCTGTGCCTTTTCCTTTGATAAATCCCCTCTACCAATTCCCATTATTAAGCCTCTCTGATTACAAAAATTGTGCTCCAAAAGTCTTTAATTTTCCCCTTGTACCCCTACAGAATTCTTCATTTCATCCCTTTTTCCCTTTTTCAAAGTCCCCTTTTTTACCCCCTAATTCCCCCCCTAAACCTTCTAAATCATCCCCATGCCCCCCTTAAACCACGCATACACCATTGGTTTAATTTTAATAAACCCTTATTCCCTCTATCATTGTCTTTTCCTACCCTCAAAATGCATTAAAAATAAGCCAAAACCCACATTTGTCCATATATGGGGCCTAGCCCTTTTTCGGCCAGCCCCCTTAGCCTTCTTCCACCATGCACCTGAGCGCTAAGACCAAGCGCTAATCATAGAGCACTTATCGCAATCAGGGGTTTCACATGCGCCCTTATCCTTTGTAAATACAAAGTTTTCGATGTGATCGTAAACTTGTTTGTCGGCCCTTGAAATAATCTCAGCCGTTGGTCTATGTAAGATCTGATGGTCAGCGTTGTTTTGCAATGTGCCCATCACTCCCCCGTTTTCCCCTCCGATCGCATCTCAACCGTCCATTTAGTCCCCAGATCAATGGTCCGTATTTCATCTGCCTGGTGGTCCCTGAAATCGCGCACTGTGCAGAAACCAACAATTTATATCGCACCGCCTTTGAGAGGTGGGCGGTATTTTTCGTTTGGCTAGCGATCCCACTCATTGCATGACGTGTGGCAGTGACACTATTTGAAAACCTCCCACCCATTGTGCGTTATCATTCGGCACAAGACACTGAGCGATATGCATATCAGCCGTCCGATATGGGGCTCCCCATCCAACAGTCATCGCACCGTGGGAGTTAACCAAGGAAATAAATACCCCTGGCCCACTATCCATCCCCCCCTGACGCATTTTCAGCCATCGATCTCCCCCGAGATCGAACGGTCCAGATTCAATCGCCCTCCGCAGTTGATTGTCTCTCGCCACGTCATCCATTCCACGTGTGTTTGTCGCTTTTTCGTCCATCGCCCTTTATAATTCGTTCAAGGATAACATTTTAATGTTTTATGTTAAAATTTTCCACCTCGCCGGCCCCCAGAGCATATCCCACTGATCCAGCATGTTCTTCCATGAAATCCTCTGCATTCATCATGCCACGTCACCATTCTTTGCAGTTGTCCATGCCACCCTCCCCACGCAGGTTTTTCTTAACGTTTTTCATGTTTTGCAGGGGTATAGGCGGCGAAAAACCACCATGATTCATAGTCACTATTGTGGTGGTACAGTGTGCAGAAGAAGCTGAATTTAGAGCCTGATATTACAGGGAAATGTCTGGAAAGGTGTTTGCAACATAAATTTCATCGAAGGACAGAATTCAAGCTCTACAAAACCTCTCCGGCACCATTAAAGCACAGATTTCGCAGTCAGAGGAAATAGTGAAAGCGACAAAGAGTATTAGTGGAAAAATAGAGCATTTAAGGCCTGTAATTTCAAATTATAAGACTTAATCCTATTATTCAAAGGCAAGGTACCATAATTAAAGACCCCGTGGATCGCTTAGAAGGTCCAATGCACAGAAAACTATACTATCAGGGTTTCCGTATCAGCATAACGTTCTTCCATAAAAGGACGATGTGCCCATACAGTTCTCATCCTATGCCGTGTTTTAGAGAGATTTTCTAGCCCTGAAAATAGTCCTACGCCGTCAGAAGTATTGGTTATACAGTATGGCAGACCCTAGAATCATCATTCTGCATTCTGTTCAGTACACCAGAGACATACCTGGAGTAAATGGAAACCTGACGAAGACCACTCCATCATCCAACGAGTACCAGAGATAAATTCCTAGAATTTAAACTGAATAGAGCCTCAGCCCTCCTAGCTGCTTCAGAATTTAATGTTGCATTTAAGTTTACATCTACTCCTATTATTCTTTTCTCCTATAAGAATCCTGGAGAACATATTGTAAAGGTTGTTGTTCAGTTGTTGCCGATTGTAGTTAGAGGGATTCAGTTTGACTGTTAGAACAGTTTTGGGAGAAAGTAGCAGAGTAGTTTGTATTGTAGTAGGCTGGGAGGAGAAGTTTGGATTGTAACAGCCATTAAGCTCAGTGTATGTGACTGGTTTTGCATCAATTAATCAAGCACATTTCACAAGATCCTGGTCTATTACTATTGGTGATGTTTTTCTAACGTTGTTTATTACATTTCCATATTGTTTCATTGTTCTTATAGGCTTGCATCAGAAATATGGTAGAGGATTTACCCTTATTAGGTACCCTATGTCTCTGCTCTCCTTGCCTTAAATTTTTTATGCTAAATGTGTTATCTAAGGGTTGGTTTCAGTTAATTTAACCAGTGTAGTGGTTGTTATTTCCTGCTAATTGATGTATGAATTAAATGAATCTGGTCTTAGTTGTTCTTGTTGGGTTTAAGCTGGAAGATTTTGGAACACTGGGGATTAGAGTTAACCCTGTCCACTAGGATCCTTGTGTGACCAGCTGGCCTTTCTAAGATCTCTTGCTGGTGTCAAAGCATTGAAGGCTCAAATTCCTTCTCTAATCTACAGACCCTGGCTCTATTAAACTTATCTCTGTTTTTTCCCTTGGAGCATGCTAAAGCTGACCTGGAGTTAAATGACCTCTGGTCAGATCTACAAGCTATCCTTTTGTCCTCATTTGATAGTTGCCTATGAGTATTTCCAAGCAGGTCTGGAGTTAAATGACCTCTGACCTGATCTATAGACAGAAATTGGTTTGCTTTCCTTCTTTCACTTTCAACCCTTAATGTTCCATCCCACCATCTATCTAAAAAGATCCTTTAGTGTAGCTGACTTGCCCTCTGAAAGCTTTGGCTAGTTGTTGCATGTAATTACCTTTCATGACTCCATAGCCCAATGGATGGCACTTTCTTGACCTATCCTCTTTGCTGAGACATCCTGCTGCTTTGTCCTTTTTTTCCCATTACTTTCTCAGTCTATGATCTCATGACCAACCTAGCAACCAGCCAACCAAATCATTTTAAAACCCCCTTTGTGCTTCATACCTAGCCTGAAATCTCATTTTGAGCTTTCAAAGATATATCATTCTTTTTTTTATTGGAGAGATCCCTCTCCAGGTCCAGGAGGGCTAGATCCTAGGGCCCTGAAGTGGTTATGATGTTGTCTCATCTTTTGGTCTTGCCAATTTGGCCAAAACATGGGAACCCCAACAGTCCTCAAGCAACTGCAAGGATAGAACTAAAGAGCCTCTCCTCTTCCTCCTGTATCATCCTCATATGATAATTTCATCCAATGATATTGTCTCATCAATAAGTCTCCAAGTTGCTCCTCCCAAGTGTATAAGTATGCCTTTAGTGAAAAATCCAATTGGCTCTCATCATGAACAAGTGGGATATCCATAGAAGCAACTATATGTGGTATAGAGACCTTCTTGAGGCATGGAATGTCAAATATATTGGGAACTACCATTCCCATGTGAAGCCTCCATCCCGAAGCTATCATCCACAGAAGGTGAGTCACTCTCCAACATGGCAACTCATGAAAAATATCCTCCACCTTTGGTTCTTGCAATTTAGGTGGGCTGCATAACTGAACATGGTAGACAAAATGGCCTACCCCATGCTATCTCTCTCCCCACTTCTCGAAAGTGTAGAGCTGCTACTGATATTGGGCTACAATAATGTTTCCCTCAAGATACAAAAGGGTAACTGGATCTCCAAATACCCCTCTAATTTCATGAGCCCAAACCATCCCATACAAAGTGAATGGTACATTATCACCATGTGGTATCAAAATCAGAAAATTTTTGAAGGTTATGTGCAATTTTGGATGGTACCAATGGTTTCTCCAGTGGATACAACGCAGTTTTTCTAACTAATGTTTCAGAAAATAAAATGGCAAGTTGTTTCTTAACAAATTTATAGTTGTGTATGTCATCACATCTACTAGTATATAGTAAATGGCTTTGTATATCAACATAGCATACATAAATTAATAAAACACTTTCCCAAATCCATATAATAAATGGCTATCTCCATCATATATGTTGGCCCATAAATGACCATGAAGCCCAAATAGAGGCTCGCCCTCTTGTGGATTAATGCACTATAGAGATATGGTAAGAGAATGCAAATACTGTATTAGATAATCAATAAATGGAAAAACATAATTCTTACCATGTAATGAGATTAATATGATAATAAGATCCATGAATGAGCTCTCCATAGTGGTATGCCATACTCCCATGAAGAGGAATGAGCTATGTGCTATATGAAAATCCTCCTTATGCTTGGAAATCTAAATCAAGAAGATCATATCATGGTAATAGATGTCTCCATCCACTACTCCATCACTTTCATCTCCTACTTTTCCATCCAGGGCATCATATGTGAAGTGATCCTTGGAACACTCCATCAACAAACCCAAGCTCCCAAGTGACCATGATGTTGGCCTTTGTAATAAGGCTCCTGTCATCTCATAGCTCCATTCTTTGACATGCCAAATGTCAAAGCCACCCACCATAATGCTGCTACATATGGGAGATTCCTCCCAAAGTGGAAGTACCTCCAGATCCTCCAAGGCTAAGGGGTAACCCCTTTGCACCATGATAATGCCATCACTTATCCCTGAAACATCATGCAAAGTATGGGAGAATATGAGCCCATACTCTCCCAAGAACTTCCAAAGCAACAACAACTTTTGTTGCCTCCCCACACCGTCACCATATAAACTATGCAGTAACAACATAATGGTTGATATGAAAGACATCACATCACCCCAATATACCCAAACTCCTTGCTGCCATATGATGCAAGTGCCATGCCAAGTTCCTTCCACCAACATACCCTTTGAAGAAGTATATGTCACATGATGGAAAAAATCTTTCAAGAGTAGCCAACACAGCCATGCCTCCTGCTGCCATGTATCATAGATATGTAGGTGGCTCACCAGCCTCTTGCTCACCATCCACACCCATTCATCCGAATGTGGGGTTTTCCTACCATGCTCCATCTTGGTACTCCTCCAATGGAGAATACCATCCTCCCACATGAGATTTCTACCTTTTCATTTCATGGGATGTTGAAAATCAATATCTTGGAGATCCCTAAGTGAGTACCACTCATTAATGACCATGTTGAATCCATAGGGATCCAAGTATGCTGAAGGAAAATTATTCTCATTGAGATGTGAAATTCTCATCAAGATATATCCATCACAACAATGAAAGATAAGATGTCTCTCATCAATCATTTGCCAATCCAATGTCACACAAGTAAAATGGTCATCAGAATGCTCCAATAATATTTGGGCCCCAAACTCATCACTACTGCTCAATGACAGCGCTGCTGGTCTCCATGATGGTGCATATGTTGTCTCAATATTATGCTCAATGCCAAACGCATAGTTCTGCATTGCTCTGCTCAGGACAATGATCACCCCATCCTCCAAAATCCTACACTCCAACCCCAAGAGATGTGTGCAGCTCAAAAATGATATACTAGGATGACTATATATCTCCTCCTTGAGAAAATCAAGGCTGCTCAACGTAGTGATAATTTTCTGCCCCAAATCAGCAATGAGCTTTGACCCTAGGTCATGCAATGGTACATTCCCACAATCCTCCTTATGTTGTGTTGAAATAATAGAAAGTGGAAACATATGCATACCTTGGTAAATATTGGGAACATCTTGTACTGCTACAAGGGTTCCTCCTTTCAATGTGATGTGTAATATTCTTAATTAATCCTAAGCTAATAGGAATATTCATTTTGTTTTTCTTTCTTTGTTTAAAGAATAAATATGTAAAGGAGGTTCATAAAACTCCTAATAAAAGAATAAATCAATGCCCAATGTGAACAAGGCTAAATCTGGGCCACTTGTAAAAACACACTTGAGTGTGAAAGAGATTGAATTTATTGACCAAGTCAACCATGACCAAATCAACCACGTTTTCCAGATGCAATGAATCTCCTAGAAGGACAACGCAGTCAAGTTGGAGGCTACACATGTGAATGGGGCTAAATCATTGAAGGTGGTTTAGGGTTTTACAATATCTTGATCTTATAAAAGGAAGAGGAGGGCAGCATATTGAGGTTGTTTAATGATATGATTTATGAATTGTTCTTTGTTTAGACAAATAGCTTTCTTGGCTACTTAGCCTAGACTGCATTGGGATTTCCAGTTTAGGGGTTCCATCTCTTCCCATTGAGGAGCTCTTGGGAGAGCTTGTATTGCTTGTCCACTATCAGGTTGGAGACCAAGCTTCTACTTCCAACTACAATGTAGATCCAGTGAGGGTTTTCTTGCTTTTTTAAGCTGCAGCAAGTGGAATACTAGATCTGTTGAGATCTAGCTTGTATTGGAGCCTCTTCTCAGTGAGTGTGTCTTTTAACCTCCTGGAAGAGTGCATCCATTGTTGGAGATTTATTTTTTTATCTTGGCATCAGGCCAAATAATTATTAGAGCCTACAGTGTTGTTTCTCTCCCTGGACAACGTTATTTGCAGATCTACAGCTACAGGGTGTTTTGTCTACATTTTGGAGGAGAGATCTCCAATGTTGGGATTCTTCCTTTCACTGTGGTGATCCATGGATTGGCCATCCAATCCATGTTAGTTTCAGATCTGGTCTACTATACCATTTCATTATTCAGAAATTTTTAAATCATTCTACAGATCTGCAACCTTAGATCTCAGATCTACTCTCGGTGCTTCATGTTTTGCACAAAACCCCGAGGGGAATGTAATAAATAGCCTCTTTGGCTTCTAGATATATATTAGATCTTTATTTTCATGCATATATATGTTATAGATCTAAGATACAATAAATTAGAGCTTCAGTCTTCAGAAAATTATGATGTCTATCTTTCTTGGCAATTTCCAGTGTTGCAGCACCTCAATCTTGAGGGTTTGTCCATGTAAAATCTCTGTTTTTATCTTGAAAATGCATAATTCTTGCCCCAGGTCTAATCCCATGATGCTCATACTTCTTTGCATCTATTAGCTTCAGAAAATCACGCTACTCAAGCTTCAGTAATTTCTACATACTCAAGGTCATGGGAAATCAACCTTCTTAAGCCCTTTCGGCTGTGGAGGAACTGTTTAACTTAGCTAGAATGATTTTTTTGACCTAAAATTTGGTATGGGAGTCATCACGGCCTAATATAAAATAACCTCTCGCCATTTCCATTATTTTTACGTGGATTTCTGAATATACTCATTTTAGGGCATAAATCACCTCTTGGCTTAGCCTATGAGTCTCAGCCCAAGAAGACAAAAGAATATCAGAATGATGAAGAAGATGAGATTACTCTCATCATCTTTCAGATCTAGAAAGGAACTCCCCCAGGAGGTTAAGCATATGAAGAGTTGCAGTGAAACTCCTAGAGGGTTTCAAGAAGAGGAAGATGCACCAAAGGAGGAGACTTTGAGTGATTATATTCAGGAGTATGAATCTAAATCTTGGGAAATCAAGGAGCACTTGAGCTTCCAATAGTTCCACCAGCTCAAAGAGGAGAGAAGATCCAGTAATAGAAGAAGAAGAGGTAGATTCTTTCTGCCTAACTTTGATGGATCCTCTACATGCACAGCTGAAGAATGGATAGATCAGCTAAACTCATATCTGGATCTACATCAAGTTTTAGAATAAGAAGCCCTTAAGGTAGAAGCACTACATCTTAAAGTTAAAGCTTATGCTTGGTGGTTATTTGAAACTTTTTCTTTGAAGAATGCAAATATTTCCACTTATGCTAAGTTCACTAGGAGAATGGTGAAGAGATTTGATGAGAGGCAAGCTAAAACATCTATGAAAGAGCTAGAAAAGCATGAGCATGCAAAACCTTACATGAATTGGAAAGACCTACTATGAAAACTCCACTTCAAATTTATATTGGAGGGGATGAAAACTTGTGTGATACCTTGCCAAGGGAAAGATCTCTATTGCATGAAGAGATTTCTTCTCAAAGAGAAGTCATAGAGATTCCTCTTTCAAAAGAAGACCAAGATCCAAGGTCTCTTGTTGATAGTGAGGTGTTCTCAAATATTGATGAGAAGGAAGAAACAGAAGTTAGTAGCAACGTTTTCACTTCAAAAGAAGACCCATTACCACATGGGGATGGAGATGAAGTTATTGTTTCAAGGGAAAGAGCTTGTGTATCTTTGCAAGGGATTCCTAAGGAACATTATGTGACAGCCTTATTGAGCAGTGATACCTTACTCCAAGCAAGAGGAGGAAGGATGGACCAACATCCAATGATGAGGAGCATACACCCTTTTTTATTTCAAGGGGTTTCTATTCATGAGAAGGAGACTGAACTATGTAGCAAGGAAAGGGACACATCAGTCCAACCATTTATGCAGTCTACTTCAAATATTGATGTCTGTTTACATGGAGGCATTCCACCAAGGAGACCCCCTGATGAGAAATAAGATGAGGTGATGGCTACTTATCTACTTCATCTCCATAAAAATAAATAAGATGAGGTGATGGCTACTTCATTTCATAACTCTATAACGATGTCTTTGTTGAGAAGCCTTGATTCCTATTGGGAATCCCAACTCTTGGTAGAGTATTCCAAGAACCTCTTCACATGTAAGGTTCTTGATGGACAAAGGAAAGATAGGAGGTATAAGGTGGTTTATGGAGTCATCTTCTTTCATTATCAGATCTATTTGACTAAAGATTCAAGACTCAAGGACCAACTACTTGGTGATGCCTATGATATCTTGCTTTCTACCCCCACTATTTTCATTAGAACACACCATATTATCTCAATTGGATTCATGTGGGAAGGCTTTGAAGAAGACTTATATCAGCATTATCAAAGATGCATGTATCACATGAAGATAGAGCAGAAATATAACTCTATGGAAGATTTAGTTCAGCCCTCTCTTTCTCCTCATGAGGAAGGAGATAGATCTGTGCACCTCTCCACTTGTTGGAGGAGGACTATTGGTGAAGAGCATACTTATGCAAGTCATGTTATATTTTTTGACTTTATGCATTCTTTTACATTATATATCCATGCCATGACTCCAAGGAGGAGTGTCATATCTTATAAACTTCATGGCCAATTTTGGGCCAAAAATATTTCTGAACATGGCCACTCCCTTGATGGACTAAGGGAGATTTTGCAACATGATGGGTGCTTTCCTAAGGCACCAAATATATCTTCCACTTTCAGCCATGGAGATATTTTATGGGAAGCAAATAAGTGGTGGGGAAACCACTTACCACATCTGAATTTTATGCAAGTAGGAGATGTCCTACGCTAGTTGCTATTGGGTGAGTATGGGTACTACCCAAGGTTTGATATTTTCTTGTCTCATGCCTTGTATCTCAATGAGAGGATGCATAAGAAGAATAAGGCATGGTTTCTTTAGTTGACAAGAAGAGAGTTTGGACATCCCATGTCAAATTTCATGTCCATATATTTTCTTGTGATTGGGATGAGTCTCATGTATGTACATATATTTCTATTTGGAACGTATTTCATGATCATGTATGTACTGGGGTTTGGGGGAAAATGTAACTCTCTCATGAGGTGGCATAAGAGAGCTTATTTATATCATGATGATGGTGATGCTCTAATCTTTGTTGGGAACCTGAGAGGAGGGATAACACATTGGTTGAGTGTGTCCTTTGGGAATGAAATCTCCCATATTCATTCATGCTTCAAGAGGAGGATAGCACAGTGTATGGCTACTACATCATATCCTTTGTTTCATTATTCAAGGAGCCATATGTTGGGCTTATGTCATTGGAAAATGTCTCCCACTTGGGATAATTTGTAGCAAGACATGTGTTGCTTGAACATATTCAGCCAACACCTATTATCCTCTACTATTTCCAAGCTTTGAAGAAGATTTTTGCAGCAAGAAGGTGGTTGGATGGCCACTTATTGTACTATGATTTGAGGCAGCAAGATGAAGGAAAACGCTAGTCTCAAGGGAGGGACTATTGTCACTATCCACTATGTCATATGACACTTAGTCCACATTTCTTTTGGAGCACATATAGTGAACATCCTATATTCACTATATGCATGGAAGATTGGGCAAGGAGGCTCACTAGAATCCATGAAGGGAATCATGAAGTTGCAAGTCTCTTTTGGCTTCATGAGGACTATATTAATGCAGCCCAGGATCATCAGCTCCATATTTATCATAAATGGAGGGAGAGACAACATGAATTGAGAATTCTTATCTCTCATTTCCAGCCATGGAGCCCCTACACATTTCATATGGTGGGGATTGGAGACTATTTCTTTAAGCTATCAAGGATGGCTCACTTTGTTTGGTTGATAGCATGGAGATTGAAATTTCTCATGGGGGTTGAAGTACCCAATGTTTACCATATCTCATGCCTTTAGAAGGCAAATGGATAGCATATGACTCATTTCATGTATCTCCCACTACTTCATGATGACAGCTATTTGGTTCATCCACCAAAGGCAAACTTATATTCTTGGGAGGAGACAATTCCATTAGAGATTCTGCAAAGTCCTTGTGAGTTGCTTGAGGACAAGCAACATTTTGGAGGGGAGGACTGTAATATTCTTAATTATTCCTAAGCTAATATCAATATTCATTTTGTTTTTCTTTCTTTGTTTAAAGAATAAATATGTAAAGGAGGTTCATAAAACTCCTAATAAAAGAATAAATCAATGCCCAATGCGAACAAGGCTAAATCTGGGCCACTTGTAAAAACACACTTGAGTGTGAAAGAGACTAAATCTATTGACCAATTCAACCATGACCAAATCAACCACGTTGTCTAGATGCAATGAATCTCCTAGAAGGACAACGCAGTCAAGTTGGAGACTACACATGTGAATGGGGCTAAATCATTGAAGGTGGTTTAGGGTTTTACAATATCTTGATCCTATAAAAGGAAGAGGAGGGCACCATATTGAGGTTGTTTAATGATATGATTTCTGAATTTCTGTCTTTTTAGACAAACATCTTTCTTGGCTGCTTAGCCTAGATTGCATTGGGATTTCCTATTTAGGGGTTCCATCTCTTCCCATTAAGGAGCTCTTGGGAGAGCTTGTATTGCTTTTCCACTATCAGGTTGGAGACCAAGCTTATACTTCCAACAGCAATGCAGATCCAGTGAGGGTTTGCTTGCTTTTGTAAGCTGCAGCAAGTGAAATACTAGATTTATTCAGATCTAGCTTGTATTGGAGCCACTTCTCAGTGAGTGTGTCTTTTAACCTCCTGGAAGAGTGCATCCATTTTTGGAGCTTTAGTTTTTGATCTCGGCATCAAGCCAAAGAATTATCAGAGCCTACAATTTTTTTTCTCTCCCTGGACAACGTTATTGCGGATCTACAGTTGCAGGGTGTTTTTTCTACATTTTGGAGGAGGATCTCTGGTGTTGAGATTCCTTCTTTTCACTGTGTTGATCCATGGATTGGCCATCCAATCCATGTTAGTTTCAGATCTTATCTACTATACCATTTTATTATTCAGAAATTTCTGAATCATTATGCAGATCTGCAACCTTAGATCTCATATCTACTCTCTGTGCTTCATGTTTTGCACAAAACCCCGAGGGGAATGTAATAAACTGCCTCTTTGGCTTCCAAATATGTTTCAAATATGTATTTTCATGCATATATCTGTTCTAGATCTAAGATAAAATAAATCAGAGCTTCATTCTTCAGAAAATTACGTTGTCTATCTTTCTTGGCAATTTTCAGTGTTGCAACACCTTAATCTTGAGGGTTTGTCCATGTAAAATCTATGTTTTTATCTTGTAAATGCATAAGTCTTTCCCTAGGTCCAATTCCATGATTTTCATACTTTTTTCATCTATTAGCTTCAGAAAATCATGCTACTCAAGCTTCAATAATTTCTGCATACTCAAGGTCATGGGAAATCAACCTTTTAAGCCCTTTCGGGAGTGGAGGAACTGTTTAACTTAGCTAGAATGATTTTTTTGACCTAAAATTAAATATGGGATTCCCTCACAACCTAAGATAAAATAACCTCTTGCTATGTCCCTTATTTTTATGTGTATTTCTGAATACACTCATTTTAGGGCATAAATCACCTCTTTTCCCCACCCTTTTGAGTCCAAAAGTGAAGTAAAGGCTGATGTTGATCATTTTATTGAAGGATATACACTATAAAATTTGTTATCAATCATAGGGCTGCATCTCCAACTCTGGAATACCTTAGGGTATTCTCATTGTTGTAGAAAATTCCAGATTTGGAACATTACATGATGGCTTCCCCAACTCCCGATGATGATGGCTGCTCTTATATGGTTTCATCAGTGCTTGTAAAAGTATCCACCTCCTAATTCATCTTCATAATAGTTCAGGGACTCTAAATTTCGAGAGATCAAGACCACATTGCAGAGGTGCAAGTGTCCTTTCTCCTGATGCAAGTGCTCCTACAGCAAGTGGTGGTGAAGGCCTCTTCTCCTATGATTTCTTCTTGCCAAAATTCTTGATCAACCTTTGAGTAAAATTTTCATATGCTGTCACTTTTTCATGACTCAAATGGTTGAACCACCAAATGTTTTCTTCACCCTCAAGGTGCATCGCTACAATCTCAACAGCTTCTCTCTCTACTACTGGATGTAGCAATAAAAATGCATCCAACTTCATTCCCCAAGCTCTTGTTGTACATGTGGGTGACCTATCAAATGTAGGAAATATAAATCTATTGTTGCAAGGTCTTCTTTCTTCTTTGAGTTGAATGAATTGTGGGAGAGTTAGATTCTCCTTGAAAGCTCTAGGTTGAGACTTATATTCTCCAAGATACTTACTTAGAATCTCATGATCTAAGTGTCCTCCATCTCCATGCCTTTTGTCTTCTTCTTCAAAATAAAAGGGCATAGCATATTTATTTGGAGCTCTATGCAATACCGGTTATTTCTTCTACTGATAGGAAGTACAAGGACCTTCCTCATCTTGAAACCCTAATGAGGTCTCATTATTTATCTCCATTTTCATTTTCTTGACCTCCTTGGTGAGGTCCTTCCTAGATCTGAAAATAGATGAGATAAAACTCATTCTTTCCACCATTCTGACTCTTTCTTCTTCTTCTTATTCTCCTGATAGCATAATGGTTGAGATCCACAGGCTGAGCCAAGATTATGCTCTGATACCAATGTAGTATTCCCAAATGGGGAAACAGCAATATATGAACACAAAACTGGAAATAGCAGTGTAAATCAACACATCAACAACAGAGAACAATATGGAGGCATAAAATCATGTATGAGAATAGAAAATAAATACAAAATAGTGAGGCATAAATCATATGAAATAAGGAAACAAGCCTCCCATAAACAATCACTCCCAAATATCAGCTGCTCCTACAATACAAAATGTCGGAGAGCTGCTACAGTGAAGTCTTAATAAGAATAAATACATATGGATATCATACAATGAAATAAAAATACCGATATATGCTGCAATATATACTAAACATACAGATCTGAGCACTAGATCAACTTTCCAAGGCAACCTAAGATGGTTTTCGGAAATGCACACAATGTGCCAATGTAAGTTGCAGCCCTAGGGCTGAAGGTATGTTGCAACAACAGAAATGTGAAGATATGGATGAAGCTGATGTAGAAACCTACAACTCTTCTCTAATAGATCCTTTGCATCAAATAATAGCTCCTCCACTGAATAAATCACCTCCCAAAATAACCACTGCAACCACCCCTGCAACTCCTCCCTTAAATAACACAGATCTAGACTCAAACTGCATTGTAGGGCTAAATGAAAGGTTGGCCTAATGCCAAGATGTGAAAATATGCTCAAGGGCCTTCCTTACTATCCTCCCAATGGAAGGGAAGCCTCCTCCACTGAAAATGAGCGATCAAATGACCCAAATCTAGTCTCCACTTGCTGCAACCTGCAAAACAACCAAACCCTCAACAGGATTTGCACTGTAAATGAAAGATGAAGCTTTACCTTAAGCTTGATAGTGGACAATGTAGTACAAGACTCCTCCAAGATCTTCTCAATGGAAGAGTTTGGATTCTCGATCAGGAACACCCTGTGCTAAACAACACTCTATCTCAGTTAAACAGCAAGAGAAAGATATATGTCTAAACAGACCATATATTCAAAAATATCAAATACCCAAACATAACACCATATGGATACCATCCTCTTCCTTATATAAGTTATGAGATTCTTCACCCTTGGCCCCACTCAATTAGGTCACTACCTCCATGCAACCAATATCCCTCCAAAACTGCGTTGTCCCACCATGAATGCCACTCCTATATAGCATCGTTGTTTGATTTGGTCAAAGTTGACCCAGTCTTCATTCTCCAACCCCTTTTCACACCTAAGGGTCTTCAATCTAGCTTTTAGATGACCTCCATTCACACTAGGAGTGTCTTTTATTCCTACTAAGGAGATTTATGGGTCTCCATACCCTTTTATTCCTCTATCTAAGAGCAAAATCAAAATTTAATATTCCAATTAGATGTGTGCTAATTTAGGAATATTACAAATGAAGCCCCCTCCTGTTGGAGCAAGGGTAGTTTTTGCTGGAGCCTTTGAGTCAGACTTCAGTTTCACTCTAAGAGAAAGTAGATATCCTACTCTCGAACAAATCCAAACTGATGCTTTGGAAATTGAAGCAAACATGCCTGCCACTAGGAAAACACAATAAAAGCAGTTAGTTCAAGAGAAAGGAAAGGCCAAAGAAGAATCACCACAGGGTCAGAGGATTGATGACATAACAAAGGTTATCAAGAATTTTTTGAATAAGTTAGTAAAGATGGAGTTAGAGAATAAAAACTACCAAAGGCCTGCACAACAAAACAGAGGATTTTTCAATCATCAATTTAGAAAGTAGCCCCTAAAAATTTTGCAGAGGGAGAGAAGAGATCAAGACCAAGTTTAGGCACCACTGTATATAAAAGAAGAACCTTCACAGTCTACTGAAGATGAATAAAGGGAATTTGAAGATCAGATATCTGCTATGTACATGAAAGAAGATGAGGAAGAGGAAGAATATGAAGAATAATACACCAAAGCTGAGTTGTCCTTCGACCAAGAAGAGATCGATGAGTATTGTAGGAAATTTTAGATTTTATGCAAGAAGAGCTGCATAATAAATATGATTTAAGATCAAGAAAGAGATCAAAGATGCAGGATGATGAAGAGCAACAGCAAGAGTCAGTCCCTTCTCCAATGGTGACTCCACAACCAAAGAACTCAGTAAAACAATTCGATAAGGAGAAACATCCTATGAATCTAGCAAGTGGAATAGAAATACAACAGGATGAGACTTCCCGAATCAAGTCTATTGATACTAGTAATTTGGAGAATGTCATTACTATGCCTGAATAGATTTCTAATCCTAGCAGAAATCAAGAAGAAACTGAGAAAATTTTCAAACAAAATCATGCTTTCAGTCTATTGAAGGAGCTAGAAAAATTCAAAATCCAAGTACCCCTTCTTGAGCTAGCTAAGACACCCAGTTATAAGAAAGAGATTACAGGATTCATTAATCTTTCTTAGTCTAATGACATTGGTGATACTATGAATTTGCAAGAAGAAAAGCTAGTGGTCACTTTTGGTCCACATGTGGAGGAGGTATATTCTTCTATTCCCCCATTTTATATGTCACTACTTCTTCATGAATTCATTCTTCATAATTATATGTTAGAATCAGGTGCTTCACATAATCTCATGTCATTATCTGTAATGAAAGAATTGAATTTACAAATTAATAAACTCTATAGAGACCTATATTCATTTGATTCTAAAAGGGTGAAGTGTTTTGGGCTTATCAAAGACATGGTGGTATCCTTCACCCAAATTCCAGCCAAAAGTATCATGATGGATGTAGTGGTCGCAGATATTCTAGATAGGTTTGGTATGCTTCTGTCCAGATCTTGGGGAGCGAAGCTTGGAGGATTTTTAAAACTGGACTTCACATATGCTATTATTCATGTTTTTAATGGGGAAGAAAGAAGGTTATATATAGAAACAAGATTTTTTAAAGCTACCACAAAGAAAGATACAGGAAATTCCCCCATTTATGGTCAAGAAAAAGAAGATCCTTCTTGCTTTATGTTGCATGAAGATGCAGAGTTTGCTGAAGACTTAGAGAATAATCTCTCTTCGACAATTGTACATAATGAGCTGTGTTCAAACAAAATTTGGAAGTATTACTTTGATGGTGCCTATTCAAAAGATGGCGTAGGAGCTGGATTTTTATTGATATCTCCAAAAGGTAATATTTTTCCTTTTTCTTTTAAGATTGAATTTGAATAAACAAATAATGTAGTTGAGTATGAGGCATTAATTTTATGTCTTCAAACTGCTAAAAAAATGGGAATCTAGTGTATTTCCACTTTTGGTGATTCTGAGTTGATTATAAGGTAGATTAAAAACCTTTGTCAAACTAAGAATCCAAGGCTAATATCATATGGAAATGATGGGACTTGGTTGAGAATTATTTTGAATCTTTGAATCTTCAATTCATTCGAAGAGAATAAAACAGAATGGCACGTTTGCTGGCAGTTGTAGCTAGTACTTTCAAGCCACCTATGGATCCAAAACTAAGGTTTGAAATTGAAATGAGGCACGGACCCTCTATTCCTAACAATGTCAAGCACTGCCAAGTATTTGAAGATGATGAGCAGATTAATCATTTTTTGACAATGAGGATCTTCAGTTTTAAGTCCATAGAAGTTTGGAAAGACAGAGGGTGAAATGTTTTTCATGGTTGTATTGGTTTCTTCATCTATTATAGGAAACCCAAAAGAGCTTCCCATTTCTCTTCTACCTCTTCCTCCTTCTACACCTCTACCTCCTTCTCCTCTACCTCTACCTCTACCCCCTCCAAATAATGTGTGTTCTCCATTAAAGACTCCTCCTCCCCCTTCTTCTGCCATGGTTGACTCTCCTGTGGAAGTGGAAAAGTTTGTGTCCCTAACAGGAGTCTTTGGATCTTCTTCTAAGGCAGGTTCAGTTGATGAAGTGGAAGGTTTCTCTAATGGAATATCTGATCTTAGGTATTCTAGAAGTCTAGGATCAGTAAAGGATGGAATGTGGGTCTGAGTTGAAGGTGTACTAGCTCTTGGTCTAGGTGAAACAAGTGGTGTTCTAGAAATCAAACTTCTGCTTCTGCTGCGTATGAATCTACCCCTTGAGTCTCTCTCTCTACGCATATAACTGTTTTTGGGAGTTAAGAAACAAAGGTTACCTAGTTTTCACTTCCCCGGCAACAGCGCAAAATGTTTGGTTTCAACCTAGTCTCCTAAATTGAGTTCATTTAATTATCAACCAGGGTTGGTAAATTGCTGAAGTGAAGTGCACTGTATGTGCCTATGTGTTTGTTTCTTACTGTGTTGTGTTTAGTGTTTTATGATGTTTTTGGTCTTTTGATGGTTTTATGTTCACAAGGAAAAGAACTAAATGATGGTGGAAATAAGCTACTGGTTAAAAACAGAGTGAAGCCTAAGTTGTTGATGACAAATGACAAATGAAAATGCAAATACTGAAAGAGAATCAAACCTAAACTATGACTAAGAAAAAATACAAAGCTTGATAATGACTTCAAGAAAATGAATCAAAACATAAACTTAACTTGTCCAATTCTGTCATTAGAGGTATTTTGGAAGAGCTTGAGAAATGGGCAGCTAAGTATACAAATTCTCCTAACTAAACAATTAAACAATCAGCTTATAATGATACAACATCTTATCCATGATTAAAGGTTTGTTGAAGCATATTTGGAGAAGAAAATTGGTAACATCATAAGATCTCTACTCTAAGACTGGCTCCTAATTCTATTCTGCAACTTAGTTTAACATCACTAAACCTTACTCAAAAGTTATAGATTTATTTTTAAAGTAGTCTTTTGAGGAAAGGCTTTGTTTATGAAATGGTAAAGAGGTTGCAAAAGTACTTCAGGCCTTGGGCTGATACTGTCTTCTGTCCGGATGATTATGAGTTAATATAGGTTTGGAAAAAAAGAAGTTTTGTAAATAATGAAGGCCGTGGTGTTTAAGTTTAACAACTAATGTAAATTAATATGCAATGGATGACAACTAAATGGGGAATGTACATACAGTGAGCTAAGCTAGAACTGAACTAAAGTGCTACCAGTCTACAGTAAACAGTGCTAAACTAACAAGCCATTATCAAACTTAAAACGAAATAACAGAGCATGAATTGAATGCAATTTGACTCCGGAGTGCCCTAACTAAGTTATCATGCAATTAATATATGGGATTCTACAACCTATTTTGTCCATCATGAATGGTATTTTGGAAGAGCTTGTTAGAACAATCCTGGCTGTACAATTCAATGCAAATGCAAACATGAAAACTGAAAGCAATTACAATTAAAAACTAAGACATCACAGCTATTTCCTACCCATTGTTATGATGTTTTGGAAGAGCGTTTTAAGAGTAATATCAGCTATGCTACTTAGTGTAAACAAGAAAATGAAACCTTCAGTATCACAGTCATGCCTTAGCCATCATAATGATTTTTTGGAAGAGTTTGCTTAGAATAAGTTCAACTGTGATAATGAACAAAATAAATTGCAATTAAAATCTATAACACTACAGCCATTTCTCATTCATTATCATGATCTTTTGGAAGAGTTTCTTAGAACAAGTATAACTATAGTGACTAATGAAATTAACTATGAACTCAAACTTCAAAAACGTGAAAACAAACTAAGATAATTATCTAAATTACGAAAGTAAATCCGTGCAGGAGGTAGGGGCCCTCTACCACCAGACGGAATCTAACTCAAAATAAACTCAACGCGTTCAAAGCAATGTTGTCTTCTTCTTTAAAGGAAAATAACTTAAAACAGAGTATTCTCGGTCTTCAGAAATATAGCAGTCAACCCCTGAAATCTAAGCAAAATCTAGAGCTAGCCTCTCGGTTTCCCGAGTGCATTTATATCAAATCTTCATAACAGAACTTGCAACAATACGAGGATCATTGTCTTTTCATATCAAAATCGTACTAGAACTCTAAAGATGGCAGCGTAGAGGGACAAAGGACATCTGGATTGTCCTAGTCCTATTAGGATTCTGCCTCCTTGAATGAGTTCCCACGTACCAAAACCACGTCCAGAATTAGATTCATTCTTCATGGTGAGCAACGAACGATGAGGACATGATGTGGAATATACCCATGTGTGGCTTTTCCTGAGAGGACACCTGGAACATACTTGAACGTGAAGACAGCTGCAGAATTGGAGGTTAGCTACGAAATGTCTGCATTTTGTAGCTAGTTTCAGTTCAAAATGCATTACAATGACAAAATCACAAAACTTAGCAAGTTAGCCATGTTATTCATTCTAAAAGTAATTTTAACTAATTTCATTGATCATTTAGGCCTCGGATAACAATGGACAAAGGAAAATGGAGTGAAGTAAGATGAAAGAAAGAACAATCTTGGGGCTCAACATACCCCCACTGCTGACTTCTTGCATGTCCTCATGCAACTTATTCCATAAACTCAGAGACTTCTGCAAGAACATCCAACCCTCTTCTTCTTCTTTGCCTGGAAGTTAAAGGTCTTCTGGGTTTCCTGATGACTAACTTGAACCTTAAATTGGTAAGTGCCCTGATTAACTTCTTGTTCCTCTTTTTCAACTTTTCATTAGCGTTTTTCACTTTGTCCATTTGTAGAGACAAGGTTGAGTTCATATTGGTTTTGAGTTTGACTTGTTCCTTCAGAATATCATTCTTAGTTCTGATATGTCTATTAAGTACTTCCAGCTCGTACCTATCTCTTCTTAACACATCTATTTCGGACAATGGAGGACTAGGGGTTCTATCTCTACTCTCTGAAGCTTTCCTTTCCAATGTTTCAACATAGTTATAAATCTCTTGCTGTGCGGGGTCAATTTCAGGGGCTTCTTCATTAAAATATTCTTCAACATCTTCTTCAATAGATATTTCCTCATCTTCTATGTTTATCACCCCTGTTTGTTTGATATGTGTTTTCATTAGCTTCCCCTGAGTCTATGGCTTCTTCTCGGCTGGGATGGTCCCTCTCCTTTTTCTGTGGCAAACTTTCTGATTACCCTCTCTTCCTTAAGTTGTCTCTTAATCTGGGTCAACTTCTCAGAGATTATTTCTTCACTGCTATCTTGAATTGCTTTATCAGTTTCAATTTTAGAGGCTCTCCATTTCTACTTCTCTTTGTAGGCTAATGTTTAGGTGAAGGCTCTTTTGGTTCCTCAAAGTGATTTCTCACTAAGAAATTATCCAAAGTATCTTTTGTTTTGGCTAAATGGTGTTCGATTAGAATCTTAACCAAGCCATGATGGTATAGAGTTGTCTCTAGGAATTGGACTCTCCTTTGAACACTTGAAGCCATCTTTTTTAAACTTTGAAGCAAGAAATAGGGCAAATTAAGCTCTTCTTCCAGAAAATGCATTATCAACCTAATATGGTAAACATAAAAAGTACCATATCTACCTTCACAAGTGATAATTTTTTGTAGAATAAGCAATATGTTTCTCCATTTATTCTTTAATGCAGAGCTTGGAATTCCCTTTTTAAACACAGTGACATCCATACCTGGTGATTTGAGGATCTGCTTCCATGATTCATTATGAAATTCTCTGTTTTTAAACCATCTTTCTCCATGTCTAAGAAATCCTGTTGCTTCTGCAATAAAAACCTCTGTGACAGTGAATTTAACATCTCCAACTTCAACCTCGACTCCTTTGAATGACCTTGCAAATGTTTTAGTAACTTCTTTGTGGAAGCCATTAAATTTCTCAAGGAATTGTAGCCATCCTGCCTGTTGCAACATTTCTCTGCTTTGAGGGTATCCTTCTAGGTATTTTGTGCCCACTGGTTCAGTCCTTACAATGAGGCCCATAATTTCTTCTTCAATCTTCAGATTAGTACTCTTTCTACTCACGGAAATAATGACTTCAACCTTCAAACTGATATACCTCTGGTTCACGGTGATAATGCTTCAATCTTCAAACTGATATATCTCTGCTTCACGGTGAAAATGGCTTCAAATTCCAAACTGATATACCTCTGCTTCACGGTGATAGTGGTTTGATATTTCAAACTGATATACCTCTGCTCAAGGTGATAGTGGTTCAATATTTCAAACTGATATACCTCTTCTCACGGTGATAGAGATACCTCTGTTTTGCGGAATGAAATGATGAAGGGCTGGCTACGGAATGGAGTAATAGGAAGTGGTTACGGAATGAGTTAATGAAGTGAGGTGAAGAAAACAAATCAATGAGTGAAAAGACTACGGAGATTTTTTACAACGGATTCAAAAATCATCATTAAATGATTTGGCTGGGTGACGTAAGGAAATCAAACACTTCAGCCTTTTAACCACTTAAATGATGATTGGGTATAGAATTTGAAATGAAAGATTTTTATCCAAAGTTTGCGGAGGGTATATTTGGCATGATCAATAAAAATAATCAAAACAACTTTTCGAATGATTCATAACTAAAACTATACTAAATTTTATGATATGCCATTATAATCAAAACTTGTTACCTTTGCTTTTCATCTGCTTTTTGTGGTCTCCATATACTTTGTTCTCCTCTGGAAACCATTATTTTGTGAGTCCTCATAATCCCTCTTAATTTTGCTTGTTCATGGATATACTGGATCATTTTGTTGCAATTCAAATGTCTTCTGATTAGTGCCTTCAGGATCTGTAGCTGCGGAATGACTGCCTAGCTGCGGAAAGTATGATTAGCTGCAAAATGTCTGTTTAGCTGCAGAATGTACCTGTAGAGAATTTTAATCATGGAATGGAGTGGTTTGGAATATACATGAAATATTATATGGAATGGGTGAAGATAGATGATGAAACATGGTATAATGGGATATGTATGAAGTGAATGATGGAGTGGGATGGATTATAATTTATGAAATGGAGTGGAAGAATATAGGAAATGGCTTGCAATCCATGACATGTGTTATTCATTTGCAGAAAAACATCAAACTTTAAGTTTTGATATGGAAATGAGGTGGATGAAGTATGGAATGAGATGAATGAAATATGGAATGAAGTGAAGTATGAATGAATGAATGAAATGGAGTATGGATGGATAAGTAAATGGAATGGAATGAAATGAGATGGATCATAAGTGCAATGGATCTGAACTTATGATTTTGTAACAGCTGCTTGCAGAAACAAAATGGAAAAGTTAGAGTGTCAGAAAGACTCTGATTTTCACACTATCTTTTTTGTATAAACATGCCAATCAATGATTGGTTTTCATGTTTATACCTTTTTTTTTTTTTTTTTTTTTAAGAAATGCTTCAGAAAATTCAATCAAGTTGATGAAGAAGAAAGATTCTTCTTCATTAACTTCACATCACTGTTTTCCTGGAACTTCTTGACAAATTCTTCTCTTGAGAGTGGTTTGTGATACGACTTCAATCTATGACCATTCACCGAAAAAATATTATATTATTCCTTTATTGTCACAAAGTTTCTTTGCTCCATTGTCAAAAATTTCAACAATTTCATAGCTAAAGTCTAATTTGGGGCCCCACTTGAAAAGAGTTTAATTTTGAATCCAAGCAAAGCCTAGTCATATTATACAATTTCTTCTCTTTGATCGCATCATGCCATCTAGTCCTTTCTTTGTTGGACTGAACTTGTTTTACGAGCCCATATTGTACGGTCTCATCAATTCATTAAGTAACTCCAATCTATGCTTTTGTTATAAAATTAAATCAAGTCCTAATTTTGAAGCTGCCATTTTCGGTTGAATACGGAACTGTAGGAAAAAAAACTTGCTTTCCATAAACAAGCTTATAAGGAGTATGGGCTGTTGTGTTTCTCCATGTAGTTCTATAGGCCCACAAGGCTTCAGGAAGCCTATCTACCCAATCTCTTCTATGTAAATGAACAGTCTTTGTTAGGATTCCTTCAATGACCTTATTAGTAGATTTCACTTGACCATTTGCTTGTGGATGATAAGGAGTAGATTTTCTATGCCTGATTTTGTACCTCTCCATCATTTGTTCCACTAGCCTTGATGTAAATTGAGCTCCTTGATCTGTAACAATTTCCCTTGAGACACCAAAATGAGTAAAAATATCCTCAAAAAGAAAAGTAACTACAGATGCTTCATTAGCAAAAAGTAATGGCTTGGCCTCTACCCATTTGGTAACATAATCAGTGCAAACTAATATATATCTCTTTTGTCTTAATGGAGGACTAATAGGTCCTACAAAATCCAAAGCCCATTTTTCAAAAGGTTCAATATGTACCTGAGGTTGTAATGGCATCTCACCTGAAGGAGAAGGTTTCCCTACCCTTTGGCAACTGTCACACATTTTGACATACTCTTTAGCATCCTTAAACAAGGATGGCCAATAATATCCTAAATGAAGGATCTTATAATCTGTCCTTTTATCGGCTTAAAGTAGATACAAATTCATCATGGCTTGTACTTTGAGAATCTCGGAACATCTCATATTCCAGAACACATCTTCTAATGGTCAAATCATTGGTTTTGTCATGCAACTCATTAGCAACCACCAAAATGTTTTACCTTTGTCATAAGTAGTTGCTATTTTTTATCTCTTGCATTCATTATTGAAGGAAATTTTCCTGAAACTAAATAATTAACAATGTCAGCAAACCAAGGAGTTTGAGTAGAAATTGCAAAAAGATATTCATCAGGAAATTGATCTTCAACTGGAGTGTCATCTTTGATGTTTTGGAGTCTAGATAGGAAATCAGCTACTGTGTTTTGTTTTCCAGGCCTATCTAGAATGGTAATGTTGAATTCTATTAAAAGCAATAACCATCTTATGACTCTGCCATTAGTAATTGATTTATTCATTAAGTATCTAATTTCAGAATGATCAGTGTGAACAAAAGTTTCATAGCCTGTTATATAGTGTCTGAATTTGTTTATGGCATGAACAACAGCTAAAACTCTTTTTCAGTTACAGTATAGTTTAACTCCGCAGGAGTCAAATTTTTACTGGTATAGTAGATGGCATAAGGAATCAGGTCTTTTTTTCCCAATACTGCTCCTAGAGTTGTATCAGAGGCATCTGTTGAGATACGAAAACGTAACTTCTAGTTAGGTCCCCTTAAAATAGGTGCTTCAGAAATTTTTGTTTTCAGGGTTTCAAAGGCTAACTGGCAATCAGAATTCCATTTGAATTCACAATATTTGGTAAGTAATTTGAAGAGTGGAAATGCTATCTTGGTGAAGTTTTCTATAAACCTCCGATAATATCCTGTAAATCCTAGAAAACTCTTAACATCTTTTTGACAACTTGGAATAGATAAGTTAGAGATGACTTCAACTTTTGACTCATCAACTCTAATCCCATCACCTGAAATATGATGCCCTAAAACAATACCTTCAGTAAACATCATGAAACATTTCTCATGACTAAGTGAAAGATTTTCTTCCTGACATCTCTTTAAAACTTTTTCCAAGTTTGCTAAAGCTTCTTCAAATGTATTTTCATAAACTGTGAAATCATCCATGTATACCTCTACACAATCATGTATTAGATCTGAAAAAATTCCTAATACTGCCCTTTGGAATGTTGCAAGTGCATTGCATAATCCAAATGGAAATACTCGGTAAGCATAGGTACCCCAAGGACAGGTAAATGTGGTTTTGTCTTGATCTTCAAGTGCTACTTGGATTTGATTGTAACCACTAAACCCATCTAAGAATGAGAAGTACTTTTTGCCAGCTAATGTATCTAACACTTGATCTATGAAAGGTAAAGGAAAATGGTCTTTAAGAGTAGCTTTGTTTAGTTCTCGGTAGTCAACACATACCCTCCATTTACCATTTTTCTTTGGTACAATTACCAAAGGAGAAACCCACTGACTATCTGAAATAGGATAGATGAAGTTGACATTTAACAATTTTTGCAATTCTTCTTTAACAATCTCCCTAAGATTTGGATTCATCCGTCTTTGAGGTTGTCTGATTGGTTTACAATTTTCCTTTATATAGATGTGATGAGTGCAAGTCTTGGGGCTTATCCATTTCATGTCAGTGTATGCCCATGCATATGCAGAAGAATGTCTCTGTAATACTTTTACTAACTCTTCTTGTTGAGATTTTTCTAGGTTCTTGTTTATGTTCAAAGTTTTGCCTGGAAATATCTCACTTGTAGAGCTGCCAAATTTATCCATAGAATGAAGAGACATCTGCCTTGATGAAAAAAACTCAATGTTGGATCCCTCTTGAAGTGATTCATGTTTGTATTCTGAAGAGGATTCAAAGTTTTCTAGAGTATTCAGAATTTGATTATCTTCACTAATTTCTGAAATTGTGAAGAGGGGTTGTAAATCTTCTTCATCCTCTATCCATTGAGTGTCATCTAAATCTGTAATTGTCCTAGCTGGAGGATACAAAGTGAATTTCTTAGTTGAACTACCATCAGAGATGTACATATCACCGGATCTACAACTAATAAAAGCATCATCTGTAGCCAACCAAGGTCTTCCTAATATAACAGGATGTCCTCCTAGATTATTCTTAGGAGTTAGGATCATGAAATCCACAGGGTACTCCCAAGAATCTAGGGACACTGGAATGTCTTCTATTACCCCATCTAGTTTGATCACAGATCTGTCTGCTAATTTTAATAGTGTGGGTGTAAAAATAAGATTAGGAAGTTTTAGTTTCCATGATTTGTCTACTCATGATATTGATTGTTGCTCCTAAATCAATGAGTGTGTTTTGGATTTCAATTCCATTGATGTGAATTTTAACAACTGGATTTCCTGGGTCAAGATACTTTGGAATAGCAATCTTACCCATCATAATGTCTGCTATTTTTCCTGCCAGTTGAATTTTCTTTGTTTCTCTTATTCTTTTTCTTGTTTCTTCATGCTCAACTCCTTTATTGTTTTGGCTAAAATTGGAATTTCCTTTATGGCTTGTAATAATGGAATTTTAATGCAAACATTTCTCAGCTCATCTAGGAAATCATAATTAGGCACCATAATTTGTTTTTCTACACCTCTATCAATTTGTAATATTTCTGGAAAGGGAGGTATAGAACTAGATGTGGATGGTTGCTCTAATACAGGAGTTGAAATTATTGGATCTTTTTGCTTTAATTTTCCAGTGTTTGGGTCTTGAAAAGATGTGTCTTCTTCAAGACTTTTATTTACCCGTAGAGAGTCTTCCTCAGAGTTATCTTGTTCTTGTATGATCACAGAAGGTTTCCTCTTTTCAAGTATTCTTCCAGACCTAAGTTGAACATCACTAAGGTCTAAAGGAGCAATTAAATAAGTTGGAAACTGTTGGCCTTCTATCATGTATGTGTTCTGAGGATTTTTATTATTGGGGTTTGGTATGGGTTGAGCAGGCAACTGATTTGATTTTTGAGGGAATGGTAATGGAAGTGGTTGATTTTGATGTGGTAGGTTCTTATGATGTTGTTGAGGATTTTGTTGAAAATTTTGTTGAGGATTTTGAGGATAAAAATGTGGGTATGGTGGATAGGATGGTGGATACTGATAGTACTGAGAGTATCTTCCATATGGATTTTGTGCCCCTTGTGCCCAAGCTTGAGATTGATTTTGAAATTGAGGCCAAGGTTGCTGCCAAGAATTCCAAGGTGGAGGTTGGTTATACATTTGATCATGGAATCCTTGTGTTTGAGGTCCTTGCCAAGGCCTTCTAGAGACAAAATTGAGATATTCTGTGGAATCTGTAGTAGTTTCCTCTTGAAAGACAGCTTTGAGACCAGGAAGAGAAGGACAATTCTCATGTTTTTCAGAACAAATGACACAGGTCTCTACAACTTTTACATCCAAAGGACACTCTCTCAAGGCATGTTTCTTTCTACATTTGGGACAAAAGATTGCCAAGGCATTAGATTCAGCTTTTTTCTTGTTTTGTATCTTAAGGGTGTCTATTTGTTCACTAAGACTCCCTAAGATGTCATATTTGAAATCATCAAGCATATGTCCTATTTCTGATCTACTTACTGTCCCAGAAGCAGACTTACTTGCCCTTGCAAGAGCAGGATCTCTTGGACCTTTTACAGTTTTAGATTTCCCTTTTGAAAGGTTGATACATAACTCAGATATTTCAGGTATTGTGAGCTGTGATATATCCCCTTTTCCCATCATGTTAAGGATATCCAACCATTCATCCTTAATTGTTTTCAACAAAAGAGCTTTTAAGGTGTCTTGATCTAGGTTTTCCATTTTTTCTCTTTTGATGTTGTAATGAAATCTCTCCAACAAATCTTCCAAGTTTTCATCTTCTTTTTGTACCATCTTAAACACTTCTTCCTTATGATTGACCGACATACAATAATCCAAATACCTCTCTAGAAATGCTTGTTTCATGTCTTCCCATGTCCTAATAGAACTGTTGATCAAACTCATAAACCACTTCAATGCTGCTCCTTTCAATGTTGAAGGAAATAATTTAAGTTTTTGAGCATCTTGTAAGTAGTCATAAGTTCTACACAGGATTTCAAATTCAAATAGGAAGGTTTTAGGATCTTTAGTTTTAAGTCCATAGAAGTTTGGAAGGACAGAGGGTGAAATGTTTTTCATGGTTGTATTGGTTTCTTCATCAATTATAGGGAACCCAAAAGAGTTTCCTATTTCTCTTCTACCTCTTCCTCCGTCTGCACCTCTACCTCCTTCTCCTCTACCTCCTTCTTCTCTACCTCTACCTCTACCTCTAAATAATGTGTGTTCTCCATTAAAGACTCCTCCTCCCCCTTCTTCTGCCATGTTTGACTCTCCTGTGGAGGTGGAAAAGTTTGTATCCCTGACAGGAGTCTTTAGATATTCTTCTAAGGCAGGTTCAATGGATGAAGTGGAAGGTTTCTCTAATGGGATATCTGATCTTAGGTCTTCTAGAAGTCCAGGATCAGTAAAGGATGGAATATGGGTCTGAGTTGAAGGTGTACTAGCCCTTGGTCTAGGTGAAACAAGTGGTGTTCTAGGAATCAAATTTCTTTTTCTGCTGCTTATGAATCTACCCCTTGAATCTCTCTCTCTACGCATATAATTGTTTTTGGGAATTAAGAAACAAAGGTTACCTAGTTTTCACTTCCCCGGCAATGGCGCCAAAATGTTAGTGCTCAACCTAGTCTCCTAAATTGAGTTCATTTAATTGTCAACCAGGGTTGGTAAACTGCTGAAGTGAAGTGCACTGTTTGTGCCTAGGTGTTTGTTTCCTAATGCGTTGTGTTTAGTGTTTTATGATGTTTTTGGTCTTTTATGATGATTTATGATGTTTTTGGTCTTTTTATGGTTTTTATGTTCACAAGAAAAATGACTAAAAAGCTAGTGGAAAGAAACTATTTGTTAAAAAACAAAGTGAGGCCTAATTGGTTGATGATAAATGAAAAATGCAAATGAAAATACATAATAAAACCTAAAATATGACTAAGCAGAATAAAAAGCTTGATAATGACTTCAAGAAAATGAATCAAAACATAAACTTAACTTGTCCAATTCTTTCATCAAAGGTATTTTAGGAGAGCTTGAGATATGGTCAGCTAAGTATAAAAATTCTCCTAACTAAACAATTAAACAATCAGCTT
This sequence comes from Pinus albicaulis, assembly GCA_034641835.2. Taxonomy (NCBI): domain Eukaryota; kingdom Viridiplantae; phylum Streptophyta; class Pinopsida; order Pinales; family Pinaceae; genus Pinus; species Pinus albicaulis. The sequence goes on from CM076584.1 coordinate 1,430,727,805, forward strand.
ATAATGATACAACATTTTATCCATGATTAAAGATTTGTTGAAACATATTTGGAGAAAAATATTGTTAACATCATAAGATCTCTACTCTAAGACTAGCTCCTAATTCTATTCTGCAACTTAGTTTAACATCACTAAACCTTATTCAAAAGTTATAGATTTATTTTTAAAGTAGTCTTTTGAGGAAAGGCTTTGTTTATGAAGAAGTTGCAAAAGTACTTCAGGCCTTGAGATGATACTGTCTTCTGTTCAGATGGTTATGAGTCAATTATGGATTTGGAACAAAAAGAGATTTTGTAAATAATGAAGGCCGTATTGTTTAAGTTTAACAACTAATGTAATCTAATATGCAATGGATGACAACTAAATGTGGAATGAAAATACAATGAGCTAAGCTAAAACTAAACTAAGATGTCACTAGTCTAAAACAGTGCTGAACTAACAAGCCATTATCAAACTTAAAACAAAATAACAGAGCATGAATTGAATGCAATTTGACTCCGGAGTACCCTAACTAAGTTATCATGCATTAATCTATGGGATTCTACAGCCTGTTTTGTCCATCATGAATGGTATTTTGGAAGAGCTTACTAGAAAAATCTTGGCTGTACAATTCAGTGCAAATGCAAACATAAAGACTGAAAGCAATTTAAAAACTAAGACATCACAGCTATTTCCTACCCATCATTATGATATTTTGGAAGAGCGTTTTAAGAGTAAGATCAGCTATGCTACTTAGTGCAAACAAACAACTGAAACATTCAGTATCACAGTCATGCCTTAGACATCATAAGGATTTTTTGGAAGAGTTTGCTTAGTATAAGTTCAATTGTGATAATGAACAAAAGAAATTACAAATAAATCCTACAACACTACAGCCATTTCCCATTCATTATCATGATCTTTTGGAAGAGTTTCTTCTTTTGGAAGAGTTTCTTAGAACAAGTATAGCTATAGTGGCTAATGAAATTAAATATGAACTCAAACTTCAAAAATGTGAAAACGACTAAGATACTTATCTAGATTACGAAAGTAAAGCCGTGCAGGAGGCAGGGGCCCTCTACCACCAGACGGAATCTAACTCAAAATCAACTCAACGCGTTCAAAGCAATGCTGTCTTCTTCATTAAAGGAAAAATAACTTGAAACAGAGTAGTCTCGGTCTTCAGAAATATAGCAGTCAATACATGAAATCTAAGCAAAATCTAGAGCTTGTCTCTCGGTTTCCCGAGTGCTTTTATAACAAATCTACATAACAGAACTTGCAACAATACGGGGATCATTGTCTTTCCTTATCAAAATTGTACTAGGACTCTAAAGATGGCAGCGTAAAGGAACAAAGAACATCTGGACTAGGACAGTCCTATTAGAAGTCTGCCTCCTTGAATGAGTTCCCACGTACCAAAACCACGTCCAGAATTCGGTTCAGTCTTCATGGTGAGCAACGAACAATGAGGACATAATGTGGAATATACCCATGTGTGGATTTTCCTGAGAGGACACCTGGAACATGCTTGAACGTGAAGACAACTGCAGAATTTCCGGTTAGCTACGGAATGTCTGCATTCTGCAGCTAGTTCCGGTCAAAATGCATTACAATGACAAAAATCACAAAACTTAGCAAGTTAGTCATGTTAATCATTCTAAAAGTAATTTTAACTAATTTCATTGATCAATTGGGTCTGGGATAACAATGGACAAAGGAAAATGAGGTAAAGTAAGATGAAAGAAAGCACAATCTTGGGGCTCAACACTATGTTTTTATATATTTTAAAGGCAGGACAAAGTGTAGAATTCAAGTGAATCGTTTTGTGAATTGATATGGATGAGTGATAGATGGATGATGGACAAGAATGAGGGAACCTTCTTCATCATTTTCAAGTTAATAAGTTTCCTCTTGGGCTGTCATTACCCTCGAATCTCCCTCCTGTAGCTTTTAAGAACCCTCCTATAGCAATATAATTCCTTTATGAAACATCATAGAGAGGGAGCGAAACTTGAAGTTTAAGCTAATGGGATGGTGGATAGAGATGATCACATGAGTGGAGATGATGGGTACAAAGTGAATGGATGGAGAAATGGAGGAAAATTTGAAATTTTTTGGTCCTGTGGCCATGAAATCCACCACTATATATAATCCTACAAAACAAGAGAAGGTCAACAGTCATGGCATCATCTTGTGTTGTTTTTTTTTTTTTTTTTAATAGAAAAGTAGGCTGCCTCTGAGGAGGTTTTCAACCTATAATCCTACCCTCGGTGCCTTAGATGAGGTTTTCACCTAGGGATATTTGTTATTTTTATTTCTCTTTTTTTTTCTCTATTACTTCTTCAGAGAGGCTCTCAATCCTAGATTTGGCCTTAGATTCCTCATAGAGGTTTTCATCGAGGCCTTTTTATTTTTTTCTCTTCCTAGGAGGGCTATGAAATGGAAGCCATGAAAATCCCAATCACATAGAATTCTCTATTGATTGTACTGATTAATTCTTCCTTACACATAGGTCTCTTGTATACCATTAACCTATAACCATTGAGAAGCAGGGGATCGCTTCCTCATCAATGGTTCTGCTATGGAAAAATCAATTGTCATGACATTTTTCTACCTAGTATCATCCTAAAGATCTTGTAAATAATTTCCCTTTAAAATATTTGAACCTAGAATCATATAACAAGGCCCAATACCCTTCTTGAAAAATCTTGTTCTTGATATGCTTATCTTGCCAAACCTTCCTTTGCAATTGTATAACTTCAGTGTGTAGGAGGGCCTACAATTTGAACTCATCCAAGCCATTCAGTTGGAGAAGCCTTTCCTGCTGTGCTGTAGTGCCACCTAAGTCTAATTGGGTTGCCATTCTCAAAGTGTTATATTCAAACTCAATAGAAAGAAAATATTTATTCCCATAAACCAGATCATATGGAGTGAACCCAATAGTTGTCTTCCAAGTGGTGTTATAGGCCCAAGTGGGCTCCACTAATATGTATTCCCAATCTCTATTTATATTGCTCACAACCTTGGTGAGGATGATCTCTAGTGCCCTATTTTTATCCTCTACCTTCTCATTTTCCTTAGGGTGATAGGCAGTAGATGTTCTGTGTTTGATATTATGTTTCCTCAAGAGTTTCTCAATAAAATGTGATGTGAATTGAGCACCCTAATTGATGACTATATGCCTTCAATACCAAAATTTGGAGAAAATAGTTTCCTTTAAGAATTCAACCACTTTAACCTCAGTTTTTTCTTTAACATCCTTTGTCTTGGCCCACTTTGAAAAATAGTCAGTGCACACAATATTGTATTTCATTTTTCCTGATGGTGGATCAATTGGCCCAATGAAAACCATGCCCCACTTGTAAAATGGCTCTAAGGCCAGTTGATGTTGTAGAGGCACCTCATCCATGGATGTGGGTGTTCCCATCCTCTAGTATTGATCACATCTACTGGTATACCTTCTTGCATCTCGATGGAGAGTAGGCCAATAGTAGCTAGCATGTAATGCTTTTAAAGTTGTCCTCTTGGCAGCAAAATTACCCCTATAGGGACCATCATGACATGTTGAGAGAATGTCAAAGACCTCCTCTTATCTGACACATCTCCTTAATATATGATTTGGTCCCAACTTAAAAATATTTCCCCCAATCCAACTGAAAGGGGTGATTTTCCTCACAATTCTGCTCTTCTCACTGGATGACATATTTGGAGGAAATCTCCCAGCAACTAGGTATTTGGCTATGTTAGAAAATTAGGGAGAGAGAAATGATATGGAAAATAGTTTCTCATTTGGAATTTGATCATTGACCATCCTTTCATCATCTACAGGCAAAGTGAGTCTAGACAAAAAATCTGCAACTACATTTTTGGTTCCTTACTTATCAATGATAGTCAAATCAAATTGTTGTAACAATAACAAACATCTAATAATCCTAGCATGATTAGTATGCACAAAAATTTATAGATTTTTTTTCATAAAATATTTAATGCATCTAATAATCCTAGGTTTTTTCATCAAATATTTAATAGTTGCATGATCAATATGAATAAAGGTTTGGTACCCAGTGATGTAGTGCCTGAATTTGTTCAAGGAGTGTACAATAGATAGGAGTATTTTTTCAGTGATAGTGTAGTTCAATTCAACCTTAGAAAAGTTTTTATTAATTAAATAAATTACATAGGGTAACTTATCATCCATTTTCCCAAAGGTTGTCCCTACAACTTTGTCTGATGCATCAATATGGATATGGAAAGGCAGAGCCCAATTGGGACCCCTAAGTATGGGTGCAATAGTAATTTTTTATTTTAATATTTCAAGGGCCTTTTGAAAGCTACTTGAAAAACATAAATCTCAGTCCTTGGCAAACAATCTAAACAAGGGTGAAGCCACTTTACTAAAATCCTTGATAAACCTTCTATAATAACCAAATATTCCCAAGAAACTTCTAACATCTCTCTAGTTTTGAGGGGTAGAGACCCTTTTGATGATGGAAATTTTGTTTGGGTCTACCTTTATCCCTTCTATAGATATGGAATGGCCAAGGAAATTCCCTGCATTGATTAATAATTCACATTTCTCAGTACTCAGTGAGAGGTTCATTTCGATTCATTTTCTCAAGACTTTACCCAGATTAGAGAGAGCTTCTAGGAAGTCACATCCATGGGGAGGGGAATTATCCATGTAGATATCCACAGATTCATGAACAAACTTAGAAAATATGCTCAGAAATTCCCTTTGAAAAGTGGCAGGGGCATTGCATAGAAAAAATGGAAGGAATCCATAGGCAAAGGCACCCCAAGGACATATAAATTTAGTCTTGTCTTGGTCTTCAAGGATGATCTAGATCTGAATGTAACCACTAAATACATCCAAGAAAGATAATAATTTCTTCCATGCAAGACCATATAAGACTTGATCAAGGAAAGGCAAAGGGAAATGGTATTTATTTGTGGACTTGTTCAATTATTTGTAATCAAAATAGATTCTCCACTTCCCATTCTTCTTTAGGACTAACACTAGAGGGGACACCCACTCACTATCAGAGATGGGGTACATGAACCCTCCATCGAGCAAATTTTGCAATTATTCCTTCACTATGTCCTTAAGGGCTAGGTTCATTATCCTCTAAGGTTGGTGCACATGTTTTCATCCCTCTTTGATGTATATGTGATGAGTACAAACCAAGGGATTCATCCCTTTCATTTATTTATAGTCCTAAGCAAAAGCATCTAAGTGATCTCTCATCATCTTGCACAATTTTTCTTCTTGGTTGCCCAAGAGAGAGGAGTTAATATTTAAGATTGTGGATGGGCCAAACTCCACAATTTTGACATGTTTAGGGTTTGGGTCAACTGGGCATAACTTAGTACAAGGAATACTCTTAGATTGTTTCACTAGCTCATTAGGAGAACTGGTATTGGGGGGTTGGTTCTGAAGGATATGGCTAATGAAGTCATCTTCATGAAGTTACCACCCTCCTATAATATAATCTAGGGTACATATTGGGTAGGGTATTGTATTATACACTTGATATTCTTCCTCATCCTTAAGCCACAAAGGTAGATCATGTTCAAGGGAAGGATGATATGGAGGATACAATATCAGTTGTTTTGATCAGGGCCCATTCTTTATGGTCATGTTCCCAATCCTACAACTGATATAGGGATTAACAGTGGTTGAACAAGGTACTCCTAATACAATAGGATAACCATTGAACTTGGTTTTGGGTTGGATCACCAGGAATTCAGTAGGATACACCTAAGAGTCAATGGGGACCATGACATCCTCAAAAAATCCCTCAGGAGCTACTTTGGATCTATCTGCAAGTTGCGGCACTGTAGTGGTCTTTCTCAAGGCTCCTTGGAGGTTTAGCTTTAGCATGGTTTATTTAGTCATCACATTGATGGAAGCACTAAGATCAATAAGGGTATGAGGGATAATGATGCCATCAATATGCACATCCACTATTGGACTTCCAAGGACTAGGTATTTTGGAAAAATCACTCTCCAATGAATAAAATCAAATAATTGGCCAACAAACATTGATTGTGGGGGTGTTTATCTTCTTTCCCCCAGGATTTTTTAATTTTTTTTTATTGATAAGGTTATTATAGATGGGAACGTCCTTAATAGCATAGAGAAGGGATATCTTAACACACAGATTCTTCAATTCTCTGAGATGCTCAATCTCTTTTGGGGTGTGATGGACAAGGTGGATCAATATCTTAGGAATATGAGGTAATTTAGGGTACTCTATTCCTTTTCCTCTTCAAGCTCTTCAGGTGGAGATGGAGGGTGGTTATCTGGAAGCACTCTCCCTTACCGAAGGCTGATCTCTTGGATATCCACAACATAGGTAGGATAAGGTATCTCCCCACTATAGCTCTGTTGTGCCTACTTGTTATTCAGGTTAATTTTGGGTTGAGTAGGATTATGAGGTTTTTTTGGTAGAGTAGGATGACTAAGTTATGGTTGAGGTTAGGGTGCAGGTAATAAAATAGGAGGTTGGTTGAGTTGAGGTTTCCACCCTTATGATGGGTTGTTTCATTAAGGAATTTGGATAGAAAATGGCTGAAATGGTTAATTGGCAAGTTAAGGATCATATCGAGGAGAATAGGGCCAAAACGGAGTTGTGGAAAATGATGGATGAGTGGAAGAGTACCAGGGTGGAAATGGCGCTTTCTAGCTTGGATTGTAATAATATTAAGATACACCTTGCATGCCCTGTTGGTATGGCCGAGTTCCTTGAGGCCTACTTTGATTTATAAAGCAACGTTCCTTAGCCCCACCTTCTTCTCCTTGGTATACAACTTTTAAACTAGGAAAAGATGGGAATTTATCTATGGAACGGTTTTCCTTACAGACTGAGGAAAAATCTATGCCATTTAATGGGCATTCATTCCTAGGGTACCTTCTAGTGCATTTAGGGAATAGAATAGCTAGGGTTGTCTCTGCTTCCTCTTGTTTCCTCGAGATCCGCATGGCATCCATTTGCAAAGAAAGGGTACGCAAAATTTAACTTTTAAATTCCTCCAACATGTCCCCAATCTCATTTTTGATGGATTTTGAAGAGGAATAGGTACTGGTCAATCTTTGACTAGCCCTACTCCTCTTTCTAGCTACCCTAGATTGGTCTTTGAACAAAATTTTAATGTCATTATAGGATAACTGAGAGATGTCTCCTCCAAACAGAATAGTGAGGTGTTAGGCCCTGAAATGTTCGTGTTTAATTCACATTATCACCCTATTCTTACTCATGGTTTTCATTGTTATTACTATCATTTTTCACAATTGTTGGGCTAGTAGCTTAATCTTGGAGCATGATCAAGTAATTGCTCTTTATTTAACCTAGTTATTTTATTTTGATAATATTTGAATGAAAATGATTATTTATGATGGTTCTTGTGTTGTTTCAGGAAGGCGTATGAAATCATGATAAAAGTTACACATGCATCAACAATTAATTGCACCAAGTTATGTTCTTGCACCAACACTCCTACACTAGCATTCCTACATCGATTTGGGGCTTAAACATATCGACACGCTATCGCAGGAAAAAAAGAGTTTTGTTGTCCAAATGGAGGTTCTAACACCTTCCCACGAGTTGGATTACACCCAGGTCGCATGTGTGGGTCTCTAGAAGCAAATCAACAAATCTGCTCAAAATTCACACAGTTTTCAAACTGCCAAGTTTGACCTCGATTTGTATGCATATGGAGGAGAATATCCAAAATCATAGCTTATGGGTTTTTTTCCTCTATAGAAAATTATCTAGAACCAAAACCGTTTCCCAAGATTCATATTATTCTAAACATTACACAAGGGTCTTTGAGGAAGTTTTATAAAAAATATTGTTTTTTTGTAATTCTAGGATCTTGCCCAAATTTTCCAAAAAAATGGAAATTTTGTATCAGATCTATATTTCCTTGAATATTTAATGGTTGTACTAGAATTCTATTTATGAAATTTTGTTGGGGTCCAATTTTCCATCATATTTGCAAAATATTCGCTTGTCCAAAGCCAAATTTGTAATATAAACAAATTATAAAAACAGAGTTATGCTAGAGAGCACATGACAACAAGCCTTTTCTTTGTACCTTGATGCTGTTGATATGAGTACTGGGGGTTATACCCCCTTACCTCTAATGAATTAGAGGCTACAATGCTGGAGATGTTAGTATAGTTTCATATTTTTGATTTGGAGCTTGGGTAGATGGTTCATGATGTAAAGGACTGAGCAACATTTTAATAAAACTTCATGCCAGGTTTTCCTTCTCATTGCTAATGTGTTTTATGGATATCTTGACTCTGTAGTTTGATTTATTTTAAGAGGCAACAAGCTGGTTTGGAGGCCCCCCCAACCCGCCTTGTTTTTTACTCTTGTCACCACTCATATATATTGTTTCTTGGATTGAATACTAGTTGTCTAAGGTGTGTGTTTGTTTTTCATGTGTGTTGACTGTTTAGATTTTCTTTTTAATCCTAAATATCTCCATTTTTCATCAATAATTTTTTTTCTTCATGATCTATATATCCCTAGAAGGCTTTTCTTGATTTACATGAATAACTAGAAGTATTATATAAATTTACTATGGTGAATTCTACAAGGAGATGGAATTTAGGTATTCTTGATGCAATTATTATAAACCTTGGCATGCTCTAAAATTATTTGTTCTATTGATACTATGTTATTGTTTTTTTATGTAATAATGCAATGAGAAATTATCATGGAGCTGCGGATCCATTCAAATCTATAGCTCTCATATAGTTAAAAAAAGATAACAATACTTGAGTACCAATCGTGATACCTGATCTGATCCCTGGTTTATGTTGTATGGCTTGATGATTTATTGAAATTTTGGAAGAAATGAGAAATTGCTTAAGGAATTATAGATCCAAGCTACATTATCTTTGAGATTGTTTGGAGAAAACTTCATATAACTCCATCATCATATGATTTACTCTTGCACTAATATGAAATAGATATTGTAGCATTTTTATACATTTGGTTGAAGTGTGATAAGTTATATGCCTTTAGATTTTCATAGTATGGGTTTGTAGGATTCTAGTTTACATTTCGCACATGTACAATGCTTCATTCTCGCTATCCTTTTTGCATTGGTTTTTATAAATTTTTTTTGGGTGTGATACCTTTCTAATGCAGTGATTTATTGATTGAATTCATATGGGATTGTGTGGAGTTAATGTGCTTGTGTGCTTTATATTATCAAAGAAGTATTTATGTGTGAATTTCTCAGTGAGTTAGGGAGATAACGATCGAGATTCCAATAAGTTAGTAGATAGGGATTACAATTCAATAGCTAGGGTTTTCTATTTAAGTTGTCAATATGTAGGGTTTGTTGTCAATTGATCAATAATTAAGGTTTAATTTTATATTATTAAGGTTTGCTTTCAATTTTCAATAGATTGCAGGATTGGTGTTTATGATTTCATTTCTAAAGATTGCTCGTGAGTGTTGGAATTGACTTGTGCATGAATATAAAGGTGTGAGTAGTTTCTATCCAAACTAGGGATTTGTTTTGTAGGTCACCAAAATATTTCTCTATAATTTCTAGTGTTGCGTCTCGAAGTCCATGGACCTTGGATTGACAATAAATATTGGTAGATTAATATACCATATACTACACCCAATATTTTTGCATTGTTTTCGAGGACGTGCTTAAGGGATAGGGCCTTGGTGATCTGTTATGCTCGTTTCATTTTCTTGCAAATGAATTTTTATTTAGTGTCATTCTCTTGCTTGTTGAAGCATACTGGACAATATTTCCAGAGAGCTCACAAGCCTCGTTTGTTTCCTTTCATGCAAATGAATTTTTAGTGTGATTTTCTTGCTTGTTGAAGCATATTGGACAATATTGCCAGAGAGCTCACAATGTTGGTTTGTTTCCTTTAATTGAAATGAATTTTTAGTGTGGTTTTCTTGATTACTGAAGCAGATTGGAAAATATTTCTAGAGAGCTCACAAGCCTGGTTTTTTTCATGCAAATGAAGTTTTAGTGTGTTTCTCTTGCTTGCTGAAGAATACTGGATGATATTTCAAGAGAGCTCACAAGCCTAGCTTGTTTCCTTTCTCGCAAATTCTTTTTTAGGATTTTTGGGTGCTCTAAGAACCCCCCCTATATGCTAATCCATGTGTTAACAAGATCTTCTAGCCAACAGCAGAATAATGATAAAATGCTTGAAAAAAGTTGCACTCCAGGAGCTTTTTCATATCTTTGAAGCAGTTGGCGTCTCTTCTTCCCAGGAGGAAAAAATCTTGGAAGAAGTCAATATTAGATCCATGTTTTCAGCTGTGATAAAGGAAAAAAATACCCATGATCCATCCCTTCTAGAAGTTCGAGAAGATTGCTTTGGATACCTTTGTAAATATAATGAGGAAATTGAACAATGATGGATTGGAACTTATGAGGAGGAAGAGCCATTGGAAACAGAGAATGAATAGTTATTGACATGTATATCACAAGATCCATCCTGCACTCAAGAAAAAAGTCAGAAGTCTTGGGAAGACTAACATGATATAACAGAGGTGGGGAAACCACCAGTTACTAGTGAATCAAAAGACCGAGAATATGTGAAATCCATTGAAAATTGGTTCTAAAAAATTGTTGGTACACAATTTTCCTCCATCATTCAACAACTCTTGATACCATCTTAATTAAAGTAACTGGTTTTTCATACTTTGGTATATGTTGAATTTTATTCTTTAAGACTGATTGTGAGTATATTTAGTATTCTGTTACACACATGGTTACATTGGAGGTACTCCTACACTTGAAGGAGATCTCCCTCTCTCTAAATTAGGCTAGGGTAGAGAACAACGAATAAAAATTTCATTTGAAATAAAATTGATACAACAACACTCTTGAAACTGTAATTCCCTAAGGCACAAAAATTGAAATTTTTTTCATTATGCACTCTTGTGGTGAGTCTTGTCAGAAGAACTTCATTCTTAAGGGCTCATTATTTTGTAAAATGACTATAACCTATGGGTTCCTTCATATTCATTGTTTGGTCATCCATTGAGTCAGTCAGTGGGACTTATCATGGTTATGCTTAATACTTTCCACTTATAAACCCAAAACCCTAACCTTAGCCTAGCTACTTGATTAGGCTTTTGTCTAATAAATATTTTCAAGTTTCTCTTAGAAAGGTACTATTGAAAAACCACCTATGGCAAACCACTCCTGTAAAACTCTAATGAGCTCTCATGAGAACCCTAGCATGATTAACTCAAAGAATATTTCAATCATTATCTGATATTCCTTCTTCAAAATGAGTATTTAGGGTAGAAGGATGAAACAATAAATATTAGTAATTAAAACCTTTTCACGCCATCCTGTGCTCTTAAGGAGTATATTTTCCTCCCCGCCTATTAAGTAACATATTTGAGGTTAATCAAAATCATAGTTTTTTAAACATAAATGGATTAATTGAGGGATAGGAAGCCTCATTACAAGCCAACCTACTATGATCATGGGTCCTAACAAGAATGACATTAACGCTACTCGTCACCAAGCCGGGGTAATGGATTTCAGTTGAAAAGCTGGAAGACAAGAGGTCTCATCACGAGTCAGCGTGTTCATTCTTGTTATCACTTGTGAATGGCACTATCGTTCTTTGGTTACCAAGCCAAGACAATGACCTTCAATTAATTACAAAACCAAAGTAAATGTTTTTAAATGACTCTAAATATATATCTAATAGGTGGGGAAGAGACATTTCATTGGGTTAAAATGAATCCCTTTCGAGGCTATAGGCGCCTGCTGGAAGAAGGGCCATCCCTGTGGTATTAAAGTTTACACTATGATTTATTTGGCCATTTTTATCTTTCCTTGAACTCATTATCATATCTCTCTAGGAATGCATTTAAGATCCTTCTAGTTTCATGCTTTAGAATTATATCTTTAAAAAATATGAAGGTTTTCATGGATGTGTGAACCTTAGTGCAGGTGACTCACTTTTCCTGAGAAAGAGGAAATTTAGCTACATGCTTGGATAGTGGTAATATGGGAAAGTATCATTTTGTCACATTATTTATCCTATTTCCATCCATTTTAACGCCTTGGATTTGAAATAAAGTCACTTCTATTTATAATAATGAGTTTATTAAAAGTTAAGACCTGCTGCTTTGGTCTACTCTTGAGATGCTTTGTGGAAATTTTTATAGTTCGCTATTTTATGATGAAATTATCCCTGTAATGACAACATTGTTAGCATTCATTTCGTACTCCTAGAATTAGTTACTCTTTTTGAAATAATGAAGATCAGTCTGGACATCACTGAATCTATGGTCAAAGGTATTTCTTATCTTATTGATGCAAAGGGAGTCAACATAATATGGCACTTAACTTCATTATCTTAATCAGTTATACCTAAAGTTTAAGTCAAAGCAACATGACTCTAATAGATAAACCCTAGTCCTACAGTCGTAATTAACTTTGGTCTTTGTCAGAGGTATTTCTTGTATGAGGAAATGCAAGATGATCGACATGCGGGGATGTTAGGCCCCATAATTATTGTGCTTAATTCACATCTCATGCTATGATTACTCATGGTTTTTATTGTTATTACTATCATTTTGCACAATTTTTGGGCTAGTAGCTTAAACTTGGAGCATGATCCGGTAATTGCTCATTATTTAACCTATTTCCTTTATTTCGATTAGATTTGCATCAAAATGATTATTGATGGTGTTTATTGTGTTTCTTCAGGAAGGTGTATTAAATCACGATCAAAGATACACATGCATCAACAATTATATGCACCAAGTTTTGTTCTTGCACCAACACTCCTACACTAGTATTCCTCCACTAATTTTGGGCTTCGATATGTCAGCACACTCTTGGGGAAAATAGAAGATGGTTATTGTACAAAATTATGTTCTAAATCCTTCCCATGAGTTGGATTTCACCCATGTCACATTTCTGGGTCTCTAGAAGCAAATCAACAAACATGCTCAAAATTCACAGAGTTTTGAAACTGCGAAGTTTTACCTCAATCTGCGTGCAGATGGAGGAGAATATCAAAAATATGAGAATATGCATTTTTAAAAATATAACAAGTTATCTATAACTCGAATCATTTTAAAATATTCACATTGGTATACAATTTCCACAAGGGTCTTTGAGGAAGTTTAATAAAAAAGACTATTTTCCTAGAATTCTAGGATCTTGCTTAGATTTGCCAAAAAAATGGAAATTTTGTATCAAATATATATTTCCTTGATTAGTTAATGGTTGTACGAGAACTATATTGATGAAAATTTGTTCGGATCCAAGTTTCCATCTTATTTTCAAAATATTGGCTTGTCCAAAGCCAAATTTGTAATGAAAACAAAATATAAAACAGATTTATGCTAGAGAGCACAGGAAAAAAAACCATTTATTTGTACCTTGATGTTTCTGAGCTGATTGGTGGTGTTTCTAGCCCCTTCACTTTGATCAATTGGATGCTATAATTCTAGAGATATTTGTATAGTTTCATATTTCTGACTTGGAGCTTAAGCAGATGGTTCATGATGTAAAGGACTGAGCAACATTTTAATAAAACTTCATGCTAGGTTTTCCTTCTCATTGCTAATGTGTTTTATTGTTATATTGAATTTGTAGTTTGATTTATTTTAAGAGGTAACAAGTTGGTTGGGAGGCCCCCCAACCCAACCTTTTTCCCTCTCTTGTCACCACTCATATATATTAATTCTTGGATTGACTACTGGTTTGCTACGATGTGTGTTTGTTTTTCATGTGTGTTGATTGTTTAGATTTTATTTTGAATCCTACATATATGTATTTGTCATCAAAACTTTGTTTTCTTCATGATTCGTACAACTCTTGAAGGTTATTCTTGATTTACACCAAGAACTATAAGTATTACATACATTTACTATGGTGAATGATATAGGGTGATGGGATTTATGTATTCTTGATGTGATTATTGTAAATCTTGGAACGATCTGTAATTATTTCTTGTATCGACACTTTGTTATTGGTATTTTAATGAGAAAATATCACAGAGCTGAAGATCCATTCAAATATGTAACTCTCAAATAGTTAAAAAAAGAGAACAATACTTGAGTACCAATCATGATACATGATTTGATCCCTGGCTTATGTTGTATGGCTTGATGCGTTATTGAAATTTGGGAAGAAATGAATATTTGCTTTAGGAATTATAGATCTGAGCTACATTATCTTTGATACCATTTTAACGAACTATCATATAACTCGATCATCATATGATTTATTCCTGCCTTTGATATGAAATAGAATATTGTAGCATATTGCTGTAGCTTGATGCGTTATTGAAATTTGGGAAGAAATGAATATTTGCTTTAGGAATTATAGATCTGAGCTACATTATCTTTGATACCATTTTAACGAACTATCATATAACTCGATCATCATATGATTTATTCCTGCACTGATATGAAATAGATCTTGTAGCATTTTTATACATTTGGTTGATGAGTGCTAAGTTATATGCCTGTATCTTTTCATAGTATGGGATTGTATGATTATAGTTTACATTTCTCACATGTACAATGCATCATTATCACTATCCTTTTTTCACATGTTTTTCTAACACATTATTTCTGGGTGTGATACTTTTTAATGCAGTGAGTTACAAATGCATGTGGGATTGTGTGGAGTTTATGTGATCATGTGCTTTATATTATCAAAGTATATTTTAAGTGTGAATTACTCAGTGAGCCAGGGAGATAACGCTAATATTTACAATAAGTTATTAGATAGGGCTTACAATTCAATAGCTAGGGTTTTCTCTTCAAATTGTCAATAGGTAGGTTTTGTTTTCAATTAATTGGTAATTAAGTTTTGCTTCCAATCATTGATGGATTGCAAGATTGGTGTTTATGATTTAGTTTTTAAAGATTTATCCCGAGTGAAATAATTGAATAGTGCAGGTGTTATCACTCTATAATTTCTGAGGTTGTAAGAGAAATTATAGAGGTAACCACAAAACCACTTTAGAAGCTGGGATATAGCCTTGCCAGCTTTAGAGAGGGATATCTCTGTCAGATATAGATTTTTTTTAAATTGAGATATTAGGCTAGTTATGAATGTTCAATTGATTGATTAAGATTTTTTGGTTAACTAAATGCCTAAATTTCCATTGTGCTATGGATTCTATGACTTAAACTTGGATATGTTTACATTTTTATAAAGAGGTTTCTTAGGGCAGGCTAGCCAGAATGACTGGATTTTGTAAATTGAAATGAAGTGTAAGAGAATAGATGAAATAAATTCCATTAAGTAAAGAGAAATTAAGATTTCATTTACTTAATTCAGATGAAAACATTAAAAGTATTCAAAGTCGGAATCAAAGTGTGTTTTAGTACAAATTTTGTTCTTCAATTTTCTATTGAATAATTCATATTATGAATACATAAGCATGGAAAATAGAGAAAATAAACACATAAGCTGTGAGAGATTCACTTCACCAATAGTTTGAAACAAGAATCATGTGAAAGAGTCTTATTTATTATTGATCAATCCACAAAATTTGAAAATTTACAGTAGCCTTCTTTGATGCAAAAATCAACCCTCTATACTTCGAAATGAGAAGTATATATAAGTTTATTTACAAAAATTCTTATCATGACAATCAGGATGTATTTTAGGAATATATAAAAACATATTACATATTTGATTACAAAAATATAGGATAGGTTGGAACTACTCGAATGTTGGCCCTATTTTGGAGCAAGCTATTGCTGATCTATCCTTCTGACTCTTGTTGCTCTAAATTACCTTTTTCACTGAAGTAACTCGCATAAATTGTCCCACATTTCCACACTTGGAATGGATAAGTCAAGAAATCTCTTATAAATATCATATTCCTTTTTATACTTGGAAAAGGTGTGTTTGGTAATAAAAATGTGCTTGATCTCATGTTGGATGTTTAAATCATTTTCCAATGCCTCAAGGAAATATTTAACTGTAATTCTTCCTTTTCTGCAAATTTGGAACCATATTTAGCTACATCCATCAAATTATTGTTCTAATCATCAATGGTGATTAATTTATCATTCAACACAAATAAACCTGGAAGCCCTTTCTTATTAAGTACTTCAAATTTGTTGAAGAACCTGTTGACACCAATTTCCAGAACCCGAAACTTCTCTTCCAGTTGCTACATGAGGTTCTTCTTAGTTAATATTTTCTTAACCTCCAGTATTGTCTCATTTCTATCATCAATCCCCAATTCTTCTAGCTCATACTTGGTTTTGGAATTCATAAGTCTGAGGAGCTATGTGCCTTTAGTTGGCTTGTCTCCTAGATTTTCTTTGATTTGTACAATTACTTCCTTGCACTTATGAATTAACTCATTATGTTCAAAGATAATTTGAATGGAAGGCCAAATATCATTCATGGATTTATGGATATCTATCCATATATTTTCCTTAGCCTGAGCTAAGGTCTGAGCCATGGAATTTTCCTTCCCTAATTGCTCTAGTCTTTAAGTGAGTCTCTGAGATTTATGTACTTTGGCCAAATGTGATGTTTCGATCCTTGATTTTTGCTCTTGTATGAACTTTAACTATCCTTGTAATATTTTTATTTCTTCTCCTTGTATGTACATGTCATCCATAGCCTTTGTCAATTTACCAGCAAAATCTAAGCCTTGAGCTGGGGCTGTTGTTGATGTAGAAACCCCTGTTGTAGTTGAGGTAGCCATTCCCATTTCTTGTATTGTTATGCAAAGGTACAACCTGAAGTGGGACTATGGCTAAATGTGCATTCTGGTCATTTTCCTTGACTAGATTGTCCATCTCTACTTCCATGTTCCTTATTTATGCATTTTTCTCCATGATCATCTTGAGCATGTCTTCCTTTTGGCTCTCCATCTCTCCTATTTCTTTGGCTTGCACATCCTTAGTGGCTGGTAATTTAAATTGTTTCCTGAGTGCTGCAATGTCAGCATTCTTCTTCTTGATCAGTTCTTCTACTGCTTCAATATTCGTTGGGTCATATCATATTTTTATGAACAAGGCTTCTAAGGATTTGATCTTATTATCCTTTGCTAGAGAAGATATATTCTCAATATTTAATTGTGATTGGAAATTGGTGAGTGAAACTTGTAATTTAGAAGCATTCATTGCAATATTTTTCAAGGTTGAACATATCATTTCCCCTGTCTGTTTATGCATCTCCATCTGATCAATATGATGGATGTATTTTGTGTTAAAATCAAAGGAAGTCTTTTTTATAATCTGCTGTTGTTTTTGGATGAGGGATACGAGCCTGAAAGAATTCCATCTGCATTCTTCCCTTCTCTATGTCGAAAATTGATAAAAGGCTGCTCTAAGCAGTGGAATTTTTCTTCCAGAATTGAGTATAAGTGCTGCTTATAAGGAGCTCATTTTTAATCTTTATTTCCTTATACTTATCAAAGATTCTCTTTTCCTTTTGCCTAGGGATGAGCTCTAATGCTTGGGCTGAGTTTTCATTCCCTTGTGAAACTGATGATGTTTCTGGAGACCCTGTAAATGCACTGTCTGGCTGTGCTAAATAATTTGGACCCTTTAGAACAATTGTAGTTGGGTTTTCTCCTCGCTTTGGAAAATTTGTTTTAGGATTTATTTTAGTCTTCTTCCTATAAATATTAAATTATTTTGATGAGACCTCTGTAACTAAAGGGGAGCCTTATTCCTATGGTCTTTTCTTTGTATTTTCTTGAGGGTTGGGAGTTTGTGAAGTATATGTAGACATAAGCTGCTCTTCTACTCCTAAACTTTTCTATTCCCACTCAATCTGGTTCATGTATTTCTCAATCTCAGGCCTTTGTGTATGAATATAAGGAGTGGTATTTTTTTCTACCCTTAGCTTAGAAATTAAGGCAAATGGGTCATATGAGCATGTGAAGCTTAAGGGGAACTTCATCTTCTTTAGGATGATGTCTGCCTCCTCACCTATTGTCCTGTTGTTGCAAATAAATGGTCAAATCTTAGCCTTTATCCTGAACTAAGATTTCTTCTTGGCTGCAACAAAATGGATTTCATCTACATTGATCATCTACCTAATGTATTATAATGAAAACACTCTCATTGGTAGGTATTTAGGAAGCTTATAGGGCGAAATATCACACCCATACACTCTTATTTTAGAGTAATTCTAGTAAAATTACCAGTTTGATGCTTTGGCCTACTCATTGAGGTGTAAAATATTGTGAATCTCCTCAATGACCCTCGATTATGCATTACTGATCAGTAAAAATGTGGTTGGATGAATGAATTGATCGATATAGTCTTTAAAGTTTTGTTCCTCTAAATCCTTCCTCACCAAGAAAGTCTAATAAATTACTGACTGTGGATTTCCTTCTTCATCTAGCTTTTGGAGTGAAAATGGGAACTTGTATGCTTGATAAAATATAAACATGTAAACCAAAATTGAAGCATATTTGAACATTCATTCAGTTAGAAATTGAAGGAATTGTCCATGGATGCTATCAACAAGGAATTGGCTAAAATTAAATATTACAAAGTGTTTCTGTTCATTGTAGAAAACAGACAGAAAACCAAGGACAAGTTCATCTACTCATTCATCGGAATAGTACCCTAACAAACATGATAGCATGGAAATAATTTGTTTATCATGGTCTGGAAACATGGATGAGGAATAGGGTGGATTTTTCTTCGGTAACTAAGCATCTTCAGGCAAAAAAATTTCAAAAATATGTGATCTCTTGGAAAAGGTTAATTTCTGGTATAGGTCATTCACAGCTTGCATTGAGAAAGGGGTATTGGAACTTATTTGGGGGATCTGCAAGATTTTATTGATGGTTTTAGGGGTAATTGTGAAAAAAACATCTCCACTGTGAGATACAATGGAACTATGGCTGGGCAAATAACAAACATGGAATTTACGGATAAAATCTAGGAAATAGAAGGTCCGGGGAAACATATACATGGGAAAATTAGATTCCTAGAGTCCAATTTCATCACTCTGGTCATCCACATTATTTGTGCATTATCTTCTATCCAATAATGCAATTCAAATAAGTCAAATTCACATTTTTGTTCTGCAATTTTGTAGTATTTATTAGCAAGAAGGACGTGATCGAGATCAATGGTAGGAGGAATGATTTGGTTGTTTGAATTATTGTTATTCTTTTTCTTTGGAGGAATTTTAAAAATTCAGAAAAATAGGAAAAGGAAGGTTGACAGTGGGAAGTTACCGGGAAATTACTGGTAGTTTACAGTTGGTGGAAATTCTTGGTGTTGCACTGCGTGCTCTCATTTCTTTATCTGACTTCGAGACGCTCTCATTGTGCAAGGGAAAGTTTGAAAAAGAGTAGAGATGAATTAGATCAATGAAAATGTTGTAAAATTAGTGAATTAGGAGGTTTTTATGATTACAGTACACATCCATTACAAGCGTGGGACTGTTAGGAGGTATAAATGATATTCTCGGGAGAAATCAATGCATAATGGATAGGACATGTTTCGTGAGTGGAGTGGAGGTGAGGGTGCCGAAAATGTTGGCGGGAGAGAGTAGCAGTTTGGTGGTTTCCGGAGGGGGTTAGAGGCAGTAAGAGGTATGTGGAGGGGGTGAGTGTGAAACAAAGAGGAGTTGACAGATCATGTGGGGATGACAAGGGCACAATTCGCTTTTCAGACCCCACCTCCGCCGATAAAGTTAGGAAGGGCAGGGGAGGCGAAAGGAGGTAGGGACCGTTGATCTAAGTGGATGATGGCGATTAGAAGGTTAGATTGAGCGCGAAATTTACCGCTACATGAAAAATAAATTTTATCGCTTGTGACCTTTATAACATTAGCACCTAAACTTTGGATATATGCGCATATGATACAAAACATAAATAAATACATTTTAAACCTTTTCATTTCCATTTTTTTCCTAAACTAAGGTTAATTATCACTAACTAAGGGTGCATTTAAATGTGCAGGCCTTTTTTTATTTTTTCTTTGAAAGGAGAAATCATCTAATATAATCCTAACCTATTCATCTACATCATTGATCCATCTTACATAATTGGACTAATTTCTTCATCTACCTAACTATTTTTAACCAAGATTAAACAGTTTGGCTAAATTATTTCTCTAATCTAATGACATAAATCAAAATATGGTTGACCATGATTATACAGTATGATATGAACAAGGATTTATGGTTGTGGCATTTAAAACAAGCTGCACCCAAAATCCTATTTTATTTTCAAAACAAAACTATTTTTCTTCTAGTGGCATTTAAATTTGCATCACTTTCACACTTATTTTCCTTTTTTCATGGGGTTATTTCATCATCATTTTTCTGTTCTTTTATTTTATTTTTCTTTTCATATACCCTCTTTTCATTTTTTACTTTTATTTATATATATATATTTTTGAAATAATTTGTAAAATGCAATACTATTTACAAATTCATATGACTGAGAGAAAATATTCAATCACCTTGTGATCCTATGAATTATAGGACCCTAACAGTGGCTCCATCTAGAGATGGCACTCTCCCTGTGAGGTGCCAAGAATTGTTGACTAGTAGCCTTGAATCCTCTCCTTTTGTATTTTTTTGCATCTATTTTTTTTCTTCTTGTTGTAATTAATTTGGAAAATTAATAAAGAGCTTAGGGCCTTCTTTCGGGCTTCAAATTTTGATAACAAGTCACCAAATCATGACAGTAAAAAGAAAAATGATATTTACAATGTTTCTAGTGATAAATACTCCTATTCCTATGAAAAATCATGTTTCAAGATCCTACCTTTGACAGGTCCATCAGGCAACTCTGCTCCATCCATATCCTTAAGAAAAAAATGCATTATTACCTCTGTAAGCATGGCTTATGTAAGGTCATTTACATAAATTATCAACTTACCAAGCTTACCTGTCTCTTCCCTTCTTGAATCCCATTTCAATACACAATCTCCCAACAGAAAATCATAAGCCTTGGTTCTTCTATCATAGATTTTCTTGATGTTTTCCTGGATTGCTTATGTTTTATTGTACACTTCTTCTCTGGATTGTTGCAGCAGTATTGTCTGATTTATCCTTCTCTGAATGTCATTTGATTCCATCTGCAATTCCTACAACATTTTCATAATTGGGACACCTAAATAAGTTGGAAAAATAACATCCATTCCATAAAATAATTAGTATGAGAACATGCCAATTGATTTCTTAATGGTGAGTCTGTCATCCCATAATGCATTGACCAGCTTGTTGTGCCATGAATTTTTGTTATCCTGCTGCAATTTTTTTATGATATTAACCAAAATTTTGTTGGAGGACTCTACTAATCCATTCCCCTGAGGGTAATAGGAAGTAGAGTGTCCTAAAGTGATCTGCTACTTGCTTCAGAATTCCACCATCTTCTTTGACTTGAATGTTGTTGCATTATCAGTGTTGATTTTCCTGGGACATCCAAATCTTGAAAGAATATTAGTTTCTAAAAATTTGATAATCATTGCATCAATGGCTTTCCTTATAGGCATGGCTTCAATCCACTTGGTAAAATAATCAGTGGCTATGAGGATCCATTTATGTTGGGCTGAGGATGGTGGATGAATTTCTCCAATGAAATCCAAACCCCACTATTGAAAAGGAGTTTTAGTTGATATTGGCTTTAAGGGTAAAGGCAACAATTTCCTTTTGCCTTCAAAAATTTGGCATTTATGACATGAGGTAATTTTTTTATCGACCGCAGCAAATAAGGTTGGCTAGTAAAAACTAGCTCTTAGGATCTTGTTGGTAGTAGTTTTCCAGTACAAATGTCCACCACAACCTCCTTCATGAAATTCCTGTATTATTTTGTCTACTTCATCCTTCAACAAACAGTTTAGTAAAATTCCACCAACATCCTTCCAATACAAATTATTTTCTAAAATACAAAACTTCATAGATTTGAGTTTAAGAAATATAGCTTTTGTCTTGGTAAAATCAGGAGGAGCTTGTAAATGATATAATACATAAATGAGGTATGCATACCAGGGAGAGGTTGCAAAAGTCTCGACTACTTGTGGAGTCGCTTTCTCTCCTTGTTCATCAAGTGCAGATATAAAATTAATATCCAAAGCATGAAAATTAGATTTATCCATTATATTAGCTAATCCCTTACCTTTTATGAGCTTGGTGGGTTTAATTTTAATTTCATATTCAAGTATAATGGAAATCCATTTACCTCTTTTCCCATCAGGACCATTTTGGGTCAGTATATCTTTAACCATAGTGTTTGGAACAAAAGAACTTATATGAGAATGAAGAATATACACTCTGAAATATTTAATTGCTTTACGAAAGAAAATGCTTGTTTTTCCATAATGTTGTATTTTAATTCAACATCTCTTAAGGCTTTGCTAAAGAAAACAATGGGATGTTCCTGTCTTTCATTATTCTTCTATAAGAGAACTGATGCAATAGTATGTTCAGATGCAAATGAGAAAATAAGAAAATCTTTGGTGAAATCAGGTTGATTAACACAGGGGCTTGTGTTAAGGCTTGTTTTAATTAATCAAATGAATGGTTTTCCTCAATATTCCATTTTACTTCTGTGTCTTTTCTCAACATGTTTGTTATGTTTCTTAGAAGTTCTGCCAAATTAGGAATAAATATTCTTAGAAAAATTATTTTACCAATGAATGATTGGAGTTCTTTAACATTTCTAGGACCTGTTTTTAAAATAGCCTCAATTTTGTTGGGATCACTTCTGATTCCATCTTTCGAAAGGATATGTCCCAAAAGTTTTCCTTCTTCTAAGCCAAATAATGTTTTCTTTGGGTTGAGGTAAATTCTAAATTTCCTACTTTTTTCAAATACTCTCCTCAAATGAAGGAAATGTTCTTCATCTGTTTTCGAGAAAACAGGGATATCATCAAGATATATGACTATGAATTTGCCTATTTCATCAACAAAATCAATCTCCATTTCTCTCTAAAATGTAGCTCCAACATTCATTAAGCCAAAATGCATCTTCACATACATGAAGGTACCCCATGCTGTAGTAATTTTTTTATTTTTTTGGTCTTCAGGATGCACTACATTATAACCAGAGAAACCATCTAATAGAGAAATTCTATTGGGCCCAACTACCTTCTGCAAAATATGATCCATTTTAGGTAAAGGGTAGTTATCCTTTAGTGAGACTTTATTAAGATTTATGAAATCTACACAAAGTGTAATTTCTCCTGTCTTTTTCCTAGTTGGAACTAAGTTTGATACCAATTTAGAATACCTTAAAGGCGCAATGATCTTGGAATCATACATTTTCTTAACCTCACTTTCAATTAGAGGCATCAACATTGGGTTTATCCTCCTAAGTTTTTGTTTAAAAGGTTTTTTATATTCTTTAATAGGAATCTTGTGTTGTATAATGCTGGTATCATAAGATTTTAAATCTTCATAACTCCATGCAAATACATCTATAAATTCTTTGAACAAGTTTATATATTTCTTCTTTTCAGCAGGGGGTAAATATTTAGATACTTTCATCATTTTTGGGTCTTGTTCATTTCCTATGTTACAGTCTTCAACTTTAGCTCCAGTAGGTTCAATTTTGGGCTTTTTGGCTCCATCATTAAAATCAAACAATTCCTCTAAAGGGACTAACCCTCTAGGAAAAGAATTATCTTTAAATTGCAATATTTCTAATTCCTCTTGTTCTTGATCTATTTCTTTTAATTCTATCCTATTTATACTTTTATTTATATTATTTTCTACATTGTTTTCTAATTCTAAATCTACATCTATGTTAGCACACTCAAATTCATCTTTGGACTGTAAATTTTTTTTAATTTGTTCATCGTTTCCAAAAACTTGTCAATATTTGATGTTGTCTGGGACAACTAGTCTATTTTTTACTTCCAGATATATTGATGAATAGGATGGTATGGAATTTTTCATGTACTGGCTGAAGTATCCAGACCATCAGCCAAGATGTTTTGACCTCTAGGGATCACTTACAAGTCATATTCCAAAAAATCTAGGACAACACTCCTGTAGGCCCTTAATCTTGGGTATTTTGCAGAGTATTCTCCTTTGATCTATTTTATTATCAATCCAAAGTATGCATGAATGGAAATTATTTTGGCACCAAGCTTCTTTAAGAGTTGTAATCCTAGAATTAAAGCTTCATATTCAGCTATGTTGTTTGTACATTGAAAGTTTAGCTTATATGAATGTCCCTATGAATGGTTGGTTTGTGAATTTGAAACCCATACTCTTGCTCCTAATCCTTACTAACAAGTCCATAAAATTCCATATTCCATAGAGGTTCATTTTTCTTATCATATTCAACTATAATTGTTTTGTCTCCTTCAATTTCACAAAGATCGGTTTCTAAGTTTGAAATTTGTTTTTCCATGTCTCCATCATTGTACAAAATGAATGAATCAAGGTCTGAGTGGATATAATATAGGGGATAATTGTGTGGTTTATCCTAACTACTGACCATAAAATTCATTAAGTTTTCCCTATATAATCTCGTTTTCTAACCAAACATTGGAATGGTAGCATAGGTCATGTCCATTTGAAGGGTTCCTTACAAATTATCTCCCCATGAGTGAGATAGTAACATGTCATATTTGGGTATGTCAGCAACAACTATGTCCATCACTAAGCTCTTGGATGGTATATGTGCTAAAGTAAAACACAAATACTTAATGATGCCTAAGAATTTTACTTTACTTGAATCAAAAGAGTACAAATATTTGTACGGCCTAGTGATATCAAGTCCTAATTTTTCCATAACAGCCTTATGCATAAGGTTGTATGAGGATCTTGAGTCAATCATTGCATTGTGCAGAATTTTGTCATGAATGTTTATAATAATATAGAATGGAGGTGTACCTCCTTCTTGACGTTTTCCATCCACTTTAGGCCCAAAAAAAAATTTAGGTTGATCATCAGTCACGTTAACTGTATCTGCACCTTCCTCTATATTCAGAGCTTTCAATACATGTGACCTATATGAATTCTTATTAATAAGCTTTGTTAATGGAATGGGTATCTTAAGCTTTGCTAATTCATGTTGAATGTTAAAGGATGTTTGAATTTTGTTTGGGTTTAGGAAATATAGCTTTTAAACAACATATCTTTGGGTGGTTTCTTTCTGTTGGCTAGCACTGGATGGAACATCTGTTTGAGTTGTTTTTGAAGCAATCTCAAATGTTTTCTTAGCTAGAATTTCTGCATTATTTTTAGGAGGAATCTCACGGCTTTTCTTTGCAAGGGTGTCAGCTGTATTTTTACTTTGAGTGTCAACAGTTTTCTTAGTAGGATTGTCAGTGGTTTTCCAACTCCTAAGGTTATACTGCTTATGAACTTTCATAATTGCGTTTTCAAAACTTTCTTATTATATTTTGATTCCTCAAAGTTAAATTTAGTTTGTGAAAGCAGAAAAATGTTTTTTTCTTCTTGAGTAAGAAATATGGAATCATTATCATCTATCACCATTAAATTTATTTGAGTATCATTAAGGTATTCAACTATTTCTCCCTCTTCATCAGCATAATTCTCTTGAAATGGAGGCCTCACCTATTGATCTGGCCCTTTTCGTTCCCATGTTTGACTTGGGGTGTGTTTCTCTTAAAGTCAGGATTTCAAATTTGGGGACCAGGTTGGTTTTCTGTAGGAGGGGCCCTATCAATTATATTTATTCTTTCCATCATTCTCTCCATGGTTCTAACTAGGGAATCTATTTTTGCATCAACATAAGAATTATATGGTTCTTCTTTTATAGTTACCCTCCTCTTAGTCCTAAGATTAACCATTTTAGCTAACAAATTTGCCTCTACACTCACAAAATCCATCTGCATCTCTTCCAAGGTTGCAAAGTTCCTTTCTCTTAATTGGTAAGACATGTCAACATCGAAAACATCTGTGAATTTAATCAGGGCTAAACCTTGAGGGGGCTTAATGTTTGCCGGAATTACATTGTAAACATTGTTAAATCTAGTGCAATAATCCTGCACACTCTCTCCAGGGGCCCTTTTAATGTTCTCATATTCTGATAGAATCTGAAGGGGGATTTTATTAATTTCCCGTCTATTTAGGAATGATTGGTGAAAATCAGTGAGATCATTTATACTGGCTGTCGGTAAAGCTTTGAATAATTTTCTAACTTCCTCGGTTAGACTTTGAGCAAAAAGTCTCATTTTTACATCTTCCTCATCATGTTCCTGAAGATTAGAATAATCATCCATTCTATCAACATGTTGTTGTGCAGTGATGGGTTCAATACCATAAGATTGAGCAATCCTAGTTTAATATTCTTGTGGAATATTATGTAAAGGAGCAGCTAAAACCAGGGGATCATACCTTGCTGCCATGATTGGGATTTGGGGATGAACAATAGATGTGGTTATGAGGGAAGTAGGTGTAGGAGTTCCTACTATAGGTTGAAACAATGTTTGCAATGATATTCGAGAAGTAGTGGAAATTATAGAGGAAGTGGGACTAGTTAATATAGGATGAATAGATCGAGAGAAAGCAGAAGACGATGCTATTGTCAGGGCAAAGAGTTAAACATATTTCTAGATATATGCCTCATGTATAGCTTGATCAAAATCTGATACTAGATCGTGTAATTTGTCTAAGTTTTGGAGGGCTTGCTAATTAAAAACGGGTTCCATAGATTGACTTCCAGGTGTATAGGGTTGTAAAACAGATTTATCAAGCATTGTCTCCTCCAAAAAACTCTCAGACTTATTCCTAAATAGAATATGTTTAAATGGAATATCGAACTCAGTATCCTCTAAAGTGACAAAACTCTCAGGGAGAGAGTTTTCTCTAGGTGGGGGACTACTGCTTCCTTGACTTTCAGCTAAACTTCTCTTCCTAAACAATTTTTCTCTTAGCAGGTTCTGAATCAGGATGAGATCTAGTGTTAATTATTTTTGGAGCCAAAAATAAAATTTTAACCACACAACTCAATTATTTACAAGGTTTACAACCTCTGAACCTTTATTTCTGAAATTTGAACCATTAATTTTCCTGAAATAAAGTTTTTAAACTAAGGAAATGTATATTTAGAAGTCGAACTTTGTTCGTTTCCCCAATATGGTTGCCACTATGTTATTACTCTATAATTTATGAGGTTGTAAGAGAAATTACTGAGGTAACCACAAAACCACTTTGGGAGTTGGGAATCTAGCCCTTCGAAGTCCAGAGAGGGATCTCTCTGTCAGATTTAGCTTTGTTTTTCTGAATAATATTAGGCTAGCTATTAAGTTTAGGTTTTGGATTATAGAATTGAGATTTTTTTTGTTGTTGGTTGATTAAATGCCTATATTTCCATTGGGCTATGGAGTCTATGACGTAAACTTGGATTTGTTTTAGTTTTTATAAAGAGGCTTCACAGGGCAGGGTAGCCAAAATAACTGGATTCTGTAAATTTAAATGAAGTGTAAGAGAAGAGATGAAAGAAATTACATTAAGTAAAGAGAAATTAAGAATTCATTTACTTAATTTCAGATGAAAACATTAAAATTATTCAAAGCCAGAATCAGAATGTGTTTTAGTACAATTTTTTTTCTTCAATTTTCTGTTGAATAATTCAGATTATGGATATATAAGCATGGAAAAAAGAGAAAATAAACACATAAACAGTGAGAGATTCACTTCACCAACATTTTGACACAAGAATCATATGAAAGAGTCTTCTTTATTACTGATCAATCCACAAAAAATGAAAATGTACAGTGGCCTTCTTGGATGCAAAAATCAACTCTCTATACCTCGAAATGAGAAGTATATATAAGTTTATTTACAAAAAATCTTTTCATGATAGATCATGATGTATTTTAGGAATATCTAAAAATAGATTACATCTTTGATTAAAAAAATATAGGATAGGTTGGAACTGCTCGAATGCTGACCCTATTTTGGAGGAGGTTGTTGTTGGTCTGTCCTTCTGACTCTTGTTGTGTTGTTGGTCATGTTACTGAAGATAGAATTACCCTTTTCACTCAAGTAACTCACATAACTTGTTCCACCTTTCTACACTTGGATTGGATAACTTAAGCAATCTCCTGTAAACCTCATCTACCTTTATATACTTGGAAAAGGTGGGTTTGGTAATAAAAATGTGCTTGATCTCATGTTGTATATTTAAATCATATTCCAGTGTTTCAAGGAAAGCTTTGTCTGCAATGCTTCCTTGTATACTTGCAAATTTGGAACTATCCTTAGCTACATCCGTCAACTTATTGTTATAATCATCCAAGGTGATTAATTTATCATTTAGCACAAATAAACATGGAAACCATTTCTTATTCAACACTTCAAATCTATTGAAGAACCTGTTGACACCAATTTCCAAAACTTGGCACTTCTCTTCTAGCTGCAACTTGAGGTTCTTCTTAGTTAATATTTTTTTGACCTCCAGTATTGTCTCAATTCTATCCTCAATTCCCAGTTTTTCTAACTCATACTTGTTTTTGGAATTCAAAAGTCTGATGACGTTTGTGGCTTTAGTTGGCTTGTCTCCTAGCTTTTCTCTGATCTATACAATTACTTCCTTAGATTTATGAATTAACTCATTCTGTTAAAATATAATTTGAATGGAAGGACAAATCTCATTCATGGATTTATGGATATCTATCCATATGTTTTCTTCAGCTTGTGCTAAGGTCTTAGCCATGGAATTTTCCTTCCCTAATTGTTGTAGTATTTGAGTGAGTCTCTGAGGCTTCTATACTTCGGCCAAATGTGAGGCTTCAATCCTTGATTTCTGCTCCTCTAGGGCCTTTACATGTCCTTGTAACCTTTCTATTTATTCTCCTTATATGGACATGTCCTACATAGCCTTTGTCAATTTTCCAGCAACATATAAGTCTTGTGTTAGGGATGTTGCAGATGTAGAATCCCCTACTGTAGTTGAGGTAACCATTCATGTTTGTGGTATTTTTGTAAGAGGTATAGCCTCAAGTGGGACTGTAGCTAACTGTGCATTCTGCTCCATTTATTTCACTAATTTGTCCATATCTACTTCTGTGTTCCTGATTTGTGCATTTTTCTCCATAATTAGCTTGAGCATGTCTTCTTTTTGGCTCTCTATCTCTCCTATTTATTTGGTCTGCGAATCCTCAATGGCTGGTAATTTCAACTGTTTCCTGAGTGCTACAATGTCAACATACTTCTTCTTCCTTAACATTGGCTGGGTCATATCCTATTTTGATGACCAAGTCTTCTAAGGATTTCAACTTATTATCCTTTGCTAGAGAATATATATTCTCAATATTTAATTGTGATTGGACATTGGTGAGTGAAAATTTCAATATATAAGCATTCATTGCAGTATTTGTCAAGGTGGAACATATCATTTCCCTTGTTTGTTTATGCATCTACATCTGACCAATAGGATGGATGTCTTTTCTGTCAAATTCAAAGGAATTATTTTTATAGTCTATTGTTGTTTTCGGATGAGGGATCTGAGCCTGCAAGAATGCCATCTACATTCTTCCCTTCTCTGTGTCAAAAGCTGATAAAAGTCTACTCTGAGTAGTGGAATTTTTCTTCTATAATATAGTATAAGTGTTGCTTTTAAGGAGCTGATTTTTAAGCTTCATTTCCTTATACTTATAAAAAATTCTCTTTTCCTTTTACCCATGGATCAACTCTGATGTTTGAGCTGAGTATGGATTCCCTTGCGAAACTGTTGATGCTACTGGAGACCCTGTAAATACACTATCTGAATTTGTTGAAGAATGTGGACCCTTTAGAATTATTGTAGCTGGTTGTTCTCCCTCCTTTGGAAAATATATTTTAGGATTTATTTTAATCTTCTTCCTGTAAATCTTAAATTTTTTTGTTGAGACCTCTGTGACTGAAGGAGAGCCTTATTCCCCTGGTCTTTTCTCTATCTTTTCCCGAGGGGTGGGAGTCTATGAAGTAGATGTAAACAGAAGCTTCTCTTCTGCTTCTTGTAAAGTGTTCTCTTCCCACTCAATCTGGTTAATGTATTTCTCAATCTCAGGCCTTTGTGTATGAATATAAGGAGTGGTCTTCTGTTCCATCCTTAGCTTATAAATTAAGCCAAATGGGTCATATGACCATGTGAAGCTTAAGGGGAACTTCATCTGGTTTAGGAGGATGCCTACCTCCTTGCCTGTTGTCCTGTTGTTGCAAATAAAGGGTCCAATCTCAACCTTTATCAGGAACTGAGATTTCTTCTTGGCTACAAAAAAATTAATTTCATATGAATTGATCGTCTCCCTAATGTATTCTAATGCAAACACTCTCAATGGAGGGTATTTAGGCAGCTTGTAGGGTGGAAGTTCACACCCATACACTCTTATTTCAGTGTAATTTTGGTACAAGTACCAGTCTCCTGTTTTGGCCTGCTCACTTAGGTGTAAAATTTTCTAAATTTTGTCACTGACCCTGGGTTCTACCTCACTATTCAACAAACATATGGCTGGATGAATGAACTGATCAATATAATTTTTGAAGTTGTGTTCCTCTAAATCCTTCCTCACTAAGGAAGTCCAAAAAATGACTGACTGTGGATTTCCTTCTTCATCTAGCTTTTGGTGTACAAATGGGAACCTGTGTGCTTGATAAAATATAACATGTAAACCAAATTTGAAGCATATTTGAACATTCCTTCAGTTAGAAACTTAAGGAATTGTTCATGGATGTTATCAACAAGGAATTAGCTAAAATTAAAAATTACATAGGGCTTTTATTCAGCGGAGAAAATGGATAGGAAACCTAGGATAGGTTCATCTACCCATTCATTGGAATCGTACCCTAACAAAAATCATAGCATGGAGATAATCTATTTAGAATGGTTTGGAAACATGGATGAGGAATAGGGTGGATTTTTCTTGGGTAACTAGGCATCTTCAAGAAAAAAATATTTCAAAAATATGTGATCTCTTAGAAAAGGTTAATTTCTGGTATAGGTCATTCAGGGCTTCCACTAAGAAAGGGGTATTGGAACTTCTTTGAGGGATCTACAACATTTTATTTATGGTTTCAGGGGAAATTGTGAACAAAACCTCTCCATTGTGGGCTACAATGGCCCTCTAGCTGGGAGAATAACAAGCATGGAGTTTGTGGACAAACTTTGGGAAATAGTAGGTCTGAGGAAACATATATAGGGGATAATTGGATTCACAGAGTCCAATTTCATCACTCTAGTCTAAGTAGTTGTCTTCCAGCCAACAATTCAATTTGAATACGTCAAATTCACATTTTGGTTCTTCAATATTGTAGTCTCTATAAGCAAGAGGGACATGATCAAAATCAATGGTAGGAGGAGTCATTGGGTTGTTTGAATTATAATTATTCTTTTTCTTTGGAGGAATTTTAAAAATTCAAACAGTAGAAGAAAGAAGGTTGACAATGGGAAGTTACTAGGAAATTGATAGTAGTTGACAATTGGTGGCAATTCTTTTTGTTTCACTACGTTCTTTGTTTTCTTTATCCAGCTTCGAGACGCTCTCACTGTGCAAGGGAAAGTGTGAAAAAGAGCAAATATGATTTAGATGAATGAAAATGCATGAAAATGGTGTAAAATGAGTGAATTGGGAGGTTTTTATGATGGCAGTAGACATCTGTTGGGGGCGCAGTTCCGTTAGGAGGCGTAAATGGTAATCCTGGGAGAAATCAATGCATAAAAAATAGGACAGGTGTCGTGAGCAGAATTGAGGTGAGGGCATGGGAAACGTTGGAGGGAGAGAGTAACGGTTTGATGGTTTTCAGAGGGGGGTAGAGGCTATAAGTATTATGCAGAGGGGGGGTTGCGAAATGACGAGAGGTTGACACATTGCATGGGCCCGGAGGGGGGACAAACCGCTTTTCAGACCCCCCCTCCATCGATAAAGTTAGGAAGGGCAGTGGGGCCGAAATGCGTTTTGGGTCATCGATTTGGGTTGATGGCGATCAGATTGTCGGTTGGTGTGCGCTACTTACCCGCCAAACGAATTTTTTTCTTTTTTCTTTTGTGAACCTTATTACATTAGCTTCTAAACTTTGGATATATGCGCATATGATACAAAACATAAATAAATACTTTTGAAACCTTTTCGTTCCTAGACTAAGGCTAATTATGACTAACCAAGGGTGCATTAAATGTGCAAAACTTTGTTTATTTTTTCTTTGAAAGGGGAAATATCTAATCTAATGCTAACCTATTCATTTACATCACTGATCTAGCTTACACAATTGGAAAAATTTCTTCATCTACCTAGCTATTTTTAGCCAATATTAAACAATTTGACTGAATTATTTCTCTAATATAATGACATAAATTCAAATATGTTTGACCATGATTACATTGTATGACCTAATCAAGGATTTATTTCTATGG
Source organism: Pinus albicaulis (assembly GCA_034641835.2). Taxonomy (NCBI): domain Eukaryota; kingdom Viridiplantae; phylum Streptophyta; class Pinopsida; order Pinales; family Pinaceae; genus Pinus; species Pinus albicaulis. Next base: position 1,430,760,092 of record CM076584.1, read on the forward strand.
AATTTAAAACAAGCTGCACACAACATCCTACTTTATTTTTCAAAACAAACTATTTTTCTTCTAGTGGCATTTGAATTTGCATCACTTTCACACCCATTTTTCTTTTTTTCATGGGGTTCTTTCATCTTCATTTTTTATTCTTTTATTATATTTTTCTTTTCTTTTCATTTTTCTTTTATTTTTCTTTTCATAACCCTCTTTTCATTTTTTTAAAACTTATATATATATATATTGGAAATCATTTGCAAAATGCAATATTATTTACAATTTCATATGACTGAGAGAAAAAATTCAATCACCTTGTGATCCTAGGAATTATAGGACCCTAACAACTCCTTCAGATCATCATTCTTACATTTCATTTTTTCATTTCTGGATAGTGACATATTTTGGCTACTATCAAAATCTAAGAATGTGTATGCTTACCCAACTAATTGTGTTGAGGAATAATATTAATTCCATATTGCAGTCCTAGATTGATCTGAATCTTTGGGTTCCCTGCTTCTATCATATGCTTTGTATTCCTCCTCTTGTTTGGATAACAATGTTATATTTTTTTATGCAAATAATTTAGACACTTTAGAATTTGCTTGTTAATGAGTTGCTACTTTTCTTGAACTATAATCAATATTCTATTCTTAGCTTTGTAGCTTAGTATCCCCTATTTAAACTTCTCATTTGTCTCAACCAATCTATGATTCTCTGCTATGTCTTATCCATGACCATTTGAGTTCATTTCAACATTTCCAATTCTCATTACTTTAGCTTCTCCCTCTTTATGGTTGTAGGACCCTTAAACATTTTCCATTTCTCTAGTCCCCATTTGGATTCTTCTCTTCCCTTATATAATCTGCTTAATCTATCCATGCCTTAACTCTATAATGTGCATAGAATAATTTTTTTAGAGAGAATTTTTTTTTTTTAAAAATAAAACCACACACACACACGCTTATATAGATGTGTGTGTGTGACACCTCTTTTTAAACTCCTTGTTTTGTAATTGTAATTAAGACATATGATGCTAGAAATGGCTAGCATGAACATATTAACAAACCTTAATTGATGTAATATGCATTTTATTTAATACGTTGCCAAAAATTGAAGAAAAGAGTTTCCAAGAAGAGAAAGTTGATGGATTTATGAAAGATAAGAACTAAGAAATGAAAAGTATTGAGGGACTGTTGGAATAGAGAAGGAATCCCTTTGTGCTATGCAAGATCAGAGTGGAAACATTATGAAATATAATGGGCCTTGGCTTGATGGCTAAAAATTAGCACATTTAATTCATGTGTATGAGAGGGAGTATCCTTCATCTTCTCTATCATGGTTGCATCCCTGATATCACCTAAGTTATTCTTCCTCTCAAGGAATCATATATGGCTAAGGGGTGGCCAACTACAAGAAAACTGTAGTGTTGTTTAGCCTATGGTTTGGTAGAAAGTGGCTCTACTATCTTCAATTTCCAACAGAGCTTAGGAAATTAGATAAGTAATTATTTCTCTTTTAATGAAATGATTTTTCATGAAATATACTATGTTGGTTACTAATGTCTAAATATGTTCTAATTCATCAAGCATATTTCCAAGGTTATTCAAAGTATTATGTCATGTGAATGACCCTTATTAGGTCATCTATGCAAGAAAAACTTATGGTTGTATTCATTTTTGGTGACAAGAAGACTTGAATGTTCTTCTTTGTTGAGAGGAATTTGTTTCCTCTATAAATAAGCCAAAATGATGGCCTCTCTATTGTAAGAGTTAGAGTAGTAATGTGAGTTTGCAGTCCTAGAGAAGTGAGTAGAGCCTCATTCCACTAGGTGAAGTTTGGATTCACTTAAGTGCCAATTCATGTCCTCTATTGAAGAAGTAACTGAGAGTGGTAGTGTTCATAGTTTTTTCACAGGATGTTGAAGGTTTGTAAACCTTGAAAATTATTTGGGAAATTATTTTTCCCTATTAGAGTTAATTTCAATCCTCTGAAATCAATTGAATAGCTTATCGAAAGTTTTAAAATTCATAGAATTTTCCATTGGTTCAAGATGATTTGGAAATTTTTGGGATTGGGGGATTTTATCCCAACCCCTAGTCACATAGGTTGGTAGGGGATGTGACTAGGAGATATCCACAATGGGGGTTTACATGTGGAGTTCACTAATTGGATTGGAACATTTTGTTGTCATTCCTCAATCTTCCCAGTGGATAGTGGCTAGGGTAACAAAACCCTTAGTTAATAGAGATAAATCATATTAATTTTTCCAAGTGTCTAAAGCAGGAACTGGAGTTTATCAAGATCCAAGTTTTGTTAGGAACTATAGATGGTTCTTGTAGGATCTTTCAAGTGATGAGACTTGGGATCCAAATTTGTATGATATTTGGAACATGTTGAGAGTTGTGGATGGAAAGTCTAAAATATATCATTTGTTAGAGGCAGGATTCAAAGTTTTCTAAGATCTATATTCTGATAAGAGCTATAGATGGAATTAATGATATTTTCATATGATGGGACCGAGGATATAAAATATGTCAAGATTAAAGTATATAAGCATTTGAAAGAATTTGTAAATTAAAATCAACAAAACCGACATACTAAATCTCAACATACTAAATCAAAATGGATTCAAATGATTTGGAAATACCAGATGCATATATAAGTCCAAAATTTCTTATAATGAATATTGAAGGAAAATTGCAAATCTAGATGCAAGGGGTGGTTCCATTGACGTGTCTAGTAAGGAGATGGACCAGTGTAGTGGTGACATGTGAGTAGAGTATTTCCACATGTCAACCACATATTGTTGATTTAGCACTATATATTGATGACACATGAGCAAAGGGACTACTATGTATCTCATGCATGGCAATGATTCTGACATGGTGCTTAGTATGTAAAATTTTTAGAAGGGAATAACTATGTGCTCGGAGATCATATTTGAATAAAATTTATATCGTTAGAAATCTCTTGATGACTAGAATAAAGTGAAAATTTATAACCCCATGTCCTTAATATGATTTAAGGGGTTGGGAATGCATATATATATATATATATATATATATATATATATATTTCAAATTTCTTTAAATCATCTTAAGGACATGGAGTTATAAATTTTTAATTTATTCTACTCATCAAGAGATTTCCAATGATATAAATTTTATTCAATTATGAGCTATGGGCACATAGTTATTCCCTTATATATATATATATATATACCCTTGTAGGCCACTAGAAGATATATTTTGATTTTTTGAGAAATTATACTACTACTCAATTGGAAATCCTAAGTGGAAAATAAAATTATGCTATTTATTAGATTTCCATAAACTATATATTTTATCAAATCTACATGTTGGGAGAAATGTTATGGTCATTTCAAGTTTTGTTAGTCTAACCCATTTAATTTGACTAAACATTTCTTGGATAATTCCTTAAAAGTTAGGATGTCCAAATTTCAAATTTGTTTCGATGGATTGATTCCACCATCTAAGTGATTTCCACAAACTACTTCAATGTCCCAATATGAACTCTAAGTAAGAAGTTATGCCCCCAAGAAGTAAATTTGTTCCTAATTTATCCCCTTCACTAATTTTTCATATTTAATTTGTCTTTCATTTGCAATATCACATCATAAGCTCTCCCTGATCTCTTTCGTTTGATATGGTTGGGAATATGTGTGCTACAAGCACCAAAAGTCCTTGAATTTTTTTATGCCTAAAAAAGTCGTTTAGGGCCTAAAAAATGATCCAAATGTTTGAGAGCTAAAACTCATAAGATTTTTCATTACAATAACTCATTAATTGACCTTTTTTTAGGCATTTGATGTATTAAATCAAATTTTTAACCTTCAGGTAAGTTCCTTGTTGAACCAATTCACCCAAATATACACTTGTAGGTGAGTTTTATTTAACGAGTAAAATGGTCTAGCATGTCTACTAAACTAGCCAATCAACAAATGTAGTATGATGGTTGACTACAAGGACTTGTTTATTAAATAGTCGATTGGTCAACCTATGGATTGGGTCGACTAATGTATATTCTAGTTGAATGAAAAGATGAGTTGACCATATGATTAAATTAGTATGCCATTGGTTAGGTCGATCAAAATGATACACCAGTCGGTCATTGGTCAAGTTAATCAAAATTATGCATCGATCCCTTTGGTCAACCAAAATAATAAATTATTTAGCTATACGTTGGGTCAACCAAAATAATACGTTAGTTAGCTATACGTTGGGTTGAAACCAAAATATTACACTAGTAAGTAATTGGTGGGTTGACTAAAATTTTGCATCACTTGGTCATTGGTTGTATTAATTGAAATAATACAATACTTGACCATCAGTTAGGTTGGAAAATATAATATTCCAATCAACTATTAGTTGGGTTGAATAAAAATATATGATAGTTGGTCATAAGGCATGTCAACCAAAATAATATGCTAGTTGCTCATAAAGGAAAATTGACTAAATGGTCACCTTTGTCGTGTTAATTTTTGGAAGGTCGGGGACAAATTCCATCATTTGGAAAATCTTCCTCATCAATGAAGGCTCCTCCTAGCCCTTAGAAGAGTTTAATTTAGTTGAGGAAAACTATATTTCTATTATGGAAAACCACATGTGCACAAAACGATAGGCCAACCCAAAAGATAAATTGGACACCCACGGATGGCTATCAATACAATTCAATTGACCCTCATTTGGAGAAAATTAATTTATCATTCTTCTTTCGCTCTTCTTTGATTTGGATCACACATGTCTGAGGTTTTTTTTCAAATAATTGTTCATACATGTTTGAGATTGCAGGGTCTGAAACTGGCACATGTGATTTAGGGTTTTGACTTGCAGTCGCAGGGTTGTCACAGGGAATTTTTAGTTGCAGCCACATGCATGCATGATTATGTGTGTGGTTGGAGGTTTTCAACCGCACACACATACACTCTCACCTTATGGATGAAAACTAGGGTTTTATTTCATTAGTTGACCACAGATATTGACAGTTGACCAAAAGCTTCTGAATCACGGTTTTTAATTATTAACAGTGTTGGGTTCATCTCTTGGATGTTGTTTAGTTGATTTTTATGGATAGTTTATGGTTAAAGATATAGATCATTATACTCTCTCTTTTCTAAAACTTTCAATGAAAATATAATAAGAAGAATAATTTGAAAGGGTTTTCCCACTTGTGGGGTTTTTCCCTATTCTTCGACCAATCTTGGTGTCTATATGTGTGAATGATTTTTTCTATTATTCCTTTATTTTTGTTGCATTGATGATAATATTGTTATTTCTATATAGCTGCATATGATGTTGAATAATGTTATGTTGTTGTGGGCTGAATTCAATATGTAAATAATGAAATACAATTATTTAAAGCAAATAACTATATAGCCCTACCAAAAATTAACATAGTATCAGAGCTGGGTTGAAGAAAAGTCATTGGGATCACCCCTAAGAAGACACATTTGATGGAAGCAAGAGAAGATGGAGGAGACATAAAATAATGCTATGGTTTGAAGGAAATCCTAAGAAATTTGTTTATTAGGGTTTGATGGATAAAATGAGATTAGGGTTTGGAAGAAACACTGAGATAAGATAATGGCTTGATTTTTGTAGTTTTGAAACATGATTAGTGAGAAGTTGTTATAGAACTTGTGTCAGATTTAGTGTAACCTTAGCTGGGCTAGTCTCATTTGGGCCTTTTTTTTGATAAAGTAGTTGGAAATATTGAAGGAAAGGTTGGTTCAAGAGGAATATGCTCACTTCTCATTAAAGATAAGTACCTTTTAGATTTATGTTACTTCTTTATGATTCTATTCTTGTTCAAAATTATTGATTTAATTATTGCTTCTTACATATTTGAGTATGTGGATTATTATAACCTCTAGATGAGATGTGATAAGAAGATCCTTATTAAGGATCATCTAATTTGCAGGAAAAGAAAGCTACTGCAGGAAGAGAAGAACTAGTGGAAATTTGACAAAGTACTACAGATTCCAATGACAAATAAGTGTTACAAGCTGCAAAGGTACATTAATACTACAAGGTATGTATAATACATTAGTAGTTTCAATAGTGGATGGAAAGGTAAACCCTAAGGTATAATGAATGACTCATGCATGAATATGAAAGTAAGTTTGATTTCTAGTACATGTGATATATTGGGGACCTTGATATTAAGAAAGACATGGTGGGTTTCTTGATTTTATAAAGTTGACTAGAAACATTTATTTTGACTTATGGTAACTTGATCATATTGTTAATGCTTGTGATGTAAGTGCGAGAATAAGATTGATTCTCCTGTTGATATTGGTAAGGTTTTGTTAATCTTAGTAAATTTGACAAGTCGTAAAATTGGATGTCGTGACTTGATGTTGTGATTATGATCCTTGAAGTATGAAGATACATTTAAATGAAATTATCCCTTGATGAATGTTTGATGACATGTACATGTGATGATGAATTGTTATGATATATGTCTGAGAACCCAATATAGTTTATGATCTAACATTTAGAAAAGTTGATGTCGCAAATAATGATGATTGAAGAGGCTTCCCATTAAGAGGAAGAAACTCTTGATGAGATCCTAACACTTATCATTATTTAAAAAGAATACACTTGACTATTGAAGGAATAATTCTGGTCATGAATAACCATCCGATGTTGTTGAAGTAGCTTTGGAAAGTTATGATCTAATTAGCAGACAAGGTTTCTCCTAGTCCAAGCCCCAACCACTAGAAGAAAGGCTTAAGGGTGCGGTCATAAGCCTCCCAACCACATGGAAGCAAGCCTATGGGTGCAATTTAGATTTTAGGATACAAAAACTAAAATCATATGCACAAGACTACAAGCACACTAGGAGTATGAAAAACATATAGATATGAAGCAAATGATGGAGCATTCTATCAACATGGAAGTTTTTAATATCTACATAATCTTTGACTTATTATAAATAATGTGAATGTATTAGCTAATATTGTGATTGTAGGAAACTCACAATGAATATATGACTTGTCCTTGGTGTATATGATCATGTGAATGACTTGATGAAGTTTGATGTTGACAGGACTTGATGAAGTTTGTAGGAAGCATTGTGTGGTTTGAAGCAAGCTCCTTGAGCCTGACATGTTCGCATTGTCAGTTATCTGGTGAAGCCTAGAAGAAGTTATGATCCAAACCTATAAGTTGAACCAAGGTATGCTTCCAATTTTGATTTTATATGTTGACAATCTATTCTTGACAGGTAGTGAGACTCTGATGATTGAGTGTAAGAGGGAGCTGGCCTCTAAGTTTGAGATGAAAGATTGTGAGATATACTTCCAGAGATATGAGTTTGCATGGATACACTAATGATTGGGTTGGAAACAAAAAGAGAACATTTTTGTGTTTCTTTAGCTTGGAATATACAATTATGTAATTAATGAGCAAGAAATAGAAGTTCATAGCTTTAAGCACGACTAAGGTTAAGTACATTGTTGCTAGCATGGCTAGTTGTGGGGCAGTTTAGTTGAGGAAGCTCTTTGGATTATTGTTTGAGAAAGTTCTAGTTGTGACAGTGATATGTTGCGGTAATAAAAGGTGGGAGTTGATTGGTGGAAAATCTCGTATATTGTTGGGACTGATATATCTCCTTATGTTGAGACAATGATGCTATATGAGACAAGCTTAAGCTTGTGGTTGCATCCTCTATGAGAGGGACGATGAATACAATATATTTTTGTGACAAGTATTTATTCCAACATTATATTTGAATTTATGTCCTGCATGAATAATCAATCAGAGGATTTTTGCTCTTGGAAATGCATGAGGTAGTGTGATTGAACTCTTTAGTGAGCTAGTTAATTTTGTACCAGATATGAGCACATCGATATGTTTCTAATCTAAAAAGAGAAACATGGATTGATGGTGTTAGCCACCTATAATATTTTGTTATACCAAAAGGTGGTTAAATCTGTTTTGAGCCTTCAAGGAACAATTTTTCATTACTAAAATTTGTTGGCTCTTGAAGACTCCTTGTAGGCCTCATGCCTCTGTCCAAAATCTTCATTACTTTTCCTATTAATTCTGCTGATTTCCTGTAAGAAACTGCTGAAGAAACCATCATTTTTCCCCTTTCTCCCACTCATAACTAACCTTCATTTACTCCCCCTTTTCTCCATATTATTTTCTTACTTTTCATAAGTTTCTCCCTCCATTCGTAAAAATCCTCCTGACATGGTTTAAAACTTCTTGTTGAGCTGTGCCGAACCCCAAAATCCCCTTTAAAATCCTTCCCCTAACCTTTGTTGGCCATTTTTCTCCCTTACCCCTCTATCGTTCCTTTCCTTGGCCTTCAAATTCCATTTAAAAAGGCCAAAACCCACCTTCCGACCTTAATATAGGCATAAGCCTTAATATAGGCATAAGCCCCCTCCCGCTAGCCCCTTTCAAACCACTTCCCCGCACATGCCCCGGCGCTGGGACCAAGCGCTTAAGTCCCAAGCGTAAATCGCAATCGGAAGTCGGGCGGGTGCACAAATCCTTTGTAAAAAGTCAAAACTCCGATGCGATTTATTTATAACAATAAGTCTGGCGATGCGTTCCGCACCGTTGATCTTCCGCGGAGATCTGACGGTGGAGCACTAATCGCAGCCCCCGCCCAATCGCAATCGTAATGCTTCAAATGTGCCCTCCGATCAATCGCAGTCCATACCTCCGATTCTTTCCCCGCCGTTGATCTAGTCCTCAAATCAACGGCCAGCACTCAATCGCAAAGTTTCAAATCGCATGTTGTTTTGTGACCTCCCCGATTGCGATCCTCCGATTAAATCTGGGCCGTCCATTTCCCGCCTATCCAACGTCCCTTATTCCCTCCGATCGCAAGTCCTACCGCCATTTCAAAACCCGCCGATTCATTTTCCGCCGTCGATCTGATCTACAGATCAACGGCCAACGCTTAAACGCACTGGAAGTTCAATCGCATCCCCTTTTGTGCCACCCCCGATTGAGACCCTCCAATTAGATCTGGACCGTCCACGTGTCCAGATCGGACGGTCCAAAACTGCTCCTCCTTATTCTTCTCCCGCTATCCTTTTTGCCTTTCTATGCAGATCTCCGCCGTTGGTTGCCCTCATCCGACGGCTACACTCCTCCCCCACCATCCGAAGCAGTTTTAACCTATTTCCGCAGGATTTCTTAACTGTTGTTGTGTTTTGCAGGTGTTTTAATGGTTTTCCATTATAGAATGAAGGAAAGTCGAGGGATGGGAAAGACGTTTCCTGTGCCTTTTGGCAATCTTAAAGAGGCCATTCACGGGGCTCTATTCCATGTCTCGTCAGTACTCTATGAGTATTGATGCCGTAAAGCCCAGTGCGGGTCTGCACATCGACAAGACACGGTTTTAATTCAAACACAGTTAAAGTGTATCAGTTTGAAGACAGAGCACAGCATATGAAGATTTAAGACGGTTTTTATGGGGATTACGGCTAAGATCGTTATCAAAAGCCTAATCCCCAATCTAAAACACAGCTTAAAGGAAAAACCTAAAGTGTTTCATCAGACAGAAGGCTTCCACCATTTCAACTAAAGGCGAATTGATTCCTCAGCTACCACCGAGCCACCTGGTGCCTCGAACCATTCAAACCAAAGGCTAAGTTATTGAAGAAAATCAGATATCCACCTCCAGCACAGCCAGGGAGTTACTTCTGCAAGGAAACCAATGAATAAATATCTGCAGAGTTACTCCAAAACGCAACATATGAGCCTCAAAGTCAAATAAAACTCACTTCGAGTTTTAAATCATAAATGTAAAAGTTAATGCAGCACTTCCACCTGTAATTTCTCCAATCGATGCCTCTCAAAGGGCCGAGAAGTCTTCACTCTGCATTAACTGTCTTTGAGATATTTTGTTAAAATATCACCTCCTCATCTTCCTATAAATACTTCTACCGAAGAGGAAAAAAAGGGTTGGTTGCAGAACTTTGAAATACACTTGAGCTTGAGACTTCTATTTGTACATAGTATTCACTGGCCCTTGAAGCTCTGTTTGTGCTAGAGTAGTTAGGTTGAATAGTGAAGATGATTGCTGAACTGAAACATTGGACTTGAAGTTTGTAGCGGGTTTGACATCAATATAAAAGCTGTTTCATGGGATCCTGATCTATATTGACGGTGATGTTATTCTCATTTGTAACTTGTTGTTTTATTTCTGTTTTCATGTTGTTTCATTTTCCACTGTAAAGAGCAGTTTAAACAGGGTTAGGACCTGTTGTATATCAGTAACCTTCTCTGGCTGAGAAATCTTTATTTGAATGTTTTCTTCCAATCTGTGTTATTTAGGAATGACTTAATTCAGTTTTAGGCATGAGAATGCTGGTGTTCCCTCATTTTATCGTCCTAGCTGAATATTATTTCTGAATGTTACTTTCAGTATGTGTTATGTGATGATGAACTGAAGGAAGATATGGTTAGCCTTGGTCCCAGACTTGTCTGCATAACTAACAGATTGTTTCCCTTGGAATGTGTTAAAAGCTGGCTAGTTTAGAAGCATTTGCTAGATCTTAGACCATTCTGTGTTATCTTTGTGTTTCCCCTTGTTTTGTATGTTTTCTATTGGAAGTGTGTCAAAGGCTGGTTGGTTTAAAAGCACTTACCAGATCCTAGTCTGCTTTCGTGTCCTCCTTAAGTGTTTGCCAAAGGCTAACTAGTTTAAAAGTACTTATCAGATCCTAGGCTGCTCTTCGTTCTGCATCTGTTTAATTCCCCTTCTTAGTGTATCACTCCATTCCATAAATCAAAATTTAAAGAAATCCTTAGACATAGATGACTTGCCCCTTGGATCACACTTGATGTTTTTGTTCAATTAAAGCCCAGATATGACTCCATAGCCCAATGGACTAAAAACCAGCGTTATATCTATCTGTCTGCCAAATCTGTTCTATTTGCTTGCAACTTCTCACTTTTGAAACTTTTGCACTTAGGATTTTCCCCTCAAGTAACATTCCATGCTCAACCATCCAAAACAAAACAAAACCCATGGCCTTCATAACTAGCCTAATATCATTACCTTAAGCTTTTCAAAGACAATATCCATCTTTTTGCATATTGGAGAGATCCTCCGGATTCAGGAGGGCTAGATCCTAGAATCCCAAAGTTGGTTGAAATGATGTTAACTCTGTGATTGGACTCTCCCAATCTTGCTAATAAATTACAGAGACCTAACATTTCTGGTGACTCCACTGGGGATCGAACCCAGAAACTCTGGTTCCATGACAATTGTTATATTTTGCAGCTGAGCCACCAGAACCTAACATTTCTGGCGACTCCACTGGGGATCGAACCCAGAATCTTCAGAACATCTTGTGAGTCAAAAGCAGCCTTTTCAAGCACTATCAAGAAATGGTAATTAAGATGAAGCTCAATTGAATCAATGACAAACTAGGTCAACCCTAGGATTCTTTTAAGTTTTTTATCTAACCTTGGAAAATCAGCTATCTTAGCCATAAAGATACACTGTCTTTGTTTCATAACCGTAGCTAAGTTTTGGGGCAAAGTTAGGATGTTCTTAAACAACCACAAAACTGAAAAATGACTCAGAAAAACCTAAAAATATTTCAGATTGGAATTAAATAAACATGGTGGTGGACCATAAGACCTTTTACCTCTGAAAGGAGCTAAAAATTTCCACTTGGTGACTCCACAATCCTAGCAGACCTTAAGACTCCACTGGGAAGAACCCTTATCATTATAAAATCATTAAAACTTAGTTAGAGGACTGTGGGATTTAAAATTGTAAAAACAGATTGGTTAACCTCTCTAAGATTGTCATATCTGCTTGAACTTTTCTTGTTTTAGGTCTAAACAACATAGCATAGTGGCTTCTAAAAAGATTCACACTAGAGCCCACCCAGACCCTAACCCACCTGAGATAGTTGATAATCCAGAAAGTATCCTTTGGAAGTCTCCTAAGGTTAAATTATTAATTGTTTTCATATCACCCTTGAGAGCTAAATCAGTCCCTGAAAATCTTTCAGCTCTGCAACAATCACAAACTGACTTAGTGAACCCATTTAGGACTAGGTCATTTGATGATATAATCCAGTTAGACTCTGAATCTTCACTTTCATCTCCTGAAACAAGTGAACATCCTGGTAGCAGGGAAACAACACCCCCTGATTCACATTTCCTTCACAATTTAGGTGTCTCCCATCCAAGATCATCTCAACAGTCTACTCCTGGTCCATCCACTTCTACTCACCTTACATCCACTGTTCAAACTACTTCACCTCAGCCCACTTTCCCTTCTGTAAATCCACCTCCACCTCCTGCCATGGCAACATGGTATGTTCCCTTAGCCCTTAATATACCACTAGTCAATCTTCCACCGGACTATCAGTCCAAAATTCCATTATATGATGCTAATAATGCTACAACTGCATCACAACATGTGGATAAGATGAATGACTATTTTGATCGAAATGAAATTGATGATGATTCTATCAAACTTAGACTGTTTTCTCAGAGCTTAGGGGGAGAAGTAAGAAAATGGTTTAAAGGTTTAGCCCCCCGTAGTATAAATGACCTCCAAGGCTTCCATCAAACATTCTTAAATAAGTGGGAAGTGAGAAAGAATCCTCTCCAAGTCCTTGCCGACTATAACAATCTCCGTAGGAACCCTGGGCAAAGTGTACAATCTTATTGTACCAAATTTAACAGCGTCTATAATGCACTTTCCCCCGAACTAAAACCTCCTCAGGGCTCAACTTTAAACAAATTTCCTAAAGGGTTTGATCCAGACATGACATATTCACTTAGAGAAAGAGTTTTTGCAACCCTTGAAGACATGCAAAGGGGTGCTCTTTCTGTGGAAGTAAACTTGATGGAGAAAAGAGCAAGAATGAAGAGCGAGAAGAGAGTATCTTTTAGAGAGGAATCAACCCCTTCCACTTCAAGCTCAAAGATAGAAAGAATGATGGAAGAAATGATGAAAGAGATGAGTATAATTAAGAGAGATGTTAGAAGGAACCAACCTCCAAACAGACCCAGGGATGATGATCAACAGATCACTCCTCCCTTTCATCAAAACTATGTAAGTGAGGTTGAAGAAACAGAAGACATAACGGGGGGAGACGATATCAACATGTTTGGGGAAGAGGATGATGACTTTGAGGTTCATTATGATAAAAAACAGGGTCTTTACACACCTTACGACGACAAAAGAGATGATAATGGAAATTATTATCAGGACATGGAAAATATCGTCATAGAACCTCAAAGAGAATATGACCTTAGAAGAAAGACCAGTCAACAAGCCCCCAACACCAAAACCTCTGACAAATCCTCTCAAAGCAGCACCGCAACTAAACCCAAAACAGCCAAACATTAAAAAGACAAAACAATGGCTGTTAATTCTGATAAAGATAAAGAGAAAAACACTCAAAATTCTGAAAAACAGAGTGAAGACATCAGCAGTACTAACACTTCAGCTAGTACTCTTTCTACAACAGTTGTGTCAAGTAAAACAAATCAAGAAGTTTTTTAATTGTTGATAGAGGATGTACTAATAAGGTTGAGTCAAGTGCTTCAAACAATCAAACCCTTTAGCTTCCTCAATGTGAGGCCTGAAAGATCAAAATCTCCGTCTCCATTGGACCGAGTTATGAACCAACGTGTATATAGGAACCAAATTTTGAAGGTTTTAACATAGAGGAAAATGGGAGATACAAATAATCTTATGTATCTAATTCACCAGAAGGATTTTCGTCCTAAGATTGAAGGTAGATATCAAGAAGGACATGTTCCTCCCTTTTATGTAAGTTTAAACATTCATGAAAATTTTTTGCACAATGTTATGCATGATTTCGGGGCTTCTCATAATTTAATGCCTAAAGCCGTGATGGAGAGCCTTGGTTTGGAAATTACCAGACCATATAAAGACATGTATTCCTTTGATTCCAGCAGAGTAAGGTGTTTAGGATTGATCAAAGACCTCTGTGTGAACTTAGCCCAGATTCCAGCCAAATGCCTAGTTATGGATATTGTTGTGGCTGATGTCCCCCGCAACTATGGAATGTTATTATCAAGATCCCTGGGAGCTGTTGCTGTGGGATTCCAGGTATGTGATAGCTGACATATGTGCTATCCCGGCTTTACACCGACCAAGAGGGAATAAAGAGTCCTTACAGGTAAAGCATAATGGTTACAAGTCAATGATGACTACCTAAACTCTCTCCTCTATTCCACAATACAGGCCTTGATTCTTTTATCATGTTTAATAATGAAACTCCTAGTGAACAAGTCACTTTAACAGAATTAAAGGCTGACAGGGAAGAAGAGTATAACAACGCGGAATTGTCCAAACAGTTTGCCACATGTGAAAACATTAGTAAACAAAGCATAGGTCTTGATTTACCGGTTATGAGTCCATTGTTTTTAGGACTTAACAACCCAGAAAATACCCCTAACGTTTCTGGCATCATCCCTCAATCTATTGAAGAATTTGAGGAGTCAAAACAAATTCAATTGGGTGCTGCTAATCATGAACAGTCAGAAGGCACCATAGTTAAAAAGGACAATCGCCAAACAGACGAAACCGAAGACAGTCCCTTATGGAGTATGTATTTTGATGGGTCATGCACTAGAAATAATGCTGGTGCAGGGGTTTGGATCATTAACACTGAAAACAACCACACAGAATGCATCTCATGCAAATTAAACTTTCAGTGTTCCAACAACATAGCATAATATGAATCCCTTCTCTTAGGCTTGCATCTCCTGAAGAAATTAGGAGCCAGAAGAATTAATGTGTACGGGGATTCTGAGTTAATCATTAGGCAAGTCAATGGGGAGTATAATGCGAATCATCCCAGACTTAGAGCCTATCGGAATGATGTCATGGATCTTTTGACAACATTTGAGGAGTCAAACCCGAGTTTCATCCCAAGGAAAAAGAACATTGCGGCCCACAATTTAGCTTTTGCGGCCAGGACATGTCTAACGCCATATGAGACTGGAAACAACACGACTCCGATAAAATTTAGACCAGCAGTGCCTGATAACGAAAAATATTGGCAAGTGTTTGACAATGACAAACAAATAGAAGACTTCATGCAATTCAGAAATGAGTTCGAACTGCACAGTTCAGATTCAGATTATGATACAGACTGCAGTGAAGAAAAATTTCTTGGTGAAGAAGAATCATCTCCTCAACCTGCCAATATTAACCCATTGTCTAGCGAACTTAGGCACAAAACAGAATTAAGTGCAGAGTTAGAAACGGAAGAATTACAAACTCTGCAGTCTAAAGATGAAAATTTTCCGAGTGGTCTAACGCCTTTAGAGGAGTTGTTCGATTTTAACGATGTGGCCAATAATCCAAAACTGGAACCTGTAGAGACTGAAGTAGAGGAGTGCAATATAGGCAGTGAGGAAAAACCGAAAATGATCAAACTGTCCAAAACTTTGCCAGCTCACATTAAAATCAAATACATAGAGTTGTTCCAAGAATTTTCTGATGTTTTTGCTTGGAGTTACGAAGATCTCAAATCCTATGACACTGAAATAATACAGCATAAAATCCCTCTTAAAGAAAACCAAAAACCATTTAAACAGAAACTGTGCAGAATAAACCCTGTCCAGTTGCCATTGGTTCAGAAGGAGATCATGAAAATGTATGATGCTGGCATTATTGTTCCTATTAGATATTCTGAGTGTTGGGAAAAATACCGAGAGGGGGTGAATCAGCATTTACGCATTTTTGAATCAAAACTTTTTACTTTTTCATTCCTTAAAACCTATACTGCCATTTTCCTGCACACCTTCAAAGAACTCGTGTATATACGCGGATACCCTTTGTGAAACTCGCGTATACACAGAGATCTAATTATGCCATTAATTCTTCACTTATATCATTCCATCATTCATTCATTAGATGTTCTATAAACAGTAAACATGTGCAGTAAGAACAGAATAAACCATCACACATAAGCATCACACATGAATACCAGGATTTTTAGGTGGAAACCCAAGTCGGGAGAAAACCACCGCTGCAGTTGCTCAGCCTTCAATATTTTATTATAGAGAAAACATCTTACAACATATGTGCTGGTGCAGACTCCTACCAGCACGCAGGCACCCACCTGCGCTCGTTTACCAGCCTCTCCCGGAAGGGAGCTCCAACCCCCTGACTCGTTTACCAGCCTCTCCTGGAAGGGAGCTACGACCCCCCGATCTCGTTTACCAGCCTCACCTGGAAGGGAGCTACGACCCCCTGACTGAAGGCTACCACCCTCAGCACCTCTATGGACCACGTTTCATCAATTTTCACACTGGATCCAACAACTTCAATAGAACACAACTTGCAGGCCACAATTCATCATATTTCCATACCGAACCCTTTCCATACTTTTAAGCTCAAACATACATCATCAACAGATACATATCAACACAGATCAGATAGCAGAAACACAGCAGAACAGATCAGATATTTCATACCCCTTGCTTCAGCAAACCCTAGTTTGCATACGCGCTTTCCCTTTACTGATGTCGCGTATATACGCGCTTCCGTCCACACAAAAAGCGTATACCTCAGTGTATATTTCATTGCGCATACGCGCTTTCTCTTCACTGAAGCCGCGTATATACGCGCTTCCTCCTCCGCGGCGAAGTAGCGTATAGATCTTCAATCATTACAGAAAGATACACCCTATTATCGATATTCAGCTTCCGTGGTTAATTTTTACTGTTTTTATTGTTCGCCTTATCACAGATCTAATCACTCCATAAACAGATCTAGCAAATACAAGTACATTTCAGATCTAGAAGTCCCGCTTCATCATTTCTTCATAAGTGCATCATAGATTTAGATCTATCAACAAACCTTTACCCTTTCCATACAGATATACTTCATAGAGAAGTATTCATTCAAGCTCAGACATCTTGCTCCCATACTTATAATTTGCACAATGAATTTCTTCTCCTTATATAGGTTTATCCTTTTTCAATACCATGAGCCCCTTTTTCAATACCATGGACCAAAACAAACCATAAGCCCAAAACTATCTAGACGGGGTCAATTAGGCGGATCATTACCCAATACAATGGGTCAATACCATGGTGGTTACCCTTGGTTTTGCACTTTTTGAGCGCTTTAGCCCATACGCGACTTGGCACGTTATTTTCCGCGTGCATACGCGACTTCCCCTAGGCCAATCCGCGTATACCAAGAGACATACTCTTTTTCATCATACTTTGAGTACATTCTGAAATCCTTTCTTCATAGCCTTCTGTACACACTGTAGAAACATCATATTTTCTTCATCAGGAACAAATTCTCTCAAGCACAACTTCATCAAGTTGTCATCATTTACTAAGTCCATCAAGTCAAGCATAACTTCATCAGGTGGATTGCTATCAAGGACAACACATGTCAACAGTCGCATGTATTCATCTTCATTTAGTGGGTTGCCATCAAGGACAACACTCTGCATCATATTTCCAACAATCTCCCTCGCATGTCTTCATCTTCATTTAGTGGGTTGCCATCAAGGACAACACTCTGCATCATATTTCCAACAATCTCCCCCTTTGGACTTGATGGCAACCACAATGGTGTTTAGTTACCACAGTAGATAGATATCATGTCACTCTCCCAAATATGTCACATCATTATCTTCTCTTTATTCAAACACCATGTCACTCTCCCCCTTTGACATCAAGGGCAAAGGGCGAATCAAAAACCAACATCCCTACTTCCTCATGTGGAAGAAACATTCTGCAGATCTGATATATGCTGAAGTGACTAAGCTCCCCCTGAGTTCAGGCTGAATCTTCAAACATATTTTTCAATGAAGTACATGACTCTATGAACTTCCTATCACCAAAGACTCATACTTACATCAGTTATCCATCCAAGTGGATTTACATATGAGACTCAACTACCCAACCAAGTGGGTTTACAAATTTGACTTAGCTACCCAACCAAGTGGGTTTAAAAATTTGACAAACCTTTACATGACTGAATATTACAATTTACATCATGGGTCTCCACATGACCTTTTCATCAAAAATACAAATATGACTTTTCATAAACAATACCAAGAAGACCTCAAGAGAGATCATATAACAGAGCCAACATAATGCATTATACTCAGCAAAGCTAATGCTCCCCCTGAATCTGTGCATCCAAGCATCCTTTCCATATGACTAAGGCTCCCCTTGGGTTTGCATCCCGAACACTTCACCAACAAATCATCGTAGGCACTTCACTGAAAACATTAGAAATGAATTGATAGATAGATCTGGAATACCACTGTAGATACCAAACAAGATTGATACTAAATGCCAAGATCGGCACTTCGGCTGAGAGTTATTAACCAACTAAAATTGCCGCGCAACTCAAACATACGTTGATTTTCTCAGGCAGAACTGCGTATATACGCGATCGTGCTCTGTGAAACCCAGATCCTGAAGCTGACGCTAGAATTTTCCCAACTAGATTCATTTCCTTCGTGAGGCAGCAAGATAGAGTTCAACTTTTGAATGCTCGACTACGATAGATAACAACAAGGTGGTTCTGCCGTCATCTAATGGTTGTAGCAAAGGCACATTAGTAATCAAGCCTTCAGATTCTTTGCAACATCAATACAATCTTTCCAAGAAGGTTTATCATACCAGAACAACATCTTCAGATATGTGTCAAGCAATCATCCATGTGGTCCAAAATCACCATGATCTTCAAGATGTAACATGAAGTAACATATGTAGGCAAAAGATCTCAACCATAGCAACCAAACTCTACATGATCTGAAACAAATGATATCCAACTCATCCACACAAAGATACTTATCAGCAACCAGGGCTCAAAATCTCATCATAATAATCCATGTACCAAATCATCATCATTTGAGCATGAGTATCACAAGACCAAAGAATAAGCAATCATATTGCCAACAATGCAACCATTAGAATTCAACCTGCTACTCCCCCTAAACCAGTGCTTCTTCCTTAACTTCTGCAATCTGAGACACCTTCAACAGCAAGTCATCAACAACAATCTCTGCATGATCTGTCCTCATCTCTGAACTATAAGACTTTCATCTCAACAATGAATGCTCTTCATCATAAAGCAACCAGGCTTCATCCATAATCTTCAACACAAGAACCCATGCATCATTTCATTATCAAGAGTATAACTAGAATGATGCTAACAGTGCAATCATCAGCAGTCAGACTGATGCTCCCCCTGGACCTCTGCTTCAGATCTTCAGCTATCAGATAAATTTTCTTATAATCAATGCATACGCGACTGCGTCTTCTGGAACTCGCGTGTATACGCGACTTTAGTTAATGGAACCTGCGTATGGAAAGTGAAGCATAGAAAATTTCCATCTTCCTTCATTTCTTCCTGAGCTTGTACCTCCTGTACCTGTCCTTTCCACATCAGATGCGCTGTCAGAAGTAAACATAACCAGAATAATCAAATCAACCATGAGAGACATCATTCATTGCTCCCTTTGTGACGATACATTACTAAAACTCATAATGTATCCCACATCATTCCTGCAGTCAATAAGAAAAGTCAGCTTCAGAAGCGGATGACTGCAGTAGGGTCAGAATTCCCTACGTTTCTGATCGGTCCTCCATCTTGAATTGAGTGTTTTCTTCAAGAAAATCATTCTCTTCTAGAGCATCCACAAAAGTATCCTTTTCTTCTCTAGATTGATTCTTATTCCATCCCTCCATCTTTTTCCAGACTTGTTTAAACTTTCTATTTGTGTGCTGGAAGTTATCCAATTTCTCATATCTATTCAGCTTGCATTCCTTTTCTACATGTCCATACTTGTTACAAGAATAACATCTTATGTGTCCAGAGTAATAAGAGTTATAATGAGTATTTATGATCTTCCTTCTTTTACAATCAGCTGCTTTATGTCCATACTTGTTACATGAGAAACAATATCCCTTGAAGCTTCCAGAGTACCTGTTTATTTGTGGCGGAATTGTTCTACTTCTGCAATTTGCTGCAACATGCCCATAATTATGACATTTAAAACATTCAACTTTCTTGAATGAATTCCTTTGAGAATTCATGATTGTTTCTTTCAACACATCAGGTTTTGCATTGACATCTGCTGAATTTTTGGCACTTCCTTGTGAGCTAGATTCTCCTTTAACAGTTTCATGGAAACCAAGACCATGTTCGATAAAGGAGACCTTTGATTACTCGAGAATATTGTCCAAAATGTTAGTACTATCATGGAAACCTCAAAAAGTTTAACCTTTCTTCATTACCTTTGAGAATATTTACCTCAACCTCGAAGGCTTGACATTGCTGTCATGCTTTCTTCTTTTCTTCTTCATCTTCAACTTGATCCTTCAGTTTAGAATCTCTTCTTTCGACCAATCTTCATTTCCTTCACATGTTTTGTTGGCTCTTCATTCTTCTTATTTGATTTTTCAGATCTTCTTTGAGAGAATGATTGCAGCTGAGCCTTCCTTTTTCAAATGATTGTAGGGTTCCCTTATTTTCTTGCTTGATGCTTCTAAATCTTCACAAAGACAAATGATTGCGACTTCAAGTCCTTCATTCTTCTTGCTTGATTTTTCAATGGCTTCTGATCTTTAATTGATTGGATGCATAAGTAGAAACCTTTGATGCTTGTCCTTTGTCCATTCGACATTTTCTATTTGATCTTTCATTGTTGAGATCTGTCTCTTTGTGAATAGTTTTCTTGATTATTATATGAACTTTGCAGTTCTTCAACTTTAATCTTGAGAGCTTCTTCTAGATCCACAATTTTACTTTCACTATCTTTACTATTGTTTGCACAAAGAAGAGTATTACACGTGGCCTTCTCCTTTTTCTTCTTTGCCATGAGTGCTTGTAGATCTTCGTCGGAATCTATTTCATCTTCTTCAATTTTTTCTATACATGATTTCTGAGGTATCTCCTTTCTTTGAGTAACCTTCTTCTTTTGCTTCTTAGCCATGAGCACTTTCAGATCTTGGTCAGAATCTTCTTCATCTTCACTGGACACTTCATCATCATCTTCTTTTGCATAATAACTCTTTCTCTTCTCAAATTGTTTCCCTTTACCATGCTTTTCTCTATAAGGACATTTAGTAGCATAATGACCAACTTTTCCACACTCAAAACATTTGAAGGGAAGCTTACCTTTGAATCTTCCAGTACCTAGTTGGAGCTTTCTCACGAAATTTGCTTCTTCTTCATCGGATATATAGCTGGATTCTTTGACAACTTCCTTTTCCTTCCCTTTAGTAGATGCCTTAAAAGCAGCTTCTCCTACTTGAGAAGGGCCTCCTTGTCTCATTTCAAAAGCAGTCAGAGTACCATGTAATTGAACAATAGTAAGAGTTTGCAAATCTTGCCTTTCTTCAATAGCTGAAACTTTAGAGTCAAATTTTGAAGTCAAAGATCTCAAGACCTTTTCCACCAGAGTAGTATCAGCCATGGTTTCACCCAAATTCCTCATCCGATTTACAATATCATCTAGACGAAGAAAGAAACTGGCAACACTTTCATCACTATGCATCTTCAAATTTTCATATTCAATTCTAAGAGTTTGGAGTTTTGCACTTTTTACCTTTGTGTCTCTTTCATAGCTTAGAATGATTTTGTCCCATATTTCTTTTGCTGAATGTAGCTGCATCACTTTAGCAAATTCCGATTCAGACATGCTTCCCAATAAGACATTCACTGCTTTGGCATTGATTTCATACTTCTTTCTTTCAGCTGCATCAGTAGGAATACTTGCCGGGTATTGATAACCTTCTTCCACGATTGCCCATACATCTGCACCAAGACTTTGCAGATATGCTTTAGTTCGTACCTTCCAGAATATCAGATTGCTTCCATTGAATAGAGGTGGCTTTATAGACATTACTCCTTCTTGACTTCCCATTGCGACGAATCTCCTTTAAGCGATCAAGCTTCTGCACAAGGACCTGCTCTGATACCAATTGTTGGGAAAAATACTGAGAGGGGGGGGTGAATCAGTATTTACAGCATAATCAAAACTTTTTACTTTTTCATTCCTTAAAACCCATACGCTACTTTCCTTCAGTAAACCTGCGTATATACGCGGATCCCCTTTGTGAAACTCGCGTATACACAGAGATCTAGATAAGTAATTAACTCTTCACTTAGATCATTCCATCATTCATTTATCAGATGTTCAATAAACTGTGAACATGTGCAGTAATAAAAGAATAAGCCATCACACAAAGCATCACACATGAACACCAGGATTTTTAGGTGGAAACCCAAATCGGGAGAAAACCACCGCTGTAGTTGCTCAGCCTTCAATATTTTTATTATAGAGAAAACATGTTACAACATATGTGCTGGTGCAGACTTGACCAGCACGCAGGCACCCACCTGCGCTCGTTTACCAGCCTCTCCTGGAAGGGAGCTCCAACCCCCTGACTCGTTTACCAGCCTCTCCTGGAAGGGAGCTACGACCCCCCGATCTCGTTTACCAGCCTCACCTGGAAGGGAGCTACGACCCCCTGATCTCGTTTACCAGCCTCACCTGGAAGGGAGCTACGACCCCCTGACTGAAGGCTACAACCTTCAGCACCACCTTGGACCACGTTTCATCAATTTTCACACTGGATCCAACAACTTCAATAGAACACCACTTGCAGGCCACAATTCATCATATTTCCATACCGAACCCTTTCCATACTTTTAAGCTCAAACATACATCATCAACAGATACATATCAACACAGATCAGATAGCAGAAACACAACAGAACAGATCAGATATTTCATACCCCTTGCTTCAGCAAACCCTAGTTTGCATACGCGCTTTTACTTCACTGATGTCGCGTATATACGCGCTTCCGTCCACTCAAACCAGCGTATACCTCAGTGTATATTTTATTGCGCATACGCGCTTTCTCTTCGCTGAAGCCGCGTACATACGCGCTTCCTCCGCGGCGAAGTAGCGTATAGATCTTCAATCATTACAGAGCAGCATACTTCATCAGATCAGATATTCAGTTCAGATCTAACCCTTTACTTTAGACAGATGTTCGCCTAGATGTTCGCCTCATCACAGATCTAGGCCTTCCATAAACAGATCTAGCAAATACAAGTACATTTCAGATCTAGAAGTCCCGCTTCATCATTTCTTCATAAGTGCATCATAGATTTAGATCTATCAACAAACCTTTACCCTTTCCATACAGATATACTTCATAGAGAAGTATTCATTCAAGCTCAGACATCTTGCTCCCATACTTATAATTTGCACAATGAATTTCTTCTCCTTATATAGGTTTATCCTTTTTCAATACCATGAGCCCCTTTTTCAATACCATGGACCAAAACAAACCATAAGCCCAAAACTATCTGGACGGGGTCAATTAGGCGGATCATTACCCAATACAATGGGTCAATACCATGGTGGTTACCCTTGGTTTTGCACTTTTTGAGCGCTTTAGCCCATACGCGACTTGGCACGTTATTTTCCGCGTGCATACGCGACTTTCCCTAGGCCAATCCGCGTATACAGAGAGACATACTCTTTTCATCATATTTTGAGCACATTCTGAATTCTTTTCTTCATTGACTTCTGTACACACTGTAGAAACATCATATTTTCTTCATCAGGAACAAATTCTCTCAAGCACAACTTCATCAAGTTGTCATCATTTACTAAGTCCATCAAGTCAAGCATAACTTCATCAGGTGGATTGCTATCAAGGACAAAACATGTCAACAGTCGCATGTATTCATCTTCATTTAGTGGGTTGCCATCAAGGACAACACTCTGCATCATATTTCCAACAATCTCCCTCGCATGTCTTCATCTTCATTTAGTGGGTTGCCATCAAGGACAACACTCTGCATCATATTTCCAACACTGAGTGGGTATCTAATCTGGTGTCCGTTAGGAAGAAGACTGGAGAAATCAGGCTTTGTATAGACTTTAGAGACTTAAACAAAGCTTCGTTAAAAGACAACTACCCTCTACCAAAAATGGATCACATTTTACAAAGGGTGGTGGGGTCTAAAAGGATTTCGTTGCTTGATGGCTATTCAGGGTATAATCAGATTTTAGTTCACCCTGCTGATCAATTAAAGACAGCTTTCACTACTCCATGGGGCACTTTCATGTATGTGAAGATGCCTTTTGGTCTAATGAACGCTGGAGAAACCTTTCAGAGAGCCATGGACATAGCATTCTTGGAAGAATTGGGTTTCTTCATCATTATCTATCTAGATGATGTCACTATGTTTTCAAAAACAGATCAAGAACATTTAGAACATTTGAGAAAAGTTTTCGAGAAGTGCAAAAGGTTTGGAATATCTTTAAACCCTAAGAAGACACTATTTGGTCTCCAAGAAGGTAAGCTTCTTGGACACATTATTTCAGAAGAGGGTATAAAGATAGATCCAAAGAGGATTGAGGCTATATTGCAAATCCCTCATCCTCGAAATATCAAAGAGTTGCAGTCTTTCATTGGAAAGATTAACTTTTTAAGAAGGTTCATCCCTAATTTGGCAGAGCTCCTTAGAAATATCACAAACATGTTGAAGAAGGAGCAAGGGATAAAATGGACCTTGGAAGCAAAGACATCTTTTGAGCTGGTGAAACAAGCATTAACCAAAACACCGGTTCTCATAAGCCCCGATTTTTCAAAAGATTTTTATATCTTCTCGTTTGCATCAGAACATACCATTGCTGCTGTCCTTTTACAGAAAAATCCACAAGGACAAGAGCAGCCTATTGCATTCTTTAGCAAGGCATTGAGGGATGCCCCTTTGAAGTATAATATTATGGAAAAGAAAGCTTTTTCTTTGGTTAAAGCATTAAAAGACTTCAGAGTATACATCCTTCACTCACACATCATCGCCTTTGTCCCAAATTCAGTTGTAAAAGATATTCTAACATAGGACCCAGATGGTAAGAGAGGTAAGTGGATTGCTATTATTCTCGAATATGATTTAGAGATAAAACCCACTAAACTCATCAAAGGCCAAGGTCTAGCTAGATTAATGGCTGAATCCAATTTTGAAGTTCTTGATATTAATGTGATTAATGCTTTGGACAACCAAGAAGAATTCTCAACTCCCATTATTGAAAACCATTTTCTGAATTCTCCTTGGTATGCTGATATCGTTTATGTTTTGCTTAATTTAAACATGCCTCCTGGTTTATCGAAAACGAAGGCAAGGTTCTTAAAGCTGAAAGCAGTAAACTATTGCATTGTAGATAGGTGTCTTTATTGGAAAAATGCTAGTGGTATATTGCTTAAATGTTTGCCCGAGTTTGATGCAGAGAAGATTAAGCAGGAATTTCATGAGAAGAGTGTGGAGGCCATTTGTATTGGAAGTCAACAGCCAACAAAATTTTGAGGGCTGGTTTCTTTTGGCCCACCCTTTTTCCCGATGTTCACAAAATGACAACTACTTGCCATAAATGCCAATTGTTTGAGGGCAAGAGAAAATTATTACCCCTTCCTCTGCATCCAATCACTGTTGAAGCTCCTTTTCAACAGTGGGGACTTGACTTCATTGGTGAAATCCATCCCTCATCTTCTGCCCAGCATAGATGGATCCTTACTGCCACAGACTATTTCACTAAATGGTTAGAAGCCATTCCTTGTAGGCAAGCCAATGATTCAGTTATTATCAAGTTCATAGAAACCAATATCCTTTCCAGATTTGGCTGCCCTACCAAGATCATCACGGATAATGCAGCAGCATTTAGAAGCAAGAAAATGGTGGAATTCTGTCACAAGTACCAGATAACATTGGGACACTCCACAGCCTATTATCCTCAGGGTAATGGACTCACAGAGTCTTCCAACAAAAGCTTAGTGAACATAATAAAGAAACTGTTGGAAGACAACAAGAAGTCTTGGCACACAAAGCTGATCCATGCACTTTGGGCTGACAGATTAACTTTGAAGAAATCCATTGGTATGTCACCTTTCCAGCTTGTATATGGTACAAATGAAATTTTTCCTAACAGCCTGGGTGTACCAGTTATGAAGTTAATTCAAGAGTTGCAGACTGAGGATAATGACATGATCAGAAGAATAAATCAGACCATTCATCTTCAGCAAATCAGAGAGGAAGTGTACACCAAAACATTCCAGAAACAAGACAGCATTAAGAAGCTTTTTGACAGAAGAACAAAGGCCAGCAATTTCAATATTGGGGACAAAGTTTTAAAGTGGGATTCAAAGAGAGAAGATAAGGGAAAGCATGGTAAATTTGACAATCTATGGCTTGGCCCTTACTCTATTCATTCAGTTGCTGGAAACAATGCATTCTTCTTACAAGAGCTGGATGGAATAGATTTGTTTGGGGGTCCTGTCAATGGCAGGATGCTCAAGCATTACTTCTCTTGATTCATGATATGTTTTTAAGCCTTCTTTTTTCTTTTTTCCATTGTAAACATTTCATCCATCATTGCATTCAAAGTTATGAAAAATCAAAAAATACAAAAAAAAAAGAAAAATAAAAAGAGGGCAGAAATGAAAACAAGAAAGGCAAAGCCCCATGCCAAAAAGAGAAATAAATCTGAAAGTGTGCAAGCTTGAATGCCACTCCTACAAAACACACATCTAGTTAGTCAAACAACCTAATCTTGACTAATTAGCTTTCAATTTTCTGCTGATAGGGTAGCGAATTTGATTTGCCAAACTGTTTAAATCTTGGCTCATCAGTAGATAGATTAGGATAGGAATTAAGGTTCAAACAAACTCAAAATCTGAACCAAAGTTTCCAAAGAGAGATGACTCAAAACTGTTTTATTTTCTGAGTCATAAAAGAGAAAAACTGGTTCTAATTTTCCCAAAATCTGAATCAGATATCAAGGAAGAGATAGCTCACAGAAAAAATAAAAATCAGAGCTATGAAAAGAAGAGAGAAGGCCATAATAAGAAGCTTTCAGATCTTAAGCCTTCAAATTTTTTTATGTTAAAATTCTGCAAATAATAATCTGTGTGCAGTTTGTTTTTATGCCATAGATCACAGCAAGTCAAACAGTTTAATCTTGACTTAGCTGTTTTTAAATTTCTGCTTTAGAATTTAGAGAATGAAAGTTTGTTGGACTGTTTAACCCCAACAGACAGTGGATTAGGTAGAGAAATATCTGAGCTCAACTGTTTAATCTGAGTTCAGGGAGAAATAAGGAGTAGAATTAGATTAGTTTTTATGCTTTCAAAAGAATAAAATGTTGTAAGAGAGTTTGCCAATCCAAGTGCACTCTAAGAAGAAAAAATGTTAGATCAGTAGGATTGGGTAGGTAGAAAGCTTGTAGATGAAAATCCATTATTTTCATGGCTGCTGAATATGTTTTCAGAACCAGATCATCCAGCAAAAGAGGGACAGCCCAATGGATCAGGCACAAGTCAGCGTCCCAGAGAAATCAAGTCTGAATTCTTGATGCCTTCAAGAAGGCACCATCCCCAAGTGGAGCCACTGTTAGCCACCTATAATATTTTGTTATACCAAAAGGTGGCTAAATCTGTTTTGATCCTTCAAGGAACAATTTTTCATTACTAAAATTTGTTGGCTCTTGAAGACTCCTTGTAGGCCTCATGCCTCTGTCCAAAATCTTCATTACTTTTCCTATTAATTCTGCTGATTTCCTGTAAGAAACTGCTGAAGAAACCATCATTTTTCCCCTTTCTCCCACTCATAACTAATCTTCATTTACTCCCCCTTTTCTCCATATTATTTCCCTACTTTTCATAAGTTTCTCCCTCCATTCGTGAAAATCCTCCTGACATGGTTTAAAACTTCTGGTTGAGCTGTGCCGAACCCCCAAAAATCCCCTTTAAAATCTTTCCCCTAACCTTTGTTGGCCATTTTCCTCCCTTACCCCTCTATCGTTCCTTTCCTCGGCCTTCAAATTCCATTTAAGAGGCCCAAAACCCACCTTCCGACCTTAATATGGGTATAAGCCCCCTCCCACTAGCCCCTTTCAAACCACTTCCCCGCACATGCCCCGGCGCTGGGACCAAGCGCTTAAGTCCCAAGCGCTAATCGCAATCGGAAGTTGGGCGGGTGCACAAATCCTTTGTAAAAAGTCAAAACTCCGATGAGATTTATTTATAACAATAAGTCTGGCGATGCGTTCCGCACCATTGATCTTCCGCGGAGATCTGACGGTGGAGCGCTAATCGCAGCCCCCGCCCAATCGCAATCGCAATGCTTCAAATGTGCCCTCCGATCAATCGCAGTCCATACCTCCGATTCTTTCCCCGCCGTCGATCTGGTCCTCAAATCAATGGCCAGCGCTCAATCGCAAAGTTTCAAATCGCATGTTGTTTTGTGACCTCCCCGATTGCGATCCTCCAATTAAATCTGGGCCGTCCATTTCCCGCCTATCCAACGGCCCTTATTCCCTCCAATTGCAAGTCCTACCGCCATTTCAAAACCCACCGATTCGTTTTCCGCCGTCGATCTGATCTGCAGATCAACGGCCAGCGCTTAATCGCACTGGAAGTTCAATTGCATCCCCTTTTGTGCCACCCCTGATTGAGACCCTCTGATTAGATCTGGACCGTCCACGTGTCCAGATCGGACGGTCCAAAACTGCTCCTCCTTATTCTTCTCCCGCTATCCTTTTTGCCTTTCTATGCAGATCTCCACCGTTGGTTGCCCTCATCCGACGGCTACGCTCCTCCCCCGCCATCCGAAGCAGTTTTAACCTATTCCCGTAGGATTTCTTAACTGTTGTTGTGTTTTGCAGGTGTTTTAATGGTTTTCCATTATAGAA
Organism: Pinus albicaulis; assembly: GCA_034641835.2. Taxonomy (NCBI): domain Eukaryota; kingdom Viridiplantae; phylum Streptophyta; class Pinopsida; order Pinales; family Pinaceae; genus Pinus; species Pinus albicaulis. The sequence continues at coordinate 1,430,788,828 of CM076584.1, forward strand.
TGAAGGAAAGCCGAGGGATGGGAAAGACGTTTCCTGTGCCTTCTGGCAATCTTAAAGAGGCCATTCACGGGGCTCTATTCCATGTCTCGTCAGTACTCTATGAGTATTGATGCCGTAAAGCCCAGTGCGGGTCTGCACATCGACAAGACACGGTTTTAATTCAAACACAGTTAAAGAGTATCAGTTTGAAGACAGAGCACAGCATATGAAGATTTAAGACGATTTTTATGGGGATTACGGCTAAGACCGTTATCAAAAGCCTAATCCCCAATCTAAAACACAGTTTAAAGGAAAAACCTAAAGTGTTTCATCAGACAGAAGGCTTCCACCGTTTCAACTAAAGGCGAATTGATTCCTCAGCTACCACCGAGCCACCTGGTGCCTCGAACCATTCAAACCAAAGGCTAAGTTATTGAAGAAAATCAGATATCCGCCTCCAGCACAGCCAGGGAGTTACTTCTGCAAGGAAACCAATGAATAAATATCTGCAGAGTTACTCCAAAACGCAGCATATGAGCCTCAAAGTCAAATGAAACTCACTTCGAGTTTTAAATCATAAATGTAAAAGTTAATGCAGCACTTCCACCTGTAATTTCTCCAATCGATGCCTCTCAAAGGGCCGAGAAGTCTTCACTCTGCATTAACTATCCTTGAGATATTTTGTTAAAATCTCACCTCCTCATCTTCCTATAAGTACTTCTACAGAAGATGAGAAATTGTTGTTTGCAGAACTTTGAAATACACTTGAGCTTGAGACTTCTTTTTGTACATAGTATTCACTGGCCCTTGAAGCTCTGTTTGCGCTAGAGTAGTTAGGTTGAATAGTGAAGATGATTGCTGAACTGAAACATTGGACTTGAAGTTTGTAGCTGGTTTCACATCAATATAAAAGCTGTTTCATGGGATCCTGATCTATATTGACGGTGATGTTATTCTCATTTGTAACTTGTTGTTTTATTTCTGTTTTCATGTTGTTTCATTTTCCACTGTAAAGAACAGTTTAAACAGAGTTAGGACCTGCTGTATATCAGTAACCTTCTCTGGCTGAGAAATATTTATTTGAATGTTTTCTTCCAATCTGTGTTATTTAGGAATGACTTAATTCAGTTTTAGGCATGAGAATGCTGGTGTTCCCTCATTTTATCGTCCTAGCTGAATATTATTTTTGAATGTTACTTTCAGTATGTGTTATGTGATGATGAACTGAAGGAAGATATGGTTAGCCCTGGTCCCAGACTTGTCTGCATAACTAACATATTGTTTCCCTTGGAATGTGTTAAAAGCTGGCTAGTTTAGAAGCACTTGCTAGATCTTAGACCATTCTGTGTTATCTTGTGTTTCCCCTTGTTTTGTATGTTTTCTATTGGAAGTGTGTCAAAGGCTGGTTGGTTTAAAAGCACTTACCAGATCCTAGTCTGCTTTCGTGTCCTCCTTAAGAGTTTTCCAAAGGCTGACTGGTTTAAAAGTACTTATCAGATCCAAGGCTGCTCTTCATTCCGCATCTGTTTAATTCCCCTTCTTAGTGTATCACTCCATTCCATAAATCAAAATTTAAAGAAATCCTTAGACATAGATGACTTTCCCCTTGGATCACACTTGATTTTGTTGTTCAATTAAAGCCCAGATATGACTCCATAGCCCAATGGACTAAAAACCAGCGTTATATCTATCTGTCTTCCAAATCTGTTCTATTTGCTTGCAACTTCTCACTTTTGAAACTTTTGCACTTAGGATTTTCCCCTCAAGTAACATTCCATGCTCAACCATCCAAAACAAAACAAAACCCATGGCCTTCATAACTAGCCTAATATCATTACCTTAAGCTTTTCAAAGACAATATCCATCTTTTTGCATATTGGAGAGATCCCTCTCCGGATTCAGGAGGGCTAGATCCTAGAATCCCAAAGTTGGTTGAAATGATGTTAACTCTGTGATTGGACTCTCCCAATCTTGCTAATAAATTACAGAGACCTAACAGAGACAAATATATGATTCTTATTAACTGAGCAACTTCATTTATTTTCTCTGTCTTTTTGCTCTCCTTGGCCTTCTTTGCATGCTGGTCATTGGCTTCCTTTTCTAAAACATAAAACCGGCATCATCACCTGCAAAATCTAGTTTCTTAGCAGTCTTACCTTTCTTCATCTTTCTTCCACCATCTTCAATGTCTTTAGCTTGCACTATTGGTGACTCTTCAATGTCAATTGCATGCAGGATATCCTCCAGATTGCCTTTAGCCAATGTCTGGCTTCTAGTGATTCTCTTGCTGCATTGTTTGTTGACTGTATGATTCTATTTTTCAGGTGCTACTTGAGGGGTGTCAGTCTGTTGCAGAGGTTCTGCTCCCATGTCCACTGATTATGCAGGAGATGGTTTTTTTCCTTCATCAACTTCTTCTGCCACAGCTAGTGATGAAGTAGTTCTAGGTTTTGAGGTTTTCTTTGGAGTGACCACATCAATTTCATAACCACTCATAAAAAATAAATAAATACAATCTCTATCTAACCTTCTCAATTCTTCCAACACTAACAGCTTAATTAGACCATGATGAAAAAGAGATGTCTCATTGCCCTTTGTCTTGATTTGAACCTTATCTGACATTTTCCCTAGACTTATGTATAAATAGAAAGGTAAGTCAAGTGACCTCTTACCTAAAAAATGTAGAAGAATTCTCAGATGGTATGAGTAGACCATGTGAAATCTTCCTTCACAGGTAAAATATTTTTGAATTACCATCAACAGTTTTGCATAATTATCCTTCATAAAACTCCTAGGGATAGCATTTGTCAAATCAACTTCATTGTGTTCTTGCTTGATAAACTCTTTAAAATCATGCATTTTGAATTTGGTACCTTTAAACCACTCTTCACCACCTCTAGGGATTACTGTAGCTAATGATATGCTCTCTGGTGTCATTGTAAGATTCAGAATTCCAACCTTTGATGTTGTTCCTGTGAAGCTGGTGGAAAAATACTTTAAAACCTGTAAATGAAAACCCTGCAACCTCTGGCAGAATTGCATGCAGCTATTCCTTATGAAAACCTCCATAGAAGTAGGGTCTTCATTGATTAATTTCAAATCCATGGGCTCATACTTTTGAAAATGGCCACCCTTGTTTGTTTTATTTCTTGCAGCCATTGAAATTTATAGCCTTCATTGCCTCGCTTGCTAGTGACACCTGCAGAATTCGAATTTGACAGCAACCTGCTTGGCTCAATGAAGCAGCTCTCCAAGGATCAACTCACATGCAAGGATGAACCACAATATGACAAAATGATATTTGAGGTGATGTTTAAAATTTTAACTGATAGCTCGGGCTTCAATCATAGCACATGCAAGAAAAAATGATAATGATGACATCAAACAAGGCTATGTACATTTTAATTTTACCATAACAACCTTGAATGACCTCCACCTTTACTGGTCTAAAAAGAAACTGACAGCTCATACAACTTTGACAAGTCAGGTTAGAAAATGCAGTTTCATAGCAAAAACAATTAGGCTTCTGAAAGATTCACTACGAAACTACTAGGCAGCTTCGTAGTGAAATTTGCGGTTTTCTTGTGTAAAACGCTACGAAAATATGAAAAACCGACAGGTGTGCACTTTTGAGTTTAAATGTATGGGGAATGATAGCTGACAATATATGGGATTGATTTGACTGAAATGGCATGAATGGAGGTGAACATAAAACTTAGGATAGGCTTAAAAATGTGAAATGACTTAAGAGACCTTATCCATTTGGTGAATGACCTACATGACCCTATTGATGAATTGTTTCACAATTTAATGAGTGATAACAGCACCAATGGCTCCAAAATGCTCGAATTAGTAAAAAATGACTCTACATTCCCTCAGAATGGGTGAAAATTGAGTCTCCTACTCTTTTGCCCAGTTACACCTAGAAAATCTCCACTAAAAGTGGAGAACTCCACTTATCTAGAGTTAAATTATCAACTCCCGCAAGAAATGGTGCGCTTGCCTAAACCACTGCTGAACTTAACTGTTGCAATAAGTTTTGCGGTTGGGGTGGCCACATGCCAACCCCAAAACCTCGGGACTAACCATCGGAGGTAGTGGAACCCACGACATTAACTATAGTGGATTTACGTTTACTCTGGTTTGAAATGTTGTTAACATTAACCGCGTCGAGGATTAACTGTGGCCATGTGACATGCAATGAATCCGCTCGTAGAGACTGTTGGATTTTGCAATAACCGTCGGTTCTAACATTCTTTTAAAGTCATGTGACGACCATGCGGGGACCGCTAGTGGGTTGGGACCACCAGTGGTCCCCAACCCCCAAACTCATTTGCAATGAAATTTAAATTAAACCCGCGAACATGATATGTTAAGAACTACATGTAGCTCAGGCGGTGGAGATCTATGCATGCCCATGGGAGGTCATGGGGTCGAGCCCTACGGACCTCACCCAAAATTTTATAATGTGGTTAAAGGGCCACATGGCGGCCTCAGGCCTAGCCACGTGGCACCTCTTGATTGGCCCAAAAAACATAAACGTACAACCAAATGACCAATAAAGATGTGACACTTGTCAAACCACAATTGGTTCTAAGGAAATGAATATTCCTCAGAATATTCCTTTTGCTGATTGTGCATCCTAGTCAAATTTGGTCAAATTGTTGCAAATTTCCCTATTTGGCATTTCGATCAAAACGTGATATCTCCGTCATACGAAATTGGTTTTTTGAACCGTTCGCGGCCCCAGAATCAGGAAGACAAGATACACGCAACAATTTAGTTTTAAACCCAATCCTGTAACTTTGAATTTTGAGCAAAATTTTTCAACTCTTGATCACTCCTCCCCATTGGGAAGCTTTTGGACCCCAAAAGATTTGATTACCTATTCAGTAGATGAGGGTACAACTCCCTGACCTTTCCAAACTCCATCCATTTTTCCTTGCTTTATTAAGTGCCTTTGATCCCAACTCGAAGGTAGTCAACACTTCCCCTCTTTGATGCTCTTGTCCTCTTGTCGAGAATTGTATCTTCTTTGAGCTCATCTAAAAATTATGGCAAGAAATCTTAAATAGAAGGTATTTGAACATCAATTCCTTGATCATCGATCAAAGGTGGCTCATACAAACGTAATTTTTCAACATTAACAACTGAATACATTTTAATATAAGAAGGCAATTCAAGTCGAAATGAATTATTTGTAATGTTCCCATTTTAGCACATGGCTAAATGGAACATTAGAATTTTTATTTTATGTTATTATAGCTAAATAAATGGGTAAGGAGGCACATGATTATGAAAAACATCAATAAAATCCCTCACATTATGAAAGAGGAGCGTTATTGGAGCTTGTTTGCACACTCCATGTGTGAAAACGGTTAATTGCAAAGAGGGCTAGGTCATTTTGACCAAGTCAAATTGTGCAATAGTTGGAGGTGTGGCTTGCTTGGGAAGCCTACGAAATTGCATGAGGAGGAGAAAACCCGAATGTGTGGGGTCCATGGCTAAGGAGCCTTCATTGGCATAAAAGGAGGGGAAAGCAACCATTTTTCAGCTAGCTTGGATATTTCGAATTGATTTCCATAGTTGCACACTGTGATAGATGTGTTGCTCAGCACAAGGGATTTCTTCTTCAAGAATTCCCTCCCTTCTTGAGAAGCTCTTGAAGGTTTGATCCTCATCTTCTCCACATCTTGGCATCAAGGCCAAAGTTATTCCTTTCAGTGCAGTGATTCTTGCAGCAAAAGCCATTGTGTTGCTGGGGTTGCAGTGGAGGTTCTCACACCATCATTCCAGAGCTCATATTTCAAGGGAGAAAGCTTTTATGCATCTGGGAGATCAGTAGGGGAGATTTCAGCTCTATTTCTCATATCTTTGCAGGAGGCCAATCTCTTCCCATCATCTACAGCGCAGTTCCTCTCCTTGAATGTGCAGTTCTTGAGTGCAATTGCAGTGAGGGGTTGCACCGGAATTTTGGAGAGTGAGATCTTTGGTGAAAGGATCAGCCTTTCACTCTATATTTCCATTGGAGGAGATCTATACATTTTATGCAGAATTATTCAGCCATCTCCTTCAAATTCTCATTTTAGAGTAGCAGCTACTCTAGCTACTCCGACACTTCTGCAGAAATGCAATTTTGTATGTATTGTAGCCAATCCCTTGAGGGATTGTTTATTATAGTTTCCAGGGGTTGAGATCCATCTCCCCCTTCTTTATTTGAGCTTACTATTGCCATATCTTCATGGTATCATCATTTCACATCAGTCTTCCTTCAGTGACTGCACATTCATAGCTGGGCATATTGTATGTAGCAGTGTATCTCATGTTCATTGTACTTGTGTCTTTAGAGAAGGATTTGCTTTAGCTTGAGTGATAATTTCCTCAAGATCTTGTATACATTTCTGCTACCATATTATCAATGAGAATGCTATGAGAGTTTATTGCATTTCTGAAGTTTATGCATTCACTGCTATTTTCCAGTTCATGTTTATGTATTATTGTAGCTCATCTCTTTTGAGCAAGATCTTCCTGATGGAAGGAATATTTTCATAGCTATAGGAAAAGTCTGAGTAAGGGCTAGGAAGCCTTTGGTTCTCATCCTCTCTTTAGAGGTGAAATAACTGGTAAAAGCCCTCTCATTCTATCTCTAACATAGCCTTGTTAATATTTTCGACAAAAGGATTGATTCAACAGTGAAAAAGCTACTGATTACCATTTTGGGATAATACAGTGGTATCAGAGAATCGAACTTGGCACAGCCTGTGAAGTTCGAATTTCAGAAGCAGAGAGCCCAAGGATGAAGAAGATGAGATTTCTCTCATCTATTTTCAGATATAGAGGACCATGCACTTCCTATTCTCACAAAGAAGTAGAGCAGAAGCATGGAAGACACTTGGAATTCAAAATTCTAAGTGAGTACCTAGCTAAATACAGAGAGAACCCTAGAGTCTCCCAAGAGACTTTATCTTTTCCACAGTTTATTCAGCAGAAAGAAGAAGAAAGACCCCACAGCCATGGGATGATGAGAGGCAATATATTTCTATTGTCCAAATTTGATGGATCACTCACATGTGCAGTAGAGGTTTGGGCAAAGAAGCTAGAGGCCTTTTTTCTGCTACATCCTATAGCAGAAAAAGAGGTAGTAGAAGTTGCAGAACTACACTTAGAAGGTGAAGCAAAGATTTGGTGGATCAGCCATCTAGACCATGCAAGGGTTTCAGATCTTGTTGAGTTTTCTCAAATATTGATCAACAGATTTGGCAAAAGAGGGAGAAGCCCTCACCACCATTTTATGAGGCATGTACCAGTGATGTTGAGACCATGGAGGAGCAGCCTTCATCTTCAGCAGTTTGGGAGGCCAATATTCATGAGGGAGCAACACTTGAAGCCTTGCAAGGAGCTTCCAAGTTTCACCAAGGTATGATTGGAGATCCATTTCTTGTCATTTCAGCAAAAACCTTGGATGGGTCTACATCATTGCATGCAGGTGACTTAGAGCAGTAGAATAATACTGCGTTATACAAGATAAGTGATGCAAATGAGATCTCACAGAGAGATTTCAATGGAGGTGCACTCCCACACTTTTTGGAGTGCAAGGTTCTTCAACAGTTGGAGGAGGGTTTTTCCTTCTCACAGGAACAAATAGGAAATGGGGGACATCTTCAGATGGATAGCTTCTCTCATGAATGTGATGGAAATTCCTTATACCACACATATCATGATGGGAGGTTTTTGCCTACCAACTATTTGGATCCTCATAGGGTCAAATTGATCCTCAGGAAATTTGTATTTCAAAAGCCCATGAAATTCAAAGGTTTGATTTGGGATGAGGGTACTCCTCAAGGGAGGAGTACCAGGATGAAGGAAGGAAGGAGACATCCACACATGGCTGAGTGGATGTGGTGGAGAAGGAGCAAGGGGCTAGTAAGCCACTTGCAAATTTATGATACCGGGCAGAAGGAGGCTTGGCTGCGCTGGTTACTCTTGAATGAGTTTGGCCATCACTTGGCATGCTCTCTTCCTCAAAACTGCTTCCACTTCGGGAGAGATTCCATATTTGTAGCAACATTTTTAGAGGGTTGCTCAAGTATGTTGAGGGAGCTGAGGGCAACAGTGCAATGTTATCCAAATACTATCTAGTGCCTCCTACAGAGGAAGGAGGAGCTCTTGATCCAAGGAGAAGGACTCTTGCATCCTTGCAAGGAAGTCCCTAGGATCTCATGCATGGAGATCAAGGCACACATGTGCCATTGTTGAGGAGGTGTATCACCATCAAGACACAAGGAGGAAGTAGGGAGAAGGCCCAATATCTTGAGATGAGGAGTACACATCCCTACTCATGGTTGGAGGATGATGCACCTAAGAGGGTGATTGGATTGCGCAGTGCAAGCATGGATAGACTTGTTCACCCATATATGCAGTCACCCCTTAAGGATGATGTCTCACTGCATGGAGACATTCTGCCAAGGAGACCACTAGATCACCAGCTGATGGGAGATGCTTCACATGTTGGGGCACCACTCATTGTTTTCAGAGGAGTGGAGACCTTGGGAGACAGCCACACAGCACTAAGAGTCTTGGGTAGACTCAAGGAGGAGGGAGGCATTCCATCAATATCATTCCCACCCACTCTCATTTCAGATTCTGCGCTGTGGCAGAAGCAGCAGGGGAAGGATAACAACCTTCCAAGTTACATCTTTGGCATAGGAAATGTCAAAGGAGGAGATGACCATATGACAGATTCTCTTCATGAGGGATCATCAGCGCTGTCACTATGAAGGATGGATCCATGGGAGAACTCCGGATTGTTGGTGGAGTATTCCCAGGATCATTTTTCTTGCATGATATTGATAGATTAGCATATGAGGAGATGCATAGATCACGTGCAGATGGAGGAGTCAACACAACCACCTCTTTTCTCTTTGAGGATGAGGGGCGACTCAATTTTGAGCCACTCCATTTGCATGAGTAGGACTTATGGTAAGGGAATTGTTTATTTGTATGATGATTTATATATTCATCCCTTAACCATATATGTACAGGATGTTGCTCCGAGGAGGGGCATTCTTCTTTTTGGACCCCATGGTCTACTTGAGGCCATGAGAACTTCTGGTGACCACTCCCTAGGAGGACTTGGGGAGGAAATGTATTTTGGAGGACCTACTCATATTGCACCATATATCATTCACTTCCTCCATACATTTGAGGAGAGCCGAACAACAAGCAAGTGGTTGAGAGGCCACACCTTTTGGCATACTCTTATGCAATTGAGGGTCAAACTGAATTGGTCACAGTTGAGGGACCATTGTCTTTCTCCCTTGCTACATATAACAACAAGCATGGTTTTCATTATGGGTCATCATAACGCTGATGTCTTTTTGTTTTTTGAGAGCATGATGGGGGGAATGGCACATTGGTTGGATATGTCCCTGGGGGGGGAATCTCCCACATTATTTGCATTGCATGTTCTAATGAGAACATGAGAGGACAGGTGGCCACTACAGCAACACATTTGTTTCCATTTGAGGTGAGCCATATGATTGATTGGATGCCATATGGTGATGACTACCAACTCATCACATATGAGATGATTTTGGACAACATGTTTCATAACGCTGGAGAAGAGATATTTGGAGGTCTAGTCTTCAACTTTCCACTGTAAGGCAACTTTATTGTAGCCCAGGATCAGCATATACTCTACACTTATCCTAAGTGGAGAGGAGGATAGCGTGGGGTAGGCTAATATGTCTACCAAGATCAGATTTTCAGCCCACCTATATTGTAGGAGCCAAAGGTGGAAGCTGATTTTCAGGAGTTGCCATGTTGGGAGGTAACTTACTTTTTATAGATCATTGCTTGGGGGATGGAGGATCCACATGAGGAAGATATTCCTCAACATATTTTAGACTCCATGCCTTGAGTGGAGGTTCTTCCTGTTCTATCCTTGCAGTTGCTTGAGGACAAGCAACATTTGGGAGGGCAGGACTGTAATGTTCCCATTTTAGCACATGGCTAAATAGAACATTAGAATTTTGATTTTATGTTATTAAAGCTAAATAAATGGGTAAGGAGGCCCATGATTATGGAAAACATCAATAAAATCCTTCACATTATGAAAGAGGAGCATTATTGGAGCTTGTTTGCACACACCATGTGTGAAAAGGGTTAATTGCAAAGAGGGCTAGGTCATGTTGACCAAGTCAAACTGTGCAATAGATGGAGGTGTGGCTTGCTTGGGAAGCCTACGAAATTTCATGAGGAGGAGAAAACCCTAATGTGTGGGGTCCATGGCTAAGGAGCCTTCATTGGCATAAAAGGAGGGGAAAGCAACCATTTTTGAGCTATCTTGGATATTTTGAATTGCTTTCCACAGTTGCACACTGTGATAGTTACGCTGCTCAACACAAGGGATTTCTTCTTCATGAATTCCCTCCCTTCTTGAGAAGCTCTTGAAGGTTTGATCCTCATATTCTCCACATCTTGGCATCAAGGCCAAAGCTATTCCTTTGAGTGCAGTGATTCTTGTAGCAAAAGCCATTGTGTTGCTGGGGTTGTAGTGGAGGTTCTCACACCATCATTCAGGAGCTTAGATTTCAGGGGAGAAAGCATTTATGCATCCGGAAGATCAGTAAGGGAGATTTCAGATCCATTTCTCATATCTTGGTAGGAGGCCAATCTCTTCCCATCATCTATAGCACAGTTCCTCTCCTTGACTGTGCAGTTCTTGAGTGCAATTGCAGTGAGGGGTTGCACCAACATTTTGGAGAGTGAGATATTTGGTGAAAGGATCAGCCTTTCACTCTAGATTTCCATTGGAGGAGATCTATACATTTTATGCAGCATTATTTAGCCATCTCCTTCAGATTCTCATTTTAGAGTAGCAGCTACTCTAGCTACTCTGGCATTTCTGCAGAAATGCAATTTTGTATGTATTGTAGCCAATCCCTTGAGGGATTGCTTATTATAGTTTCCAGGGGTTGAGATCCATCTCCCCCTTCTTTATTTGAGCTTACTATTGCCATATCTTCATGGTATCATCATTTTGTAACAATCTTCCTTCAATGACGGCGCAGTCATAGCTGGGCATATTGTATGTAGCAGTGTATCTCATGTTCATTGTACTTGTGTCTTTAGAGAAGGATTTGCTTCAGCTTGAGTGATCATTTCCTCAAGATCTTGTACACATTTCTGCTACCATATTATCAAAGAGAATTCTATGAGAGTTTATTTCATTTCTGAAGTTTATGCATTCACTACTATTTTCTAGTTCATGTTTATGTATTGTTGTAGCTCATCTCTTTTGAGCAAGATCTTCCTGAAGGAAGGAATATTTGCATAGCTATAGGCAGAGTCTGAGTAAGGGCTAGGAAGCCTCTGGTTCTCATCCTCTCTTTAGAGGTGAAATAACTGGTAAAAGCCCTCTCAGTCTATCTCTAACATAGCCTTGTTAATATTTCTGACAAAAGGATTGATTCAGCGGTTAAAAAGCTATTGATTCCCATTTTGGGATACTAGCAAATGCGTTTTAGCTTTTTACCTTTCCCTTACATACTTTCTTTGCTAATGTGTAACCATACCTCATCTCCCTCTTGAAACTTGTGATCAACCTGATGTTTTTCATGCCTCTCTTTGTATTTTCTTTGACTTTTCTCAAGTTGTTCTTGAACTTCATGATGTATAATTTGAATTTGCTCAATGAAATTTTCAACCTCGTCAATATCACTATGGACATCAATTGCAGCATCCTTCCCAAAGATGAAGTCTAATGGTGATTTTGGAAAATTCCCAAAGCATACTTCAAAAGGTGATGTTTGTGTAGAAGAGTGCTTTGCCTGGTTGTAAGTGTGTTGAATGTAATGGATTTGTTCATCCCACAACTTAGGATGTTTGGTGCAATATCCTCTCAATAGATGCACAACAGTTCTGTTCACCACCTCGGTTTGTCTATATGTTTGTGCATGAAAAGCAGTACTCTTTTTCAACTTTGTGTCCATTATTCTCCATATATTTGACCAAAAACTCCCAATGAACCTGGAATCCCTGTCACTAACAATAGAAGTTGGCAATCCAAAATGAACCCAAACATGTTGAAAATAAAGTTCAGCTATAATGGTTTTCTTACATGGCATAAGTATACACATTTTACTGAATCTATCCACAACTACATAAAGATAATCATGTTGTTTTCTTGACATAGGTAGACCTCTAACAAAGTCCATGGAGACACTCTCCCATGGCCTTGATGGTACCAATAGTTGCGTGTACAACCCAAGCTTCCTATTACTAGGCTTACTTGTTGCACACATATAACAACCTCTTATAAAATTTGACACATTATCTATCATGCAAGGCCAATAGTAATACCTCTGTAGATGTGTCATTGTTTTGCTTACCACAAAGTGTCCAACCATAAGAGATGAATGAGCTTCTATCATGACACTTAACCTCTCTTGTTGTGGAATACACAACTTGGCCAAATGAAACAACAAATTGTTATGCATGTGATAATATTTTTCTTCAACTTGATTCCCTTCACTCAAACTAGCATACACATCTTGAAAATCAATTTCATGTGCATATTGTTCTATGTAACTCTCATGTACAATAGAATCATTTTTGAGTAAAGTAGATGCACTAATGATTAGTCTTGAAATCATATCAGTAACTTTATTGAAAACACCTTTCTTGTACCTTATAACCAAGTGAAACTATTGAAGAAATCCCATCCACCTGAAATTTCTTGATTGTTGCAAAATTTTGTTTGTGAATGCAAGTACTATAATGGTTGGTGATCGGTATGTACAATATTCTCTTTACCCATTAAGTAGTGTTTCCACTTCTTGACACTTTTTACCAACGCATATAGTTCTTTGTCATATGTAGGATAATTAGTCACAGCACCATTAAATGTTTCAAAATGAAAAGTGATAGGCTTACCATGCTGTAAAAGAATTGCGCCCATGGCATAATCACTAGCATCGGTTTGAATATCGAATGGTTGCCTCAAATTTGGTAATGCAAGGACTGGAGCTGAACTAATATTGTCTTTTAAAGCTTCGAAAGCTTTTTATTGTTTGCCTCCCCATTGGAAGCCTTTCTTCACACTTGTCACTACATGCATAGGAGTTTCTATGGCAGAAAAGTTAGCAATAAAATTTCTCCAATATTGAGTTGCACCTAAGAAACTTCTTGCCTTGGTTACCGTTTTGGATGTGGGCCAATTCACAATGGATTCCACTTTAGAAGGATCAATTCTCAACTCTCCTCCTCCTAAATATGTCCCAAATAGACCAAATAAGTCTTTCTAAACTCACAATTTGACATCTTAAGAAAAAATTTCTCTTTCTTTGTAATATCCCAAATGGGGAAATTTCTGCTCCATCGGGAATATCTTAAGATATTCCTATTTTTCCATCTCCAAGAGTATTAAAAATCAACAATAAACTACTTCAGAGATTGACTACAAGGGAATTTACTGGATATGTCATCTTCATAAGGAAGAATGAGATCCAGAGGCTACCTAGCCCACTAGCAGACTCTAACAATAGAACTTGTCAAGAGCTAATAATTCCCTTCAAGGAATTTCTGCACCAGTTGCCCATGAGGACGTTGTATAAGGAAGCCACTATGAAAATAAGGCCATACAATGTTGGGATGCCTTGGAACACATCTGATACAAACTCCCTGCAGAATATAAGCTCAAAGAAATAACCTTAAGCAGGTTATTCAGATCTCCCACCAACATGTACATTGAAATAATGCTCAATGAGAAACCCTTCAGCAGTATTAAACCTCCAACATGTAATAGTAGTGAAATAATGACTCATAAAATATGAGAGGAGAAAAAATCTGATCCATAATGTGTTGCAGCAAATATTATACAATATCCTTGAGGAAAATACCTCTCAAGGTGAGTGCAATCCAACCTCAAAGGACAATGTACAAACAATGAAGGATATGCACTGCTACATGACCCAGCTACTCTATAACTACGCAGTATATTGGGGAAAATGAATGCAATCTGATATAAATATGATTTTATAGCATTACAAGCTCAAATAAAGATCGGGGAGCAAGATATCAACCCCAGAAAACATTATTGCCTCAATCCTCCAAGGGATTGGCTAAAATACATAAAATAGGAAAATGTTGGAGTTGCAGTGTAGCTGCTGCAACTCAAATACAATAAAAAATAGGAGAAGGGAAGTAGATGCTGCAATTACAATGAAACCTCCTCCAATAATCTCCAAGGTGAAGGAGTTGATCTCCTTCCTGAAGATTGCACTCACTAGTGCATAAAATAAGCTCCACCTGCAAACCCTTACTGAGAATAACATTGTAAGAGAAAGGGACTGCGCTAGGCATGAGAGAAAACATATGACCTGATGCAAAATCTACAATATGAGCTCCGGAAATCTCCTTTTCTGATTTCCTAGAGAAGGAATGAGCTTCCCCTCTACAAACCAACTCCAGAAGTGAGATGATGAAGGTCCCTCACTGCAACACCAACAACTCCAATGTTTTCTTGCTGCAAGAATAACGCAGCAGCTGTAGATGACTGCTTTGGCCTCAAGCCATGATGTGAGGAAGATGAAGTACAATATCTCCATGGCCTCCCATGGGAGAGAAGGGCATTCCTAGACAAGAATCCCTCTTGTGCTAAGCAGCAACAAGTTGAAGAGAGCTTCAACCTCGAATTCTATTCTCCAAAAACTAATCTCCACAATAACTCTCCTTCATCTTTTATGCATTGTGCACTCACATTAGGGTTTCTCTCATTTGAATTTCCCTCCACTCCAACTACACAATCTTCTTGTGCAAGCTTCCCCTCTTAGGGTACGTTGTTGACTTGGTCAACCATGGTCTAGCTTGCCTGCCTTTGGCCCCTTTTCACACTTGGGCTGCTAACTTAAGCCACTTAAGTGATTTTTTGCACCATAGGAGTGTTTATTAAAATGCTACATTGGGTTCCCTCACCCATTTTATTCCTTTTATTAAAATAAAAGCAAGATTAATGTTCCAAATACTTTATTGAAAATTTTGGAACATTACATTCTTCAAAATATCAAGCACTCTATTCACATGCAAGACATGTTCTTCTCTTGTTTTTCTGAAAATCAATATGTCATCTAAATACACAATCACAAATTCATCAAGGAATGGACGCAAAACACTATCCGTAACACGCATGAAAGTTTCCAGTGCATTACACAAACCAAATGGCATAACTAACCACTAAAAGAGTCCTTGTTTGGTTTGAATGCAGTTTTCCATATATCACTTTCTGCAATTCTTACTTGATGATATCCACTTCGTAAATCTAAATTAGTGAAAAAATTTGCTTCTTTCAGTTGATCAAGCAAATGATCTATTCTTGGGAGTGGGTAACGATTCTTTACCGTAATCTTGTTCAAAGCTCGAAAATCTACAGACATGCACCAAGTCCCATCTTTCTTTGGTATCAAGACTATGGGTGAACCGCATGGCGAGGTTCTTGGCCTTATGATTCCTTTTCCCAAAATCTCTATGATTTTCCTCTTTATTCTAGCATTCTCTTTTATCGACATGTGATACATAATGGTGTTTGTAAGAGGAAAATATTGCTGCAACTGAATCTCATGTTGAATCTCCCTTTTTGGAGGCAATCCTGTTGGCTCCTGAAACATCTCATGATGTGCATTAACTACATCATATAAATCTGATTTCAACCTAGGATCACATCCCTCGAATGATTCATGATTAACATTAGCTTTAGGTTTAATCATAAGAAGAACATAATTCTTACTTGAATTTACCAGCCTATTTACCTGTCTAGCATTTATCATAGCAATGCTTGTCTTCTTGTGATGTGCTCTTACAATGAACTCCTTGCCATATTTGAATAAATGATACTTGTTTTCATGGTGATGGAAGATCGCTTGCATGTCAGACAAGTAAGGAATCCCCAACACAATACTTTTTATGTCAAGTGGAACCAAGTCTTAGTCAAATGTGTCAACAAAATTTGTAGTGATTACAAACCGCAATATACATTTCTTTGAAACCTATAAATTTGCATCCTTACAAATCCAACCCAATGGATATGGTTTTTGATGTGGTATGGTCTCAACGTTAAGTTTATTAACTAAGTCTTTAGAGATTAATTTTTCTTGTGACTCACTGTCAAACAATGTGTTAATCTTGGTATGCTTGGATATGACCCTCACATGAAACAGTTCAATTCTTTTTTCTTCATTTAGAGTATGTATGTGCCAGTTTGATGTACTAGTATTGGATTTAGTTTCAATTTATTTTCCCTTCATGCTATTCAATCCCATGGTTGTAATCATAGATTCATCACCTGAATCATCTCCTAAATCATGTTGAGTTGTAGCAGCAGTTTTCTATTTCTCTTTGTTATTGGGTCTCTTTGGCCTCATTTCAGGATGTAATTTCCAACAATTTTGAACAATATTTACAAACCAATTTTTCTCCCTCTTTCTTAAAATATGCATTCTTTTTTCTTTTACCTTTTGATGTCTTCTTTTTTTTTTTACCCTTAAAAGGTTTCTTCCTACCCTCTTCAGAAATGGTCTTCCCTCTAGCTTCTAGATGTCTGGCCTAAACACATAATTCATTTAGACTAGTGGGGTTAAACATGAGAATAGTATGTTTAAGGTAGCTATGTAAGCCTCCTATGTACTTGATCAAAGTATCTTGGCTCTGCAAATCTACCCCTAATTAAAGATATCTTCTCCTAAATTCTTGGGTGTATTCTTGCACATTTTGTCCCTTCAATTGCTTAAAGTTTTACCAGTTCCTTATGACTTTTTGTATATGAGATAAGGGATAAAACTGTTGTTTATAGCAGTAATTAAATTTGACCATGATAGAATAATCTTACCATGTTTCTTTGTAATTTCCTTTAAGAAATATATAATGCCACTGTTGTAATAATAGTAAAAATACAACAACAAAGTAATATGCTTATTATAAAAAACCCTCGTTATAACATATACATATAATACTCCATTACACATAATTAAGTTCCAATCACCGTATTTAAACAAGCCCTAAGGAAATCCACCAAATATCATTTATTAACGAATTTAGCCCATGTAATACAAGAACGTAGATGGGTCAATTACATCATAATGCCAATTAATAACCCTTTACTTAGCGCTGTGGTGGTGGTGCAATAGATCTTTGCTTTCTTCCTTCCTTTTCCAATCTGGAAATGCAAATAATTTTAATAAAACCAGCAGGGCAGATATCAAATCTACACTCATAAAGTGTAAAGTAAAAATAGACGAAAACCCCTTTTGAAACAAATATGGAATGAATGCGACCAACTAGGGTGATCATAGAAACCAGCGAAGTTGGGTTTTCTTCTAGGGTGAGATCAAATATCACCAAAGGAAGCTTGAGGATCTCATCTAAAAATCCTCACTTGAAAACTCCTCTGAGCTTTCAGAATATCAATGAAGAAAAGATTAAATTCTATGAGTTGCTCTTGATCCTCCTCCTCCTTTTATAGTTGGTTTCTTGGAAGAAACCGTGGGCAAATATCTGGGGTCAAAACAACCCAAAAGGAAAAACCATGGGAAAATACTTGGGGTTAAAACAACCCAAAATGAAAAACCATGGGCCAATGCCGCTTTATTTATTAATTTATTTATTACTCTACTATTGTTGTGTAACTAGCTCCAAAATTAGAAGAAAAGAGATATCAACGCCTTAGAAATAAGCCACTTCAAGGGGGCAACCACCAATACATTACATAAATGAACAATTCTTGGATGATTCAAATGACCAAAACCTCCTTCTATATATAGGAGTCCATGGGGCCATAATGTAATCCTAGTGGGGCCACAATGTAATCCTAGCCGACCTAGCAATAATAATTTACAAGTACAATAATAACAATATTGGGGTTACAGGGGTACAAAAATAACAATAGGGCCATACTAACATAATAAGGGACTACACTATTAATATAGGACCTAACATGCCCTCTCCTTGAAAATTTTTGTCCTCAATGCTTCAGTAGCTCCGGGTGCTTTTGTATAAAATTCTCATCCTCCCATGTAGAATCTTCAGTGGGTAAGTTCTTCCATTTGATGAGATACTCTGAAATTGATCGATTTCGTAGTTGTCGAGTTCTTGTTTCCGTGACTGCCTCAGGTTCAAATATGGTTTTTCCTTCCTCATCAAGTTCTGGCAATATTTTTTAAACTGGAAGT
The DNA here is from genome assembly GCA_034641835.2 of Pinus albicaulis. Taxonomy (NCBI): domain Eukaryota; kingdom Viridiplantae; phylum Streptophyta; class Pinopsida; order Pinales; family Pinaceae; genus Pinus; species Pinus albicaulis. Next base: position 1,430,807,028 of record CM076584.1, read on the forward strand.
TTGTCCCCTATAACCTTTTTTAAGCATGAAACATGGAAAACTGGATGCACTCGCGAAGAAGCAGGAAGCTCCAATTTGTATGCCATAATACCAATATTTTTCAAAACCTTGTAAGGACCATAGTACTTTGCCGATAATTTATTATCCTTCTTAGCTTGCTTGAGGGACATTTGTTTGTATGGTTGTAGCCGTAAAAAAACCCAGTCTCCCACATTAAAAATTCTCTCACTTCGATGTTGATCTATCTGTTGTTTCATTTGATTTTGTGAAAAATTTAGGTTATCCATTAAGAGTTAGAGAACTTCTTGTTGATACTCGATGTGATCCTCCACTGCTTGAACCCTAGAATTTTCCCTTAAATAAGATGTGATGGATGGTGGATGATATCCATAAAGTTCCATAAATGGGGTCATTTTTGATGCAGTATGGAAGGAAGTGTTAACCACCATTCAGCGAGAGGTAACCACTCGACCCATTGTGCTTGCTTATGAGATACAAAACAATGAAGATATCCTTCCAAACATTTATTCACTATCTCTGTTTGACCATTGGATTGAGGATGATAAGATGAGATATGAGCTATTTGAGTACCCAAACAAGAAAATAATTCCGTCCAAAAATTTCCTGTAAAAATGGGATCTCTGTCACTTACAATAATCTTCGGGTTTCCATCTAGCTTTTGAATTGTTTCCATAAATGCGGTAGCAACTGTACTCGCTTTAAATGGATGAGATAATGCACAAAAGTGTGCATACTTGGTAATTCTATCAACTACCACCATGATGACGCTCCTTCCTTTAGACTTCGGTAAACCTGTGATAAAATCCATTGAAATCTCCTCCCAACATTGAATTGGAATGGATAAAGGTTGTAGAAGGCCCGGGGTCTTAATTGTCTCAACTTTGTTTTGCTGGAAAACCAGACAATCTGCCACAAACTTTTGAATATCATATTTAAGCCCATCCCAAAAAAATTATTTCTTCACCCTGTGGTAAGTTTTTAAAAATCCTGAGTGTCCTCCTAAAGGAAAAGTGTGCAATTCCAAAAGAATCTTTTGTTTTACTTTGGAATTCTTGCAAATATATAAGGGATATTTGTACCATAAGGAATCATTTTTCCAACTAAATGTATCATATGTACTAGGATCTTGCTGCAACTTTTGAATGAGAGTCCACACTTCTTCATCCTTCTTCCATTCATCCCTTACTTCGGTTATCCAATCTGGTTGGATAATTGAAATGGCACAAAGCAATGCTTCCACCTCTTCATCCTTTCTTAAGAGTGCATCTGCAACAAAATTTAGCTTCCCTTTTTTGTAGACAATTTCAAAGTCATAACCCAACATCTTTGTGACCCATTTTTTCTGCTCTTCTGAAGATAGTCTTTGTTCCAAAAAGTGTTTAAGACTATCATGATCAGTTTTTACCTTGAAGTGTCTTCCCATTAGGTAAGGTCTCCATTTCTTTAGTGCATGTAGTATTGCCAACATTTCCTTATCATAAATAGCCTTTTGTAAATACTTTCCTTTGATTGAAAGACTTTCAAAAGCAATGGGTATTCCTTATTGCATTAAAACAGCACCAATTCCATTTCTTGAGGTATCACATTCCACAATAAAGGTTTTTGTGAAGTCTAGCGTAGCTAAGACTGGTGCTAGGCACATTGCCTCTTTAAGATGTTCAAAGGCCTTAGTTGCTTCAAGAGTCCATGAAAATGCATCTTTCTTCAATAGTGTTGCTATAGGTGCTGCTATTCTCCCATAATTCTTAACAAACTTGTGATAATACCCTGTTAACCCGAGAAATCTGCGCAACTGCTTTATGGTTGTGGGGACTTTCCATTCCTTAATGGCTTTAATTTTGTTAGGGTCTACCTTAACACCCTCGTGAGATACAATATGATCTAGATATTCCACCTCTTGTACTCCAAAGAAACATTTGGATGTTTTTTCATATAATTGTTTCTCCTCCAATAGCTTGAGCACCCTGTCAACATGTTGAACATGGTCCTTCCAAGACATGTTGTAGAGTAGTATATCATAAAAAAATACTGGCACAAATTTTCTAAGGAAGGGTTTGAAAATGGAATTCATCAACCCTTGAAATGTAGTAGGTGCATTGGTAAGGCTAAAAGGCATGACTAAAAATTAATAATGAACCTCATGAGTTCGAAATGTTGTTTTCAGAATATCTTCAGTCTTCATTCTAATTTGATGATATCCTAAACGAAGATCCAACTTGGTAAAATAAATTTCTCCATGTAATTCATCCAATAATTCATCAATCACAGGAATGGGAAATTTATCTTTAATAGTGATCTTATTGAGCTCCCTATAATCCGAGCACATGCGCCATGATCCATCTTTTTTGTGCACCAATACTACTAGAGCAGAGAAGTAACTTTGACTAGGTTGAATTATACCAGCCTCTAACATTTCTGCAATCATACGTTCAATTTCGCTCTTTTGGACATAAGGATATCTGTAAGGCCTGATGTTTGGAGGAACACTTCCTAGAATCAAATGAATAGCATGATCATGATCAGGAATAGGTGGGAGTCCTTTGGGAGTATCAAACACCTTGGAATGATTGTCCAAGACTTTCTGGAGATTTGGAGAAATAGATGATTTTGATGTTGGAACTTCTAGTGAGCATAATTGTGCAATTACGCCCCATTGTCCTTTATTTAGAAGCTTTTTCATGACATTAGAGCTTATTATATTTCCTGGCTTCCCTGTGATACCCTATAATTCGATTTCATTTCCTTCCAAAAAAAAATTCAAGAAAATTTCTTGAAAATTAAAAGCTACTGTCCCTAAAGATTGTAACCATTGTACTCCTAGTACAACATCAACACCTCCCATTGGGATCGAAAGCATTGGACTATTCAATACATATTCCCCCATGGCTAGCTTGATATTATGGCATTTTCCAGAGCAATTTATAGTTCCTCCATTTGCAACCATCACTTGACATTATGGTGCTGGGCATAGGAAACAATTCAATTCCTTGGCTACCTTATAATGAATAGAGTTATGGGTACTACCCGAATCAATCAACATTATTACCTTTTTCTTCTTGATATGTCTTTCTATCTTGAGAGTTTGAAGAGTGGTAATTCCTGCCAATGCATTACATGATATGGTCGGACTCGTTTTTTCTTCTTCTAGGGTTGGTTCCTAGTGTATATCCTCTTCTTGTTCATTTTCCTCTTCCTCTTCACAATCTATGTAAAATAATTTCTTCTCAGCACACCTATGACCTTTAGTGTATTTGTTATCACAATTTTAGCAAAGCCCTTTTGCTCTTTTTTCTTCCAATTTTTGTGGTGTCAACCTTGTAGGTTGTGGAAATCTAGGCGTAGCAGCACTTCCTTCTTTATAGAAGTGATTGGTAGGCTTCCTTGTCGCCATAATTTTACATTCAATTTTTCTTGCCAACCTGAATGCCTTCTCCAATGAATGAGGTTCCAAAATGTGAACTTCATGTTGGATGTTATCCTTTAAAGTAACTATGAAGAGATCAATCCTGTGTTCCTCTGGAATATCAGTTACCCTTATATTCAATTTTTGGAAGTCCTCAATGTGCTCCCCCACTAAACCATTTTGTTTGAGATTTATCAATTGGCTAAAGAAGGTGTTGCTCTTTGTATCCTCATAATGTGCTATCATTTCCTTCATAAAAATTGACCAAGTGACAATTTTTTTATGGGAGCAAAGCCATCAATACCATACAAATGTATTTTGTTCTAAATGTAAAGTTGCAATGCATACCTTTTGTGTGTTTTTCACATTATGGAGATCAACATATTGCTCCATTTGTAGTATCCATGTTACAGGATCCTTTCCATCAAACTACCTCATATCCATTTTTGGAATATGGTGGTTCTTCCCACCAACATTAGAGTTTATGAAATCACAATTAAAGTTTATTTTGTTCTCATCATGAGTTTCCTCTGCTATCTTTTCACCATTAGGAAACATTTCTTGTATCGACTTTGTCAAACCTTCCATGTCTGCCTTTAGATCATTCTTCATGTTTTCTATTTTAGCTTCCACATCATCCATCTTAGATTCCATGCCAGCTTCCATGCCATCTATCTTAGATTCCACGCCTTTATTCAAACCATCCATATTATTCTTCAAACCATCCATCCTCACTTCCACACCTTTCTTCAAAACTTCCATTTCATTTTTTTCTGCTCTTTGCGAGAGCGAAATTTGGTGCACTTGCTCTTGTAATTTTGATACATCATGTTGCAGTTCTTCATCTTCATGAGTCATAGTAGAGCCTTCTAAAGGCTTAATGGGTGTTGAATTATTTTTACGGGGCATTTTTTAGAACCCAATACTGATATATATTCTACAATATGCCCTTGAAATCAATTCAAATTTATTTTTCAAAAAAGACTTATGCAATTCGGGAAAAAAAAAATACACACCTTTTTCTTGCTTTTGAGGAGCTCCATATTGAAATTTGATTATCTCTGTGACTATAGCTCCTTAATATCTGAAATTCGGCACTAAGGTAGCTCTCTGAATTCTCTTTCAAATGCCATAAGTCTGACCTGATTTGGATTCTCCAAAACAACTTTATGTCCAATTTCCCACAATGACTTAATTATGGACTGGTTCAGTAGAGCGAACTTGTACGACTTTCCACATGTCACTGTTTCATCTTTCAGCTCTAAAATTGATAGCCAAGAAACTTCAATCTGTGTACTTGTGAAAACTTTTTATGGCACTCCAATCTGATGCTCAAAGAGAGAGTTATGAATCTTTTCCCACGATCACCTCTTTGAGATGAAATTCGGGAGCCTAAAAAACCACTACCTTCCACAGATCATATCTCCGAAAATATTGCAAACCAAGCTCTAAAATTTTGCGATGAGTTTCCTCAGGATTTTGGCTTCACACCCTAAAAATTTCAGATTTTGAACCTTCGTAGAAAAAAAAGTTATAGTGAAAATTACATGATGACCTATTTAGAGCAGCGAAACCCTAGAATACAAAGCTCTGATATGAAATGTTGTGTAACTAGCTCTAAAAATAGAAGAAAAGAGATATCAACGCTTTAGAAATAAGCCACTTTGAGGGGGAAACCTCCAATACATTACATAAATGAACAATTCTTGGATGATACAAATGACCAAAACCTCCTTCTATATGTAGGAGTCCATCGGGCCATAATGTAATCCTAGTGAGGCCACAATGTAATCCTAGCTGACCTAACAATAATAATTTAAGGACACAATAATAACAATATTGGGGTTACAGGGGTACAACAATAAAAATAAGGGGGGCTACACTAACATAATAAGGGACTACAATATTAATATAGGGACCTAACAACTACTTTTATGATTTGGTCCAACCAATTAAACTGTTGGGGATATTACAGTTCCCTCTGCCAAAAATTTCTTGCCCTCAAGCAATTTCAATGTTGGATGCTGCAATATGTGTTCTCCTTCCCAAGTGGCATTCTCGATGGGAAGATCTTTCCATCGTACCAAATATTCATGGATGATTCTGCTTTGAAGCTTTCTTTCTCGAACCTCCAACACCTCCTCACGAACCAGTTGAAGATGGCCCTCTTCATCTAGTGGTAGTAATTATGGTGATGATTTTATGTTTGATCCTAATGCTTTCTTCAAACAGGAGACATGAAAGATGTTATGAATTTTTCTCTCTGCGAGAAGCTCTAGCTCATATGCCACTTCTCCTATTTTCTAGATAACTTGATAGGGCCCATAAAATGGTGGCTTTAATTTTTCCGCCCCTTCTGCTTCAAGGTATACTGCCTGTACAGCTGATGCCAAAGATAAACCACATCTCCCACTTCGAAAATCCTCTCTATCCTTCGACGATCTGCATATAACTTTTGTCGATTTTATGCCATCTGCAGATTGTCTTTAAGGGCTCTCAAAATATCCTGACACCCCTGGATCCAATCCTTTGCCAATGGTGCTCTACTATCTCCAAACATTGTATCTACAAAAGATAGTACCTCATATCCATATAAGGCTTGGAAAGGTGACATCCCTATGGACATGTGATAAGTGGTGTTATAGCAGTATTCTCCTAAGCACAACCACTTGGTCCATGCATGTTGTTGTCCTGTGATGTAATCTCGTAAGTAACCTTCCACCCATTTATTCATTGTTTATGTCTGTCCATCTGTCTATGGGTGATAACTAGTACTAGGGGTGAGTTCTGTTCCAGCCAACCTGAATAACTCTTGCCAAAATGCTCCCATGAATCTATTGTCACAGTCAATCACAATGGTTTTGGGCAAACCATGTAGACGGAATACCCCCTGGAAGAATATTTCTGCTATTTGAGATGCAAAACTTTTGGAGGTGATTGCAAATAAGTGAGCGTACTTGGTGAGACGATCCACCACCACAAAAATACAATATTTTCCTTGTGAGGAGGGTAGCCCTATAATGAAATCCATGGATATACTTTCCCATTTTTGTTCCGGAATGGGTAGTGGTTGTAATAAACCTGTCGGGTGTGTATGTTCAACCATATTACTTTGACAGGTACCACATTTCTTAACATATTTGATAATGTCCTTCTTGAGTCCCTTCCATGTGAACCTTTCCCTGATGGTCCTATAAGTCTTCAGAAATCCTGGATGTTCAGCTAAAGCGGAGTCATGGGTTGCTTGTAAAATCTTCATCTTAAGTTGAGACTCGGGTACTAGATAGATTCAATCCTTATAATAGATAATATCATTGACAACTCTATAACGGATATCTGATGACTGTCTGTCAAGGATCTCACAAACTGATTGATTTTTTGAGTATTCCACCAAAACAAGGGACTTCCAATCATCCACAATATCTATGAGAGAGAAGGTAGCTGGTCTCCTCGACAAGGCATCTACAACTGCATTGTTTTTACCTTTGACATATTCAATCTCAAAATCATAGGCTTGGATCTTACTGACCCATTTTTGTTGCCTTTCATTTAATCCCTTCTGATCAAGGAAGTATCTGAGACTATTGTGATCAGTTTTTACTTTGAACCGGTTCCCCACTAGATATGGACGAAACTTGGCCAATGCACGCATTATTGTCAACATTTCTTTGTCATAAATGGAGTGTTACACCATTTTTTGGTCATCTAACCTACTATTATTAGATGAACCCAAGTACACCATGTAAGACCAATTTTACCCTAAGTAAAATTGCTTTCACCATATGAAATAACTTATTTGTTTATATTTCCCGGTCATATTTAACCCAAAAAAAGGAAATTAATTAAATAAATCCTTATTTATTTAATTATTTCCTAAGAATAAGTTATTTAAATCATTATTTAAATAATATTCTTAGTTAAATTTGACTAAATCATCCATAAATCATTAAATAAACCATTATTTGTTTAATTATATTCCCATCATTTCCCTAAAATGATAAATAAATCATTTATTTATTTATTATTTATAAATAAAGGAATTGACCCAAGTCAAAAATCCTTTTCCCTCCAACAAACATAATAAAATATTCCTAAAGGGTGGTTCTAGAATTCAATTAATAATATTTTATTCATGCACTGAATTCTAGACCGCCCTAATATTTTGTTATAAATAGAAGAGTTTTCCCCATTCATTAGTCACCTCCATTGCATTAGATCACTCTGGATCTACTCTTGATCACCATTTTCCATTTTTACCTTGTGAGCTCCCATTGAGTTCTATGTTTGTCTGGGTTTTCTACACCAATAAGAGAGAGGAATTTTAGATCTGAAACGCTGAGGACTTTCAAGAACCCATCCCATTGAGGAGAACTGGAAAACACCTTTCTTGTTTTCCTCCCAGGTGCCCCCTTTTTAATATAATATAAAAATTCTTTCAAATACATTATTCTTGTCTTGTCTATTGGATGCATGGAGCCATATTTTGCTTTATTTGCTTAATGTCTTTTATGCTTAGATCTGAATTTGTGCAGCATTATTTGGATCACCTAATCGTAGATTTAAAGATGTTTGGCAGCCATAATCGATGTTAGGGCTATTTGTTATGCGTAGCTAAAGTGATATTTTACGACGAAAGATTCATACTAACATGGAGTAAGAGCGTTCATAATCATGTAGCTTTCTACTCTCAAAAGCAATGGGATGATGGTTCTGTGTTAGGACAACCCTGATTCCTTCCGCAGAAGTGTCACACTCCAATACAAAGGGTTAAGAGAAGTCTAGCAAGGCTAGAACTAGACACGAATTCATGACTTCCTTCATCCACTCAAAAGTCTCCTGGGATGTTTCTGTCCATAAAAATTCTCCTCTTTTTGTCAAGTCAGTAAGAGGGGTTGCTAGCTATGAATACCCCTTTACAAATCTTCTGTAATAATTACAAATACCAAAGAAATTCCTTAACTCTGTTACATTTTTGGGAGTTGGCCAATTGAGAATGGCTTCAATCTTCTCTTAGTGGACCTTAACACCCTGGCCCCCGATTATGTGACCCAGATATAGCATTTCTGTCATCCCAAACTCACATTTAGAGATTTTGACATAAAATTGTTATGCCTCCAATATTCCCAAGACCTCGTCCAGGTGCTACAGATACTCTTTCAATGTTTTACTAAAGATCAGGATGTCGTCGAAGAAGACCAAAACAAATTTACGCAGTTTTTTGTTGAATACATGGTTCATGCATGACTGGAATGTTGCAGGGGTGTTGGTCAACCCAAAAGGCATCACTAGGAACTCATAATGTCCATAATGGCATCTAAAAGTTTTTTTTTGAATGTCTTGATCATGAACCCTGATCTGGTGATACCCTGAGAAAAGGTTAATTTTTGAGAAGTACTTGGCTCCCTTTAACTCATCCATCAATTCGTCGATCCTAGGGATAGGATATCAATTTTTGATGGTCTTCTTATTCAGTGCTCGAGCTCGGTCGAATGTGTCCTAATGCCAACAATTCTTGTATTGCCTTTTGTATCTCATCCTTGTACGCTTTGGGGTGCTGATAAGGGGTAGTGATGACAGCTTGGACCCCTTCCTCTAGTTCGATGATGTGCTCAAATCCCCTATCAGGTGGTTGTCCTTGGGGTATGTCTCTAAAGACCTTCTGGTATTTTTGAAATAGTTCCATAATATCAGGGGAGTGCTCCTTGTTTTTTTCTACTAGTTTCTTCTCCATGATTCAACACTCTACTGCCCATACAATATCCCCATGTCGAAGGTTTGCCTCCATCCAATTGGATGTCACAACCTTGAGAGGATATGCATGCATTCCTCTCAACTTCACCTTTTTACCATCTGGTCCTATGAATGTGAGTTCTAAGTCTTGGTATTTTACTGTATGAGTTCCAATAGAATATAGCCATTGTACCCCCAATACTACATGAGAGTCTGGGTAGTCTATGACAAAGAAGTTATCTGTAACTGTGTAGTTTCACATTGCTAGGCTCATGTTAGGAACTATCTTAGTGCATGGCATATGGTTGTGCTCTTTCTTTCCAGCAATCAAAATTGTAAATCCTTCAAATTCTTTAGTAGCTAGTCCCCTACTGGCTACGAATTCTGCATCAATGAAGTTGTGGGAGGCCCCACCATCAATTAGCACAGTAACCTTCTGTCCTTGTACGGTGCCCCTAACCTAGAGGGTGTGATATCTTGGGACCCCTATAAGAGAAGCAATGACTCCTTCCTGGATTTCTTCCTGTATTTCCCCCATGCCTTGTGATTCCCCTTGATCGAGCTCTGGATTCTCTTCCTCATCTTCGCCTTCAGAAAATACTTCAATATAGTGGGCCTTCCCTTTAGTACATCGATGTCCCAGTGCCCAAGGTTCTTGATAAGAGAAGCATAGCCTTATCCTTCTGAGATATTTCTTGGTCTCATCATCCAGCTTCCCCTTACTAAATGGCTCTCGTGGTTACTGCTTTATTTCCTTCCCTTTCTGAGGAATAGAAAATTTGGGTAGGAATCTATTCTTGCGTACTGCATCCTGCATATCCCTTGCACGGTTAATTGCACCTTGCAAGGTAGCAGGTTGGTAGGCCCTAACCTAACCTTGTAGGGGTTCTAACAACCCTTCTATAAATAACATGACCAACTGGGTCATGGAGAGGTCACTGACCATTACTTCAAGCCTCTAGAATTTTGCAACATAAGATTCAAGGCTCCCTGTCTGTCAGAGCTAGGTTAGCTCCCAGAAGTACATCTTAGGATCCTTCCTATCAAATATTTCTATTAACCTCTGTGTGAATTATGTATAAGAGATGATGCTGGGATGTCCCAGAGTGGTCATACCATGTTGCCACCATTCATGTGCTTCTCCATCAAGATGAAGTGTGGCGTATTTTATGGCATACTTCTCCTGCATGGGATTGAGCTGGAAATATGTATCTAGTTTCTGTACCCATGACCGTGCAGAACACTTTGACGATCCATCAAATTAAGGAAGAGTTACCTTTCCCACAGCCTTCTACAAATCTATGTTCGACTGATGGCCCCCATATGTGGTTTTCTTCCTTTGTTGTTTTCTCCTCATGTAGTAAAATTCATTAAGGCTCAGGGTCGCTTTTACATTGGGAGGTAGCGTATCATACTCTTTCATCCATGTTGTAACCATTTCTGCAATTGGTGAAGGGTAGTATTGCTCCTTGTTGGAGTCATCCAAAAATGGAGGCATGGTTGGTCTACTAAAAGGGCCGCTCTGAGTGTTGACATGTTCATGTGATGGACCGTTGCTATGAACATTGATATACTCTTGCGATGGACCATCCCCACCTGAATGGGAACCTCCTTCCCCATTATTTCTTTTCACATTAGGTTTCCTAATCTGTACTTTAAGGAGTTCCATAATGCCATTTTGAGTGTCAGTGATCTTTTGTAAGGCATCTTCAAGTTTGGTATTTTCGTGATCACCCATTGGTCTCCCTTCCCCTTCATTTTTCCCTTGACTCCTAGCCTTTTTTCCTTCCCAATTGACAGTAATACCTTTTTTTTCTCCTTCCTTGGCATCCCACAGCTGGCCAAGATGAAGCTCTGATACCACTGTAATATCCTTTAATAAATATATAATGCCACTATTGTAATAATAGTAAAAATATAACAGAAAATTAATATGCTTATTATAAAAAACCTTCGTGATAACATAGACATACAATACTCCATTACACATAATTAAGTTCCAATCACCATATTTAAACAAGCGCTAAGGAAATCCACCAAATATCATTTATTAAGGAATTTAGCCCATGCAATACAAGCAGTTTGACCAACAACGTAGATGGGTCAATTACATCATAATGCCAATTAATAACCCTTGACTTAGCATTGTGGTGGTGCTGCAACAGCTTGCTGCAATAGATCTATGCTTTCTTCCTTCCTTTGCCAATCTGGAAATGCAAATAATTATAATAAAACTGGCAGGGCAGATCTCAGATCCACGCTCATAAAGTGTAAAGTAAAAATAGATGAAAACCCATTTCAAAACAAATATGGAATGAATGTGACTAGCTAGGGTGATCATAAAAACCACCAAAGTTGGGTTTGCTTACTAGGGTGAGATCAAATCTCACCAAAGCAAGCTTGAGGATCTCACCTGAAAATCCTCATTTGAAAACTCCTCTGAGCTTTCAGAATATCAATGAAGAAAAGATTAAATTCCATTAGTTTCTCTCGATCCTCCTCCGGTCAGCTGCTTGGAAGAAACCTTGGGCAAATACCTGGGGTCAAAACAACCCAAAAGGAAAAACCATGGGAAAATACCTGGGGTCAAAACAACCCAAAAAGAAAAAACCATGGGCCAATGTCGCTTTATTTATTAATTTATTTATTAGTCTACTACTTTTATGATTTGGTCCAACCGATTAAACGGTTGGGGATATTACATTCTTGATCTCCTCCTTTGTCTTGGCTTCCCACCAAACAAGTGTTGCACCTTCCATTCTCAATGAAGCTAATTGGATTTTGGTATAATCATCTTGAAGGTTCTAGATTCTCAAATAGACCTCCAATTTCCTAATCCAATTATCAAGCTTTTCAGCATTGACTTCACCATTAAACATTGGCAATTCAAACTTAACACCAATTTTAAAAAAAGGAATTTTACCAATGTTCTTTGACTTGTGTGGTTGATGTACTGAATATGAAGTAGAGGATGATGATGATGAGGGTGGGGATGATGGCTCTCCATTGCCTCCATTTCCTCCATTTCCCTTCTTTGACTTATCTTCATCATTTTGACCTCCTGAAGATCCTTCTCCTTCCTTGTGAAGTTTGGATCCTTCTCCTTCCAGTCTCTCATTCCTTTCTTGATAAAGGATTCTAACCATCTCAGTCATGTCAAGGAATTCTTTCATGAACACTCTTTCTTCCTCCTTGGGATCAACTTATTCATGGATTTCTCCTTCCTCATGAGGAATTCTTAATGTAGCTTCTATTTCCTTGGGAGGTGAAATAGGTGGTAGAGATTGTGGCAATCTTGCTCTCCTTTGATTCAGCTTTTCTTGAGACCCTTCTGCTTCCACCAATTTTCCTTCTCCTCTTTTGAGCTTGAGCCTAGTAAGCATCTAAGACTTGCAAATAGTTAAAAAATTCTTTGCACTAAACAACACCAGAGAATAAACTCTAGCTCTGATACTAATCTGATCTGAAATGATTGTATTAGTTTTATTGTGCTAAGTGTCTTTTCAGCTTATAAACATGTGCATACTTGTCTCATAATTTTGCTTAAGGATTGAGGATTTTAACCATGAATTGTAGATGATTTTTAGTGAATTAGAAGCATAAAAAAAGATTAAATAACACTGAACAATAGTGTAAAATAGAGAAATAAGTCACCAAATGAAATTTACACATCAGACATTATGAAGTAGTTCACCCCTCCTGGGCTACATCTGCTGTTCCAGCTCCCAATGGCATGTCCATCTTTCAAAATGCTCAAAATTTTGCAAATACATGTAGTTATAGTACTCCAATGGTTATTTTATCTGTGCCAATGGCTCCAAAATTCTCCAATTAGTCAAAAATGACTCTTCATTCCCTCAGAATGGGTGAAAACTGAGTATCCTACTCTTTTTCCTAGTTACACCTAGAAAAGCTCCACTAAAAGTGGAGAACTCCACTTATCTGGAGTTAAATTAGCAACTCCCACTAGAAATGGAGTGCTTGCCTAGATCACTATTGAACTTAATTGTTGTAATAAGTGTTGCAGTTGGGGTGGACACAGGCCAACCCCAAAACCATGGGACTAACCGTCGGAGGTTAGCGGAACTCATGACATTAATTGTGGTGGATTTGTGTTTGCTCCAGTTTGATGTGTTGTTAACATTAACCACGCGGAGGATTAACCGTAGCCATGTGACATGAAATGAATCCGCTGGTGGAGACTGTCAAATTTTTCGATAACCATTGGTTGTAACATTTTTTTAACACCATGTGACCACCACGTGGGGACCATTAGCGAGTTGGGACCGCTGACGGTCCCCAACCCCCAAACTCATTTGCAATCAACTTTAAATTAAACCCGCAAACATGATATGTTAAGAACTACGTGTAGCTTGGGTGTGTTGGCAATATGATGCAGAGTGTTGTCCTTGATGGCAACCCACTTAATGAAGATGAAGACATGCGACTATTGACATGTGTTGTCCTTAATGGAAAATCACCTGATGAAGTTATTCTTGTCTTGATGAACTTGGTAAAGGATGTAAATCTGATGTGATATGATGTTTGTTGAGTATATGATGCTGAGAGTTGTCCTTGAAAGGCAACCCACTTGATGAAGATAATGACAACTTACTTGATGAAGTTGTGCTTGATAGAATATGATCTTGATGAAGTAAATATGATGTATCTATAGTGAGTACAGAAGGCAGTGAAGAAAGGAATTCAGCTTGTGCTAACTCTTTGATAAAAAGAGTATGTTTCAATGCATACGTGGGTCTGTCTAAGGTAAGTCGCGTATGCACGCGGAAAAGAACGTGCCAAGTCGCGTATGGGCTAAAGCGCTCTAAAAGTGCAAAACCAGGGGTAACCACCATGGTATTGACCCATTGTATTGGGTAATGATCCGCCTAATTGACCCCGTCCAAGAATACCATCGGAAGTAATGTTGTTTTGGCTCATGGTATTGAAAAAGGGGCTCATGGTATTGAAAAAGGATAAACCTATATAAAGAGATGAAATTCATTATGAAAATCATGAGTGTGGGAGCAAGATGTCTGAGCTTGAATGAATACTTCTCTATGAAGTATATATGTATGGAAAGGGTAAAGGTTTTATAATAGATCTGAATCTATGATACACCTAATGAAGAAATGATGTAGTTTCTTGAATATCTAGATCCGGGAATGGTTTGTATCCGCTAGATCCATAAGTGGAAGGCTACTCTCGGATGGGGCGAACATCTCGTCTAAGGTAGCGGGTAAAATCTGAAGTAATGAATCTCCTTGCTAGAAGAATTTCCATGACCGATGTCCGAAAAACCACACGCTAGTTGGGCCGCAGGGCCAAGCACAGATATACGCGGCTTCTCCAGTACAGCGCGTATGCGATTAAAACTGGTTTTGTTATTTGTGTCAAGTATACGCTTGTTTGTATGAACTTAAGAGTATATACGCGATTCGTTGAAAGGAAAGCGTGTATGAAAACCAGGGTTTGTCAATGGCGTGGTAAGAAATGTCCGGACCGTTCGTTGTGTTACCGTTATCCGTATCTCTGCGCTCTCGAGTTGTCCGGATCAGTTTGGTTGTATGATTTTGAGCGAAATGCATGAAGAGGGTCCAGTCTGAAAATATGATGAAATGTGGCCTGCAAGTGATGTTCTATTGAAGTTGATGGATCTAGTGTGAAAATTAATGAAACGTGGTCCAAGGAGGTGCTGAGGGTTGTAGCCTTTTGGGCCGTGGGTCGTAGCTCCCTTCCAGTGAGGCTCTTGCAAACGAGATCGGGGTCGTAGTTTCCCTTCCAGGAGAGGTCGGTAAATGAGACGGTGGGTTGGACCTCCTTCCAGAGAGGTCGGTGTAAACCAGCCAGTGGTGTGGTGCCCCGGCAAGTGTCGGTAGAGTCTCGTACCAGCACATATGTTGTAATATGTTTTCTCTATAATAAAATATTGAAGGCTGAGCAACTGCAGCGGTGGTTTTCTCCCGACTTGGGTTTCCACCTAAAAATCCTTGTGTTCATGTGTGATGCTTTGTGTGATGGTTTATTCTGTTCTTACTGCACATGTTTACTGTTTATTAAACATCTTATGAATAAATGATGGAATGATATAAGTGAAGAATTAATGACATAGTTAGATCTCTGTGTATACGCGAGTTTCACAAAGGGTATCCGCGTATATACGTGAGTCTGTATCAGGAAAGTAGCTTATAGGTTTTAGAAGCAAGAAAAAGTAAAAGTTTTGAATATGCAGTAAATACTGATTCACCCCCCCCTCTCAGTATTTTTTCCAACAATTGGTATCTGAGCAAAGTCTTCGTCTCGTAGAAGCTTGATCGCTTAAAGGAGATCCGTCGCAATGGGAAGTCAAGAAGGAATAATGTCTATAAAGCCACCTCTATTCAATGGAAGAAATCTGAATTCTGGAAGGTACGTACAAAGGCATATTTGCAAAGTCTTGGTGCAGATGTATGGGCAATCGTGGAAGAAGGTTATCAATACCCGGCAAGTATTCCTACCGATGCAGCAGAAAGGAAGAAGTATGAAACCAATGCCAAAGCAGTGAATGTCTTATTGGGAAGCATGTCTGAATCAGAATTTGCTAAAGGTGATGCAGCTAAATTCAACAAAATAAATATAGGACAAAATCATTCTAAGCTATGAAGGAGATACAAAGGTAAAAAGTGCAAAACTCCAAACTCTCAGAATTGAATATGAAAATTTAAGGATGCATAGTGATGAGAGTATTGCCAGTTTATTTTTACGTCTAGATGATATTGTAAATCGTATGAGAAGTTTGGGTGAAACCATAATCGATACTACTCTGGTGGAAAAAGTCTTAAGATCTTTAACTTCAAAATTTGAGTCAAAAGTATCAGCTATTGAAGAAAGGCAAGATATGCAAACTCTTACTATTGTTCAACTACATGGTACTGATCGATTTTGAAATGGAGACAAGGAGGTCCTTCTCAAATAAGAGAAGCTGCTTTTAAGGCATCTACAGAAGAAAGGAAAAGGAAGTTGTCAAAGGATCCACTATATATCCGATGAAGAAGAAGAAAATTTCATGAGAAAGCTCCAACTAGGTACTGGAAAATTCAAAGGTAAGCTTCCCTTCAAATGTTTTGAGTGTGGAAAAGTTGGTCACTATGCTGCTAAATGTCCTTATAAAGAAAAACATAGTAAAGGGAAACAATTTGAAAAGAGAAAGAGTTATTATGCAAAAGAAGATGATGATGAAGTGTCCAGTGAAGATGAAGAATATTCTGACCATGATCTAAAAGTGCTCATGGCAAAGAAGCAAAAGAAGAAGCCTACTCGAAACAAGGAGATCCCTCAGAAAACATGGTTAGCAGAAATCAAAGAAGATGAACCAGGTATTAATCGTTGTTCTTGTCTCTTACTTAACTGCATGTGCAAATATTATGATAGTGGAAGTGACAGTATGGATCCAGAAGTTTCTGACGAAGCTCTACAAATACTCATGGCAAAGAAGAAAAAGAAGAAGGCCACTTGTAATACTCTTCTTTGTGCAAACAATAGTGAAGATAGTGAAATTAAAGTTGTGGATCTAGAAGAAGCTATCAAGATCAAAGTTGAAGAACAACAAAAGGAAATTGATAAGAAAGATTCTACTTACAAAGAAATGATCTCTCAAATGAAAGATCAAATAGAAATGCTGAATGGACAGGTGGACACGTATCAAAGGTTTCATACTTATGCATCCAATCGAATTAAAGATCTAGAAGCAGATCTTGAAAAATCAAGCAAGAAGAATGAAGGACTTGAAGCTGCAATCATCTCTCTGTAGGCAGATATAGAAGCATCAAGTAAGAAAAATGAGGAACCTCTAAAATCATTTGAAAAGGAAGGCCTTGAAGTAGAAATCATATCTCTCAAAGAAGATATGGAAAAATCAAATAAGAAGAATGAAGAGCTAGAACAAACATGTGAAGAAAACAAAAATTGGTTGAAGGAAGAGATCCTAAATCTAAAGGATCAAGTAGAAGATGGAAGAAGGAAAGAAGAAAGCATGACAAAGCAATGCCAAGACTTGGAGGTTGAGGTAAACATTCTCAAAGGTTAATTAGAAGAAAAGAACTGATTGAGGTTTCAGATAGTACTAAGACTTTGGACAATATTCTATGATCAAAGGTCTCCTACTATCAAACATGGTCTTGGTTTCCATGAAACTGTTAAAGGAGAATCTAGCTCACAAGGAAGTGCCAAAAATTCAGAGGATGTCAATGCAAAACTTGAAGTGTTGAAAGAAATAAAAGATCAACCAACAATCATGAATTCTCAAAAGAATTCATTCAAGAACGTTGAATGTGTTAAATTTCATAATTATGGGCATGTTGCAGCAAAGTGCAGGAGCAGATCATTTTAGCCACAAACAAACAGGTTCTACTCAGAAAGGTACTCTAGTTTCTTCAGAGGATATTGTTTCACATGTAACATGTATGGACATAAAGTAGTTGATTGCAAAAGGAGAAAGATTAGAAATACTCATTATGATTCTTATGCTTATGGACACATGAGATGTTATTCTTGTAACAAGTATGGACATGTAGAAAAAGAATGCAGGTTGAACATATATGAGAAATTGGATAACTTCCAGCACACAAATAGACAGTTCAAACAAATTTGGAAAAAGATGGAGGACCGATCAGAAACGTAGGGAATTCTGACCCTACTGCAGTCATCCGCTTCTGAAGCTTACTTCTCTTATTGACTGCAGGAATAATGTGGGATACATTATCAGATTTAGTAATGTATCGTCAGAGGGGGAGCAATGTATGATGTCTCTCATGGTTGATTTGATTATTCTGGTTATATGTATTTATGACCGTGTATCTGGTGTGAAGAAAAGACAGGAACAGAAGGTAAAATTGCAGGAGGAGATGAAGGTGTGAAATTTTCTTTACTTCACTTTCCATACGCGGGTTAGATGAAACAAAGTTGCGTATACACGCGAGTTCCAGCAGACATAGCCACGTATGCATTGATGATAAGAGAATTTATCTGATAGCTGAAGATCTGGAGAAGAGGTCCAGGGGGAGCATCAGTCTGACTGATAATAACTATAGTTTTGACTCTGTATCAGCTTAATTTATCAGTTCTAAATGATGATGATATGATACTTGATGTATTATGTTGAAGTTTATGAATGAGTCCTATTTGCTTGTTGAATGAAGAGTATTGCCGAGATGAAAGTCTTATAATTCAGAAATGAGGACAGATCATGCAGATATTGTTGCTAATAACTTACTGTTGAGGGTGTTTTCAGATTGCACAAGTTAAAGAAGAGCACTGGTTTAGGGGGAGTAGCAGGTTGAATACTAATGATTGCATTGTTAGCAATATGACTGATTATTCTTGGCTATTGTGATACTCATGCTTAAATGATGATGACTTAGTATATGGTTCATTATGATGAGATTTTGATCCCTGATGCTCACACATAGATGAGTTGGAAGTCATTTGATTCAGAGATAAGAATAGTTCATCCATAGTTTGTTACTATGGTTGAAAATTATTTCCTACATATGTTACTTCATGTTAACTCTTGAAGATCTTGATGATATAGGACCACATGAATGATTGCTTGACACTTATTTGAAGATGTTTCTCTAGTATGATAATCTCTCTTGGAAAGATTGTATTGATGCTACAAAGAATCCGAAGGGTTGGTTCCTAATGGGCTTATGCTACGACCGTTGGATGACGCTTGAAGAAACAACTACACTGTAGTCCAGGGAAGCAGTCAAATATCTCAGAAAGAAGCTGAACACTGTCTTTTCCTCACAGAGGATCAGATCTGGTCTAAATATAGAAGATGGTAGTGGATACGTGGGTTTCCTGAAACACAGTCGCGTATATACGCGAGTTCATGCACAGAAAGCCGCGTATGTCTGATTGCTGACAATTTTTGCTTGGAGTCAGCTCTCTTCAGCATAGCTGCAGTGCTGTTTGGTATCTCTGATACTGTTTGGTATCTCTGGTGGTGTTCCAGTTCTCATAATTCTATTTCTAATGGTTTGATAAAGATGTTTTGATGATTTGTTGGTGAAAGTGTTCAGAATGCACAAACTAAGGGGGAGCCTTAGTCATATGAAAAGGATGCTTGGATGCACAGATTCAGGGGGAGCATTAACATTGCTGAGTATAATGCAGTGTTGGCGTTAAGATGGTTCTGAAATATGTTCTCTTTCTTGACGACTTTCTGGTGTTGGTCTTAAAGTTATATTTGTAGTTTGATGAAAAGGCCATGTAGAGATCCATGATGTAAAATTGTAATATTCAGTCATGTAAGGACTTGATAAATTTGTAAACCCACTTGGTTGGGTAGCTGAGTCAAATTTTGTAAACCCACTTGGTTGGGTAGCTGAGTCAAATTTGTAAACCCACTTGGTTGGGTAGTTGAGTCTCATATGTAAATCCACCTGGATGGATCTTTGATGTAAGTATGAGTCATTAGTGATAGGATGTTCATAGATTCATGTACTTCATTACAAAATATGTTTGAAGATGAACTCAGGGGGAGCTTGGTCACTTTCAGTATATGTCAGATCTGCAAAATGCTTCTTCCACATGAGGAGAAAAGGGGGAGAATATGTTGGTTTTGGTCCACCCTTTTCCCTTGATGTCAAAGGGGGAGAGTGACATGGTGTTTGAATGGTGTCAAAAATGGAGAGAGTAACATGGTGTCATTGTATTCTTAATGTACCTATCTGCTGTGGTAACCAAACACCATTGTGGTTGCCATCAAGTCCAAAGGGGGAGATTGTTGGCAATATGATGCAGAGTGTTGTCCTTGATGGCAACCCACTTAATGAAGATGAAAACATGCGACTGTTGACATGTGTTGTCCTTAATGGAAAACCACCTGATGAATTTATTCTTGTCTTGATGAACTTGGTAAAGGATGTAAATCTGATGTGATATGATGTTTGTTGACTATATGATGCTGAGAGTTGTCCTTGAAAGGTATCCCACTTGATGAAGATAATGACAACTTACTTTATGAAGTTGTGCTTGGAGCAGAATACGATCTTCGATGAAGTAAATATGATGTATCTACAAAGTGAGTACAGAAGACAATGAAGAAAGGAATTCAGCTTGTGCTAAATATTTGATGAAAAGAGTATGTCTCAAGGCATACGCGGATATGTCTAGGAGAAGTCGCGTATGCACGCGGAAAAGAACGTTCCAAGTCGCGTATGGGCAAAAGCGCTCAAAAGTGAAAAACCAAGGGTAACCACCATGGTATTGACCCATTGTATTGGGTAATGATCCACCCACTGGACTTGTCCTCAGAATACCATCGAAAGTAATGTAGTTTTGGGCTCATGGTATTGAAAAAGGGGCTCATGGTATTGAAAAAAGGATAAACCTATATAAAGAGATGAAATTCATTACAAAAATCAGAGTGGGTGCAGCAAGATGTTCCAGTTGAATGAATACTTCTCTATGAAGTATATCTGTATGGAAAGGGTAAAGGTTTGATAATAGATCTGAATATATGATACACCTATGAAAAAATGATGAAGCGGAATATCTAGATCTGGAATGTATTTGTATCTGCTAGATCTGTTTATGGAAGGCTTAGATCTGTGATGGGGCGAACATCTGTCTAAGGTAAAGGGTAAAATCTGAAGTAATGAATCTGTTGTGAAGAATTTCCATGACCTAGATGTCTGAAAAACCATACGCTAGTTAGCTGCAATGAAAGCGCGTATATACGCGGCTTTTCTGAAAGAAAAGCGCGTATGCGCAATAAAATTGGTTTTGTTATTTGTGCTGAAGTATACGCTTGTTTGTATGAACGGAAGAGTGTATATACGCGACATCAGTGAAAGGAAAGCGTGTATGAAAACTAGGGTTTGCTGAAGTCTGTGGTAAGAAATGTCTGATCTGTTCTGTTGTGTTACTGCTATCTGTATTCTACAGTTCTGAGTTGTCTGGATCAGTTTGGTTGTATGATTGAGCTTAAATGTATGAAGAGGGTCCAGTATGAAAATGTGATGAAACGTGGCCTGCAAGTGTTGTTCTATTGAAGTTGTTGGATCCAGTGTGAAAATTAATGAAACGTGGTCCAAGGTGGTTCTGAGGGTTGTAGCCTTCAGTCAGGGGGTCGTAGCTCCCTTCCAGGTGAGGCTGGTAAACGAGATCGGGGGGTCGTAGCTCCCTTCCGCAGGTCAAAACGAGTCGTGGGTTGGAGCTCCCTTCCAGGAGAGGCTGGTAAATGAGCACAGGTGGGTGCCTGCGTGCTGGTAGGAGTCTGTACCAGCACATATGTTGTAAGATGTTTTCTCTATAATAAAAGATTGAAGGCTGACCAATGGCAGCGGTGGTTTTCTCCTGACTTGGGTTTCCACCTAAAAATCCTGGTGTTCATGTGTGATGCTTTGTGTGATGGTTTACTCTGCTCTTACTGTTCATGTTTACTGTTTATTGAACATCTGATGAATAAATGATGGAATGATATAAGTGAAGAATTAATGACATAATAGTTCTCTGTGTATACGCGAGTTTCATTAAGGGTATCCGCATATATACGCGAGTTTGTATCAGGAAAGTAGCGTATGGGTTTTAGAAAGTGAAAAAGTAAAAAGATTTGAATATGCAGTAAATACTGATTCACCCCCCCCTCTCAGTATTTTTCCCAACAGGGTGGTGGAGACCTGTGCATTCCCGCAGGAGGTCGCAGGGTCTAGCCCTATGGACCTCACCCAAAATTTTATAATGTGGTTCAAGGGCCATGTGGCGGCCTCATGGCTAGCCACGTGGCACCTTCTGACTTGCCCAAAAAACATAAACATACAACCGATTGAACAATAAAGAAGCAACACTTGTCAAACCATAATTGGTTCTGAGGAAAGGAATATTCCTCAGAATATTCCTTTTTCTGACTGTGCATCCCAGTCAAACTTGGTCAAACTGTCGCAAATTTACCTGTTTGGCATTTCGATCAGAACATGATATCTCCCTCATACGACATCGGTTTTTCAAACCATTTGCGGCACTAGAATCAGGAATATGAGATCTACACAACCATACTGGTTTCAACCCAATACTATAACTTTGAATTTTTAGAAAAAATTATGAACTCCTAATCAAGAATGAATCAGTAGCTGTGTTCATCTCTCAAATCAAGGAGCTCGGAGATAAGCTGGGCGACATAGGGGAGACAATGTCAAACAATTATATTCTCATGATTACCATGAATGGTATGACTGATGAAAATCATGTTTTTATCACAGTCTTGAATGCGAGAGAGAAAACCCCCAAATTTGAAGAATTGACAGAGATCTTGATGTAGGAGGAAGAAAGGCAGATTACTCTGAAACCCCAAAGTTGATATCTTGTTTTAATGGTGAATAATAAGCCCTTAAGAGGGAAGGCAAGTGCAGGACAGAAAGGTGGAGGTACACCACTGAGAAAGCCACCTCAAGGTATCTCTTTGACAAGAAATGATTTAGGGATCAAATGTTTTTACTGTGGTAAATCTGGTCACATTGATAGGAATTTCCACAAGAATAAGCTTGATGAAAATCGACATAGACATAAAAAGCATGTAGGGCACTTTGTTGATGAAGATCAGAATCAAGACCTTAGACTATTTATCTCTAATTCTGTTCTCTCTATTGAGAATGATGAAGCGGAAACTTGGTTTGTGGATTCTGGAGCTTCCACTCACATGACAATTAACAGAAATTAGTTTGATAATTTTAAAGAAACCAATAGTGGTGCTAAAATATACCTTGGTGATGATAGAGGGTACCAAATTAAGGGATATGGAAAAATTCCTATGGTATTTCCTGATGGTAATATTAGGCATATTCAAAATGTGATGTAGTACCAGGAATTAAAAATAATATGATCTCTATCTCTATGATAACATATCATAATATTAAGGTAGAATTTTTAGGTATTATTTTGTTATGAAAGATCTACTGTAGCATATGAATAAAATTTCATCAGGTATTCGAGTTGGAGGTCTATACAAGCTGAATGTAAGAAGTGCACCACACCAAGCCTTGAATTCAACAGTTATGACTACAGAGAATTTGTGGCATCAAATATTTGGTCATATCAATTTTCATGACCTATTGTTACTTCGGAAGAAAGGTATGGTCAATGGTCTCCATGTTTTAAATAATTTTCATGTTGATTGTGAAGGATTTTCCCTTGGGAAAATGCATAAGGATGACTTTCCCTCAAGTTCAGATAGAAAGAAGAGAGATATACTAAAGCGTGTGCACACTAATTTATTTGGGCCAATGCAGATAAGGTCATTAAGAGGTGTAAATTATTTTTTATTATTTTTTGATGATTGCACAAGATTTAGCTGGGTATATTTTCTCAGAAAGAAGAGTCATACTTTTGAATGCTTTAAAGAATTCAAAAGCATGATGGAAAAACAGACAGGGTAGTTCATCAAAATTCTCCGCTCAAATCAAGGGTGATAATATAATAAAAATGGCTTCATAAAATATTGCAAGGATCATGGGATATTTCAACAATTCATGGTACCCCACACTCCTCAACGGAACGAGGTTGCAGAGAGGAAGAATAGAACCCTGGTGGAGTGTTCATGCAGCATGTTAAAAGGTAAGAACCTGTCTAATGGTTTTTGGGCAGAAGCAATAAATACTGTAGTGTATTTAAAGAATAGGAGTCCAACAAAAAGCCTTGATCTTAAAACTCCTTTCAAAGCTTTATTAGGTTTTAAGTCTACAGTTAATCATTTAAGCATTTTTTGCTCGAAATATTTTGCTCGTGTTCCAAAAGAGGATAGGAAGAAACTGGATTCAAAGGCCATTAAATTCATTTTTGTTGGGTACTGTATAGAGTTTAAATCATATAAAATGTTTAATCCTTCTACTCACAAAGTTTTTGCGAGTATATATGTAGTATTCCATGAGCAGGTTGATGATGGAAATGGTGATAAAGGAAATGAAGAGTGGGACATTCATTTGTTGGTGGAATATGGAAGTGATGAAATAAAGGACAGTGAGCAATAGTAGGAGCAAAAAAAGGAAGAATTAGATGATACAAATGTAGTTAGTATTCCAAGTCCATTAAGGGATGATCAAAACAGATTTGAGGCCACTCCAATATGAAGAAGATCATGTAGGGAGACTCTCTTACCTGCCAAGTATAAATACTATGCCCTCATGACAAATATATTGAATGTTGTTGAGCCCTTAAACTATAGAGAAGAAATTGAATATGATGAATGGAGGGAAGCCATGGAAGAGGAATATAAGTCAATACTTAAAAACAAAACATGGGATCTAGTTGAACTGCCTGAAGGTAAACAAACCATAGGTTGCAAATGGTTATACAAGCCTAAGTTTAAATCATATGGTAGTATAGATAAATATAAAGCTAGGCTGGTGGCTAAGGGGTATTCACAAAAATAAGGTATTGATAATGAAGAAACCTTCACCCTTGTAGCTAAGTTAAACATGATTAGAATGTGAATAGCCTTAGCTACAAAACATCATTGGAAAATACACCAGATAGATGTGAAATCTGCTTTCTTAAATGGTGAATTGAAAGAGAAGGTGTATTTAACACAACCTGAAGGTTTTGTTCAATAGGAGAAGGTATTGTCCAGGTAAATCCCCTCTGTGGATAAAGGCGATCCCTCCAGCCCTAGGGTGGGTCTAGAAACTATCTGAACATACTAACATCTACCTTCCTAGATTGTAAATGAAATTCAAAGCAAGGAAGATGTCCTACCTCGTTCTGATGTTATGTTGTGATCTTCTGTCGAAGCTTCTTTATGTGTTGCTCTTCTCTAGCTCAATACATGCTGCTACCAACATTCGATTACTTGTACAGACATTCAAGGCACCACAAAAATCATAAAACCACGACAAACATAAAACAATTACAACCTATCTAATGGATCAAGGAATGCTAGAAATCTCATTATAATTGTAAACAAGAGTGGAAGATAAACATCAAATGCATTTTATTATGATAAAGACAAGGGGAGTTTACAACCAAGCCTTGATGTTGAGGCTCTCCTTCGGCAGGTCCGTATCCAAGTACATTTACAACACCCTCACACACAAAGGTCCAAGATCTCACTATGTTCTCAACACACAAAAGCAATCGCACTCTGCACTATTCTCCCAAAGCTATGATTGCTAACCAACTCACTCACTAAATCTGTAGAGCTTAAGGAGATCTCCTTATATAACAATGGAGGAGGAGGTTATGGGCCCTCAAATGATGGGAAAAGAGCTTATCCTTTGGAGTAGTTCCTATTTATTGGGAACAGGAAGCCCAAAGAGGAATTCCTTAGCCATATCCTCATAACAAACTTCCAACTCACTGCTTCATGAAGCTTCTAGTCGCAGAAGCTTCCTTTCTATTTAAAAAACTTTCCAAAACAGGATCGGCACAGGTCTGACATTAGGACAAAGCATCGATCGACGTGGGTCTCAATGTAAATCTTTACTATTGGCACAGGTTAGACACTAAGAGAAAGCGCCGACCTTGAAAACCATGTTTTTACAAGGAACTTTCAGAAAATTTGTAAAGGGATATGAATTGGCAGACGAAATGTGGTTCAGGGGTATGTATTCCATGCTTGGAAAGTACACAAGGGTCACTGTATGGGTCCTTTGGGATCAAGGAATGGGGAGTACAGGGACAGTGACAAATTTTTGTGTAACAGATGCCCCGTAAAGTATGAAGTCTGAACATGAGTGAGGGGTGAAATGCTTTACAAGTACATGCAAGGAACCAGACGCTGCTGTTGGGAGACCTGCAAATCAAGCATAAATACATATACATAACTGAAACCTTTGATGAAAATACATGAATCCATGGTATAGGCGTAGATATCCATCAATAAGAGGATCATGTGAATGAATCCTCAGCATGGACGCAGCCATCCGAATGAAGGGATCATATGAAATAGGTCCACGGCATGGGCACAGCCATCCGTATAGAGAGGATAAAAATGAGAGAACCCATGGTATGGTCACAGCCATCTATCTAAAGAATCATGTATATAATCATGAATGACTCATCACTCCTTGCAACCTAGACTTCTATGATCAAAGCCCTTTGCTCCAACACCAATCGATCAAAGTACAAATTCTAACATGTGAATAGATGTGTTGGAGTCAAACATGCTAGAAAATCACTTGATTACTGGTCAATGATGTGAACCGTTAACAAGTGCGAGAGAAACCACCCATAATGTCAATAGCTCTCAAGGTACTAGTAGCACAATCCACGGAATGTGAACAGTGAGCTAAAGTCGAACACCCATGAAATCACCCGATCGAATGCCAATGATGTGAACCTGTCGTCGAATGTGAATAACTTGCCATTAGGTCATGCAAGCTCTAATATACCAGAAAGGAGTCTCTATATCAACTTCTTGGATAATAAGCTAAAGTCGACAGGAAGCGATCCGTCAAAGGAGGGTCATAATGAATCCCACATCATCGACACAAAACATAGAAGGTAATATGAGTGTGAATCAATATTGAAACAGAGGATCAGGGAATGCATAAACTACATAAGGATTTTCTCTTGAACATATTGGCGACACGACTCTGGAATTTGGCAGCATTTGAATCAAAATAGGATCAAAGGTCATGTTGACAAAATTGGTAATCGAATGAGAGGAAAATGGATTTCCGAAACCCATGGAGGAAAAGTGACAGTGAAGATATCCCAACCCAACATGAACTGTAGACAAGTGTCATGTTCAAGAGTCACATACTACCAACACAACTGACGAATAACTTCCTTTTTCCCCCACCATTTATGGCGAGTACCTCTTTATTTTTACACAATCTTGAAGAGGATATCATATGCTTGTCATATAAGTTTGTCCTTCGGACAAATCCATCCTAGTACATTTTACGAGCCCTAGGAAGGAGGAACTTAGTTAACGTTATGGTGATGATGTCCAATGTCATCAGAGTTTAATGAGTCTGATAAAGGAAAAACTCGGCATCTTTTCATGTTTAGACAGTTTGAAAAGAAGCAGAAAAGAAAACTCCAACATGTCCATTTTCGTAAATAGTCTCTCAGATCCGAAAAGGTAGAAAACAATATTTGAAAGAACCTCTTAGTCACGATAGGCTAAGGTATTCCTTTTTCATAAATAATATATCCCAGCCTGAAAAAGGGGTAAACGTATACTAGGTATATATTGTTTCGCAACCATTTAACGAGTTCAAAACGAGAAGAATATCGACAATATTTTCAGTTTTAGAGAGTCAGAAAAGAGCTAAAATATGACTCCACCTGGAGGAATGAGTGGTATTAAGGGTAGCAACTAGTTCTGGTGATGGTGGAACTGCTCAAAACAAGTAAAGGTTAAGAGGCTGGCTAACAAGACCACTCATTGCAACGGCTCCTCGGGAATGGGTAAAAGAATCAATTGAAAGCGTATGATCGGCCAAGCAGATGGTGACAATGGAATGAGAAAACTAAGGTTGATATTGAAAAACATGCTGATAAAATGGCAAATCACGAGAGGTAAAATAAGAATTGTTTCATTTTTATAGAAGCTTGAAAACAGGCAACCCTGCTTGAAGTTGGTTTCATTTTTACAGAAGCTTGAAACAAAGGTAAACTATGCTCAAAACTGGTTTCATCTTTACACAAGATTGAAACAGAAACAAACTATTCTCAAAAATTTTGCATGCCCCCAGCATGGTGACTCAATTTGAGGTACATGCCCCCAAATCTTTAGTGCATTCACCGAAGTAGACTACTAGTTACTGACAAGTGGATGGAATGAAGGTTCGATTATGAGATCAAGAGAAAGACTCGACTGGGATTTTATGAGATCTAATCAAAGGCTCGAATTGAGCAAGAACGTGTTTCATTGTTTCAACGAGGTTCATTAAAAGAAATATCCTCCTGAGCTAATTCATTTTTTAGCGAGGTTGACGTAGAAGACAAACCATCCTCATAACACCTTGTTTCATTTTTTAACAAGCTTGACACAAGAAAAATAACTCTGCTCAGACAACAACTTATCATGTCGAATAAGAAGTCATGGCTTCCAAGAGGTTCTCATCTGATGGGAGAACAACATCTCGAAAATCAGGACCCAATGCCCCCAGCACATGATTCATAATGGCACTATCACTGAATGCGGGCATGGGACAGGTAGCCACATAATTAACCTGCGACAAGGAAGATACAACCAGTGGATAAATACTAGGAAGGGATGATGGTGGGCAAGCTGCCTCATCAAGACCAAAGAATGAAAGCTAATCAATGGTCATGATCTAACCTTTGTGTGGAAAACATATCACATAAAAGAGGGAAGATACAAGTGCTCCCATGGCATAAGCATAGTTGCACCCCAAGAGTAAATTGAAATCCAAGGGGCCTGGAACAACCATCACATCTATATAGATGGTTTTCCCTCCCAAAGTAATAGGCAACTTCGGAAGGATCCCTAGTGGTTGACTGGTTCTTCTATTAAATTCCAATAGATTCTTCGTAATGGGCACAAGCGGTGGAGAACCAAAATCTTTCCAAGTAGTCGAAGACAGAACACTGACAGACACACCTTCATCTATAAGTGTGCTAGGTATGGGCACATCAAAGGTCTGTACCGTGATCTCAAAAGGCACATAAGAAGGAAGGTGGTATCCTGTGAATCGACTCCAATCGAAGGAAGCGACCAAACTACTTGGAGGGGGTACCATTGAACTGAGATGTTCATCCCCTAGTGTTACCAGAGTAAGAGGAGCATCCTCCTGGACCTCCATTGTGGGAGCAGGAGGAGCAACTTCTTGAACTACAGGGATGGGAGAATCTTTCTCCAAGTTCGAGGAATCTAAAGAAACAAGAAGAACTTGAGGGGGATGAGATCCACTCTAAACAGAAAAGACCTGATGAACCATGGGTGGGACCAGATCGACCGATTCCACAACCAATGGTTGGTCGGGAATGGATTCATGAATTTGAATTTCCGAGGGAGCGAGATCGACCAAGGATGACTCTAACCGATCGCTGAATCAACTAGCGGAGGACTTAAAGAAAGTTTCTGGTAACCAACCAGAAGGTAGGGTGCAGAAATAGTAGGGTTTTCCAACACTCTCTTGGCTTCATCCATGTATGGACAAAGGTGAACGGGATGATGCCCTTCACACAACTTACAGGGATAGGTGATCTTACCCTATTTCTTATTATTATTATCAGTACTAGGTGAAGATGCACCACCAATATGACTTCCAGAAGGCAAAGGCAGTAGCGGACGGCCGTTGGACCATGCTTCAAGTACCTTGGGAATGCCAAGGCAATCTCGAAGAATATGGTCACTTTTGCACAACATGCAAGGGAATTTGACTTTTCATGGAAGGTTGGATGGTTTATTATGTTAGGGTCCCATGATTTGGCTGATTGGCAAGCCAAGTGATAGGGTAACATAAATCCAATCTTTGGAGCCCAAGGACCTAGCCTTCCTGGACTCAGAGAGGGCTCTCTCTATTTGTGTAAGGGATATTTATGTGTTTGCTTCTTGTGTTTCTGATTTTGGGCTAGTTATGAAGTAGGTTTTTAGTTTTTCTTTTAGGTTTTTGAGGGAGGAACTGATCAAAAATTAAGATAGATAAAATATTGTTAGATCAACTGGGCTATGGGGTTGAAAAGGTCGAGAAAGCTTCAGATGGTGATACAAGGTATGTTGAAGGGTTGATTTGATCAAGGTAAAATGGATCTTTGGGTAAAATGAATTGGGATGGACACTAAGTTTGTGAAGAACAAAGGCTTTCAAACATAAATAGTTCAATAGCTGACACAAACATGGTAGGGCTAACCATTAATCATGAGAAATGTAACTATAAACATATAAATGCATAGAAATAAACATTCAAGCAATAAATAGAGATATATGACTCTCTAACTTTAGGAAATTACTATCGGACTTTGGGAAAATACAATTAAGACAAACAAATAACTCAAAGAACTATGAGGAAATGCCTAGGCATAGTATTTCAAGCTATTGGGCACTTTGAAGTAAGATTGCATAGTTTTAGGCAAAGGGCAAGATCAGTACAAGACCTCCTTGGTTCAACTAAGACAATCAAATAATCAAAGAAAGGTTTCAGAGGTGGAGCCATGACTAGCCATGAGTAAGCAGGGCATATCGTGAATCATACTTAGCATGCATAAAACCATAAATGAAACAAGCAAACAATTTCTTCAGTTATCAAAGAGCAATCAAGGATTCTTTGATGTGACTAAGAAGGAAGAAAACATAGAAGCTATAAAGAAACAGGAAATCTGAGGTGCCTCCAAGGGCATGTCTCAAATATATTCTCTATTGTCTTATAGCAAGCAATAACATGAAATATGAATGAAAACTAAGAAACATAACAGAGGGGGACACTATACCATTTTACCAAGTCAAGGAATCCAACAACAGTCCTCTTTCATCATCGAAAACATTCAAGAAACTATCCAATGCATGAGACAAGTGTTTCTTCCAAGATTTTATAACCATATATTTCTCTATTCATCAATTTCAACCTTGTTTACAATGAATTCTCTTGGAATATATTGGCCAAGATGAAGGAAACCCAACTAAGGCAACTAGCTAGCCATTGGCTCAAAAACAAATATCTTATCTTGTCCTTGAGGCTTGCAAAGCCCAAGGCACAAAATATCCAATAAAATATCTCAAAATGCTAAAAAAGGGAATAAATTTGACTTTTTATGACTGATAATGTCCCAAAATAGCTTAACGCACATTGGGAGAGGCCACTTCAGGAAAACTGCCTTTTTTGGCCAAAAAGCACTAAGGGCGCACCAGCAGAAAATTGCTTGTCTTTCAGATGACTTTTGAGGGCCTTCCCGATGTCCAAATGAGGCCCGTGATGGCTCGTTGGAAAGATATTGATGTCTAATTTCTGGAACAACTTGAAATTTCCCAAAATGATGCCTATAAGTCTGTCAAATACTGAACTAAGTGAAAAAAAAAACCCAAAAATTAGGCCTTGCTGATATGTGGGCAGAGTGTTGAAAAAGTGAGTGGTTTTTGCCTCTTTGGGGGACCAAAACAACTTCAATTGCTCTGAAATTTTTTGAGTAGATGCCCTTGAATTTAATACATCCAATGGTACCACTCTCAATAGCTGAGGATGCTCCGAGAAAAAATGGCGGCGCCCATGATTTTATGCAATTAGGCCCAAAAATGTCAAAAAAAAAGAACATGTCAAAATTCACTCAATTTTGGTGAGCAACTACCTCAAGGCTTCATAGAAACATCTCTAGAAACTTGGGCCAAAATTCCAAGCCTAGAGGTGTCTTTCTCTGTTTTTCTCATTGGGCACCCTCTTTGGGCGATTTTGAGTTTTTCTTTTGCATCCTTTCATTTCCTTTGGGCAAACTGATTTGGCTTTTTGTAGCGTCCATTGCTTCTGATAGTCTTCACTGACTTACCAAGACCAACCTTTGGAATAATCATTGGAGAAAATCTTCAATCAAGACACCTTTTACTCTTTGTAAATCAATTTGTTTCTTTGATGCTAGCAAACAAGTATTTGTCAAAATGAAAAAAAAATTACTTCTTTATCACTGTGCTTGATTTCTTTTAGTTTAGCAAACAAGGTATGTTTTTTGTTAACATGGTTAAGACACCTCTTCAAACAAATTGGAGACCTCTTCACAACTCTGCTCTCTTGATTTTGGAGTATGCACAAATCCTTTTCTTCTTCACAACATAAGAAAACCTCCTTCAATTTTGACAAAAGCTCTATCCTCTAATCATTGTCTCTCTCTTTCTAAGATGGTCATGGCACCTTTGAAAATAATGTAAAATCACCTCTTCAAACTGATTTGAAAACCTCAACCTAAGTCTATTTTCTCTTAGAGACTATGTATGCTCTAATTCATTCATAACACAAGAAAACTTTCAAATATGGTACATCAAATCTCCTCTCTTTTACTATTTCGCTGTGGTTTCAGATGATCAAAGAAGCTTTGAAATCAATGTTTTAACACCCTTGTAAACTAATTTAAAGACCTCAACCTAATTCTTCTTTTCTCTTAGAGACTAGGTGTGTTCTAAGCCATTTATAACATAGGAAAGACTTTCAAATTAACATATCAAATATTTGCCCTTTCACTGTTTTATCCTTCACTATTCAAAGAAAAAGTCCTTCCTTCAAACTTGCAAAGCCCTCATCATCTATCACTATTTTTGAAAGGTAAACAAGATTCTTTTCAAACTGATACAACCTCTTGTAAAATCATTGCGTTAATCCTTGAAACTCATAGCAGGAATACTTTTTGATTTGGCAAACAAAGTGTGTTTTGGGAATCTGCTATTGAAATTTCTCTTCAAACTGATTTAAAATATTTTCAAAAAACTTTGTGTCCTTGATTATGGAGGTTGCACACATTCTTCAATGTCTCATAACACAAAAGAAACCTCTTTTAAACTGATCAAGCCTTTATCCCTTTCACTGTGTTGATCTTTGATTTAGCAAACAATCTGCCCTTTGCAAACATTGTTAAGACATCTTTTTAAACTGATTTTTGACCCTTCAATCTAAGTCTGCTTTTCTCCTAGAGACTATGTATAATCATGGCCAATTCATAGCACAAACAAGATTTTCAAATTGTTACATCAATCATCCTTTCTTTCACTGTTTCTCTCTGTTACTATTCATAATAAAAGAGACCTCTTTTAATTTGACAAATTCCTTATCCATTTCATCATTGTCTCTCTAATTTTGGAGACTACAAACCTTTACTTTTTCATAACACAAAATAACTCCTTCAATTTTGACAAAGCCTCATCCTCTAATCGTTGTTTCTCACTGTTGATTTGGCAAACTTAGTGCTCCTTTGAAATCACTGTTAAGATGTTTCTTTAAACTGATTTGAGACCTCTACAAACAAACTCTATTTTTCCTTTGGAAAACCGTATGTATCTTCAGCATTTCACATCATAAAAAACTCTTTCAAATTGGCTCATAAACCATCTCTCTTTTCATTGTTTCTATCTGATGTTTTAAAGGGCAAGTTTTCCTTTTTATAAAGCAGTTTGGTTAGTTTTTCTAAGTACTAACTCCACTGTTTTTTAATAAAAAAACCTTTTGCAAAAAAGGCCTTCAATAAAACTGTGATAAAATTTACCTTTCAATCCCTATCTTGGTCCTTGAAACTTGTGAACAAAACCTTCTTCAAACAAAAACTTAGGAAAGAGAGAAGAAGAACCTTTGGCAAAGCTTTCTTGGTGTGTTGGAGATGAAATTTTGTAGGAAAAATTTCTTGGGCACCTTATTAAAGAATCTGTTGCTGGTAGGCATGGGTGTTTCACAGGCGCACCGCCCAATCACACAGGTGCACCGCGCTGTGTGTCAAAATGCACAATAAAAACAAACAGGCACGCCGCACAATTTTCCAGGCACGCCATGCGGTTTTGCAGCCCCTTTTGGAGGCCTTCCCGGTGTTGGAATTGGGCCCGATATGGCTCGTTGGAAAGATATGGAAGTATACTTTCTATGTAAGCTTTATTTTTTTCATTTGGTGTCAATTTGGTTGATCAAAAATTGACTGTCCCAGCACTAGTCAAAAATGGTGAATGCTGGTGTAGAAATACACAGTGTTGTTTGCAGGCTACTTTTGGATGCCTTCCTATTGTCAAAATTTGGCCCGAGATGGCTCGTTGGAAAGTTATGGAAGTATAATTTCTAAATATGCTTGAGTTTTTTCATTTGGTATCCATTTTTTGTTCAAAAATTGACTGTCCCAACACTGATCAAAATGGTGAATCCTGGTGCAGAAATTCTCCCATGACATCTATATTTTTTACATTTCTCACAAACCATGATACCTGTGTAGAAACGGAAGGAGGTTTTTCTTCTTGAGACTATTATGGACAAAAACCTCTCTCACGTTTTTCAATTTCATCTATGTTTGGTCAGAAACACATTTTGAAACAAATTGCCTGGGCACTCCTTAACCTTTGTTTTTGTGAAGCGAAAGAGATGTTTCTTTGACTGAAAGTGAAACATGTTTAATCACCCTTTAACCATTTTAATGTGCTAATTCATAGTGTAAACATTTAGAGGGTTGATCCTCTGCCTTTTGTGAAGGAGGCCATTGTTGAAGTTTTCCAAACAAGCTGCCCTCTTTGAAGGAGGTTTTCATCACTGTGTTTTTCTAACCCTCTGCTCTTGAAGGAGGTTATCAGCATGTTTCCCAACCATCTGCTCTTGAAGGAGGTTATATCAAAGTGTCTTTAACCTTCTTCTCTTTGAATAGATTATTTCAAGGAGTAGCTGTGCTTTTTCCTTGATTTAGTCAATAAGGGAAATCATCACAAAAACTATTGTTGCAGCTCTTTTTAATGACCCTTTAGACCTATCATGAGGCCTTCTCTTATTATCTTTTGATGGAGGTCTTTATAGAAAGAAAACAAGAGGTTTCTTCAACACTATAATATCATTTCTTTTCTTATGATGTAATACCAGAATTCAACTTATAAACTTTCATTTGTTCCCACTGATTTTCAACTTTGACTTTCCAATTGAAAACTTTCTTAAACATAATCCAAACCTGCTGATGCATCCTTTGTTTTATCCTTTGGAAGGATGTGGCCTACAACAGCTCTGAGATCACTTAAAACACCTTGACCCTCTGATTTTAAATGAAGGAGATCTTATTGATCCTATTCCTAACCATCTGCTCTTAAACTGGAGGAGGTTATCAGCATGTTTCCCAACCATCTGCTCTTGCTTGGAGGAGGTTTCCTATCATGATGTCTTCTAACCATCTGCTCTTATCAGCATGATGTTTTCTAACATTTTCTCTTTTGAAGGAGGTCATCACAGTCATGAAATTTCATCTATTTCCAAAACTGTGTCATCTTTCCTTGAAATATATATCTCTGCTTGGTATATCACAATAGGTAATAAAGTGAAATTTTGACAATCTGCTACATGAGGCATGTTCTGAGATATGTATCTTTTTGTCAAAATATCCTTATGAAATTTTAAACCAGAAGCTACATGAATTGTACTTGTAGAGTACTTGCTTGCTAGTCATCATTTACTAACCTTTTTTTACTGTGTTTGCAAAGGTATAGTGGATTTTTTCTTTGACTAGTGTTTTTTTCCTAGGCTTAAGGCAGCATAAGAAGCAGTTGTCTTCTTATGTATTATGATGATGTCCTTGGGAAAACTTATGCAGCATTACTTCTGAGGGAGACACTGAAACACTGTAGATCAACATTATATCAGTCCTGTGTATTCATGTGGCTTTGAACGATGATCTCAGCTCTTTGGGCAACTTTTGATCTTTGACACATGCACTCATGTTCTCCTTTCATTTTAGCTCTCCATCTGCTTCATGATGGCAAATTTCTTCGACATAAGAGACTTATTTAGACTTGTCTCTTTGCCCTTGTTTGGATACTATTTTTCATTTAATTACACCCCTGTAGAGATGCAAAAAATGTGACTTTGAACCTTGGAAGGATTATTTAGTGCCTTATGGAGATTTTTCTCGATCTAAGCACATTCTTTTAGACAGTGAACATGCTCATTTTCTTCTGATTTGGACCTTCGTAGAATTTCTTCTTGAATAGAGACAAAAGACCTCTTAGTGGTGTGCGACCTATGGATGTATCAAGACCTATTTTGCAGAATAAGAAGGTAATCTATGACTAGTTGGTACTAGACAGAGGCTCTTTGGCTTAAGATTTTTTTTCCAAAGAAATGACTCCTAAACACCAATATCTAACTTAGGGGCAACTTTCATTGATTTTGATTGTGTTTGACAAGAAGGTCAAGGATAGGAAGGGAGACACTTTGTTAAATATTGGACAATGAGTTTCATGAGAAACAAGGGAAAAATGATAGCAGATAAGCAAGGCTAAGACAGCTTTAGATAGAGATATTCGGCTGAAGCAAGACATGACTTGAAAACTGAAGATTGCTCTGATCATAGGCTGACAGGGAAAGGTAGGAGGGTAAAAATTTGCCTGGGGTGTTTTCTAGATGACAAATTGACACATGGAGATTAGCTTCTAGAAAACTCAATTAGGAAACTAGTCATCAATAACAGGTGAAAAATACTGATGACTAACAGATTAATGGAAGGTTTCATAGGTGCAATAGTTGCAGCATTAACCTCTCGCTTATATGACTTCTTCTTCGTCATATTCTTCTTTTCCTTCTTAGCCACCGAGTTACTATAATCTATACTTTCACCAAGTGCAGAAGAAAAGGAGGACGAAGAAACAAGTGAAGAAGTGGAGAGGTATGCCTTAGAATTAACATGATGTTGTCCAGGTGAAGGAGATGGTTGTACAGAGGGCAGAATACCTGAGACCACAAAGGTGGAAATTAACCAAACAGGAAAACCAACAGTTAACCCTGGAAGGGACAACGTTGCCATATAAGGAGCACCAACATTCTAAAAAGCAGGAAAAAAACCAGGATTCCCTTCGGAGGGGATTCCTTGGTTGGTAAACTTTGGAAACGTCGCCATTGGAACAACCCTAAAACAACACACTAAGGAAGATAACTTTAACCAGGAATATTTCGTAGGCAAGTAATATTTTAAGACATTGAAACAAAACTCTGTTGTCTCATATTTTAAGAGTCGAGAAATAGGCAACAGATGACTCCAGTCACATTCAATTTTACACAAGCATGAAAGGACAATAGGATGATTCAGGTAGCTTCGCCGCATCATGTGGTCTCCCTTCCTCCCATAATTCCATCTTCTATTGTGATGTTGACATCATGGAAGCCTTGTCCACCCCCGACTTCATATTTCCCGTGCATAAGAGGGATGGCACCATCCATGTCTATGGTGACTTTCGCAGCCTAAACACAAGTTACAACTCCAGTAGCTCCCACACACCACCTAACCGTCAATGTGTGGGTAGTAGACATCTTACCCAAATCACTCCCTTGCGTAGTGTTCATTTGATCTCTACTTTGCGCTCAGGTTGCCAGCATTGTTCATCATCCTCCCATTTATTGTCTTGTGGCACCTTTCAGATGGACCTCCTGTCCACGCCTTATATCAGTTATGCCAATGGTGCAAGTCGCTACTCGTAGAATCTAGCCTCGGCAGGTTGGGCCATTTTCACCCCCTTACATTCGCTTGTTCTCTCGAACGGTGTATGAATTGGTACTGCCACCAATAATCAGGCCGAATATGATGTAGTGCGAGGTTTATTAGCCAATGCCCTTTCCCATCACATCCTCCACCTTCACGTTTTTTTATGTTCCCTGCTTCTTGTCATGCAATTGAATGGTGTATATCGCATGCATAATCATATACTTTTTAGAAGATATTTACGAGTGAAGCTTTTGATGCGTCAATTTGAAATCATTACATTCATTCATGTACCTAGAGCATAGAATCACTACGTAGATAGAATTGCAAACAACATTCTAGATTTTCATTTAGCACATGCATTTAACACAAGACAATAACAAAAAAAAATATAAAAGCGATGCATATACATAATATGGGTCGTATAACATGTTTTAGAGTCCATTCACTCTGATACATATGACATGCCCATAGCATGTTACAAAATTCAAAACTGGGGGCACCACCTACCCCT
Organism: Pinus albicaulis; assembly: GCA_034641835.2. NCBI lineage: Eukaryota > Viridiplantae > Streptophyta > Pinopsida > Pinales > Pinaceae > Pinus > Pinus albicaulis. The sequence continues at coordinate 1,430,844,764 of CM076584.1, forward strand.
ACATCAAAAACTGGGGGCACCACCTACCCCTACACAACTAATCACTATCTGGAGGATCCCGAGCCAGTGACTCTACTCCTGCAGCCCGTAGATCGTGCATCCCCTGTCCGACCATCGCCATGCGCCGCATGACCCCTCGCCACTCCGATGGTAGACCAATACATGGCTTTATGTATTGGTCGTCCAAGTCTTGACAGTTGCACTTTAATACACTGGTCAACATCTTCTCACATCTACATCGGATGTCCTCCAGGAGTGCCACTGCATCCTCATTTTGTGGTGCTCTCGACCCACTAGGCCCTGCAGCTCCTACTATAGGTCATCCCATATATCCGGCCGATTTTACCGGTGCTGTATCTGCATACCAAAAGTGAAAGAATCAGTACCACATACAAAATTTTGAAACTTTACAATGCACATAAAAGAACATCAATTTTTAACTTACCATTGGGGCCCCACACTCGACCTGGCGATAGCAGCAAATCTGGATCCCCACAATAACTCATCCCACTATAGGGATAGTCGTCTATGTATAACAGTATCTGATCCCAATGGGCAACGAGCTTGAGTCGGAACCCCCATCCGACCGCCCCACCTCCCCCTTTGCACAATGGTCACCCCCATCGATGCATCCTGGGCTCCCTCGGGCCCCCATCCTGGAGTTGTATACAAGGTCGAAGTGTCGGTATCTTCTCAAAGAAGAGCAAGCATAACACTATCCCATATGCGCAATCATGGTTCACCTACCGCCTGCATAATGAAAATTGTCATTTCAACGACGACAACATCATCTGGACCCACCCATAGTAGGTCCCACTCAGCACACTCTCCACCAGCATCATCTGCCCCCTAGTGATGTGATGGAGCACCTGGTTTCCCAGGATCTACAGCACCACTATGGCCACCGCATGAGTCTCTAACTGCTCTAGATCTCCGATGGTAATCCAAGTCCCCTTGACTTAGAGACCTGGGCGAAAATGGTGACTAACAAACTCCATAATATTTCACCCTCACAGTAACACTGGCTGGGTATTCCCCACCATCCCAAGTTGTGGGAGACCAGTTAGGAGATATATGTCCTGAACTGTCAACTCGATCCGGTGCCCCTGCACTATAAATACCTCATGGTCTGGATCCCAATAGCTGACAATCCAGGCCAATAAGGGCTCTCCAGCTCTCATCAGAGGGTTCTCCACAAACTTCAGAACCCCAAACCTAGCCAACACAGCACGGACACCATGATCCTCTCGAATATTCGCCCGTAATGCACCCAGGTCTCTCTCTATCCAGTTGATCCGTAGTTTTTCTATATCTTCACAAAACCATGATATTTGTCAGCATACAGAAAGGAAATACTGTATCCAAACACAAAAACCAGCTCTCAGCCAAAAACAGCACAGAAAAACCCCTCTCTGTCAGGTCGCACTTTTCAGGCCCAACCATGGGACAAGTTACAGTTTTCTGCCCAAAACCTACTACCCAGGTCGCATTTTTTTCCCCAAAAAGTGCAACCCGACCGTTAAGAGGAGTAGGGGTCTGTTCTTGAGTTCTGGGGACCTAATCTAAACTTTTAATCCACTGAAATGAAAGAGTAGGGTTAGGCCTCTTACCTCCAACTGACGGATCTCGATTCTAATGGTCGATTTGTCCACTACGATCACTGCAAGGTTTAGGGCCTTCTCTCCTCTCTACATTTACCACAGCTCCATTTTCAAATGACTGAATTTGGAGGGAAAATGCCTTATTAAAAGAGAAACCCCTTATTTTTCTTTCGCCTGCTGCAGCCAAACCGTAGCTTAGTTTGAAAAATCATCTACACCGTTGGAAAGCTCTCACTGAGAACTCAAATGGGTATCCATTTGTTTTTTGTGATTTGATACTTCACCAGGACCTATTTTTTCCAAGAAGGGTCACTTCGCCACTCCTCAAAATCGAATTTCTTCACTTGCAACACTTGTACTTGGGGCACCACCTTGCCCTCATACTTGTCCATGCTCATGTTGAATTTCGTCATGAGTAACCATCTTGTACTCATGTTTTCACGGTCCCCATTGGATCATTTCTGTGTGGCAGCACCATCGAGTCACCCTTGTTTAGAGCATCCGAGGTAAGTCACCATCGCATCCATGGAGTCTATCCCAAGTCACTTTGTACCCCACTATAGTCCTCCACCTTTCATTGCTTGGTTCCTCTCTCGTGTCGCACATTATGGTCTTTAGTCCTACTGTCCCCTATCCCCTTTTGATATTGTGTCAGTTGCTACTAGGTCATCCATGCCCTTTATGCTCTAACAAGTGAAGTTTTGTGTTCGCTACTCAGTCCCCTCCATTTCATCATCACCACTGTATCAATTTGTCAGTCTCTCTACTATTTTCTCTCATGCCTTAGTTGAGGATCCCTTATTTCCTCACCTATGGCGGACCTCCTTCTGTCGACATCAGATCATTCATTCCAGATGACAGGTCTAGGGGGCGGTGTACCTTGGTTCCAGCTTCCACTCTTGTTCGGTGCCTCGGATCAAGCAAAGGGACTCCTTATTGCCCTTTTACTTGATTGTTTCTCAACTCCATCTCCTTACAGCATGATCGAGATCCGTATACCCGATGATTCAAACATGCAGCAGATTGTACTGGTGATTCCCGAGTGTGTGTGAAATGATCTCAGCCCTCATGAGGGGTTTTCCCTTCAGGTAGCCCCCCACATGCTCGGATGACCTCTTCATTACAGCCTTCGATGCAGCTCCACCGATTTGATGATGTCAGCCTCAGCCGCTTGCAGCGCCTTTTCAATTGCATGTATCATTGAGATTTTCAAAGCCCTTTCCTATTTATAGGGGCATCTTGGTTGTACTTATATCTCATGTACTCAGATATTATTGTATAAGTACTGGTTGTTATCCCAGGCATAGTAAGTATGTGGGATTCATTATCATATTTTTATCTGGCTCCTATTTATGCCAGCATGTACTGTATTTGTTCAGTTCCTTGTTTACTAGATGCATTATTCTTTGTACTTTGTCTCGGCGGGCATAGGTATGCCTCCCCCGCTACCTATAGCACAGGTACTTTTTCATAAATGAGACTTGTCGCACCTGTAAGTCTTGCCTCCTTAGGGTCTAGTCCTCTAGTGCTTCATTCTACCTTATACTTCTCTCTCTCTAACTTCCCCTTCGGTGTTTAGTGATTGAGTTCTTACAACGTACTTCGGTCATACGATTAGCTCCTAACGCTCGCACGCTGGGGGGCAATCTGTTACACAATTTTTTGGTCATCTAACCTGTTACTATTGGATGGACCTAAGTACACCATGTGTTAGCCATCAGTATTTTTTACATGTTAGTGATGACTATATCTATAGCTGAGTTTTCTAGAAGCTGAATTCTATGTGTAAATCTATCATCTAGAAAACCCTCATAAAACTTTTTTCGCCCTTTTGCTTATCAGTCCGCCCATGTCAAAGTCAAAATCCATTATCACTATTTTTCCTAAGCTTCAGCCCTACTGGTCTGCCCATCAGCTCTAAAAGAAAAATCCAAGTCTGTTTCAAAAGTCTCCCCTATGTTAGGAAGTGGCGCTTTAAGGAATTTTACCCTTGGCAATCATCAAAAAGCCAAAAAAGCATCCATCTGCTACAAACCAATCATGACTGACCTCCCACTTTGCAAATGAAATTGACAAATAGCTCTAAGTCGCGCCACCCACACCCCCTAGGTCTCAGCACTGCATAAACCCCAATCTCAAGCTGATTATTAGGTGTTTTCAGTGTTTTATGGATTCTACAAAGACATGAAATATAACTTCATCTCAGGAGGAAATGCTTGAATCTACAGTTAGAAGAACAGCTGCTTCTAAATGTAACATGAGCCTGAGATATATCTGCAAACAGAGAGTCACTCATCAAGACCTTGCATTTTCCTTCCAGCATGAAAAATCACAGGAAAAGAAGAACACCACTGTCACAGCAAACTGGTAATTTGTCATGGCCAAGAACCTCCTTCATTTACAAGCAGAGGGTTAGGGCGCCTCCTTCATCTACAAGCAGAGGGCGCTGGCCAATATTGACTTAAAGGATTGCAAAAGTCCAGGTTTGTTCTTGACTGAACAGTGAAAGGATAACTCTAGGTTTTCTAAATATGAGTAATAATCATAACAGGGATAGAGTCTGAAGTATGCAAATTTAAAGGGAAAACAGAGTTTTGGTTTTGTAAAGGAAGTCATTTGAAGTTTTCAAAACATATGAATTGTTAAACCTTAGAGAGGCATATCATTAGTGAACACAATTCTAATCATAAGCAGCCTGCTGTTTCAACAAGACCAAATTGAAGAAAAATTGACAAGTCATGTCATTGCACAGGCAGAAGAAAAGGTGATTGTTTTTCAAAGGGTGCTAACCTCCATACTCACAGAGATTATCTTTCAAATAACTTGTCATAAGTTGACCAAGGCAGATGGTGACATTTCAGTTCTCCTCAGAAAAAGCAGTGCAATAAGGCAGTGAAGAGCTCCTTCACAAGAAACATAAAGAGCAACTCTCCTTGTTTCACTCTCATGCATCATCCCCTGTTTTTTCTTTTACCCACAGTCAAAGAAGAAAGCTCAAAGAGACCTAGCACTTGCATCTACAGTCAAGCAAAACCTGTCACCTAATTAGATTTGCATTGCAGGCAAGATTTTGGCATAATACCCAGAGCAAAAATGTGTTTGATCTAGTTTGCCTCTTACAAACAGGTACACAAGCTCATCAAGTACAAAAAGAGTTTTGGCACAATGTTTCAGGTTCTGGAAATCATCAAAGGCAAAATCTAAGTGCCACTGCCCCAAAAAGAGACATTTCTTCCTCTAAGCAAGGAACAGTCAAAAGTTTCAAAGGACATCTTATCCACAAGTATGATCTCAGTTTGTGAAAACTTTGAAAAGCATGGAAAGAAGATCAGCTGGTTTTATAAATCATTGAAGGCCAATTCCATATGCCACTGTCACTAGGAAAGAAAATTCCTTATGAAATCAGGTCAAAACCACTATGCTGTTACATTTTGAATAAAGGAAAAGCTGTTAGAAGAAAAGGCCCTTCTGATAGACCGAGAACAGTAACAGCTCAGGAAAATACAACTGAATGTCAGCACCCACAGCCAGGAGACAAGCTTGAAGGACACCTAGCAGATGAAATCAGTTTTACAGTGAGCTTTATCACCTATAAAGCATCCATAAAAGACACTTTAGTGTCAAGTTAAAAAGGGGTCTTGATCTCAAAAAAAAATCTGCCATCATGGTCAAAAGGAAGCCAAGAATTTGTCAAAAGGCCATCCCCCACATTCAAAAATAAGCTCAAATATCTCATCACATAAAATACAAAGGGATAGTAAAATTGCATGGTTGTTGAATCATAATACCTTTGCCACAGTGAAATTAGGGTTAAGGAGCGCCCGGGCAGTTCGGTTCAGAATGTGTTTCTAACAAAATGGAGATGAAATTTACAAAAGTGAGAGAGGTTTTTGTCCCTCATAGGTTCAATAAGAAAAACCTTCTTCAGTTTCTACACAGGTATCATGGTTTATGAGAAATGTGAAAAATACAGATGTCACGGGAGAATTTCTGCACTAGGATTCATCATTTTGACCAGTGATGGGACAGTCAGATTTTGAACAGCCAAATGGACTCCAAATGAAAACATTCAAGTTGATATGGAAAATAGACTTCCGTAGCTTTCCGATGAGCCATCTCGGGCCAAATTCCGACAAAAGGAAGGCATCCAAAAGTAGCCTGCAATCAACGTTATGTTTTTCTGCAGCAGAATACACCATTTTTTACCAGTGATGGGACAGTCAGTTTTTTAAGGCTCAAATGGACACCAAATGAAAAAATTAAAGTTTTTCTGGAAATTATACTTCCACATCTTTCCAATGAGCCATCTCGCGTCCAATTCCAACACCGGGAAGGCATTCAAAAATGGCCTACAAACAGCTCGATGCATTTCTGCACCAGGATTCACCAGTTTTGACCAGTGTTGGGAGAATGCATTTTTGAACACCCAAATGGACTCCAAATGGAAACATTCAAGTTGTTATGGAAATTAGACTTCCACAGCTTTCCAACAAGCCATCTCGCGCCCAATTCCGACACCGGGAAGGCCTTCAAATTGGGCTGGAAAGTTGCGCGACACGATCAGAATCTGCGCGACGCGTTTAGGCCGAAAATTTCCAAAGGAATGAACTGATGCGCGACGCGCCTGTAGCATCAGTTACAAAATTGCCTAAAAAGCCTTAAAAAATATTTTTGGAGGCTGCTCAAGCTTGTCTAAAATTTCATCATCAATTTTAAAAGTATTTATGCGCCTCCATGACCTTTGTCAAGAACTGTTGGGCAGTGCAAAAAGGTTAAGAACCATAGTTTGGATGTTGGGTAGAAAACGAAGTTTGCTGTTGGCTAGAGGTGAAACTTCAAAAATGAGTGAGTTTGCATTAGCATGAATATCAAATGAAACTGCCCACAAGCTGTGATAAAAGAAACAAGAGCACAATGTGATTAAAGGGTTAACAATAGGTCAGTTTTTAGACAGCAGTAGCCCTCATATACATTTTTGATCTTTCAAAAAGAGTTTCTTCTATTTTATCAAAGGGAGAAAACAAAGTCTTAACTTCAGTTCCTTATAGCATATCCTGTAAGTAAAGGTCATCATTTTCATTCAAAGGTAGGGCAAAGCTGGTATAAAGAAACAGTGGGGTATAGAGAAGGAATTTTTTGTTTGAAGGGGAGTTTTTACTGTTGAAGGCTGCAGGCCTTCCTACTACATCATAAAAACAACATAAGCCCTTTTTCCCTATATTATGAACAGTGACTTTAACTGTGTTGATCATGTTGAAATATGTTAGTTGAAAGGCATGACAAAGGAGTAGAGTTCTGCTTAAAAGAAACCTTGATTGATTGATTACTGAAAGATCACCTTCTTCTTCAAAGGACAAAGGTTTCTTATATTTGCAAAGCATCAAAAGGCTTGGTTGAAACCTTTGAAGCATTTCCAAGATCTGTCACCTTTGCTCTATGGACAGTGAAATTGACTGTGTGTCTGCACTTAAGGTAATTGTGTGTATAGTGTGAACTTTGGTGGTTGATTAGCATACTTAGACAAAGCAGGATTTTAATCATTGCAAAATCTACCATGGGAAATGATTAAGATGTATTGAGTGACCTCTTAAAAAACTCACAAGGACAAGGTAATTTTGACACTTCCCACAGCAAATTCCTCCTAACAGTCTGTCCTTCATTCCACTGTTTGGTCTCTTATTGAGAATTTCTGTTGACAGAGATACATTCAAGGTAGTAGGCCTTTTTTCTGAAAGAGCAAGGGTTCTTTGTATTGTAAGGAAATAGGGTGCAATCATCCAAATACATTGTCTCTATAAAAACAGTGAATTGACACAGTTTGACTCCAGGAAGGCAGTTGGTTTCTTCCAAAGCATAGTTAGGTCAAAATGCCTCCAAAGCAAGACAACAGGAGCAACATGACAGTGGTGAAGATCAGCAGAAGCAGGAACCAGAGGAGGATAGTGCTGAACAATAGCAGCTCAGCAGTTTGAGCAACAGCATAAGGATGATGATCAAGAACAACAGTTTTAAGGAGCGCCCGACACGGAAAGAGAAGAAAGACATATCAGCCCTTGATATTTTGGCACCAGCTTCGGAGCATGTTGCTATGGACCCTTGAGGGTCATGCATGCCAATTTTGGGCCTATTTCGGCAACTTCTTGTTTTTCGGCATTTTTTGGGTTTTTAGTCAAAAACTCATAATTGCGCCGTTTCAGTTCGAGGATTTGTCAAGGGAGGAGGATGATACCGATGGATGCCATAATTCCATGAGCAGGTCTCCAGCAATTTTCAGGGCATTTGAAGATCATTCGCCCCCTCAAATTGGCGAAAAACGCCCTCTTTTTGCACATTCTGCCCGCCATATCAGCAGTCTGCTATTTTCTGGGTTTTTGCACACAGGTATAGTTTTGAGGGACTTCCAGAGATCAGATTGAGGTGATTCCACTTTTGCCGGAAAGCAGACACAGAGAGCTTTCCAACGAGCCATCATGAGCCTCATTTCGACATCGGGAAGGCTGCCATTTGCATCCAGCAAGTCAGGGGACCTTTTTCAGGCATAAATATGAAGTATTTTTGTAATTTTTGAACTCCAAAAATCGGCTTTTCCCAAATGTGCGTTAAGCTATTTTTATCATTGGGAAATCATGTAAAGTCAATATAATTTCCGTTTTTAGCAGTTTTTTAGATATTTTATGGGATATTTTGTGCCTTGGGCTTTGCAAAGCCTCAAGGACAAGTTTAGATATTTTGACTTGGCCAACGGGATAGCTAGTTGCTCCATGAGGTTTTCCTCCCTCAAGCCTATTTATTCCATGGTTCTCTTTGTAAATCAGAGGCTGAACTTGAGAGAAGAATTAATGCATTGGTCATATGAGCTTTGAAGAATACACTTGAGTTATAATTTTTGGACTGCCTCTTGGATGCTTTTGAGGAATGGTGAAGGCTTGTTGATGGATTCCTTGACATGGTAGAATGGTATAGTGCTTCTTAATGTGTTTTGTCTTCTAGTTTTCACTCATAATTCATATTTCTTGCTGCTATAGATCAGTAAAGATTGATTTTGAGATATGCCCATGGAGGCACCTCAAAATCCCTGAATCTTCATAGCTTGATGTTTTCTTCTCCTTTAGTTATGCTAAAGAATTCTTAGCTGCTCTTTAGTAACCTAAGGTATTGTTGCTAAGTTTTATTCATCAGTTCTATGTATGTTGAGTAGGATGTATGGTTTTCCCTACCTACCTATCAGTTGCCCATATTTCTGTCCATAAAACTTTCTCTTTGACTGATTTGTTGATCATTTTGTTGAACCAAGGAGGCCTAGTCCCGATCTAGCCCTTTGCCTAAAACTATGACAACTTGTTTGTCCAAGTGCCCAATGACTTAGAAACTATGTTTAGGCGTTCCGGTGTAGTTTATGAGTTGTTAGTTTGTCTTATGTGTTTTCCCCAAAGTCTGATAGCCATTTCCCGAAGTTAGAGGGTCTTATACCTCTATGTATGGTTGGAATGTTTGATTTCTATGCATTAATTAGCTTGTAGTTATACTTAGCATGATTAATGGCTTGCTATTACATGTTCATGTCTGCTATTAACTAGTTATACTTGAAATCCCTTGTCTTTCACCAACTTGTTGTCCATTGAATCCATTTTGCCCAGAGATCCCTTCTACCGTGAATCAAATCGGCCCTACAGCAGCTTTACATCATCTCTTCATAGCTTCCTTGACCTGTTTGACCCCATAGCCCAATTTATCTACATCTTGTTATCCAGTTTATGTATTTGATCAATTTTATCCCTCGAAAACTTAAAAACTAAAAAAACCAAAAACACACTTCATAACTAGCCTAATATCAGGAAATCGCAAGTAAACACACCGACATCTTTTACACTTATAGAGAGAGCCCTCTCTGAGTCCCAGGAAGGCTAGGTCCTTGGGCTCCAAAGCTTGGTTTGATGTTACATCGTCATTTGGCTAGCCAATCGGCCAAATCACGGGACCCTAACACCATGTAATACCAATTTTACCCTAAGTGAAATTGCTTTCACTATGAAAAATAACTTAGTAAACCACCTTTATTAAGTTGTTTATGGTCTAAACATGAAACCCCATGAGGAAATATTAAACAAATCCACATTTTTTTGGTTTTCCTCAAGGAATAATTAGTTAAACAACAGTTTAATTAATATTCCTGGTCATATTTAACCCAAAAAAATGAAATTAATTAGATAAATCATTATTTATCTTATTATTTCTAGAAATAATTATTTAAACCTTATTTAAATAATATTTCTTGTTAAATTTGACTAAATCATTCACAAATAATTAAATAAATAATTATTTATTTGATTATTACTCAGCCATATCATTAAAATAATAAATAAATCATTTATTTATTTATTATTTACAAATAAAGGGATTTGACCCAAGTCAAATCCTTTTTCCTCCAATAAATATAATAAAATATTCCATAAAAGTTGGATCTTGATTTGGTTAATAATATTTTAATTATGCACCAATATCTAGACTAACTCAATATTTTGTTACAAATAGAAGAGGTTTTCCATTCATTTCTCACCTTTTGTTTGCTTAAAGATCACTCTGGATCTAAACTTTTGGTTTGACTTTGATCCACCATCATTGTCATATTTTGCTACCATTTTGCTTGTGAGCTGCCTTTGAGTTCCATATTTGTCTAGGTTTTCTACACCATCAAGAGAGAGGGATTCTAGATCTAAAGTGTTGAGGACTTACAAGAACCCATCCCATTGAGGAGGACTGGTAACATCCTTCTATGTTCTCCTCCTAGGTGCCCTTAATATAAAATTCTTTAAACACATTCTTGTCTTGTCTATTGGATGCATGGAGCAACTCTTGCTTTTATTTACTGCTTAATGTCTTTTAATGCATAGATCTAGATTTTTGCAGCATTTATCTTGATCAACTAATTGCATATCTAAGGATATTGACAGCCATCTTTGTTGTTAGGGCTATTCGATATGCACAGCTAAAGTGGTCTTTTTTCGTACGCTTGTGATTAAGAATCATACTAACATGCTCGATGATCTTTTCACTTTTAGAGAGTCACGAAAAGAAAAAAAACGACTACTCGTGTAATCTAAGCAAGAGGGTGTACCAAGTTTCCGTGAACTGCCATATACACCTTGGTGATCAAATGAAAGAGAAATGACCAAGGACTTAATGTACGTGCAGGTAGTCTCCCCAAATGTTGTGTTCAGTGTATCACGGTTACAGGGTAGCAGACTTGGCTTCCTATGGATAAAGGATTATAGCCTATGAGGGTCTCCCTTTATATATGCGACGATACGGGGAGCACAAGTCTGTACTAGTGTTATCTAAAGCCAAATGGTGAGCAGCAAATACTAGGTTTTAAGACGTCGGAACAGGTCTCTAGCCTAGACCACTAAAAATGTTGCGTTAGGTTTCAATGCTTCCTTAGGTTGATTGAATCAATTTTAAATTTGAACTTGAATTATGTCTCAATTTCAAGGCCCTATCGAATTTCATCTAACAATCTCCTATATGCATCTATATGAGAAAATAAATCTTTCAATTTGATGAACTTCATCTAGTTAAGGGAAGAGTCTCAAACAATGATGCAAAAAACAATAAAGGAAACTTTTTCCAAACTAGATCAATTTCACTATTCAAAAGTAATCTAAAACATTCAACGATGTGAATTATGCAATGTAATCTATGCAAAATTATCTTTTTTGAAAACTATGCAATTGTAATCTATGCACAATTTCCATTTTTTCTTTTGAAAGAATAAGAATGCACTCAATGCATTTTTCGATGAAATGAGAATCTACTTAATGCATGCTTTAAATGAAAGAGAATGCACTCAATGTGATTTTTAGCTTTGAATCATTAAACAATGTAATCTAATTTCAATGATGGATCTCAAAAATACTTTTCAATGCAATATGATCTAATGCATTTTAACGAAAAGCAAACTATGAGTCGAAAACTAAATGAGCGCAAATTTCCTTAATGGAAGGATGAATGCAAAAGGGATGCAAACAAACACTAAGAATGCAACCGTTGTTTTAAACACTTTGTAACAAAATTCCTCAAAAGGTTACAAGACATATGAGGTCAAGCACAAAGAGGAATTCCAAAGCATGAGATCAAAACAAGGCATTCATTCCCTTTTACATCAAGCAATCATAGAAAGAAGTCTTTTCAGCTGAACAACGAGCAATGTAATCTATGATCACAAGTGAAAAATTAAAGAGGAGAGCACGTAAATTATACAAAGAAAAATACCAGAAGGGAAAGACACACTGGTGAAGGATTTAGGGAAAAAATCTTAATTTTCCACACACCCTAAAATTGGCATGACTTTTATGCGTGAAACTAGCGCCAACTAGCGTGACTTGCTCACTGAAAACTAGCGCCAATGGCCAATTGGAGTGTGTTGCTAACTGAAAAATAGAGCCAATCGGTGCTACTATTAGAAAAATAAAAACACCAATGCCTGAACAAGAAAAAAAAAAGAATTTCTCCCAACCAAGACTAGACTCACCACTTCAACCAAAAACTAAAAGATCGTAATTGATGAAAAACACAGGAACAAACAGGGAAATGGTCATTCGACCAAACTCGTTGAATGACTAAGACCTCAAAGAGTGACAAACTCAAAGGAAACTCCCTAGTGGAGTCACCAATTTGTTGTCCAGGTAAATCCCCTTTGCAGACAGAGGCGATCCCTCTAGCCCTAGGGTGGGTCTAGCAACTACGAGAACATACTGTTGGGGTTCTGTAATTTATTAGCAAGATTGGCAGAGTCCAATTACAGAAACAACATCGTTTCAACCAACTTTGGGATTCTAGGATCTAGCCCTCCTGAATCCGGAGAGGGATCTCTCCAATATGTACAAAGATGGTATTGTCTTTGAATTTTGAGATAATGATATTAGGCTAGTTATGAAGGCCAAGGGTTTTGTTTTGTTTTGGATGGTTGAGCATGATTACTGTTTGAGGTGAAAAGTCCTGAATGCAAAGAGTTTCAAAGGTGAGAAGTTGCAAGAGGGAAGAACAGCTATGGCTAAAAGATAGATATAACGCTGGTTTTTAATCCATTGGGCTATGGAGTCATAACAGGGCTTTAATTGAACAACAACGTCAAGAGTGACCCAAGGGGCAAGTCATCTATACCACAAGATTATTGAGATTGGAGTAATGGGATGGAAACAATAAAGTGTTGGAGGGGTGGAAACTGATAATAATTTCTCAGAGGATTTATAGTCAGTCCAAACAAGAAAAACCTCTTAAGTAGTTGTTTAAAACCAACCAAGGACAAGGCTAACCATAAACTTCTTGGGAAAGTTCTATTAAAGCATCTTAATTGACAAACAATCCAGTAGTCCACATAATTACCTTCAGAAAGTATGAAAACATATAAGAGAAACCAAATGTAACTTAAGATCAGATAAAGTACTTTTAAACCTAGTCTGCTTTCAGTCAACACCAAGGGCAATTTTCAGAATCTGCCTTTGGAGAAAAGGATCTAGGAATCAGGGCAAACCATATCTTCTCTAATATAACTTTAATAGAAAATAATGGAAATCACATTCAGGAACAATGTTTAAGCAAGAAGAAGGACGAGGGAACGCCAACATTCCTAACTGTTTAAACTGTATTAAATCATTCTTGAATAAACAAACTTGAGGAAAACATTAAGATAAAGATTTCACAGCCAGAGAAGGTTACTGATATACAGTAGATCCTAACCCTGTTTAAACTGTTCTTTACAGAGGAATATGAACAATATGGCATACATAGAAGGAAAACAATAACAAAGAGAGGTGCACTTCACCGATGACATAGACCAGGATCCCAAGAAACAGCTTTTATATTGATGTCAAACCGGTTACAGTCTTCAAGTCCAATGTTTTAGTTCAGCAATCATCTTCACTATTCAGCCTAACTAATCTATCATAAGCAGAGCTCCAAGGGCCAGTGAACACTATTTACAATCAGAAGTTTAGGCTCAAATGTATTTCAAAGCTCTGTAAGCAACTCAACCAACAATTTCTCATCTTCTTCTGAGGTATTTATAGAAGAATGAGGAGGTGATCTGAGAAAAGATCTCTCAGGATAATTAATACAGGTTCAAGACTTATCGGCCTTTTGAGGGGCTCGAGGGAGAAATTTATAGGTGGATCATTGTATTAATTGTTTTACAATAAATATCAAAGCTCGGTGGGAGCTTTATTTTGACTTTGATGCTCTGTGTGCTGTGTGGAGTAACCCCGTAGATATTTTCTACATTGATTTCCTTGTAGAAGCAACTCCCTGGCTGCGCTGAGGAAAAATCTGATATTCTTCAATAACTTCGGCCTCTGTTTGAAAGGTTTGAGGCAACAAGTGGCTTTGTGGTAGCTGAGGAATCAATTTTCCTCAAGATGTGGCGGTGGAGGCTTTCTGTCTGATAAAACACTTTAGGATTTCTTTAAACTGTGTTTTGAGTCGGGGATTAGGCTTTTGATAACCGTCTTAGCCGTAATCCCTGTAATATTGTCTTCAAACTTATACTCTTTAACTGTTTTAAAATAAAGCAGTGTCTTGTCGATGTGCAGTGCCACGCTGGGCTTTACAGCATCAATGCTCATAGAGCATCGGCGAAACATGGAATGGAGCCCAGCGGCTAGCTTTCTTCTATGAATCAAAGGCGCGAGAATCATCATTCCCGACCTTCGGCCTGTATATAATGAAAAACCACTTAAATCCTGCATAAAACACCAAACAATTAAGAAATCCTGCGAGATGGGTTTAAACTGCTTCAGATGGCAGGGAGAGAGCGTAGCCGTTGGATGAAAACATCCAATGGTGGAGATCGGTGCAAAAGAGGTGAGAAGGAGAGCGGGGAGATGAACAAGCCAGAGTGAATTTGGACAGTCCAATCTGGACACGTGGATGGTCTGGAATCAATCGGAGGATCGCAATCGGGGAATCGCAATCAGGGGTAGCGAGCAAACGCACCGATTGAAACATGCGATGCAATTGAGTGCAGGCCGTTGATCTATAGATCAGATTGACGGTGGAGAATGAATCGGGGGAGAGGCCAATCGGCGAAACAAAATAGTGGATGCGATTGAAAATCTCCGATGTGATTGTGCGATCGGGAGGGCAGAATCGTTTAAGCACTAGTCGTTGATCTACGAACGAAATCAACAGTGGAGAATGGATCGGGGGAGCCACAATTGGGGGGAAAACAAAATGCATGCGATTAAAATTTTGTGATGCGATTGAAATCGCCGATGCGACGGAGCGATGGCCGTTTAATCGGCCAACAACCAACGGTGGAGATGAGCCAGGGGAAAACCCTTGTATATTTTATGAAATCCAAACTTTTGGAATAAAAATAAAGGTTTTATGTTTTGGGGCGGAAAAATAAATCTAAGGCGGGAAGGCGCCCGAATGCGGGGCCGTTGGATATATGAGCTATAATGGGCCCGGGGCTTTACATATTCAAAAGAGCCAATCGCAATTGGAGTCTCGGGCCTGGTCTTTCTGATCAACCCTTTTGAAAAATTGCGATACGATTAGCACCCGGGATCCTTAACACCTGGTCCCAGGGAAAAGTTATATGGAAAGAAAATAAAAGGGGCGGGGTTTATAATACATAGGACCCAATCGCATCGGAAGTTATGATGCATTATTTTTTATCTACCCATTTGATTTCCCCAATTGCGATTGCGTGATCGGTATTTCAATCAACCCATTAAAATATTAAACACGTAATTTCAAGTTTTTAAGTTGAAACTTTGGATAAACAGGTTTTGGGTTTTATAAAGAAAAATGGGTTTGGGAATGAAATTTTCACAAGGTCTAAGCGCCGAGGGCGGGCTCAAGGTTATATATGAAAATAATATGATTAGGAGTCGCAAAAATCAAGGCTAATCGCAATCGAAACTTTTGGTCCATGGCAAAAGACTTGCGCTGTTTGAATGTGTGCGATGTGATTAGCGCCGAAAGGCTTTGGCGTTTGGTTCTAACGCATGGGCATGTGGAGGGGAAGTGGTTTAGTACTTAGCCCAAAGGGCTTAAGTCCATAGCAAAGACTTGCATTTTTTATGAATTTTTCTCTGTCTTTCAATGGAAATGGGGGTTCCGAAATAGTTAAAAAGTGAGTTTTTAACTATGGAAAGGGGAATTTTTCATAAATGGAAGAAGAGGACTTTATGAAAACAAGGCAGCTTTGATGGAGAAAAGGGGAGCAAATGAAGGTTTGAGAAGGGGAAAAATGAAGATCTTTCAGCAGTCTTTCATTTGGAATCAACAGAATTTTTTGAGTATAAAAGGCAAAGATAATGAAGATTTTGGACAGAGGCATGAGGCCTTAAAGAAACTTCAAGAGCCAACAATTTTTAGTGATAAAATTTGTTCCTTGGAGGCTCAAAAAGTCTTAGCCACCTTTTCATATAACAAAATATTATAGGTGGCTAACACATACTAACATCTACCTTCCTAGATTGTAGATGAAATTTAGAGCAAGGAAGATGTCCTACCTCGTTTTGATGCTATGTTGTCGTCTTCCATCGAAGCTTCTTGATGTGTTGCTCTTCTCCAGCTCGATACACGCTGCTACCAACATTCGATTACCTGTACAGACAGTCAAGGCACCACGACAAGCATAAAACCATGACAAACATAAAACAATTACAACCTATCTAACTGATCAAGGAATGATAGAAATCTCATTATAAGTGTAAACAAGAGTGGAAGGTAAACATCAAATGCATTTTATTATGATAAAGACAAGGGGAGCTTAAAACCAAGCCTTGATGTTGAGGCTCTCCTTCGGCAGGTCCGTATCCAAGCATGTTTGCAACACCCTCACACACAAAGGTCCAAGATCTCACTATGTTTTCAACACACAAAAACAATCTCACTCTGCACTATTCTCCCGAAGCTATGATTGCTAACCAACTCACTCACTAAAGCTGTAGAGTTGAAGGAGATCTCCTTATATAACAATGAAGGAGGAGGTTATGGGCCCTCAAATGATGGGAAAAGATCTTATCCTTTGGATTAGTTCCTATTTATTGGGAACAAGAAACCCAAAGGGGAATTACTCGGCCATATCTTCATAACAAACTTCCAGCTCACTACTTCACGAAGCTTCTAGTCGTGGAAGCTTCCTTTCTATTTAAAAAACTTTCCAAAACCGGATCGACGCAGGTCTGACATTAGGACATAGCGTTGATCAGTGTGAGTCTCAGTGTAAATCTTTGCTATCAACGCGGGTCAGACACTGAGAGAAAGCGTTGACCTTGAAAACGAGGTTTTTACAAGGAACTTTCAAAAAATTTGTAAAGGGAGATGAATTGGCAGACAAAATGTGGTTTAGGGGTATGTATTTCATGCTTGGAAAGTACACAAGGGTCACTGTATGGGTCCTCTAGGATCAAGGAACGGGGAGTACAGGGACAGTGAAAATTTGTTGTGTAACAACAAGAACATTAAGTCTGTAGATTGAGGAATGCATTGTATGTATTAAAACATGCACCCATGTCATGCTATGAAAAAATTGACTCGTTTTCCTAGAACATAGTTATAAGAGGAGCAAGAACGACCCAAATATGTATATTGTGTTTGATGAAAAGGGGAAAATTGTTTTGATTTCTTTATATGTCGATGATCTTATTATTACAGGAAATGTTGATGAGCTCATTAAAGAAATCAATGTGAAGTTGCCACACGTTTTTGAGATGAAATACCTTGGAGAGTTACACTGTTGTCTGGGTCTTGAAGTCTGGAATGATTCTGGCGAAACTTTTTAGTCACAAAGAAATCATGTCAGGAGCTTATTGAAAAATTTCACAATGGATCAGTGCAAAGCTGCCTTAGTGCCTTTACAACAGAATGTCAAACTTCAGAATGATGATGTTTCCAGGGAGGTGGATGCAACACTGTATAGACAGCTGGTTGGGAGTCTAATTAACTTGATTACAACTAGGTCGGTCATCTAGATTTATGCAGGAACACAATAAAATATGGAGATAGACATGAACACATAGATGCAACGGAAATAATGCTTCATTTCATTAATATCAAATAACTGAAATATGTTTACAGGCAGAATAGAAATAAACTAGCTAGGGCGATGGTATCTTATCTCTAAGAAGAGATGTGGTGGCTACATGCCTTTGAATTGTTTTACAATGAGGCTCGAGGTCCTATTTATTATTGAGAAATAATGGAGAACCCTAAACATTAAAAAAACTAGCCCTAGAAGATGAAGCGCCAAAACTATGGGCCCCATTTGGGTAAATTGGTGTTTCAACTTCCTGGGGACGTAACTTTGGCATATGATCTCTGTTTGACATGCTCAATGCCTTGTTAGAAAGATATATCTAAGGAGTACAAATTTCAGTGTGAGAATGTCGTTTAGGGCCTCAAAATGGCTTCGGAAGTTCAGGACCCAAAAAACTGCTAAAAAATACTAAGTTGTGTTGAAACTAAAAAACTGAAAGAACTGATGGTGGCGTTTTGAATGGAATAGGTGGGTGGCCACCAATATGCACCTGGATCATAAGCACCCCAAAACGGTTCCAGATGTACTGATCCGAAAACCTGCTAAAAATAGTAAGTTGTGCTGAAAGTGAAAAACTGAAAGAACTGATGGTGTGGGTCCAAATGGAATAGGTGGGTGGCCACTAATATCCACCTAGATCATTCCTCCCTCCTTAGGAAGCAACGGTCCCAATTACATTAAGTTCCTCCATGAGAGGAAACTTCTGTTGAACTTTGTATTGGATTTGTCGAGGATGTCGTGGACCTACTGGAGAATGTGTTGGCGGACGTGTTGGATGCGTTCAATAAATTTGGTTGCCTGAGACAGTACATGTGTGGATTTTGTCTGTGTAGTTGCATGAGGTATGGCAATATCAGGCGGCAGTGCACTGGGGGTCATATCAATGGAGTGCTTGTCGTGACAGTGTAGAGGAACCTCTGTGGGTGAGGGGAAAGTGTCCTCATATTCCTCCAAGACTTTGTCCATCTGTTGCAACTGTGTAGGGGAACCTTTTTTTGAGTTTTTGGCCACAATATTCTTCTTTCCCTGTGAGTGAGTTGTAAGTAAAATAAATTTCTAGTTTGGGAAATAATCTTATAGACAAGGAGATCGCAGGAGACGGTACTACCTCTGATATCCTGTAAAATTTATTTCCCAAAGTAATAACAATAGAAGAAGGCCTAGAATCATACACAACATGTCACCTCCACAAGTATGGATGGCCCAATAATACATCAGCTACATCAAGAGGAGCAACATCACACAATACCTCATCTGTAAAAGGCTTGATGTTGTAGGAAAGGCAACACTACTAACGGACGCGGAGATCTCTCCCTAGGTGAAGCCACTCGATGGTATACGGTTGTGGATGTGCTATGGTCAGTAGGCCAAGCCGCTTCATGAACTCTGTTGAGATGAGGTTCTTTTGGCTTCTGCTATCGACAAGAAATTGTAGTGGAGAACCCTCCACCCACATCTGCGAATGGAAGAGGCGCTCTGATAAGGAGATTGAAGTCCCTTGTAGAAAAATGCTCAAAAATGAAGTTGCTCAGAATTGTTCTGAACTAGATCGACAGGAAAGATATCGTCAATACGATCCCAACGCCGCAAACGAAACTCAAATCCGTTGCCGTATGGAGGAGATATTGCAGTTTGAATTTGCCCAATAACTTTCAATTTTGAAAGAAATTTTTTTAATATATGTGTTGGGATAATTTTATTTTTTATTAAGGTTTAATAAATTAATTAAATTATATAGTTTTAATATTTTATATGGTTTTTTGTTAAACCATATATTATATTATTAACTATATATTTTAATTAATTATTAAAAAAAAATTAATTAAACCTTATTAAAAAACTAAATAAAAACCCCATATATATATATTAATTGTTCAAAGGTTATGGGCATGTTATGTAATATTAAAAAAAAACCCAAAGTTTAAATGTGAATGGCATCGTATATGATTCAAAGTCAAAGGCACGTGAAGTCAAGGGCACGTGGGCTATGTAGCCGTGGTTTGTTTTAAAAATACAATTTTGCAAGCGGTGAGGTCGGCGGGATAGCATTGGAGCGGCTTGGCCAATCGGCCATAGCTGTAGTTTTTGTTATATTGTGCAAACGAATTATATTTAAAGCCGCAACAAACTCCGATGGTTAACATAACATTTATTGTTACCATTTCAACATGTGGCCACGCGCTTGCACATTAATGCTAACCCTCATTTCCGGCGGGTAGTTTGGCGGCCTCCGCCTGTTTTGGCGCCACTCCTAATTTAGTGGCCTTATCTGCAGTTACTCCACAATTAGTGGAGGATTTTTAGGCCAAACTGGCAGTTGGAGTAAAAGAGCCATAACTTTGGCTAGGAAAAGCCTTTTGATACAAATTTTTTTTTTTATTTTGGGTGCATTGATCATTCTGGAGCTATTGGGAGTGTTTTCAGAGCCATCATGGTGCTTAAACAGAGAATTTACCAGCGTTTTTGGTCGTGGAGCCACTAGGGCCTAAGGAAAGAAGAGCTGTTTTGGACTATCCTCCTCCAATGGAGGTGATTGTTTAGTCATTTTATACTGATTTGAGCCTTCTGAATCTATTTTTGCAGTGTATTTTTCCATTTGAGGCTTCTATACAGTTTTATTCACATTTTGAGCATTTAATCAAAGAGGAAAAAGCCTAATTAGAGGCTTTTGGACCCAACGAAGGTAGCCTAAGAGAGGGGTGAACCGCTTAAACAATTATTTGCTGTAATACTATATAATTTTGCTGCATATTTTCAAATTCTGATCTTTTAAATAGTAAATTTTTATAAGCAAACTTTTCCCAAGAAAGTTTAAACAATGAACAAAACTTATTAGTTCATCTTCAAACCACTACACTTCATTTGCAGAATATGTATACTTGTATATTCACACATTAAAGCTGGATCAATGAATACTTTGCACTTAAAACAAATACTTTCATTGATCGGATCTCTGTGATTACATTTTATTTCTTTAGGTAGAGTCTGTAGAAGGGTCAGGTAGCCTTCGGATTCATCCTTTCTTTGAAAGGTGAAATATCCGGTGAATGCCCCTACAGTCAATCTCTGTATGAGAAATATTGTGTTCTCACAATTTCAGATCATGCTCCCCCTCCTTTGGATCCTCATGATCCTCCCTCTGGAGCTTGGTGGTGGAAACAATGGCACTGGGGTCCACATCAATGATCTGTTTCCCTTTCTCATCTCCCTTGTCTGGTTCTAGCTCAGGATCATAACATGCATCTGATTCGGGTGCCTTCAGTTTGGCCACCAACAACTGTTTGGCCTGACACTCGTTTTTGTTGTAAGTGGGGCTGTTATGAAATTCACACCACTTCCCCATTTCATTATTTGAATTTGTGGTGTTGTTCTGAGTCGCCCCACTTTAGCTCTACCCCTTGTTCTGTGGTTCGGGGGCGCTTTTCCCTGGCTTCGGATTCTCGGATTCAAAATCTCGCTTCTTCTGCTTAAATTTCTACTCGATCTTGGCAGCATAGAGATATGTTGTGCCAAGCGAGGTAATGTCAAGGAACTCCATTTCCTCCTGAATGTGTTTGTGCAAACAACTGTCGTACTTGAGCACCAAATTTCTCTCTCAATATTTAATACCCAACTTTGTGCACAGGGTATGGAACAGATTCGTCAGTTCGTGTACATCTTGATCCCTTTGCTGCCGCAGCATGGTCCATTAGATGTACTTGTCCTCATAGCTCCCCATGGGGTAATATTGTTCCTTGATGCCATCTTGGAATGAATTCTAAGTGGACGCAGTTGAGAACATAGATGGTTCCCCCTCGTCCTTTTTTTTCACAGTAGGTTTCCCACCAGTCTTTGACATGGGGGGCGGCTTTGAGGAGCGCAAAAATAATCTTTTCTCGGTCGGAGAAATCATGGACTGAGAAATACCCTTCTAGCAAATTCAACCATCTATCTACGACGTCTGTATCTATCTGACCTTAAAATACAGGAATATCAAAGTTTACATGTACCTTGAAGGGAGTGGCACCTCCAAAGTGGTTGTTGGATGCAGATGTGTCATGGGTGGGCAGTCGTTGAAGGATCTGAGCAAAGTTATCCATCGTAATGTTCCTTTGTTTCTCAAGGGCCTCCTCGAGCAATATTTTGATAGGATCTCCTACTCCCTCATCTTTCTTTTCTTCCGCCATGGGAGGTCGTCGGGGTTTGCGAGGTTGATCTTGCAACGGTTCAACCATATCGGTCCCTAACTCCTTATACCTTAACCATGTTGGGGACATGCAAAGAAAAAGAAAAAAAAAGCATACCTCTCTTATACCACTAATACAGATTTATGCAGGAATGAAATAAAATACAGAAATATACATGAACACAGAGATGCAATGGAAATAATGCTTGATTTCATTAATATCAAATAACTGAAATATGTTTACAGACATAATGGAAATAAACTAGCTAGGGAAATTGTAGTTTATCTCTAAGAAGAGATGTGGTGGCTACATGCCTCTGAAATGTGTTACAATGAGGCTTGAGGGGCTATTTATTATTTAGAAACAATGGAGAACCCTAAACATCCAAAAACCTAACCCTAGAAGATGAAGCGCCAAAACTATGGGCCCTGTTTAGGTAAATTGGTGTTTCAACTTCACGGGGACGTAAATTTAGCATACGATCTTCGTTTGACACGATCAATACCTCATTAGAAAGATATATCCGAGGAGTACAACTTTCAGGACCCATGCTAGTCTTAGTTTTCCCAAAAAATGTCGTTTAGGGCCTCAAAACGGCTCCAAAAGTTCAGGACCCGAAAAACTGCTAAAAAATTGTAAGTTGTGCTGAAACTGAAAAAATGAAAGAACTGATGGTGGAATTTCGAATGGAATAGGTGATTGGCCACCAATATCCACCTGTATCATAAAGGCCCCAAAATGGCTCCGGATGTATAGGACCCGAAAACCTGCTAAAAATAGTAATTTGTGCTGAAAGTGAAAAACTGAAAGAACTGATGGTGTGGGTCCAAATGGAATAGGTGGGTGGTCACCAATATCCACCTGGATCAGTTGGATTTAGATTTTGCAGTCAGTTTTTTGAGTCATTTTATGTCAAAACCTCTTCAGAATTATTGGGTGGCAACAAAAGGCATCTTAAGGTATCTTCAAGGAACCTTAGAATTTGGTATTAAATATACTGATTCATTTGATGTTAGATTGACAAGTTTTTTAAATTCAGACCGGGTTGAAAATCTGGATGACAGATGATCCATAATAGGTTATGCATTCAACTTTGTGTTTGGGGTCATTGCATGTAGCAGCAAGAATCAAAACATTGTATCCTTGTCTTCAGCAGAAGCAAAGTATCAAGCAATGTGTGAGGCAGTTTGGTTGAGAAGATTTCTTCATGATGTCAGAGAAAAAAAAAAAGATGCAACAATTATCACATGTGACAACTAGAGCTCAATCAAACTTGCAAACAATATAGTGTTTCACAAAAAAACAAAGCATATTGATATGCAGTTTCACTTTGTTAGGGAGAAGGTTCAGTCAAAAGAAATTTATATTGAATATTGTAATACTTGTTATAATGTTGCGGACATTTTTGCTATGCCCCTTGGAAGAATTAAATTTGAGTTATTTAGGGAGATGTTAGGAGTACTAGTGAACCCTTTCTCCATTAAGGGGGAGTGTTGAAATTAATGGAGAAATGTATTATTGGAGAAAGTTTGTTCATGAGTTGTGTATGAGCCTTATATTAGGATTCAATTCCTACATTTTAGGTAGTTGTTCTAACTCTCCTATTTTTTTGTAAACTATATATATTCTTTATGTTTAATGATAACGATGTATAGCGTTCTGCCAGAGGCAGTCTTCAGGTGAAGCTTCTCGCCTATGAGCTGCTCAGTTTGATGAATATATCTTTGGTCTTCCATTTTTAACTTTTTTTTTGTTAATTAGTTTCTACTAAATTTGGGTTTTCTGTTTTCACTCATTCATGTGTAGGTCTGATGTAAATTTACCATAATATCGAGCTTACAATTATGCTATGGTCGACCTCACTAGATATCACCTTCACGTTTTTATATAGATCTACTAAGGTTGACCTCACTAGATATCTTCTTCACGTTTTTATATAGATCTGCTAAGGTTGACCTCACTAGATATCACTTCGCGTTTTTATATATTTTCTAGTTATTTGATGTATGGTCTTAGTTTTGAGTGTTTTGGATGTCTTGGCTATATCATGAAGGGTTTCCCTTTATAAAGAACCGGGTGTTTGTTATGCTTAGTTAATTGAAACCTGTGCTATGTCTGTGATGTTTTAAGTCTTATGCTAACTAGGTCTGCATGTATGTAAAGTACCGTGCTTGGTTTCTTTCTACTTATGGTTGTATGGTTCTGGTTAGTATTATTTTGATGCAATGTTGGAGGTTCTTAGCTTACAAGTTTTAGTGCCTGGTATGGTAACAAGTTTATCTTCTAGCTATATATGAACTTTTTGATTTGGATATCTATTTATTAAAGAATGTAAAGTTGCAATTCACAAAAACAAATTTATCATATGCACCAAATTTTGTTATTTTATACAAATTGTGTTAATTGATATAAAATTTATAAAAAATGATGACTTTAAAAACCATATCCATACTATGGAAAGCACATTAAATGTGTAAATATTTTTAATATTTTTTTTGGGTAATCATTAACCAATAATTTTAATTCTTTTGTGATTTTTTTATGAATAAAATATTATGTTGTTTAATAACTTTTAAACCAACAAACTATAAATTAAATTATTGGTAAATATCCATAGGTATCAATTCATAATAAAAATCAAAAAAATTATACATTTCTCATTACTAAAATAAAAAGAAAAAAATTCGTAAAATCTAAGTAAATTATTTTTTTATTATTTCATTATTCTAAATTGTTATTATTATTATTATTATTTAATTATAAAAAAAAATCAATGTATAAATTAAATATGTATACATAAAAGAACTGAACAAGATTCTTAACCAAGGAGATTTACCCCTGCCTTATAATGGATACTATTAACTTGTAAATAGGCTTAATTACAATACCATGGTTTATTAATAAGACATCCGGAGTAAACCATAATTCACTTCATGTGACATATTTTTTAATTAATCAATTTAATTAAAGGGAAAAAAAAAGAACATTACTACTTTGGAGATAAATCTCAAGCTTTGATTTCACCATACCTCTAAGAATATTTCATGGAAGTTAAATGCCTACCATGCACATAACAATTGTTGATAGCTAAATTAAAATTTTGGAAGCCATCATATTGACATCAATATGAAAAGTTGAACTTTATGTTTTTTCTTTTTTCTTGGGCTAATCCTCATGTTGGATTTGACTCAATGCCCATTTCATAGAGAGTGTCTTGATAATATGTCTCTTGACTATCAACCCAAAACCCTATGGTATAAACAACCTTATATGTTTCTAAAACAACAAGAATTTTAAATATATTGTAATTTTCACAGACTTATAAATAAAATAGCTAGGAAAACTCACTATGCATAAAAACACTTAATTCTAAAAATTCTTAAATTAAGAAAATTAATCATAAAAATTAATCAAATTTTAACTTTATTTTGAATTCTTTTTATTATTGTTAACTATAAAAAAATTAATATATGAATTAAATATATATACATTTTTAAAAAATTAACAAAATTTTAACTATGGATTACCATACAAATTTATAATATGTAAATAACTTTTATTATAATATCATGGACTAATACCATAATTTGTTAATAACACATACCCAAAATATTATAATTTATATTCATATAACACATAATAAGTATTATTAATATTTCAAAATATTTTGTAAAATTATTAATAACTAAATTAAAATTTAACAACTCAAAAAAACATATTAATATAAATATTTCTTAATTAATTATTAAATAACCATTTTAAAATTGTCATAAATATTTATTTAATTTTATTATAAAAAAATAATAAACAAAATTATAAACAAAATAAACATACATTTATAATAAAATATACTATCATCATTATCCTTATTTGTTATTTATGTATAACTAAAAGTTACTATTATCATTACCGTTATTTATATATAACCAATAAAATAATAATAAATATAATTTCTGATAGTAAAATAAAAGAGAAACGAAATGATCAAGTAGGAAGCACTGGATCTCGAATCCATTCTCAAAAAAATCAACCTATTTACCTATTACCATACCAACAATATTTCAACATTAATATCACACATTTTAATTGGATTCATAAACCATTCAATTGTTCATTTGAAGTCTTGGGTTGAGACTTTATTATAAAATGGAAGTCATAAGGCTTGATGTTATGAAAAAAAAAATTAATTTACCTATTTAACTATGTTAACACTTTCATCGACACCTTCATTGATAGAGTTAATTATGAGACTATTTAATGCCTCGATAATTTCAAATCCACTTGTACATTCACTTTGTTGTGATGGACTAGCTCATTAAAGGCTTGACAGCGGTGATAGTTAATGGCATGGGATATTATGTTAATGGCCACCTGCCATTCCGAGCGTCGTCCGATCTGCTTAAGATCTATGGTGGCTTCTTGGCAGGAAAACGCTTAGGTAAAACCTGGCCACTCATTCTGCCTCATCATTTCATCGTGCAAATTTGTAAAACTTGGGTCGGCTCTGCCACTGTTTTCTGCAATCTTCGGCGTTCAGTCAAACACAGAGAATAGTGCTCTACCCAGCTTAAGTCTGCCCCTCGGCCTGTAGACTGGAGCTGGATAACTTCTTTAATGCTCAGCAGCCTCTCAATGCTTTACACGTTTGGGAGGTTATACACCATTCTTTGTTTCTCCATGGAGAGTTTTCTAGCAAGAGTTCGAACCCCCATCCGAACCTTTGGCCGCTGGCAAGTAACCTTCATCGAATTGATGTGTTAACTATTCCTTCCATTTTCAAGATTCAGCTCTTAGATTCATGTTTTTTCTTAATTAATAAATTTAACTCACAATTCTCTGTTAACGGGGGTTATGTTTCGCTCCTCTACATGTTGGCGTTCATCGTCATCGGGAGAGCTCATGAAATTCCAAGTAAATATTACGTCAAGGGTTTGTTATTTAACCATTGTGAGTTTAAGTTGTATTAATCATTTTTCATTCCAGTACTTATATCTGTTTACTTCCTTGCTGGTTTTGAAAGTACTCCCCTTCCAAAACAACTGGGTTTGGTTGTTGAGTTTAATTGTCGGATTCCCAACTAACAATACGCGCTGCCCCTCCACTCCAGGTATTTGCTTGGTGAATCGCTTACTCGCATGGATTTCTTTTCTTCGTGCCGGCAGGTTATGAAACTTGTTGTTAGGCTTATTGTATTTAGAGTCTTAATTCAGTATAACTTAAGCAGTGAGCTCGTAGTTGCTCATTTACCTGTTAATCTGTGGTTTTGACACAGTAATGCTTTTACTCGAATTTTTGTGTAAATATATAGAGGGTTTTCCTCTTGGATTTAACTCCTTCATTCTTAGTTGGCTTTTTGAATTTTCTTGTATGAATTATTATAATGGCCGAAGAGACCAGATTTAATATGATTGTCTCGCTTTCAAAGAAAGTATTCAACCATTCATATTTACTTCTTGTATTTGAAATACTATAATATATTTCTATTCGGAGAGCTCCAGTTATATGCAGTCATCTGGTTTATTCATAGATATTTATTTTACATGCGCCATGGTAGTTGGTTTATATACATGCACGAATATTTATTTACCTATGTTCTCATGTTAACTGTTTACCGTGATGTACCCAAGCCTCTGGCTAGATGAATTTTCTGTAACTACTTGGTTATATTTAAATGTATTTGTTTCACTCGGCCTATGCTTGTACAGTGGATGTTTATGGAATAGCATTATAGTTCTGGAAATGAATTAGGTGGCTTAAACTTCACAGTGTTAAATTCATTTAATTTTACCTACACAAGTTTCTCTTTTCTACAAGCTAGTGACTCGACCACTTGTTTTCTTGTCCGTGTATAGTTAGGCATCGAGCAACGGCGAATTCTGGGTTGAGGCTCTCCTCGTACTCGAAATCGACAGTTAGCTCCTTAATTGTTTAAACAAGTCAAGCAGGATTTTATAATTCTCCTATACACTTTGAATTTTACAATTTGTAACAGTAGTTCATATATATTATTCCGCAAGCTAAATTCCTGTTTATATATATATATATTCAATTTATGTAATGGCAACTACTGCTTTATGATACATATTAACACATTTCGTCACTATATTACTAGGTTGTCCATTAGTAGTTTTCCTTGAGTTACAACAGTAATTATTCTATAGTTAACTTATAAATTCCCAGAATTAATTTACAGATTTCACCACTATTTTCCGGAGCCTTCTCATTTCCATATTTAGACCATTCTTAATACAACTTACAATAAATAAATAAAAAACACACACGTGTACAAATCTCATAGTATTATTCCTGTATTTTTAAAATACCAAAAATAATCAGTAACTTATATGAATGTGAACATTGCTGATGATGTTCTTCCCAACCTTCAAGAGAGGCAATTACGTCCTCCTCTTGCCCTTGTGCTCTACTCCTAAGAGGTATCGGTTGACATTAGTTTTATGTTGTGACCTGAGGACCCTTGTCCAGTCAGTACCAAAAACTCTCAGGAACACTGGGTGATTTCCACTGGTCTCTACCAACTCTGGAAAATTTCATACTCTCTTCCTCAGTCTCTGAACATAACCCCTATTCCTCACTGGGATATGCCTCTTATCCTTAGAGGAACAAGTATCTGTTCAAACTATCCAACCAATCTTCAGTTCTTGGAATACTTTTACCATCAGCCTTTTTACTTTTTATGAAACCACTTTCCATAACCAATTTTATTTCCAAATAAAAAAATTAATAACTTTTCCAGAAATGATAATTGTCTTAGTTTTCTTTTTAAAAGAAATAATAATTAAAATGTCAGATTACTAGTTAACAACTAGTTAATGCCAAATTCAGCTGTTACAACTTTCCCCCCTGGAAGTAACACCATCCTCGGTGTTTCACTCCAGCTCAGAAAATAGCTCTGGGTAAGCCTCGCACACAAATCCCTCGTCTTCCCAAGTAGCCTCATTCGGGCTGAAGTGCTTCCACTGCACTTTAACCTAGGTGATGACTCACTTCCGGAGCATAATTTCTCTCCTGTCGAGTATGCATTGAGGCTCAACCATAAACTTTCCGTCCAGCTCTACCTGCAAACAGCAAAGTTTCCTGTCAATTTTTTGTAAAGAATTCATGCTTCAAGTTAGGATTTTCTAATTCTATCCTACCTGAATATTCTGCCAATGAATTACGTGCTTCGAGTCGTGCACATATCGCTTTAACAGGGACACATGAAACACATTGTGTACCCGAATGTGGCTAGGTAAAGCCAACCGATATGCCACAGGTCCTACCTTTTCCAAAATTTGGAAGGGTCCACAGACCCTGGGTGCTAACTTGGCACAAGAGACCCACCTCAAGGTACTCTTCTTGGGTTTGATCCTCACATACACATGATCACCCACTTCGAATTCTCGATAAGTCCTCTTCTTATCTGCATATATCTTTTGCCAATCTTGTGTAGCTTTCAAGTTTTTTCTGATCTTCTTTACGTCTGATTCCATTTCAACCAGCATTTTTGGTCCCATCATTAGTTTTGTTTCAGGGCTGCTCCAATTTATGGGTGTGCGACATTTCCTCCCATATAGAGCTTCGAAAGGAATCCTGATAACCATTGTTGTAAGAAAATTCAACTAGGTGTAAATACTTTTCCCATTTAGTTGGCTGCTGCATCACGTACATGCGTAGCATGTCTTCCAAAACTTGGTTTACCCGCTCTGTTTGGCCATCCGTCTAGGGATGATAAGCAGTGCTAAAGTTTATTTGGGTCCCCAGATCGGTAAAAAAAGTTTTCCAGAATGCTGAATTGAACTTCACATCTCTGTCCGAAATAACGGTCTTTGGAATGCCATGTAGTCTGAATATTTCTCTCATAAAAATATCAGCTATCTATATAGTCTTATAAGTAGACTATATAGGTATAAAATGTGCAGACTTACTCAACCTGTCGATTACCATCATAATGGAGTCATTGTGTCTTTTTTACCGTGGTAACCCCATAATGAAGTCTAGGGATATGACCTTCCACTTCCATTCAGGTACCAGTATGGGCTGCAACAATCCTGCGGGATGTTGATGCTCCACCTTGACCTGTTGACACTCCAAAAATTTGTTTAAGTATTCAGCAATATTTCTACGCATACCAGGCTAGAAATATATTTTTCTAATAACAGTTAACATTTTCTGGTATCCTGGGTGTCCTGCATAATTACTTCGATGATATTCATTCATGATTAGCTTCTTTATATCCACACGGTTTGGTATATAAATATTTCCTCTAAAGGTTAGAATTTTCTCTTTACTAACTCCATAATCAGAAGTGTCTCCTTGCTTTCTGGCCTCCTTCATTTGCTGCCATAGGAATTGATATTCAGACTCCTTCTGTGCTTCCTCTTTTACTTGATCAAAGAATTCTCATTCAAGCTAATTATAGTAAAGCTCATAAACACAATGCAGCTTCCTACTTAAGGCATCCGCCACCCGGTTGGCCTTACCCTTCATGTGCTAAATGTCCATATCAAACTCACTTAGGAAGGCATTCCATCTTTCCTGTCGGGAGTTTAAATCAACTTGTTTGAAGTAACTGGTTAGGCTACTATGATCAGTCTTCAATACAAACTTCTTCCCCAACAAGTAGTGTCTCCATACCCGGAGTGCATGTACCACTGCTATTAACTCCAGATCATAAGCTGAATATCTTTTCTCATGCTCTTTTAACTTTCTTGACTCATAGGCCATTACCTTTCATTCCTAAGATAAAACTGCCCCAACTCCCTCTTTACAAGCGTCTGTACAAAGTTCAAATTCTTTGCTGGCATCAGCTACTCTCAACACTAGTGCAATGGTCAATAGCTGCTTCAACCTCTCGAAACTATTCTGGCACTCATTAGTCCACTTAAAAAAATTTCCTTTCCTCTGCAAAGAGGTGATTGGAAAAGAAATTATGGAGAATCCTTCAAAAAATCTTCAATAGTACCCAGCCAATCCCATAAAGGATCAGATATCTGCCACATTTTGGGGTACCCGCCATTCCATGATTGTCTTGATTTTCTCTATATCAACATCAATCCCTTCTGCTGAAATAACATGTCCTATGTACTGGATTTCTGTTTTGAAGAAATCACATTTGTTGAACTTAGTGTACAACTAGTTTTTTCTTAGCATTTCCAGCACAATCCTTAGATGTTCTCTATGTTCTTCCCGGTTCTTAGAATAATTTGTTCTCTATGAGTACAAATTTATCCAGAAAAGGATGAAATATACCATGCATTAACCTCATAAATGTCACTGGTGCATTTGTTAACCCAAAGGGTAACACCACAAATTCATAATGCCCGTACCTGGTACGGAAAATAGTCTAATAAATATCTTCATCCTTGATTCGGATCTGGTGGTATCCAGACCTTAAATCTATTTTTGAGAATATTGTGGCCCCCTTCACCTGGTCAAACAGATTGTCAATCTGTGGTAAAGGATATTTTTGTTTTACTATTAATTTATTGAGCTGTCTATAGTCCATGCACATTCGCATGGTTTCGTCCTTCTTCTTTACGAACAACATCAATGCTCCCCAAGGGGACACACTCAGATGAATGTATCCTTGGTCCAACAGTTCTTGTAACTGCATTTTTAATTCAGTTAATTCTGAAACACTCATTTTGTAAGGAGCCCTTGACACATGTGATTCTCTTGGCATTAATTCAATGGTAAAATCAATATCTCTTCTTGGTGGTAATCTGGGTATATCTTCCTTGGAATTGGCATATCCCACCTGGATAGCATAAATTTGACATCCCTTCCTCATACATTTATTCATTCAGGATGCTGTAATAGGACGTAGCTATAGCGGTTTCTTGATTCCCTGAATCTTTTTCCTTGTTCCATCTTGCATTATGTAATAAATAATCTTTTCTTTACAGTCCACCAAGGTCCAATTTTTTTCTAGCCAATCCATACCCAGAAAAACATCATAGGACCATAATGAAAATATGCTCAAGTCCACACTTAACTATTGGTTTGCAATTTCCAATGTGCAATTTGGAATTTTGGCAGTTACTTTTCTTTTTGCTCCTGTGGCTAGCTGTACCAGCCAAGGATTTTTTAATTTCTAACCTTTTAATTTACATACTTCCACTATTTTGGGATTAACATACTTAGACTTGCACCTGGGTAAACCAAAATAAAAACAGATTGAGACAGTAACTTACCTTCCAACTCTATCATTGTTGGTTGATAATCTGTCTGTTGATCCTCTAATGCTACGTTGATTCGAGGTATGTTTCGAGCCACATCACCTACTATAGAAGTATCCTGCAAGTTTGCAACCGCCTCACTTCTCCCTCGATGTGGGGAATTTTTATAATAATGTGCCTCACCACATCCCCAACACTGCAGAGGTGGCTTAGACACTTGTCCTTGTTCATGTTTGCTAGAGGTCTCTGTAGGCCTCTCCTCAGCTGGCCATCGGGTTCTTTGATGATTTCTGCCAAATTGCTTACTTACAGAACTTCGTGCAAAATTCTTAAAATTATTACTTCTGGCACCCTTGAATTTTGAGTTGTTTTTCTGTCCTTTTCTTGGCTGCTAACTTTTGCCCACTTCCCCTTTTGCCTTGGATTGCTGGTAGCACATTCATGCCTTACGAATGGCTTCATCCATGGTTTTAGAATTTACGAACTCAATTCATTCCTTCATATGAGTTGGCAAACTGCTCAGAAATGTTTGAACCTTAGCCTTTTCATCTCTAAGGTGTAGAACATATCTTAACAGGGAGGTGAACTTGGTAATATACTCGTCCATGGTCATCTGCCCCAGCTTCAAGTCGTGAAATTCTTTATATTTCTCTTCATAAAAAAGCTATGTCAGATATTTATCTTTAAAATATTGCTAGAATAATTCTCATGTAACATCTTGATCTTCAATGCTACGAACATTATTTACTTCCTCCCACCACAGGGTGGTTTTTTCTATCAACTGATATATGGCCAATCTGGCTTTTAAGTTGTTGTTGTACTCGTACACTTGAAAATATTTATTCATATTTATAAACCAAAGGTCTGCCACTTCCTGAGCTTCTCCATAAAATGTAGGTGGTTTTATTTTTCGAAACTCACCTTGAAGCTCCAATTTTTGCTTCTTAACTTCTTGTTGATCGGACACATTGTCAGACTTTGCTTCATTATAGTTTTTGTTTTTGTTGCTTTGTTGTGAAGGACTTCTTTCCACTCTGTTATGGTGTGGTCCCTTGTTTGTTCCTCGTTACCTTCCTGCATGTCTCTATCAGGACTGGGTTGTTCCATTCCTTGATTCTGCTTATCTGAAAGGCTCTTGAGTATCTTTTCTTGCTCTTGCATCAAGCATTCATTATCAGTCCAAACCTGCACCATTTCTTCCTGTAGCTTCTGCACTGTATTTAACAGTATTCTAGTTTGATGTTGATGTTCCTCCAGCAGTCTACTTGTTTTCCAGTGTTGATCCACACTCAGTTGAATCCACATCTCAGGATTCATTTATGGTCATGGTTGGGGTTCCCCAGTGTTGGAGAGGTAAATCCCCTCTGCGGACAGAGGCGATCCCTACTAGCCCAGATCGGGTTTAGCAACAATCAAGTCATACTAAGACGCAGGTTCCTAGTTACAAAAATACCAAGATGCGACAAGAGGCCTACCTTAAATCCCACGCTATTGTCGTTGCAGAGAAGATGGAGTTTCTCATCCCCCGCTTTGGCAGATCACAATCCTCCCGCTTGGCACGTTCGAATATCTACACGCACGCAAAGAAATAACAACACACAACGTAACATTCAAAGCATGTAACCATATGCCAGCTAGAAAATATATAATTCATAACATAAGAAATGAACATATGAATGGAACCATAATCAGAGTCGCTTGTTATTAATAACAATGAAAGAAAGATATAACCTGAGCTCTGACGCTGGATCTTCCTTCGGCAGGTCGACAGTGGAGCACATCTCGATGAAGCTCGTCGGGAATGGGACAAAGCTCTCTCTCTCTTTCAGCTGGGCTCTCAGAGGCTGTCTAGCGATAGCATCCTTGCTACATATTCAACTCTTTGTGATAGCTTGCAAAGGGAAAATGGAAAGCTTATATAGATGGTGGAAGGGGAGTTGGGATGCCTACAATCATGGGATTGGCCCTATCCTCAAGGAAGCTTCCATGATAGGTGGAAAACCACTTACCCTACATGGAGATCCAGAGCCAAACCTCCCAACTCATTTTAGAGACCAGTTCAGGAGTTGGTTGGAATCAAGCTTCCACCATTTATTTTTAAAAAACAATCATTATTAAGTGTGGCACGAGCAATACACTGGGATAGAGCACTAGTTGGCGCACCCTCCTTGGTGGATTTTCCCCATTGGCGCGAGGGTTGAACTGGCTGGTTGCGCCAAGGCCAAAAGGTCTCTTTTTATGGTTTTTTACAGGAAACTGTCTTCAGAGGAATTATTTTCCTTGTCAAGGGGGATGCCATGACAGTGGTTTCAGGTCATGTCACTACTCACAGGTCATGGAAAAGGCCCTCCAATGTGCGAGACAGGGGATTTCAGGGATGGTGACAAATTAATGTGTAACAGATGCCCCCTAAAGCATGAGGCCCGAGAAAGAGAGGGGTGAAATGCTTTACGAGAACGTGCCCAGCTGAAAACACTACCGTCAAAAAACCTGCGTAGACAAGTACAACTGATATCTCAAATACATGATATGTGGTATGGGCGTAGCCATCCATAATAGAGTATACAATAATCAAGATCTGAGGCATGGACGTAGCCATCCAGTAAGGATCAGTAAATAGACTCAGGTATGGTCGCAGCCATCCAATCAATGAGTCATGTAGCCAATCATGATAATCCACAAAACCCGCAGCCTGGATTCCATCAAAAAAAATCTACGGTCTTGCGCTCCATCTCGACCCGAACAGAGTGCAAGTCGAAGCATGTGAATAAGTGAGCTGAAGTCAAACATGCAAGAACATCGTCTAATTACCAGCCAATGATGAAAGCCGTTAACAGACACGAGAGGTACCACCAATAATGATAATGGCCCTAAAGGTACTATAGGTACAATCCACGAAATGTGAACAGTGAGCTGATGTCGAACACCCACAAAATCATTCGATCAGAGGTCAGTGATGAGAACCTCGTGTCGAATGCGAAGAACCTTCCATTGAGGCATGCAAGCTCCAAGGCACCAGAAAGGAGTCTCTAGATCAGCTTCCTGGATAATGAGCTGGAGTCGACAGGAAGTGACCTTGATTGAAGGTGGGCCATAGTGTTTCCCACACCATCGATACAAGACAGAGGAACACAATTTTTGTGAATCGGGATCATATGAGAATCAGAGGAGGGTTGAAAACTGCAGAGGTCAACTTCTCTTGAACATATCGGCGGCACGACAATGGATTTGGCAGTATTTGACATCAAAAGATCTGAGGTCATGATGATGAGGCAAAGAGCAGATGAGCAGTCAAAAGGGATTACCCAAATCCATGGAGGCAAGCAGAGAAACGAGATGAGATGTCCCCAACCTGACACGAATGCGAACAAGTGCCATGTTCAAGAGCGACATACTGCCGACATGACAATGATACTGGTTCCATTTTTCCCCACCATTTCTGGCGAGTACCCTAACTATTTTTGAAAACAAGCTTGAAGGGGATAGCATATGCTTGTAATATAAGTTCGTCCTTCGGACAAATCCAACCTAGTACATTTAACAAGCCCTAGGAAGTAGAAACTCAAGTATCATCATTACGATGGAATCTGATGCCATCAGGGTTTAACGAGTTTGACAAAGGAAGAACTCGGCATCTTTTCATGTTTAGAGAGTTTGAAAAGACAACGAAAAAGTAAACTCCAACAATCCCTTTTCGTAGATAGTTCTTTAGATCCGAAAAAGTAGAAAATTGTGTCTGATAAAATCTCCTAGTCGCGGTCGACTAAGGTATTCCTTTTTCATAAATAATCTATCCCAGCCTTAAAAAGGGGCAAACGTATACTAGGTAGATGTCGTTTCACAGCTAATTTAACAAGATCAAAATGACAAGCAACTTGGAAATCTTTTCATGTTTAGAGAGTCAGAAAAGAGCTGAAAGATGACTCCAGTAGTGACTTTTTCGTGTTTTTACCGAGTCCGAAAAAGTATAAAATACAACTCGTATCGTTGTTCAAGTTGCATGAAAACCTGTTGTTGCACAAGAAAGTAAGTGTAAAACCCATTTTTCGAAAAAATATAATAACATATTGGAAAAATGACCTTCAAAACCTAATTTGACTTTGAAAAGTTATAAATATGCCAAAAATAGTAAAAACACATTTACTTTTATGTTTAACCTCTTGTCGAGAGCAATAGTGAGTTTTTCCTGTGCGAACTTGCTGCGATGATTGTGCGCGATCTAGTGTGTCTTTTCAGTTCTCGTTTTCTTCAGGTAAGAGGCGCTTCCCTTAGCTTTGTTTTGATTTATTTTTCATGGAATTCCATTGTGTTTTTGAATCCCTGAGGGGACATTTACAAAATTAGGGCTCGGCCAATTGGCACGGGTATCGGGCACGGACTCGCGCCAATTGGCTCCTTTTTGCAAAGGGGTCGCGCTAGTTGGCGCGACTATTAGCAAAAGAATCGCACCAATGGTGCAACCTAAATTTCTGCTCAAATTTTACAAAAATTGATCCATTCAACTGATTTTTTTTGTGTTCAAGGTATCTAATGAAGTGTTCATGACCATTTTGGTACAGGTACACAGCCACAATGGTGATCGAGTGGAAAGAAAGGGAGCATAGTGAAGAGGATGAAATGGCCATGGAGAACGAAACATGCATGACCGCTCTCCGAAATCGCAGCTAGAAGAATTTCTTCCTAACACCATGTCTAAGGGTACAACCTGAATTACTGCAGTATTTGATCAGTATTTGGGACGAAGACAAGGAGAAGTTTAGGCTTCGAGACCAAGTATTGGAGCTCGAAGTATTTGATGTTTACTTCATAACTAGATTTTCTCGCAGAGGTCCAGTTCCAATCTTAACAAGTACTAGGCCATATGGTGAAAAAATGGAAATGGTGATGGAAAGAGTGTGCCCAGGGGCATGAACCATTTCAGGTAGTGGGAAAGTCGATATCCATACGGTCCTTGATTTAGCACTCACGGTAGTGCTCCATACCATTACGCAGGCTGCAGGGTTGCAGGTGCCGCATGAGGCTACAAAAACACAGCTCCTACTAGCATCTGAATGCATGAACCCGACACTATTCGATTGGGCCACTGCCATAACAATGAACATCAAGTGGCAGTTGACGAAGTGCAAGAAGGCCAAACTAAAGCAATTTGGGTACAGATCTATCTTGGTATTGCTCATCCTCGAACGACTACCAATCTTCCAGGGCCAGGGGGCGAAAGTCGCCGATCCACCATTGAGAGAACCACAGATGGCTCGATGGGCAGCACTCATGCCCAGATCAGGAGGGGGCCAAAAAATGTCATGGAGGCCTGAGTTCTTTGTATGGCTTCAGCGACAGCTGATCATCGTAGAGGACTGGCCCTAAGCCGGTACCGACTCAACAGGAGACCCAGATCTTCCACTCCCGGAGGGAGAAGACTGCGATGAGGAGCCGGGTAAGACTCTTTTTTATTTTTGTATATTTTATGATTTTTTTGGATATACATGCATGTTCTAACAAAAAATCCTATTTGTATGCAGATGTTGACCCAGAGAGGCTTTCCAGGATGTCGCCAATTGCCCAGAGGACCCCGTTCACCTATGACCCTCAAGGCGAGGGTGGTGAGGGGAGTAAGCTAGTGCAGAACTTGGAGGGTATCGCCCGTGGGATCCCAGACTATGCTCATCTAGCAGACGTCCCATTGGTTTATCAGAGGCACACCATGGGGGTGCCTAGTCGCCTTCATCGTTTACTGAGGCGACTGGTGCAGGCGGTAACATGCTACCATGAGCACCATGCTGATTAGTCATTTAGGGCTTTTCATTTGCACTTTTTGGAGAGACATGTTGTCTCTGGCTATTATTAAAACAGACATGTATATTTTTGAATTTATGTGATGTACACAAACTGCAAACATTTCGACATATATATATATATATCTATTTCTCGATGGATATTTTTGCATATGATGATGTTTTTACAAGTTGCGTAAATGTCTATCTAAAACCATATTACCTACTGCATCTGTTAACGCATTCTTGTATCTGGGTATATGTTGATATGTAATGTAATCAAAATTTATTTCCAGTAAACGAATATGTAGATACAGACGTAAAATGGATGGGTTTCTAACTGAATAGTGACCATTAAGCTGTAATACTACAAGTTGTGAGTCCAGATATACAAGTAATGCACGAATATCAAGGTTAACAGCCTCATTTAATAATTCCAAAACGGCACTATACTCTGTGACATTATTTGTGGTAGGCCCTAGACAAACACCTTGTAAATTAACTAACTCACCAGCAGGATTGTAACTTACCCAGGTTGCCGAGGACAGATTCCTGGTACTGCAGTTGGCACCATCTGCGAAATTGACAAAAGGAGTAATAGACATCTGCACAATTAGGAAGACCCAATTAGCAAAAAGACGCTTACAAAGCACACCACACCACACATGCACAAAAAATGAAATCACTCACTTATGTACACACACACCACACAAGAATAACTCAAGCGTAGTACTTTTTGAGGTACAACCCATTTCTAGGTTGTGCCAGAGGAATACCTTCGTAGTTTATTAGCTCATAAGCCCCATTTTTTAATACTCGTTTGACGATATAGGGCCCATGCCACATGGGCTGGAATTTTCCCGCTCCAATTTTATCATGTGCTTGGTTATATAAGAGGACGAGGTCCCCTTCAATGAAAGAACGTGGAGAAACCGATTGATCAAAATGAGCCTTAACCCACTTTTTCTGTGCTTCGATAATCAAAGCAGCCAAGCGGCGGGTTTCATCCAGTCGTTCCAAATACAAGAGATGTTCTTCCTCCGGGGAAGTGTCGGGCAGTAATTCCACAGCCAATTTCAGAGAAGGAATTTCACATTAAACCGGGAGAGTCGCTTCTAGACATACACCAACTGGAACGGTGTGAATCTAGTTGCGCTCTTTACTGACATTCGATAGGCCCATAGAGCTGAGAAAAATTGGAGATTCCAATTGGATTTGTGGATACCAATTGTTCGTTGAAGCATCGTGACCAGTACCTTGTTCACGGCCTCAACCTGGCCATTCGCCTGGGGGTAGTATGGCGTTGAGCTATCATGCCGCAAGCCCAACTTTGATGTTAGCTCAGCCATCATGTAATCCTGAAAATGAGTGCCATGATCAGTGACAATGGCTTGAGGGACTCCGAAACGCATAATAACATGGTTGAAAATAAATTGGGCAGTTGTCTTACTGTCGGCAGCTAATGTAGGCATCGCTTCGGCCGACTTAGTGAAGTAGTCCATGGCAACGATTATATAAGCATGCCCCCTAGCTGAGTGAGGGTTACATGTCATAAAATCTATGCCCCATTTAGAAAAAGGGCCTACGGTAATGACAGGATGCAAGGGTAGGGGTGGCGCACGCATCTTGTGCTGAAAGACCTTCCATGCATGACATTTTCGAATTGCAACAATATAGTCTTTGAATATAGACGGCCATAGGTAACCCACACGCAGAATCTTCTGGGTGGTAGCATATCCGAACATATGACCGCCACAGGTGCCACTATGATATTCATTCAATACTTTCTTAGCCTCTTCCAAGGTCAAGCATCGGCGGAGCACAAAATCAACTCCGACACGATACAAGGTATCTCCAACAATGTGGTATGGTTGAGATTGATGCCAAATGCGACGTCGAGCATCCTTCTTCAACTCAGACTAGAACATGGATGTTTGAAGGTACATGATAATGTCACCGTACCATGGATCATGAGTGCTGATAAGAAAGAGTGTTTCATCTGGGATATGATCCTCGGATTATGATGGAACAGAGTCTGTGGGGAGAGAGAAAATAAGATCAGCAAAAACCAATGATTTCGTTGATTTAGTAGTGGTGAACTCTAAATCAAACTCCTGAAGGATGAAAATCCATTTGGAGAACTTTCCCTCCAGCAATTGTCGAGACAAAATGTATGTCATGGGGTTACAGTCAGAAATCACGGTTACTGTAAGCAACAGGATGTAATGGCGAAACCGCTAAACAGCTTGGACGGCGGCAAGCACCAATTTCTCGACATGGGCATAGCGCGTTTCAGGGTCAAGAATATTCCGAGATAGATAGTAAACTACGTGTTCATTTCCATCGTCGTCATCCTGTACTAGAACCATAGCTATCGTGCTAAATGCAGCGGCGAAATAAAGGGTAAAATCGCGATGATAGTTGGGAGGATGTATTAATGGAGCGTTGACAAGCAACGTTTTAAATTTATCAAAGGATTGTTGGGCAATATTGTCCCAATGGAAGGGAACGTCCTGTTTCAAAAGTCGCGTAAACCCCTTGGCCACTTCCGCATAGTTCAGAATAAAGCGCAGTAAAATGTTGGCTTTCCCCTATAGACTCTAAAGTTGATGTAACGAGGAGGGGGATGGG
Organism: Pinus albicaulis; assembly: GCA_034641835.2. Taxonomy (NCBI): domain Eukaryota; kingdom Viridiplantae; phylum Streptophyta; class Pinopsida; order Pinales; family Pinaceae; genus Pinus; species Pinus albicaulis. The sequence goes on from CM076584.1 coordinate 1,430,885,156, forward strand.
AGGTTAACAATGGCCTCGACCTTAAGGGGGTCCAGGCGAATTCTTTCTTTGGAGACGATAAATCCCAAAAGACGACCAGAATTACGCAGAAGACACACTTATGAGGATTGAGCCTAATATTGTAATGTCTGCAGTGGAGGAAAATCTGGTAGAGGTGTTCAGGATGGTCCTCATGCCAAGCTGAATGGGCCAGCAAATCGTCCAGATAGGGCTGAACAATGTGACGTATGTCATGGAAAGCATAGGCCATAGCACACTGGAAGGTGGCCCCAGCATTTTTTAAGCCGGATGGGAGCTTCTTGTAAGCGAAAGTGCCCCACGGACAGATGAAGGCAGTCTTATGTTGATCTGCAGGTAAAATATTAATTTGATTGTAGCTCAAGAAGCCATCCATAAGGAAATAAATCTCACTCCCCGCACAGTCATCTATGATCTGATCTATGATGGGAGTGGGGTAATTGTCCTTAGGACAAGCCCGATTGATGTCTTGGTAATCAACACAGACCCATATAGTGCCCTGCTTCTTATCTTCAGGGGCGATATTTGAAACCCATTTTGTGAGGGGGGTTGGATATATAAAGCCCGCATTAAGAAGTTTTTCAACTTCTGCTTTTATAGTTGCGGCTTTTCAGGGATGCACTGGGTGTAGATGCTGACGCACGGGCTTCGCACCTGGGTAGGTGGGAATCTCATGTACGACTATACTGGGATCAATCCCAGGCATCTCTTCATGGGACCATGCAAAAACATCTTTGAATTCGCGAAAAAGGTTCATATATACTTGAATCTCTTTGGGAGAACAAGTAACTCCCTTTGGGAGAACAAGTAACTCCCACGTGAATGTTCTCGACTACCCCCAGTTTGACGGAGATTTTGATAGGCATAGTTTGAGTGATGTAACTCAAATTTCCCTCTGAAAGAACCTCGTGAGTCAAAATCGGCTTTTAAAAAGGCGGAGTGGGAACCTGAGATGAAAAGCGCTCTAGAAAATCAGACATTGCCCCCAGGCCAGGCATGAATGAGGAACGATGATGTCCATCGCTCTATGGCAGATCTTCAAGAGACATAGTTTCAACGATGGCCTCATTGGAAGGGAAGAATTCTCTTAAAGGATCAGGAGAATTTGCATCGCCGAGACAAGGGGATTGAGAATAGACATCTAAAGCCATGCTCAAAGGAGCATGCTCAGAGGGAGGAGGGTCAGATGCAGCGATGATCTCACAGTAATTGATTTCAACTGGATTTAAAGGCATCGACTCTCCAAAAGAAGTCACATGTTCAGGCGAAGGGATGATCCAAGGGTCGTCTGACCTAGAGATCATGTTAACTTGAACGGTGTGCAGTGGTGGCGCGAGAAAAATACCCATGAGGACGGGGTCCTTGAAAAGACCGGGTCTTACACTGTCAGGGGGATTGGGGATCTGATCCACGTAAGGTATGTTGTTCTCGGAGGATGAGGTGAAGAAAGACAACTGATCAACAGTGATGATCTTGCCTTCATGAGGAAACTTCAGAAGCTGGAAGAGGGTGGACGGAACGCATAGCATAGCATAGGTCCAGCTGCGACCAAGAAGAAGATTGTAGTTGAGCTTGGCATCAACCATTTCTACTTCTATGTTGACTATCTTACCCTATAACGTAATTGGAAAACTCTCGAGAACACCTAGGGGTTTTGATTCCCTACAATCAAATGCCTCTAGGGAATTGGGAGATGAAGTGAGAGCTGGAGAGTCAATGGGCTTCCAGCAAGCGAATGACATAACACAGGTTGAAGCACCTTCATCCACAACGGCTCTGTGGATGTTGATGTTGTTGATAATGACTTGGATAACAAGAGCGATTTGATGTGGAAGTCGGGGGACAAAATTTTCGAGGTCAAAGGTGAGAAGACTAGAATCGGCGGGATCAATTCCACCGATTGCAGACAACAGAGTTTTCCGTTGCGATGGGAAACTTTGAAGCACTTCCAATGCATACATTGCAGAAGGCGCTTGTGCCAAATCCTCAACAATGCTATAGTGCTGAGCGGCACTGGCGTTTGTATTGTAGGAAGATTTTCGCAGAACACCTTTGGAAGGTGGCCTTACAATGGGTTCAGCACTGGGCTTCTCAATTTCTAAAGGACCAGAGACGGGTGGGGGAGGTGGGCCATCAACGACTTCCTTCCCGGCTGCCTGACGTGATCCAACATAATCCTTCAAACGAGTAGCAATTGAGACAGGTGCAGCACCATTCATCATAAAGACTTGTGACCCAAATGGTACAGACTGTGAAGGCTATTCAACCATCTAGGTCTATTGAGATGGGAAGGGTTCCTTGAGAACTTCCGGAGTCCCTTTGGAGACTTTCAAAAGTTGACTAACTTCAGATCATTGAGGAAAATCTTTGGTATAATGGTATCCTTCACAGATAAGGCAGGGGTACTTCGATTTCCATTGGGAACCATCGTCAGCACGAGGTTTGGAGGATTTCGGTTTCGGGGCATTGGGTTTGGATTTTCCTTTACCCTTCTTCTTTCCTCTGGAGGCCTTTTCCGTAGGATTGGCCTAAATGGCATTGACTTCCGCAGTCTTACCAGAATCTAAAGGGGTGGGAAGAGCAGGAGTATTGGAAGAATTAGACTTATGCTTCCCATTAGAGGATTTCTGAGAATTTTGATAAACAGAACCAATAACACCATCCACTGATGGGGTAGTTGGTGCTTTAGAGGTCCCCGGCTGCGGGGCATTAGTCAAAATATCATATAGCGTGCCGGACTGAGAGTACACCAAATCAAGGTACTGGGCATGAGCGATGGCTTATTCTTCAGTCACACATGCCCCCATAGCAATATATTGAGCGATCTTGTTAACAAATGAGGTAGTGAACCAATGCATTAGAAGCTGATCAGGAATATCAAACTTGATCAGTCGACGACGATGTCACCACTCATGAATATGAACTGAAATGTGGGTGGCTTTATCCTGCTTCAAAGAAGTCAGGAGATGCGTCCCGGCTTCATAACGAACCGATAACTGAAAATGTGTTAGAAAATCCATAGCTAGAGTGTTAAAGTCTTGAAAGATACCGCAGCACCGGTAAGCGTGCACTGAAAAAGACGTAGATGAATCGAATTGTCCACCCAAGAGTTTGACGAACACCAAAGATGATAGGTCATGACATGGGCTTGGGGGTCTTCCCCAACTTTACCTTCAAATTTAGGACAGTCACTAGGCACCTTGGTTGGAACCGGAGGCCAATATGGATTGTGAAGAATCAGATCATTGGACAATTTAGATACATCCGGAAATTCCAACGTGGCGAGTGTTAGCCCCCTATAAATTTTTGATAAGCAAACAGGGGGCTAAAATGTTGCTGAGTCTTCAAGGCATGCATTTCCCCTGAAAAAACATCATCCTTGAAGCCTCCTTGTGCCTTTGTCCTTTGATAAACCCTCGCTGTTGTTTCCAGTTATAAAGCCTCTCTGTTTGTGAAGAAATTTCCCAAAGGGCCTTTTTTCCCCCTATTTCATCCCTTTTTTACTCCTCTCTTTTGCCTCATTAACCCCCTTAAATCACCTTCATTCCCCTTTAAACCTTACAACACACCCCTTGTTTGGCTTGAAGTCCCTTTTTCCTTCTATCGTTTCCCTTTTTGGCTTTGAAACGCGTTAAAACTAAGCCAAAATACCCCTGATTCCATATATGTGGGTTAAGCCCCTTTCGGCCAGCCACCCTCAAACCACTTCCCCATATGCCCGCGCCCGAGACCAAGCGCTTAAGCCTTGGGCGTTTATCGCAATCGGAGTTTTCGCAGGGCACATTTTCTTTGTTCCCCCTGTTTCCCTTGATGCGATTGGAGTATTTGTGTATCGGTTCCCGCAGCGATCCCCGCTGTTGATCTATACAGATCTGATGGCCAACGCTTGTTCCACAATGCGCCCGTCGCTCCTCTTCACTAACCCCTCTGATTAACCATGGGCCGTCGATCTATTTCCAAATCCAACGGCTGTCGTGTAATCGCTAATCGCCAATCAGAAATGTTTTATATGCCACCCACTGCACTCCCTGATCGCGATCCTCCGATTACATCCCCGCCGTTCATCCCCTTAGATCCGACGGCCCAATGCTAATCACACTCGTTCCATCGCATCACCGCTCCAATCGCAATCAGAACTTCTTGTTGTGCCACCCTTCCATTTCCTTCGATTGCAATTTCCCGATTTGATCTGATCCATTGATCTCTTCAGATCCAATGGTCTGGATCTCATCGCTCCCCGCCGTCTTCCCCCACCGATTTAATCTCCACCGTCGATCCCCTGCATGATCCAACGATCGGCGCTTAATCGCACCGTCGCTCCAATCGCAATCGCAAGTTCTTAAATGTGTCACCCTCCACCTCCCTCGATTGCGATCTGCCGATGAAATCGCAACTGTCCATCTAAGTCGATCAATGGTCCACATCGCATCGCACTTTTCATTCCCCTTTCTTCATCAGAGCCTCTGTTAACCTCATTTTTTAACCTCTGCCGTCGATCTCCTCCTGAGATTGACGGTCTAAAGCTAAGCACCCTCCCCCTTAGCCAGGTCCCACCATCAAATGGCCCGCGTTCTTTCATTTCCATCGTTTTTCTTTATAAATCCACCCAAACGCTAAACTTTGGGTTTTTAACATTAATTCTTGTTTCTTCCGCTAGTTTTCGCCTGCATTCACCATTCCGACACCACCCCACAGGCTTTCAAAGCATCTCCTCCGCCACCCTACCCCAGATTTTGTAATTGATTTATTCCACTGTGCAGGGTCAACCAGGTTGATGAATCCACTATGATTTCTGTAATCACATTTGTTGCAATTCAGTGCAGAGAGGCCATTACAGCAGCGGCCAAGTGAAACAGCAGAGACAAATCAAAGGGGTTAAAGCCTGTTAATTGAAGATTTAACACCTAATCCCGTGATCAAAGGATTAAAGGCGTAGTTCGAAGACCAAAGAGCGCACCAGTAGGTCATATCAGTGCTACATAACAACAGAACGCATTTTATCCAGAGGTACACCTTCCTACAGCAGTCTCCATGCCGCCTCGAGCCCGGAAATGGTTAATTACTCTGACAGAAACTTCTTAAAGACTATCAGGACCACAATTATGGAAGCATGGAGACCTGAAGACCTTTCAGTCACCTTACTTGCTTCAGAAGGCAGAACAGAGGGCCTTACAGCTAGAAAGGACTCCAAAGAAACATCAGAGGTCAAATATCAACCTGACAGAGGCTCCAAAACAGTCTACAAAGTACAGTGCAAGTCTATTAAGCAGAGTGGGCATGAAATATTTCTCCACTCTGTCTTGATGAGATCCATTTAATGAATATCATCTACTCCTGTTATTCTTTTCTCCTATAATAAATCTCGAGAACATATTGTAAAGGTTGTTGATCGGATATCTGAGAATTGCAAGTTGTTTCCTTTGAGACACAGTCTCTGTGTAAAGTTGTAAGATAGGCTAAGGAAGATGTATTCAGACTGAATGTTAAAGCTGTTGGAAATGTTGTACATGACTGGTGTTGCTCTTAATATGACAAGCACATTTCTTTGGATCCTGATCTAAAGCTGCGATGATGTTTTTCTATCTCTGTATTTGTTTTACATTGTAGATCATTTCATTTCATTTCTTTTGGGCACGCATCAGAAATATAGCATAGGATTTACCCTTGTTAGGTACCCTATGTCTTCGCTCTCCCTACCTTTAATGTTTTTCTGCTATATGTGTATCTGAGGATTGATTTCAATTGATTTAACCAGTGTAGTGGTCAGATATATCACTAGCTAATATATGAATTAATGAGGTCAGTTTCTTAGATGTTCTGGTTAGGATTTAATTGAATGAATTGGGAACACTGGGAGGTCTATAATTTGGTCTCTATCTCACTAGGATCCTTTTCACTTGGTTAAACCCTGATAATTTCCCTTAAGATGGAGGCCGAAGAATTGAGAGTTCAAAGTCTCTCTCTGATCTCAGGTCTTTAACTATGTGTTCTAAATCTTTAATGTTCCTTGTCTGAAGAGTTTACCTTTTAGGTTGGGATCACAAGTGTTCAATGGCATGCCCTGTCCCTGGACCTCAACTTTGAAAGGTCACCTTGGAGGTTTCCTTGCCTTTCACCTTCTTTCTACTTTTCATACCACACTATCATCTTTAAGATCCAATGCTTTAGATGACTAGCCCAACTGAAAGCTTGCATATTAAATAGCAAGTAAACCCTTTCCTGACTCCATTTTCCCAATGGTCTTGAATGTTCTCTGAAATTGTCTCCCCTTTGCCTAAAATCCTCTTTTCTCATCCTTGTCTCATATTGAACCCTTCCTTCCCGATGCCCAACAACCAAACACAATCAAACAAACAAACCAGAGCCTTATAACTATCCTAATATCTTAACTTTGAGCTTCAAAGACAAAAACCTTTGCTCATATAGAGAGATCCCTCTCTGGACCCGAGAGGGCTAGATCCTGAGGTCTGAAAGTGGTTCTGATGTTGTCTCATCTTTTGGTCTTGCCAATCTGGCCAAAACATGGGAACCCCAACATAATGGCGACTCCACTGGGGAGAGACCAAATAGCCTTGATTTGATAAATCACTGTGGTGGACAGTAAAATCTTAAATCCTCCACTTGGGGACTCCACAGTTCCTAAATGATTAAAATACTCCACTGGTGATTAGCAGGCCACTAATTATCTTGGTTTCACAAAACTCCACTGGGAGATCATGTCGTAGTACAACATCAGCCATGCTAGAGACCAAGTCACCTCACTAATGGAAGACTCTGAAAAGTTTGCAGAAATGCATCCTAGTTTCATAGCAGTATGTCGAGATGTAATTTCAAGTGAATTGGAAGATCTGGAGGTGGAGGACCTTCCAGGGGCTATTCTTCTCAGCTCAAAATTCAAACCCATGCTCAGGAAAATTTTCTTAGAATTGGTGGTTGAAAGATATGAAGCTGAGATTGAACTTTTGAACTCATAAGAAAAATAATATCAATTCAGAGACTCGAGAGCCTTTTTGGAAAGCCTCCCTCCTCCTAAAAGAGAAGAGATTCCACTGCTTTTCGAAGTACAAGAAGAAGATGATCTGGTTCTCAAGAGCCACATTGAAGATGCAGTGGAAGATGCAATAATCGAAGCTGCCCAGGATGCAGACAGCCTACCAGTCATGGAAGGAATAAAGGAAGAAAGCTTACATCATATGTTCGTTGATCCTGTGGCAGAGTACATGGAGGCCCTGATTAGCTCAAATTCTCTAGCATTGATCCTTCGCAAGGGCCAGTTTCATCAGGAGTGGTCACTACTGATGGTGACCTCAGTTTTGAAGAACCACCGGTAGAACACTCTGTGGTTATCTCTGACAGGCAGTCAGTGCTCCTATCCTTTTTTGCTACTGCTTGACTGGCTGCACTGGCATTATTGTATCATCTAAAAGCATCAGAGATTTCCAAGTAGAGTAGGGCAGGTAGGAAGTTTCAATAAAGCTCAGTCTATAAGCATTTAGTCAGTGTTTTTAAATTTCTGCAAAGTTTCAGTCCATGAGAAATTTTGTCTTTATGACATAGCCTACAGCAAGCCAGATAGTCTAACATTGGCTTGAATGTTTTTTAATTTCTGTCTTAGAATGTAGAGAAGAAATCTGCTAGACAGTTTAATCCTAGCAGATGTAGTTTAGGTAGAGAAACTATGAGACCAACAGTTTAATCTGGTCTCATGGAGTAATAAGGGTAGAAGTAGAATAGGTTTTATTTTCCTGCTTGTAAAAATTGATGATGTAAAGGGTCTGCAAGTCCAAATTCACCCACAAGAAAGTGTTAGGACATAGTCTGGGTAGGTAGTTGTTTGGGGAAAATGTTTACTACTGATGTAATGTCTTCATGATTTTTGGCAGCTAAACAAAGAAGAAAATGGATGAGTCAAGTACCAGGCTTCTAGCCTACACCAAAGATCATTCTCTGAATTCTTGACTCCTTCAAGAAGAAGCCATCCCCATGTGGAGCCACTGTTAGCCCCCTATAAATTTTTGACAAGCAAACAGGGGGCTAAAATGTTGCTGAGTCTTCAAGGCATGCATTTCCCCTGAAAACACATCATCCTTGAAGCCTCCTTGTGCTTTTGTCCTTTGATAAACCCTCGATGTTGTTTCTAGTTATAAAGCCTCTCTGTTTGTGAAGAAATTGCCCAAAGGGCCTTTTTTCCCACCTATTTCATCCCTTTTTTACTCCTCTCTTTTGCCTCATTAACCCCCTTAAATCACCTTCATTCCCCTTTAAACCTTACAACACACCCTTTTTTTGGCTTGTAGTCCCTTTTTCCTTCTATCGTTTCCCTTTTTTGGCTTTGAAACGCGTTAAAACTAAGCCAAAATACCCTTGATTCCATATATGTGGGTTAAGCCCCTTTCAGCCAGCCCCCCTCAAACCACTTCCCCATATGCCCGTGCCCGAGACCAAGCGCTTAAGCCTTGGGCATTTATCGCAATCAAAGTTTTCACGGGGCACATTTTCTTTGTTCCCCCTGTTTCCCCTGATGCGATTGGAGTATTGGTCTATCGGTTCCCGCAGCGATACCTGCCGTCGATCTATACAGATCTGATGGCCAGCACTTGTTCCACAATGCACCCGTCACCCCTCTTCACTAACCCCTCCGATTAACCATGGGCCGTCAATCTATTTCCAGATCCAACGACTATCGTGTAATTGCTAATCGCCAATCGGAAATGTTTTATATGCCACCCACTGCACTCCCCGATCGCAATCCTCCGATTACATCCCTGCAGTTCATCCCCTTAGATCCGACGGCCCAATGCTAATCGCACTCGTTCCATTGCATCACTTCTCCAATCGCAATCGGAACTTCTTGTTGTGCCGCCCTTCCGTTTCCTTCGATTGCGATTTCCCGATTTGATCTGAGCTGTTGATCTCTTCAAATCCAATGATCCAGATCTCATCGCTCCCCGCTGTCTTCCCCCACCGATTTAATCTCCACCGTCGATCCCCTACGCGATCCAATGGTCGGCACTTAATCACACCGTCGCTCCAATCACAATCGCAAGTTCTTAAATGTGTCGCCCTCCACCTCCCCTGATTGCGATCTCTCGATGCAATCGCAACCGTCCATCTAAGCTGATCAACGGTCCACATCACATCGGGATTTTCATTCCCCTTTCTTCATCAGAGCCTCTGTTAACCTCATCTTTTAACCTCCGCCGTCGATCTCCTCCTGAGATCGACGGTCTAAAGCTAATCACCCTCCCCCTTAGCCGGGTCCCACCATCAAATGGCCCGCGTTCATTCATTTCTGTCGTTTTTCTTTATAAATCCATCCAAACGCTAAACTTTGGGTTTTTAACATTAATTATTGTTTCTTCTACCTATTTTCGCCTACATTTACCATTCCGACACCACCCCACAGGCTTTAAAAGCATCTCCTCTGCCACCCTACCCTGGATTTTGTAATTGATTTATTCCACTATGCAGGTTCAACCAGGGTGATGAATCCACTCTGATTTCTGTAATCGCATTCGTTGCGATTCAGTGCAGAGAGGCCATTATAGCAGTGGCCAAGTGAAACAGTAGAGACAGATCAAAGGGTTAAAGCCTGTTAATTGAATATTTAACACCTAATCTCGTGATCAAAGGATTAAAGGCGCAGTTCGAAGACCAAAGAGCGCACCAGCAGGTCATATCAACGCTACATAACAGCAGAACACGTTTTCTCCATAGGTACACCTTCCTACAGCAGTCTCCATGCTGCCTCGAGCCCGGGAACAGTTAATTACTCTGATAGAAACTTCTTAAAGACTGTCAGGACTGCAGTTATGGAAGCATGGAGACCTAAAGACCTTTCAGTCACCTTACTTGCTTCAGAAGGTAGAACAAAGGGCCTTACAGCCAGAAAGGACTCCAAAGAAACATCAGAGGTCAAATATCAACCTGACAGAGGCTTCAAAACAGTCTACAAAGTACAGTGCAGGGCTATTAAGCAGAGTGGGCATGAACTCTTTCTCCACTCTGTCTTAATGAGATCCATTTAATGAATATCATCTACTTCTGTTGTTCTTTTCTCATATAAGAAATCCCGAGAACATATTGTAAAGGTTGTTGATCGGATATCTGAGAATTGCAAGTTGTTTCCTTTGAGACACAGTCTCTGTGTAAAGTTGTAAGATAGGCTGAGGAAGATGTATTCAGACTGAATGTTCAAGCTATTGGCAATTTTGTACATGACTGGTGTTGCTCTTAATATGACAAGCACATTTCTTTGGATCCTGATCTAAAGCTGTAGTGATGTTTTTCTATCTCTGTATTTGTTTTACATTGTAGATCATTTCATTTCATTTCTTCTGGGCATGCATTAGAAATTTGGCATAGGATTTACCCTTGTTAGGTACCCTATGTCTCTGCTCTCCCTGCCTTTAATGTTTTTCTGCTATATGTGTATCTGAGGATTGATTTCAATTGATTTAACCAGTGTAGTGGTCAGATATATCACTAGCTAATGTATGAATTAATGAGGTCAGTTTCTTAGATGTTCTGGTTAGGATTTAATTGAATGAATTGGGAACACTGGGAGGTCTATAATTTTGTCTCTATCTCACTAGGATCCTTTTCACTTGGTTAAACCCTGATAAGTTCCCTTAAGCTAGAGGCCAAAGCATTGAGAGTTCAAAGTCTCTCTCTGATCTCAGGTCTTTAACTATGTGTTCTAAATCTTTAATGTTCCTTGTCTGAAGAGTTTACCTTTTAGGTTGGGATCACAGGTGTTTAATGGCATGCCCTGTCCCCGTACCTCAACTCTGAAAGGTCACCTTGGAGGTTTCCTTGCCTTTCACCTTCTTTCTAATTTTCATACCACATTATCATCTTTAAGATCCAATGCTTTAGATGATTAGCCCCACTGAAAGCCTGTATATTGAATAGCAAGTAAACCCTTTCCTGACTCCATTTGCCCAATGGTCTTGAATGTTCTCTGAAATTGTCTCCTCTTTGCCTAAAATCCTCTTTGCTCATTCTTGTCTCATATTGAACCCTTCCTTCCTGATGCCCAACAACCAAACACAAACAAACAAACAAACCAGAGCCTTATAACTAGCCTAATATCTTAACTTTGAGCTTCAAAGACAAAAACCTTTGCTCATATAGAGAGATCCCTCTCTAGACCCGGGAGGGCTAGATCCTGAGGTTTGAAAGTGGTTCTGATGTTGTCTCATCGTTTGGTCTTTCCAATCTGACCAAAACATGGGAACCCCAATAGCGACGAAAGGCAACTGAGGATTGAACGACATGCCGGGTCCCTGATAAGGACCCATACCTATACTACACCCTGATTGACTATAACTTTGCCCCCACTAGTTCTGTCCTGGAGGATTCTGACCATAGGGGGTATAAGCCGTGTAATTAGGTTGATACGGTTGCTGATAAGCAGTGTAAGGGGGTTGGTAACCAGGGTATTACCCTGATTATACGTAGGCCCCACTTGAACAGTATATGGATTTGACTGCTGAGTATAGGTATAACCATTTGTTGAAGGTAATAACCGAAACCTTGGGGCGGGTTGTAAACCAGTCGAGACTGAACTTAGAGGTAATAACCGCCTTGGGGTTGAGTGGGCTGTTGGTAAGTGGGGCCCTGTTGAGCTTGATAAGTCGAGCGCACAGGCAAATTCGGTTGCGGCATGGAATATATCAACTGTTGAGTAGGGTTAATTGGATGTGTAGGCTGGCGTAGTTGAACAGGTTGACCTGGTTGGGTGGGATGCCCTAATTGTAAAGGTTGGCCCGGCTGAATAGGTTGCCCTGTTTGAACAGGTTGTCCTGGCTAATGAAGGACACCAGGTTGTCCCGGGTGAGCCGGTTGGCCTGGTGGTGGAATATGGCCAGGTTGTGCCTGATAACCAAGTTGACCTATGACAGGACCATGAGATGGTCCTAGCTGTGCAACATGTGGACTTATGGGAAACTGAGGTTGCTGAGGTTGCACCATAGGTTGGAAAGGGTGGATTTTCCTACCAGGACCATACAATGGCCAGGTTGATACCCCGGTTGTCCTATGGGTCCTTGAGGTTGCCCTGGTTGGACCACAGGGTGAGGCTATAGAGGTTTACCTTGAGGATTATAGGACTATCTGTTGAGAATGCAGCAAGATGATGGAGCTTGGTGAAATGAAGTCGCCTTCACCAAGTGGGCCCGCAGGTGAATTTTGGCGCAAAGTTTATTTTTAGACTATGTTTATTTTTAGACATATGGAGCATGGTTCGGAGATTCCAGTTTGAGATTCTTGGAGCATTGGTAATGTTGGTAAAAATAGATGAGACTCTATTTTTTAGGTCAAAGAGGTTGAAGTCTATTTTTAGACTACCTCTCCTTAAAACAGGGAAGTCAAATATTATTTACCCTTAATAATATTTAGACTATAAACAGCAGTTTACTCTCTTGGAGCACTTCAGTTCGAGCTACAGAAGTGGCTCATGCATCTGACAGAGGAATCACATGGTTCCCAAGGGTTTGATGGCATCATGCATGGTTGACTTCAGTTGGACTTCAGTGGCAGAAGTTTGGAGGAGTTAATGAGACAACTAGTGGAGTTGTGTTCTGTTTATTTTAGTTAAACTGATTGAGATTAGTTTAACTAGCTAATCAATTAGTTATGAGTGGAGTGAATTAAATATTATTTAATTCATTAATTAGTAACTCATTATTCAACTCAAGAACACATCAGTTCACTACAGTGTATGATCAGTTCAGTGGAGACCAGTGAAAGAGGTATATGAAAGGGTGGAGTTAGCTATCAGTTGTGACTATACTGTTGCTATTTGCAACACACAGATAGGTGGAGTAAGCCCATGAGGATTGCGCAGTTCAGGATGGTGGTTTATCTATATAAATAGGCCATCCCATAGCATTGAAACACGCAATAGAGGCAAGGCAATTGGCGGTGAGTTTTGAACCAGTAACCTGTTCAAAACTGAGCTAGATTGTGAGTAACTTCATGAGAAAGTACTGAGTACTTGTGAGGAGTATTGTACCGAGTTTGTTACATGATTTCTCCATTATAATATACACAATAGCTGCGGGGTTTTCAGCTATAAGCTTTCCCCATACATACTGGGTTAATGTGTATGATGATTTGATGTGTTATCACTTGATTTTATTTCCGCATGTTTGATGATCTGAGTTGATCTGAGTGGAAGAGATTATGTGTTGTGTATGAAGTTCAAATAGTATGTGACCAGGATAGTCTCAGTGGATAATTAATCATTATTCAGCAAATTTCTACATGGTATCGGAGCTATTGAAGTTCAGATTGATCATCACAGTGATTACAAACTTATTTCGGTAGACAGAGTCTGCATGCGGGCCAGGTAGCCTCCGGATTCATCTTTATTCGAAAAGTGAAAGGTCTGGTAAACGCCCCTTGCAGTCGATCTCTGTGCTAGAAATAATTTGTTCTCACGATCTAGAGCGGCTGAGCTTTGAGGTGGAATTTGAAATTTTGCAGCAGTTTTGTTTTCTTGGTGCCAGTGTTGAAAATGTCTTTCAACGGTTTGCGACTCGAATATGCTCTTGAAGGCAGTTCGAATTATGTTGCATGGAAGGATCGCATGGAAGCCGTATTAGAAGATAATGGTCTGAAGGAGTTCGTAGATACGGATGTCTAAAAGCCCACTGATCCTGCTGAAGTCGAGGCATGGCAAAAGAAGATGGCGAAGTGTCGAAGGATCCTGTTGGAGGGCGTCAAGGATCATATTGTATCCAACCTGCATGGAAAGGCTACTCCATATTTAATGTGGAAAGCTTTGACGGATATATTCCAGAGTAAGAGCGACCAAAGGAAGCTGGCGCTCAAAGATAAGCTCAGGAGCATCAAGATGGAGAAGGGCGACAGTATTTTCAAATACCTCAATATCGCCAAAAGCTCACTGATCGCATGCTTGGTTTCAAGTATGCTGGGATCGGTATGGTTCTTGGACAGCGGTGCGTCATTTCATATGATAGGAGATCGGGAGTTGTTCTCAGATCTGGAGGACAAACATTTGGGTGTGCACATCGAGATGGGCGATGATGGTAGATACAGTGCGACTGGTATCGATACCATATCCTTTCAAAGGGAGTCTGGTAAACCCTTTGTATTGAAGGATGTCATGCATGTACCTGGATTGAAGAAGAACTTGATCTCTGTGGCGATGTTGGAGGATAAGGGGTATGATGTGGTCTTCAGCGAAGGAAAAGCCTTCCTGCGCAGTAAGACTACTGGAGAGACCCGGAAGATAGGGGTTCGAACTCAGAACCTTTATCAGTTGCAGGTAGATGACTGCGCAGCTATGGCATGCAAGGCAGGAGAAGTGGTGAGCCGGGATGATGAGGGCGAACTATGGCACAGGAGATTGGGCCATCTTCACCATGGAGCTTTGAAGATTCTGCAGCAGATTTCTACTGGACTTCCTAAGGGCACCCTTGCGCAGTCAGATCAATGCAAGGGGTGTACTTTAGGAAAGTATGTGAAAGCCACCTTTCACGAGAAGGATAGTCGCGCCACGACGATCCTTGAGAGAGTTCACACAGACGTGTGTGGTCCTTTCTTAGTTGCTTCGACAACAAAGCACAAGTATTATGTGATCTTTGTTGATGATTTCTCTCGAAAGTGCTGGATCTTCTTCATGCAGAAGAAGAGCGATACATTCGCGAAGTTCTGTGAGTTTAAAGCACTGGTCGAGAAGGAGTCAAGGAAGAAGGTGATTGCTCTAAGGAGTGATAACGGTGGTGAATTCATCTCGGCTGAATTCAAGGAGTTCTGCACTGCAGAAGGGATTCAGAGAGAGCTCATCGCACCCCATAACCCACAGCAGAACGAGGTGGCTGAGCGGAATAACAGAACGATCGTGCGTGCTGCACGGGCGATGTTGCATGATCAGGGCCTACCCCTTCACTTGTGGGCTGAGGCATGAAATACAGCAGTGTATGTGAAGAACCGTTGTCCTCAAAAGGTTCTTGGCATGAGTACACCGAAGGAGGCTTATTCTGGCAAGAGGCCTGATATTTACCATTTGCGGATTTTTGGTTCTCCTGTCTACATGCATGTGACGAAGGATGCGAGAAGGAAGCTGGATCCAACTGCTGAGGTTGGAATATTTGTGGGGTACACTGATACACCTCACAACTACCGGGTGTATTTGTCAGACAGTCGAAATACTGTTGTGCGACGAGATATAAAATTTCAGGAGGAGAAAGCCATGCAGTGTTCGCTTGAGAGGGAGCTACACTTGCATGCAGATGAGGAGCTATTAGATCCTAAGGAGGAGCTTCCAGATGTGGATCAGCCACAAGAGGAGGTTCAGGAGGTGGAAGAAACCACCCAGGCAGTGCCAACCATCAGAGGGCGCATGCGCACTACAGAAGCTGAGTGACTGGCTCGGGATGCAGAGAAGGTTGTAGGACCACCTACAGCACAGCGCAGACAGAGACAGTCACCGGATCGGTACACTGGATACATGGATCTTGTGAGTCAATCTGTTGTGATGGAGCCATCCTCTTTTGAGGAAGCTGTGGAGGAACCCGCATGGGTTGATGCCATGATCGAAGAATATGATTCAATCGTCAGGAAAAGTGCATGGGAGATTGTCCCAAGACCGGTTGGGAAATCAGTGGTGGGTTCACGATGGATCTACAAAGTGAAGCAGGCAGCTGACGGGAGTGTGGAGAAGTACAAGGCGATATTTTTCGCCCGTGGCTTTTCACAGATCGAGGGGATCGATTATGAGGAGTCTTTTTCACCTGTCACAAGGTACTCTTCCATACGGACGATCCTTGCTCTCTAAGCGCAGATGGGGTGGCACATTCATCAGATGGATGTGAAGACTGTGTTCCTCAATGGAGTTATTGAGGAGGAGGTGTACATAGAGCAGCCTGAAGGTTTCGAGATCTTCAGCAGTGATTCGCATGTGTGCCGACTCAAGAGAGCACTGTACGGGCTGAAGCAAGCACCTCGTGCTTGGTACACTCAGATAGACAGCTACTTCACCGGGCTTGGATTCTCTAAGAGTGAGGTGGATCCAAACCTGTACCAGATTGTGGTGGAGGGGAAGCTTTTGATCATCGTACTGTATGTAGATGATCTGATTTTGACTGGCGATGAGCAGTTGATACTTTCATGCAAGGAGGATCTTGCACGAGAGTTTGAGATGAAGGACTTGGGAATCCTTCATTATTTCCTGGGATTGGAGATTTGGCAGTGCAGCAGAGGACTGTTTGTTTCTCAGGGCAAGTATGCCCGGGAGATTCTGGAGAGGTTCAACATGCAAGGCTGCAAGCCTGTTGACACTCCTCTTCCTGGTGGTTGGAGGAAGGAGGATGCTACTTCAGCGGAGGTAGTGGATGCCACGGTCTATCGATAGTTGGTGAGGTCGCTTATGTATCTGGTCAATACACGACCCGATATATGCTATGCAGTTAACCAGCTTTCGCAAGCTATGGTTAAGCCTACCAAGCTCTTTTGGAAGGCAAGCAAGCATGTATTGCGCTATATCAAAGGCACATCGGGATATGGTCTATGGTATAGACAGGAGGATGGAGCGAAGCTTTCTGGCTTCACTGATGCAGATTGGGAAGGGAGTCCAACGGACCGAAAGAGCACTTCTGGAGGAGTTTTCAGCATTGGGTCGACAGCAGTTTCCTGGTACAGCAGGAAGCAGAGATCCGTGGCACTTATTTTAGCAGAGGCCGAGTACATGGCAGCTAGCTTGGCTGCATGCGAGGCTATTTGGATGAGGAAGATCCTCGCAGGATTGTTCAGGTTGCATTTGGAGCCTACAGTGATTTACTGTGATAACCAGAGTTGCATCAAGCTCTTGGCTAATCCAGTATTTCATGATAGGTCCAAACACATCGACATCAGGTACCATCATATCAGAGATTGTGTTCAGCGAAGAATCATGATGCTTTCATATGTTCCCACGGAGGATCAGGATGCCGACATCCTGACGAAGGCGCTCACTGGGAGCAAGTTCGAATTCCACAGAGGCAGGATAGGGATTGTAGATAATCCATATCTTGCTGAGAGGGAGTGTTGAGAATGCAGCAAGATGATGGAGCTTGGTGAAATGAAGTCGCCTTCACCAAGTGGGCCCGCAGGCGAATTATGGCGCAAAGTTTATTTTTAGACTATGTCTATTTTTAGACATATGGAGCATGGTTCGGGGATTCCAGTTTGAGATTCTTGGAGCATTGGTCATGTTGGTAAGAATAGATGAGACTCTATTTTTTAGGTCAAAGAGGTCGAAGTCTATTTTTAGACTGCCTCTCCTTAAAACAGGGAAGTCAAATATTATTTACCCTTAATAATATTTAGACTATAAACAACAGTTTACTCTCTTGGAGCACTTCAGTTCGAGCTACAGAAGTGGCTCATGCATCTGACAAAGGAATCACATGGTTCCCAAGGGTTTGATGGCATCATGCATGGTTGACTTCAGTTGGACTTCAGTGGCAGAAGTTTGGAGGAGTTAATGAGACAGATAGTGGAGTTGTGTTCTGCTTATTTTAGTTGAACTAGTTGAGATTAGTTTAACTAGCTAATCAATTAGTTATGAGTGTAGTGAATTAAATATTATTTAATTCATTAATTAGTAACTCATTATTCAACTCAAGAACACATCAGCTCACTACAGTGTATGATCAGTTCAGTGGAGACCAGTGAAAGAGGTAGATGAAAGGGTGGAGTTAGCTATCAGTTGTGACTATACTGTTGCTATTTGCAACACACAGATAGGTGGAGTAAGCCCATGAGGATTGCGCAGTTCAGGCTGGTGGTTTATCTATATAAATATGCCATCCCATAGCATTGAAACACGCAATAGAGGCAAGGCAATTGGCGGTGAGTTTTGAACCAGTAACCTGTTCAAAACTGAGCTAGATTGTGAGTAACTTCATGAGAAAGTACTGAGTACTTGTGAGGAGTATTGTACTGAGTTTGTTACATGATTTCTCCATTATAATATACATAATAGCTGTGGGGTTTTCAGCTATAATCTTTCCCCATACATACTGTGTTAATGTGTATGATGATTTGATGTGTTATCGCTTGATTTTATTTCCGCATGTTTGATGATCTGAGTTGATCTGAGTGGAAGAGATTATGTGTTGTGTATGAAGTTCAAATAGTATGTGACCAGGATAGTCTCGGTGGATAATTAATCATTATTCAGCAAATTTCTACACTATCCTTGCGGACCGTACAACAACCCCTACTGGCCTGAAGGTTGGCCCTGTAAGGGTTTCCCTTATGAGTCATACAAATAACCAGGTTGGCCCGAAGGTTGACCCGGGAAGGGTTTCCCTTGCGGGTAGGAAGGTTTCCCAGCCTGGGCAGACAAAAAACCACTGACATATTGATAAGCCTCTGGAGCAGGAAAACGAAGAGGGTTGCCTTGCTCATCATACTGATATGGAAAAACATAGATGGGGGTACCATCAACTCCATAATGGGAAAAATAAGGACAGTTGGGATCTTGGGAGGACTGACCAACCTCGGAGTTCTACTGCTGTAGAGACAACCAATACTCCTTAGCAGAGATATCCTCCGGAATAGAAGATGCTATGTAAACGTCTTTAGGAAGTGACGAGGTTCTGGTAGACTGAGTAGTAACAGAGGGCGTAGAGGCAGCCACGCAGACAGTAGGCCTAACAAGTACTGATGTGACTTGAGGTGATGACATGAGAGGTGTCCTTGGAGACATCCCTAAAGAAGGAATAACCGACCTCTTCGACGGAGTTGATACTCCCATATACGTGAAAGCGGCCACAATCTGACTTAAGGACCGATATCTTGCTGGAAGCAAAGGGCCAAGCGAAGACATGACAGACAGCTCAGGGTTGTTTTCTGGGAAAAGCTGGTAATCTTCACCAGATTTAGGGATTTCCTCACTAGGATAAGGACTGGGTGAGTCCATATCTAACCCTACCGCTAGATCTTCTAAAAGATAGCGAGGACTAGGAGGTATAACAGTAGCTAAAAAAGGCGATCCCGATGTAAAAGGAGGGAAGTGTTCCCCTACTCCAAATCCAAACCAAGATCACTTTAGCTACGCATACCAAGTAGCCCTAACATCAATTATGGCTGCAAAATATCTTTAAGTTTGCTGCATAAAATTAGATCTAAGCATAAAAGACATTAAGCAGATAAAATGTAAAATGGCTCCATGAATCCAATGGACAAGGCAAGAACAATGTATTTAAAATGAATCTTATATTATATTAAAGAACGGGGCACCTGAGAGGAAAACAAGAAAGGTGTTTTCTAGTTCTCCTCAGTGGGATGGGTTCTTGGAAGTCCTCAGTGTTTCAGATCTATGATTCCTCTCTCTTGCTAATGTGGAAAACCCAAACAAACATGGAACTCAATGGGAGTTCATAAAACAAAAAATGGAAAAAGGTGACCAAGAGTAGATCTAGTGTGATCTAATGCAATGGAGGTGAATAATGAATGGGGAAAACCCTTCTATTTATAACAAAATATTGGGGTGTTCTAGAACTCAGTGCATGAATAAAATATTATTAATCAAATTCTAGAATCACCCTTTAGGAATATTTTATTATATTTATTGGAGGGAAAAGGATTTTTGACTTGGGTCAATTCCTTTATTTATAAATAATAAATAAATAAATGATTTATTTATTATTTAAGGGAAATGAGGGGAATATAATTAAATAAATAATGGTTTATTTAATTATTTATATGTGATTTAGTCAAATTTAACTAAGAATATTATTTAAATAATGATTTAAATAACTTATTCTTAGAAAATAATTAAATAAATAAGGATTTATTTAATTAATTTCCTTGTTTTGGGTTAAATATGACCGGGAAATATAAACAAATAAGTTATTTCACATGGTGAAAGCAATTTTACTTAGGGTAAAATTGGTCTTACATGGTGTACTTGGGTTCATCTAATAATAATAGGTTAGATGACCAAAAAATGGTGTAACAGATTGCCCCCCAATGTACGAGTGTTAGGAGCAAATCGTATGACCGAAGTACATTGTAAGAACTCAATCACTGGATATCGAGAGGGAAGTGAGAGAGAGAAATGTAATGTTGGCTGATGTGCTAAAGGACTAGACCCTGAGGAGATGAGACTTACAGGTGCAACAAGTCTCTAGTTGATGAAGTGGTACTTGTGCTAAAGGCGGCGGCGGAGGCTTACCTATGCCTGCCGAGACAAAGTACAAAGAATAAGGCACCCGGAACACCACGGAACGCAATAATTACAAAGAGTAAGGTGCCCGGAAAACCACAGAACGCAATGATGAAGCATGTGCTGGCCGAAACATGAGCCAGATAAATCATAGGATGAATCCCACATACATGTGATGCCTGGAATAATCTTCAGGACTTATATAGTAATATGGTAGTACATGAGATACAAATATACCCAAATGCCCCCTACACACGGGGAAGGGCTCTCAAAATCTGACAGAGACATGTGAATCGAAAATGGCGCTGCAAGCGGTTGAAGCCGATATCATCAAATGAGAGGAGCTGCATCAAGGGCGGGAATGAAGTCATCTGGGCATGTGGGGGGCTACCTGCAGGGCCACCCCATTTTGAGGGTTGAGACATCTCACACATGCCCGGGAATCACAAATAACGGTTGCAGCATTACTGGACCATCGAGTATACGTATCGTGAACATATGGAAAAGGGGTTGGATCCAAGGTACCCAGACGAAGACTAATGATGATGTTGAAATGATGAAAGGTCCAAAGGGGACCCGAAAAACATGAGTATGAAATGGTATCTCATGACGGAAATCGACACAGACAAGAATAAAGATGGAGGCTAAGTGGGGCCCCAAGGAAAAGTGTTGTAAGTGAGGAAATCCGATTTGAAAAAGGAGGAAAGGAAGACTTCGTGGACAACATGTGTCCTGGTGAAGTAGTGACTGATGAAAACAAACATATATTGGCTATCTACAAGAAAGTAAAACATATGTGCATTTCAAGTGGGAAATGCTAAGGGTAATACCTCTTTAGATAGAGTGCATTGCGAGGATTAGGAAGGGGGTGGCCTTCAAAGTCTTCTAAAAGGTATGCCCCCTTCCCAAGATCTTTATTGATGATGTAAGGACCGAGCCATAATGAGTCAAACTTCCCATGACTGAGGGTATCTTGGGCCTGGTCGTATACTAGAACAAGGTCACCTTCATGAAAGGTGCGAGGGTGTACTTTTCGGTCATACTGAGCTTTGGTGCGCTTTTTGGCCACTTCAAGAGTTTGTAATGCAACACGACGGTCTTCAGAGGCATGCTCAAGCATGATAAGTCGTTGTTCTATAGGTTGGGTATCAGGGAGAAGTTCGACAGCTAAACGAAGGGAAGGGATTTAACATTCGATTGGTAAAACTGCCTCCTCGCCAAAGACAAGGTGGAAAGGAGTGAAACCGGTGGCGGTTTTAACAGAAGTACGGTAGGCCCACAAAGTAGGGAAGAGCATGAGATGCCAATTGGTTTTGTGCTTATTCACCATACGTTGAAGCATGGTCTTAAGAATTTTGTTGACCGCTTCAACTTGGCTGTTACCTTGGGGGTAATAGGAAGATGAATATTGGTGCTCAAAACCCAATAGGGAGGAGAGCTCATGCCAAATCTGATCTTCGAAATGTCGGCCATGGTCTGAGACTAATTGTTTTGGAACTCCGAATCGAGCAATGACATGGTTAAAGAAAAAGAGGGCTGCAGTGGCTGCCGTATTGTTGAATGTGGGCATAACTTCAGCCCATTTTTTGAAATATTCAACCGCCATTACGATATATTTGTGGTTACCAGCAGATGGAGGTCGACATTCCATGAAGTCGATGGCCCATTTACAAAAGGTACCAGCTGTGACAATAGGATGGAGAGGAGCGAGAGGAGCTGGCGCCTTAGGGGCAAAATGTTGGCATTGAGAACAATGTTTGACTACTTCAATGCAATCACTGAAGAGAGAGGGCCAAAAATACTCAGCATGCATGATTTTTTGGGCGGTGGCGAGGCCAAAGAGGTGGCCGCCGCAAGCACTGCTATGACATTCATTGAGGACTTGTTTGGCTTCAGCGTGTGTGAGGCAACGACGAAGGACAGTATCTACGCCACGACGATAAAGATTGTCACCGATTAGAAGGTAGTGAGAGGCTTGGTGTCGGATACGTTGGCGATCATTACGATCAAGGTGAAGGGAAAACTTTTGGGTTCGCAAGTAAGTAAGGATATCAATGTACCAAGGAGAGCCTCGTTAATTGGAGTGTCTTGCGTCCCAGTAGGGAGATCGGAAATGAGTTCAGCGATGGCTAAACCTTTCTTACTTTTTGGGGTGACAAATTCAAGGTCAAATTCTTGAATGATAACGACCCAATGAGCGTATTTCCCACTGAGGATGCGTCAACTCAATAGGAAAGCCATGGGGTTGGAATCAGTCACCACTTTGGTGGAACGCAAGAGGATATAATGACGCAGCTTTTGGACTGAGAACACAACAGCTAGAGCTAATTTTTCTTCATGTGAGTAGGGCACAGGTGGACCCACAAGGTTTTTACTGACATAATAAATCATGTGTTCAATGTCATTATCATCCTCTTGGATAAGGACACCAGCGACTGAATGAGTGGAAGCGGAGATGTAAAGGAGGTAATCTCGGTTAAAATCAGGATGACGGATCAAAGGGGCAGAGGTGAGAGCATGTTTGAGGGCATCAAAAGATTTTTGAGCATAGGTATCCTAGACAAAAGAGGTGTGAGAGCGAAGAAGTCGAAGGAAACCATGCGCGGTAGTAGCATAGTCGGGAACAAAACGGCGAAGAAAATTAGCTTTGCCTTGGAGAATTTGCAACTCTCGTAAGGTACGAGGGATAGGAAGCTCAAGAATGGCTTGAACTTTCAAAGGGTCAAGAGTTATCCCAGATTTAGATACTATGAATCCAAGGAGATGGCCTGTGGGAACACAGAAGACACATTTTAAAGGGTTAAGATGGATGTTATACTTGCGACAGTGGAGGAAAATAGTACGTAGGTCATGCAGATGTTGGGCCAAATGTTTAGAACGTATAGTAAGGTCATCTAAATAGGCCAAGATAATATGAGCTAAATCATGGAAACAATAAGACATGGCTCATTGAAAAGTGGCGCCAGCGTTTTTAAGACCAAATGGCATGACTCGGTAGGCGAAAGTGCCCCATGGACTAAGGAATGCAGTTTTAAGTTGATCAACACGACGGATAATGATTTGGTTGTACCCTGAGAATCCATCCATGAAGGATAACACTTTGTGCCCCACACATTCATCAATGATTTGGTCGATAAATGGTGTGGGGAAGTTGTCTTTGGGACAAGCTTTGTTCAAATCTTGAAAGTCAGTGCAAACACGAATGGTGCCTTGTTTTTTGAGAACGGGAACGGGGTTGGACACCCAGGTGGTGTATTCGATGGGGTAAATGAAACTAGCCTGCCGGAGCTTATCGATTTCAGCTTTGATGGCCTCGCATCTGTATGGATGAATGGGTCTCAACTTTTGACGGACCGGGGTGGCGTCAGGCCATGTGTCGATATGGTGTTCGACAATGGCTGGATCGAATCCGGGCATTTCTGAGTAGGACCAGGCGAAAACATCGCGGAATTCTTTGAAGAGTTTGGTGTAGGCTTCAATTTCTTCTGGAGTGCAGTGGGTGCCCAAAGTGATGTGTTCTTCGATACCCGGTTTAACAGAAATTTCAATTTTGATGGTAGGAGAGATATTAGCCATATTGCCTTCTTCGAAAGTGTCAGGGGCAGGGATGGGGTTTTTGAACCAATCAACTTTATGGGGAGTGAAGTCTTTTGTTTCGATAGCATATTGGTCATGCGATTGATGTGGTAGGAAGTATGCACGATGGTGCATATCGTCCCATGGAAAGTCAGGTTCGGTCATTGCTTCCATGATGTCTTCGTCTGACTGGAAGATGGGAAGAGTGGATGGCATAGGATGACCTGAAGAGGTAGAAATATGAAATAACACCTAATTTGGGGGGGAGGGTTACATTGGTGTCATTATGAGGGGTGTCGTTAGGGTGGCATGGCCGACAACATCGCACAAGGCACACTGGATGGGATGCTTTGGAAGGCGAGGAGGGGTAGAGTTTGTTAGGGCAACCTTGTCCTTCGGTGCCCCCTTGCGAGATTTGCTATTGTTACCTGACACAGTCGTAACGGGAGGAGGTGTCGGATGAGGTGACCGAGGTGCCGGAGTAGTAGTAGAGGTCATGGGTATTGGTTGAACTGGGGTCAAAACAAGATATGGCTTGGGATGACCAGGCAGGGTAGGGACGGTGGGGCTTAGATACCAGATGGGTATTCCCAAGGTCAAGTTGGGTAGGGAGAGGGTAGCCAAGATAGGGACAGAAGAAGCTCCGGGAGGGGGAGCGAGAAATGGAATCTGGCCGGCAAGAAAATGGCCAGGAGGAACGGGGCCGAGGGGGTTAAAATCAGGCGGGATTGACCCAATAGGGTAGAGGGGTATGTGAGGATTATTTGGGGGAGGAGATTCTGAAGGGAAAAGGTTGGCTAGCGGGGGTGAAGGGCTAGGAGCTGGTGGAGTGGGGGAAGGTTGAGATTGCTGACTAGCCAAAGTGGGCCATGTAAGGTTAGCCCAAGATGATTGCATCATGCAAGCGTGTGCCAGGCTAGGATCAGATAAGGTAGGGGGGGTTGGACAGGTGCTAAGCAAAGAGGAGTTTTTATAGATGTCGGGAGAAACACTGTGCAAATAATTAGGGACCGCAAAAATAGAGGACGTAGGGGAGGTTTGAGATTTGCGTTTAAGATATGTTAACTAGTTGATGGTGATGATTTTTCCATTATGGGGGAAAAACATCTTGCAGTTGACTGCGGATGGGACGGCAGACATGGCATAGGTGTAACTACGCCCCAAAAGAATGTTGTATTCAAGAGGGGCGTCGATAATTTCAACGTCGATGCAAACAGTCTTGCCTGCAAGGGTAATAGGAAAATTGGGGAATAGGCCAATGGGCTGGGAGGCATGGCCATCCCATGCACGAAGGGTGATTGTGGAAGGGGCCAGCTCAAGAGATCTAGGTTGTTGCCAAACCGAAGTAGAAATTACACAAGTAGATGCCCCCTCATCAAGAACGCATCGAGCGATACTGGCATTTCGGATGTTGACCGATATTTGGAAAGGAACAGACACAGGAAGAGGGGGATGGTCTAGTTGACGGGCATCGAAAACAATTAACTGGTCATCAACAGGGTCGACGACTCCCATGGTAGATAGTAGAAGCTTTGTAGGACCTGATGAAGGAAAATCGGGGGTAGAAGGAACGGGAGGGTTAGCGTACTGACTAGACCGAGTGTCAAGGTGAATATCAGTGGTGAGGGGTTGGGCAGAGGCCATCATGAGAATCTGGTGACCAGAGGAACTAGAATGATAAGGTTGAGTGGGTACCGGGTCAGGGGGTGATTGAGTAGCCACGAGTCTTTGTTGAGGGAGAGGATCAGTGAACACAATGGGTTGGGAGGTGTCCATATGGGGAGGGAGAGTAAGAGAAAGTGGTTGCCTCTACACAGTGGTCTGAGACTTCCATAGCTGCCTCATTGGTGGTAATTGGGGACAGGCATGAGTGGGATGACCGTAAACATCACAACACGAACAAGGCTTGTTAATTTGAAGTGGCCTATCCGGCTTGGGCTAAGAGCCTTGGGGTTGGGTGATAGTGGGGGAATAAATGCAGGAATGGTTAGGTCCATGATTAACAGAGGTGTAGGGATGGCCTTTTCTCTTTCGTTGAGAAGGAAGAGGAGGAGTTGTACCCTGATGTGCAAATGGTTGCCCTGAAGGGGGGAGTAAGTGTGGTCCAAATGTTGAAGGCGCTGGGACAGTAGGATGTGGGTAGGGATAAGGTGGAGGATAGGCAAAAGCAGGAGGCATGCTAAATCCTGGATACATGCTACCTGGAGAGGCAAAAGTTCCAGAGGGGCTGGTCAATCCTAGAGGGAAACTGTAGGCCATAAGAGGTTGAGCAGAAGTATACATGGCAAAAGAAACAGGGGGAGAACCTGAACGAGTAGAGGAAGAGTCGGAGTGCGGACTCTGGGGCGGACTTACTCGAGGACGATGAGAAGGAGTAATTTGACTAAGTGGAAACTGAGGGTGAAGGCCAAGAAGTCTCCAGGATAAATGCCTTGAAGGCACAATGATGATGGGAAGAAGAAAGACCGACAAGGGCTGCAAGGTGTAAAAGCAAGATGCGACAAGGGCAAGGAGGTGCAGTGTCAATTAATTTTAGAGTCTTTGCCAGGCAGTGTTAACCAGGCTCTTCTTCACTTAGGGACAGTGTGTGGCGTGCGTTAATTTTAATTGTTTAAACCCAGACGTTTTGAGAGTAAAAGAAAAAGTGTGCTCTGTAACTGAAAAAGAAATCTACAGTAAATAAGACTAAAAGAAAAAAAAATTAACAACTAACAAGGCAGCGATCTAACGCAAGAAGGTGGGTCTCTCAAAACTAGTCTATGAGAGGGAAAAAACTAGGCAAGGCACGCTAAAAAAGAGGCCAATAGATCTAAGGTCCGAAGGGACTGGGATCTAAAGGGTAAATCTGCTGAAAAAGTGGTGTAGAAAGCAGCAAAGAGGCAGGGGCAAGGTTGCTGCTAGAAAAGAGGAGATCAGCTAAAAATAGAAGAGACAGGGCAATGGCCTTAGAAATGAGCCCAAACAAAATGATATGAGGTGTTTTGAGAGGAGGAAGAGCTGATCGAAAGGGATCTCAAAAGGAGGTCTCAGATCTGGAATAAATAAGGTTGCAGCGCTGGAAATTTAGACGTCTGAAAGAGCAGAAAACTCTCCCAGAAAAAGTGGAGGGGACTGGAGCCTTAAGGGGCAAGGTTCCCACTTAGGTGAGTGAAACAAATCAGAAACTGGTCTAAACGGGCAGAGACGGAGGCTGGGAAACCCTGACAGAAGCTACAGACAAACCCAGAAAAAGTGCTGGAAAATATGCAGAAAAAGGGGAGGTCGCAGGTTTTGACCTGTTTGCAGTCCAGGACGCAGTTTTCGGGCAGAAAAGTGCGACCTCAAGGTCAAGTCGCACTTTTTGGGCCGATAAGTGCGACCTGCAGATCCGGCTTGTTCGGTGGCAGATTTCCGAAAAAGTTGTTGTCTCAGCTGCGGCTGATGTCTGTCACCTGTGCAATATGGCTAGAAACACGCAGAAGTTAGAAATTTGAATGTTTGAGGGTTTTTAGGGGTAAAACTAACATAAAAATAAGAAAAACAAAAAACTGAAAAGAAACCCTAGGGTTTGAAACAACTTGATATGCAGGAATATAGAAAACGACAGCGGTCGCAAAAGAAAACTCGTGTGGAGTCGCCAATTGTTAGTATGATTCTTTTGTCATAAAAGATCACTTTAGCTACGCATACCAAGTAGCCCTAACATCAATTATGGCTGCAAAATATCTTTAATTTTTCTACATAAAATTAGATCTAATCATAAAAGACATTAAGCAGATAAAATGTAAAATGGCTCCATGAATCCAATGGACAAGGCAAGAACAATGTATTTAAAAAGAATCTTATATTATATTAAAGAACGGGGCACCTGAGAGGAAAACAAGAAAGGTGTTTTCCGGTTCTCCTCAGTGGGATGGGTTCTTGGAAGTCCTCAGTGTTTCAGATCTATGATTCCTCTCTCTTGCTAATGTGGAAAACCCAAACAAACATGGAACTCAATGGGAGTTCATAAAATAGAAAATGGAAAAAGGTGACCAAGAATAGATCTAATGTGATCTAATGCAATGGAGGTGACTAATGAAGGGAAAAAACCCTCCTATTTATAACAAAATATTAGGGTTATCTAGAACTTGGTGCATGAATAAAATATTATTAATCGAATTCTAGAAGCACCCTTTAGGAATATTTTATTATATTTATTGGAGGGAAAAGGATTCTTGACTTGTGTCAATTCCTTTATTTATAAATAATAAATAAATAAATGATTTATTTATAATTTTAGGGAGATGATGGAAATATAATTAAATAAATAATGGTTTATTTAATTATTTATGAATGATTTATTCAAATTTAACTAAGAATATTATTTAAATAATGATTTAAATAACTTATTCTTAGGAAATAATTAAATAAATAAGGGTTTATTTAATTAATTTCTTTGTTTTGGGTTAAATATGACTGGGAAGTATGAATGAATAAGTTGTTTTAAGTGGTGAAAGCAATTTTACTTAGGGTAAAATTGGTCTTACATGGTGTACTTGGGTTCATCTAATGATAATGGGTTAGATGACCAAAAAAATGGTGTAACAGCGACTGTCAAGTCAAAAAGCGCGCCAATCGAGTTTACTAATGAAAAAAATAAAAAAGAGAAAACAGGGAGCAGATTAGGTATGGTGGGGGCTGAACAGAGGTTTTACACCAAAAGGAGGCAAACCAAAGAGTTGATCAAGCAGACAAAAGCCAAAACAACCGAAAGAGACAAGACAAACTCGAATCAAAGTCTCCCTAGTGGAGTCGCAAGTTTTTTGGAGAGGTAAATCCCCTCTGTGGACAAAGGCGATCCCTACTAGCCCAGATCGGGTCTAGTAACAATCAAGTCATGCTAAGACGCAGGTTCCTAGTTACAAAAATACCAAGATGCGACAAGAGGCCTACCTTAAATCCCACGCTATTTTCATTGCAGAGAAGATGGCATTTCTCGTCCCTCGTTTTGGCAGATCACAATCCTCCTGCTTGGCACGTTCGAATACCTGCATGCACGCAAAGAAATAGCAACACACAACATAACATTCAAAGCATGTAACCATATACTAGTCAGAGAAGATATAATTCATAACACAAGAAATGAACATATGAATGGAACCATAATCAGAGTCGATTATTATTAATAACAACAAAAGAAAGATACAACCTGAGCTCTGACGTTGGATCTTCCTTTGGCGGGTCGACAGCAGAGCACGTCTCGATGAAGCTCGTCGGGAATGGGACAAAGCTCTCTCTCTCTTAGCTGGGCTCTCAGGGGCTGTCTGGCGATAGTCTCCTTGCTACAAATTTAACTCTTTGTGCTAGCTTGCTAAGGGAAAATGGAAAGCTTATATAAATGGTGGAAGGGGAGTTGGGATGCCTATAATCATGGGATTGGCCCTATCCTTAAGGAATCTTCCATGATAAGTGGAAAACCACTTACCCTACATGGAGATCCGGAGCCAAACCTCCCAACTCATTTTAGAGACTAGTTCAGGAGTTGGTTGGAATCAAACTTCTGCCATTTATTTTTAAAAAATAATCCTTATTAAGCTTGGCGCGAGAAATACATTGGGACAGAGTGCCAGTTGGCGTACCCTCTTTGGTGGATTTTCCCCATTGGCGCGAGGGCTGAACTGGCTGGTCGTGCCAAGGCCAAAGGCCTATTTTTAGAGTTTTCTACAGGAAACTATCTTCAGAGGAATGATTTTCCTTGTCAAGGGGGATGCCATGAAAGTGGTTTCAGGTCATGTCACTGCTCACAGGTCATGAAAAATGCCCTCCAATGTGCGAGACGGGGGATTGGAGGGATGGTGACAAATTACTATGTAACACTCGGTGTTCTAGGTTGGTTGTTGCATTGACCTCCTTCTCATAACATCTCTTGCTATGCTTCTTTTATGTGCATCAATATACCCACAACTTAAATTTTTAATTAATCCCTAGGGTCCCAATGTACGAACGCTACTCTGATACCACTTGTAATGTACAAGATTAAAAAAAAATTTATTTACCTATTACCATACCAGCAACACTTCAACATTAATCCAAATCACACATTTTAATTTGATTCATAAACCATTCAATTTTTCATTTGAAGTCTTGGGTGTAGACCTTATTATAAAATGGAAGTCAATAGGTTTGATGTTATGAAAATAACTTTAATCTACCTATCTAACTATGTTGACACCTCTATCAATGGGGTTAATTATGAGACTATTTAGTGCCTCGATATTTCTAAATCCACTTGTACCTTCGTTTCGTTGTGAGGGACTGGCTCATTAAAGGCTTGACAGCAGTGATAGTTAATGGCATGGGATATTGTGTTAATGGCCACCTTCCATTCTGAGCGCCATCCGATATGCTTAAGATCTGCGGTGGCTTCTTGGTAGGAAAACGCTTAGGTAAAACCTAGCCACTCATTCCACCTCGCCATTTCATCGTACAACTTTGTAAAACTTGGGTCGGATCTACCGCTGTTTTCTGCAATCTCCGGCATTTAGTAAAACATAGAGAATAGTGCTCTACCCGGCTTAAGTCTGTACCTCGGCCTGCAGACTGGAGCTAGATAACTTCTTCAATGCTCAGCAGCCTCTCGGGGCTTTACACGTTTGGGAGGTTATACATCGTTCTTTGTTTCTCCATGGAGAGTTTTCTAGCAAGCGTTCAGACCCCCGTCCGAACCTCTGGCTGGCTGGCAGGTAACCTTCATCGAATTTATGTATTAACTATTCCTTTTCGTTTTCAAGATTCAACTCCTAAATTCATGTTTTTTCTTAATTAATAAATTTAACTCACAATTCTCTATTGACAGGGGTTATGTTTCGCTCCTCTACAGGTCGGCATTCATCGTCATTGGAGAGCTCATGAAACTCCAGGTAAATATCTCGTCAAAGATTTGTTATTTAACCATTGTGAATATAAGTTTTCTTAATCATTTTTCATTCCAGTACTTATATCTGTTTACTTCCTTGCTGGTTTTGCAGGTACTCCCCTTCCAAAACAACTGGGTTTGCTTATTGATTTTAGTTGTCAGATTCCAAACTAAAAATATTGCACTACCCCTCCACTCCAGGGATTTTCTTGCTGAATCACTTTCCCGCATGGATTTCCTTTCTTCACGTTGTCGGGTTATGAAACTTGCTGTTAGGTTTACTGTATTTAGGGTCTTAATTCATTATAACTTAAGAAGTGAGCTCGTAGTTGCTCATTTACCTGCTAATCTATGGTTTTGACACAGTAATGCTTTTACTCAGATTTTTGTGTAAATATATAGAGGGTTTTCCTCTTGGATTTAACTCCTTCATTCTTAGTTGGCTTTTCAAATTTTCTTGTATGAATTATTATAATGGACGAAGAGACCAGATTTACTATGATTGTATAGCTTTCAAAGAAAGTATTCAACCATTCGTATTTACTTCTTGTATTTGAAATACTGTAATATATTTCTATTTGGAGAAATTCAGTTATATGCGGTCATCTGGTTTATTCATAGAGATTTATTTTATATGCACCATGGTAGTTGGTTTATATACATGCACATATATTTATTTACCTATGTTCTCATGTTAACTGTTTACCATGATGTACCCGAGCCTCTGGCTAGATGAATTTTCTGTAACTACATGGTTATATTTAAATGTATTTGTTTCACTCGGCCTATGCTTGTACAGTGGATGTTTATGGAATAGCATTATAGTTCTGGAATGAATTAGGTGGCTTAAACTTCACACTGTTAAATTCATTTAAGTTTACCTACACAGGTTTCTCTTTTCTACATGCTAGTGACCGGACCACCTGTTTTCTTGTTCATGTATAGTTAGGCATCGAGCAATGACGAATTCTGGGTTGAGGCTCTCCTCATACCCAAAATCGACAGTTAGCTCCTTAAGGGTTTAGACAAGTCCAACAGGGTTTTATAATTCTACTATACACTTTGAATTGTACAGTTTGTAACAGCAGTTCATATATCTTATTCCGCAAGTTAAATTCATGTTTATATATATATATATATATATATATATATATATATATATATATATTCAATTTATGTAATAGCAACTACTACTTTATGATACAGATTAACACATTTAGTCATTGTATTACTAGGTTGTCCATTAGTAGTTTTCCTTGAGTTGCAACAATAATTATTCTACAGTTATCTTATCAATTCCCAGAATTAATTTACAGAGTTCACCACCATTTGCTAGAACCTTCTCATTTCCATCTTTAGACCATTCCTAATACAACTTACAATAAATAAATAAAAAACACACACCTGTGTATAAATCTCCTAGTATTGTTCCTGTATATTTAAAATACCAAAAATATCCAGTAACTTATCTGAATATGAACATTGTTGATGATGTTCCTCCCAACCTTCAAGAGAGGCAATTATGTCCTCCTCTTGCCCCGGTGCTCCACTCCTGAGAGGTACAGGTTGACAATAGTTTTCTGTTGTGACCTCAAGACCCTTGTCCAGTCAGTACCAAAAACTCCCAAGAACGCTGAGTGATTTCCATAGGTCTCTACCAGCTCTGGAAATTTTCGCACTCTCTTCCATAGTCTCTAAACAGAACCCCTATTCCTCACTAAGATATGCCTCTTACCCTCAAAGGAATAGGTAACTGTTCAAACTGTCCAACCAACCTTCTGTTCTTGGAATAATTTTACCATCAGCCTTTTTACTTTTTATGGAACTGTTTTCCATAACCAATTTTATTTTCAAATAACAAAATAAATAACTTTTCCAGAAATGATAATTGTCTTATTTTTCTTTTTAAAAGAAATAATAATTAAAATGTCAGATTACTAGTTAACAACTAGTTAATGCCAAATTCAACTATTACACCTCATAAACTCAAGCATACATTTCTATTGAAGTTTAACTCACTCAATAATGCCTTCACGTTTTTATATAGATTTTAAATTTGCTAGCCAAGTTGTGGCATTTTAGTGTCTCAAAGATTATGGAAATTCCTAATTTCTATTTAAGGTTAGCTCTAGTTGTCTTCTTTGCTTTTAATTTACTACATGAAAATTTCAAAATTTTCTTAAAAGTCCTTGAACTTTTATTATATATATATGGTTAATAGAAAATAATGCTCAGGAGAAAAAAATTAGTAATATGTTGCAGTTTGTTGTTTGTACGGTCAAATAATTGAAGCACTGCAAAGCTAGAGAACAGTCACCTAATAATTTATTTTCAAAACTCTAGTGTGCAGGTATTGTTTATATATATCTTTTGGAACAAAATTATTTATGTATTTATCTTTTAACAGGTCTCGAGGCTCAACTGGTTGATATACAATAGTTTCTATTATAAACTATTTATATGTATTTTTTATCTTGTACAACAATTTGGTTAATAGTTTTTGATAATATATTTTTTTTCTTAAATGTTACAATAATTCGTTTAAGTTTTTAATCGGTTTAAGTTTGTGTATTTTAATTATATGAAGTTTCTGTCTATTCCACACTGTGCATTTACAAACATTTTTTTTATTCTCATTATATAAAGTTTTTGTCTATTCCACACGCATTTACAAACATTTTTTCCTCTTTTGTTTTTGTTTTATTGTTATTATTTAATGTTAATTTTATCATTTAGGTTTAATCTTACCTTACATGTACTAGTTATGACCACATACTTTATTATTAAAAAAAAAAATTATTATAAATAAATTTATAAACATTTATTTTATAAATAAAATATAATAAAAAATACTATCATTATTAATATTATTTATGTATTAGAAAAACAACCAAAAAAAATAAAAATAAAAATCATAATCATTCATCAATGTACTTTCTCATGATCAATGCCATACTCCCAAATTAGAGGAGAAACTAAATCACCAATAACATGGTAAGAAGCACTTGATCTGGAATCCATTCTCTCTCTTGTAAAACAAAATCAACTCTCGATTTTGGGGAAATCACCTCAAGTCTACCCATCTTCTATTTTGATAAGAAAAACAATTAATTATTTTTTTAATATACATTTTTTTGTATGACGCTGACAACACTCACTCAAATTTGCAAACCAATATTTAACCCTACCCTGGGCCAAAAAAATATACCTCCTCATATATTCCATATAAATTATGTGTAAGCATTCTTTGTTAGGATTTTTATTATTATTTTGATATGGAACAGAATCCAGAGTTTAGATGTGAACATGTGAGAATACAAAAACTAGTATGATAAAAAAAAACTCAACAATAGCTTTATACTGACAACTGGAAGTGAGAAATTAAATAGATATTTAAGTACATCCATTATATACGGCATGAGGGTGGCACTTGAAAGTTCTCTCTCCCCCTTATGAACCACATGTGAACCATGCCAGCATTCTTCGTCCAGCGCACGATAAAATAACCCACAAATGCCAAAACAAAAAAATGATAACCATAGTCCCTATAAATGGATACCAGAACCAAACAGTTGGTTAATTTAGTTTTTTATAGTTTACCAATCGGCATAGACACGGGGGGAGGTAATAGATGTAATAGATCTACCATCCTAGGCATCAGAGATATAGATAGTTTCAACCGTTTCAAGACAATTGCACAACTAGTGACTATACATGCATTAAAGAGTTGAGTTTACACAGTGGGATCTAAGCTGTGATCCAATTACCAAAGGATTTTCAATCATATAACATTAAATGTGAAGGTGTTGAATGGTGCAAGGTGGCACCTAGGGGAGTCTTTCTCAAACGGAACCCCTTAAGGTGTAATTATAAATATGTTTATAGAAACATACATTAATATCAACCCTCACATGTGTTCCTTGCCTCCAACGAAAATGGTGATTTCAAAATTTGGTGTTGCCTTGATTTTCTTGAAGCATGTGTATTCTACAACCCAGTATGACCGCGATGTGTAAGTATGTCCGTGCTAAAAATTAAACTTTTGCTGATGTGACCAAAATAAAAATCAAAATCTAAATAAATGTACAAAAAATATTATTAAACAAAAATTTAAATAACTATGTAAATAAATAATTAGAAATCTAATAACACAACCAATTGAGTTAGTTTTTTCTATATTCTTCGCATTACCTGATTTCATGTTTTTTCTGAGTTGTTGGATTTGTGTTGGATATTATTATCTAGATTCGTGCTCTCTAGATAAGTTCTCTAGCATTTGAATTTAGATTAAATTCCAACAAACTCACACATATTCTCTTAACCATGCATAAGAAGAGGAATGTTCTTGTAACATCTTTACCAATTCTTTCTTTTTAGATTCTTCCAAATTATTATGATATTCAAAGTTTTTCATCGAAAGTTTTCTATTAAAGAATTTCCAAATTTCTGCTTAGAATGTAAAGCCATTTGATGAGATGATAGATATTCATCATTACATTGTTATTGAAAACCTTGATCTTGTTCACAGTATAATGAAGAATCATTATTATTCATCAAATTTAATATTTGATCTTCCTCATCTATTTCCAAAGTGGTAAATATTGGTGTTATATCAAAGTCCTCACTATCATCTATCCAAACTTCATTTTCTATTTCTATTGTTGTTTTCGCAGGGGGGTATATTGTGAATTTCTTAGTAGATATTTCATGAGAGATAAAGATATCACCCGATCTACAACTTATGAAAGCATCAATTGTAGCTAACCATTGCCTTCCTAGAATCAATGGATGTCCTCCTAAATTATTCTTAGGAGTCAAAATCATAAAATAAATAGGATATTCCCAAGAATCTAAGTAGACATATACATCTTCTAACACACCATTTGGTTTGATAACAAATCTATCTGCTAACTATAATAGTGTTGATGTGTACTAGAGATTGGAAAGTTTTAATTGATTCATAGTTTTTTTACTCGCGATATTGATAATCGATCAATGTGTTTGGAATCTCGATATTGTTAATGTGTGTTTTTACGATTGGAATTCCTAGATCTAGATATTGTAGGTTTTAACCCTATACAGAAATTATCTACAAACGAATCTTAGAACAAAAAATAAACAATAGCGAGAGCATAAAACATAAAACAGATAATCACAAAGATTTTCCCCTGGATCCCAAATCGGGACAACCAGCTTGATTTTTCATTATATTCCTTTTAGTGTTACAACACATATATATACATGCCAAAGCATACATACACTCCAATCCATTAACCCTAGTTTAGAACATAACTGTAGTTTCCTTGACCAGATCTACAAAATACCAGGGGCCAAAAACCATCATGCCCCAAAACCATGTGCAAACCCATGCACAAAACGATGGGTAGGTTCGCCCACTGTAAAATAAGGTCCAAAAAAAAATTCCCGAGGCGCTGCCACCCCCCCTGTGACCCCCCCGTGCGTGATTAGTCATGGAAAGAATATAACACACCCAACAAATATTTCTGCACTGTTGACTTTCGCATCATAATATCTGCAATTTTCCCAACTAACTAGATTATTTAATTTCTTTCTTTTTCGTTCCTAGTTTTTTAATGCTTAACTCCCTGATTGTTCTTGCAAATACTGGAATTTCCTTTATAGCTTGTAATAGAGGAATCTTGATGCAAATATTCTTTAATTCATCTAGCATGTGATATTGAAGTAACACATTTTTTCTCTATTCCTTTGTCAATTTAGCCTTTCAGGAAAAGATAGATTTTGAACAGAAGCATAAGGTTGTTCTGTAATGAGAGTTGAATTTATTGGGGTATGTATAGGTGTACTTTATTTATGAGAAATTTCTTCTTGATTGGGAGATTTTTCTTTCTCAAGAAGTTCATCTTCTTCCTGAATAACAACAGATGGTAATTTTTTTCCAAAACTCTACCAAATCTAAGTTGGACATTATTTAAATCTAATGGATTTATCATACAAGATTGGAAATTTTGACCTTATATATTGTATATAGGTTGTAAATTTTTATTTTTTGGATTCGGAAGTGGTTGAGCAGGTAGTTGATTGTTTTTCTCGGGATATGATGTCGATGGTGATGTGAGAGGTTGATTAGGAGACTGAGTTTGTACTTGAGATTGTGGAAAATAATTTGACTGAGGAGTATAATATGGAGGTTGATATGGAATACGCGGTTGTTGAAACTGATTAAATTGAGGATTCCTAGGAGGATACTTCCAACCTTTGTGTCCATAATGAATTTTTAGGTGGCCAATTTTTCCAAGGCATTTAGGTATTCCAATTTTTTTGAGGTTGTGCATATGATTGGTACTAGGGGTTTAAGACCTTGCACTATATTTGGTTGTTTTGTTTTCCATGGTATTTTATCAATAAAACAAAGTGACTCAGCTTAGCTTGTTTCAACTTCACTTTGCATGACAGCTTTAAGTCTAGGAACTGAAGGGAATACCTTTGTGTCATGGTTTTCTGCACAAATAACACATATTTCCACACTATCAAGAGGACATTCTCTGAGAGCATGTTTCTTTTTGCATTTAGGACAAAAGATTGATAATGCAACACTTTCAACTTTTTACTTGTTTTGAATCTTAAGAGTGTCTAGTTGCTCACTAAGACTCCCTAAAATATTTTTTTTAAAATTTTCAAGCAATTTTCCTATTTTTACTCTACTTAACGTTCTAGCTGTAGATTTATTAATCCTAGACATAGTAGGATCTCTCGAATTTTTTTCTGTTATAGTCTTACCTCTTGAAATATGTGTACAAATTTCACAAATTTCTCTAAATGATAATTGTGAAGCATCTCCTTTACCCATTAAATTGAGAAGATCTATCCACTCATCTCTAATGGTTTATAGCAAAAGAGCTTTCAAAGTTTCATCATCTAGATTATGCATTTTAGCCCTTTTAACATTGTAAGGAAATATTTCAACCAAATCCTCAAGATTTTCATCCTCTTTTTGCATCATCTTAAAGACTTCATCTTTAAGGTTATGAGGCATACAATAATCTTTCTATTTTTCTAAGAACACATCCTTCATTTACTCCCATGTTCTTATGGTATGTGTTCATAATCCCATAAACCATTTAAGTGCTCCGTCTTTAAGATTGGCTAGAAATAATTTCAATTTTTGATAATCAAACAAGTAGTCATAAGACCTACACAAAACTTCAAACTCAAAACGAAATGTTTCAAGATCCTCTTTTCTTACTCCATGGAAATTAGGGAGGATGGAGGGTGAAATTTTATTCATTGTGGTTGTGTTTTTTTCATCTAAGATGAGAAATCCAAAATGTTTTGGTTATCCTCTTCCACCTCCTCTACCTCTTCATCCACCTCCTCCTTTACTTCCTCCTCTACCTCTTCCTCCTCCAATATGTTAGCATAAGGAGTCACTCCTTGACTGCAAAGGAGTAAGCCTTACACATCATAGTTCATTTCAAAGTAAAAGGTTTTGAGTGGTGGGATGGCTTATTAAAAATTTTGAAATGATTTTTATTCTTTTGGACTTTCATGCATTTGGAAAGTTGTGGAAAGTATAAATTGTATGGGTAAATTGGTAGTATAGGGGAGTATATTGTAACAAATGAAAGATTACAGATATATGGCATTCAATCTAAGAAATATGCATATCCTAAATCAATCACACAACTACAAGAGTGGCCTTTTACACAAACTATGTTTTATGTAAAGGAAACAAGATTTAGAAAGCAGAGTACATGCATAAATAATTTCATAAATATTTAATGAAACCTTCACTAAAATTCTCTACACAACATATATATGACTTGTAGGAGACCAAACAACAAATAATTAACTATTAAATCCTCTAACAATTCTCTTACTCACACTTTACTAGCTGTTGCAACTCATAAATCAGAAGAGTAAAACAATGAGAGAAACACACCATACATTAGATAGTCCTTGAATCACAAAATCCTCCATCACGAAGTGAAAAAAGGAGTTTTATTTATTATGAAAAGTCTTCAGGTTAACCAAAATCCAACCCTGAAATGGCATTTACAAATGATATTTATAGAGAGAGAGGCACCAACTCCATCTCTCCTAAAAATAAGGATCCACTCTTCCTCACATTACATAGGAGTTATAGGACATTAAAGACATATCCTATCGAAATATAACTAACATGACATATGTAGATAAGAATAAATAAGACAATTTGGATTGTGCTGCTGAGTGTGCTGACATGCTGCCCCTTTTTCTACTTATTTGTCTTTCCATGACCTTAGTTCTTTAACAACCACATGTCTTCATTAAATGTGACTATTAACAACCTCAAAACCACTTATCAACAATCACTTGACATATCCATATCGGTATGAGTCCTTATCATCCTTGGACTAGCTCGGATTTTCTGTTGACAATTGTCAAAAATCATTTAAAACAGGCACTACTAGAAATTACAGTAAAAACTTGTAACTGCTCAAAAACTATAATGCTACCGAAATTTCCGGTAGCGCTCTGTTTATTTTTCAAAAATGCACAACAAATACTTGAAAAATCCTGTGCAGAATTATGCATTCTTAAAATTGAGCTTCTGTTCCAAAATGTAACTAGTAGGCAAAAAGGTATTTCACTAGGACATCCCTTTCTGCTTGGCAAGCTGAGGATGTTGTTGTGAAGCTGGAGATAGCTGAGCATGAATATCTAGTGTAAGTGCAGGTTGGTCTGCCCTGTAAAACAAAAAGTGTTCCCATGACTGGTTTCTTTTCCTGAGTTCTTCAACAACCAATAATTTGATAAGAGCTTGATGATATAAGCTATAATCTGATGTAGCTACATGGGTTTTTATCCTAGCTAACATCTTAGTCAAGCTCTTTAACAGAAAGAATGGTAGGTTGAGGGTCTTCACACATGCAATGTGAAACAAAAACCTCATGTGATAAAGAAAAACAACAATATACCTCCTCTCACAGGTAAGGTAAATATTAATGAGCTTGACTGCCTCAGCCCATTCATTCTTGAGGTAACTGTTGGGAATCCATTTAGCCCAGTTACGGTCTTTATGTCCATCATTGATGAAACTGTTGAGGTCTCCTCCAGTGATGACTTGGCCTTTGAACCATTTTTCTCCTTCTTGTGGAAGGATGAAAGCTTCAACAATAGACTCTACTGATACCTACAATATGAGGCCATAGATATTTGCTTCTTTCCCATTGAAAGGGAGTGAAAAATCCTTTGCTAATCCTAAATGATAGTTTCCTAGTCTTGAACACAATGGATACCACCCTGCCTGAACAAAGAACCTTCTCACATTCGGATTAGCATCGACTAGATCAACTCCTTGGGGTTCAATGCATTTTAATTTTCCTTCTTTCTTAGTCATCTTCAACAATAAAGAAGGTTGTCTGTTGTAATATGATAGGTGTCAAGATTAGGGGAGCCCACCTAACATGTGTTACTGTATCTTTAATGAAATCTATCTGAAATATGGGTCTCCTTCCTCAAGCTTCTCAATAGAGTTGCGCATTCACCAACAGTTAAACTCGAAACTAATGCTTTTCCATTTCTTTCGGTGGTTTAAAAAGATATATTGGTTCACCTTTCCATGCATGAGATTTTTCATAATGGGAAATATCTTGGACCATAGAATACACCTTATCATAGTCATGATTAACTTTAGTTGGTTTCAGTGTTTAAGATTATATGCTATAGGTGGTTGGAGCTGAACGAAGCTAGAGCTGGAAGTCACCTCCATCGTATCCTTATGACAGGCCTAAAATTCCGACAGTGTTCATGGGTGATCAATTCAAACGGTCATCACATTAAATTTCCAGATCCACAATCTACCTTAACACTGAATACTTACCTCAACAAGTGGATATAACGACTCAGCTAACAAACAGGAAAAACAACAGTTGGACTTAACAACTACGGATTAACACCTAGCTTGCTTCATGTATAACCACGACTCAACTCAACATTACTCAATGTAAACCTTTCCTATCACATGACATAACTCATGATAAAAATTTAAAACGAAGTTGATAACGAGAACATGTGGCTTAACAAAAGAGCGGATGCATTTTCTTATTTTTTTAAAAAACAGGGGAGGTTACCAGAATTTCTGATAGCATCAGGTAAAAGAAAAACAAACATAAAATAGAATTAAAACAGATTGTCCGACAAGGCTAAAACAGACGCTACCAAAGATTTTGGTAACGCTCTAAATTTTTTTGAAATTTACAAATTTTTATCTTAAAAAAAATAAAAAATTAAAACACACTCATGACTAAGTATAGAATTGTGCTAACACAATCCTATGTTCACCATTCAAATTATGCACCTCTTCTTCCCCTTCTCCTGCCATTGTATATTCTTCAGAGCTTATGTAACATTCTATAATTAGGTTTACTAGCTCCTCCTTTGGTTCTTCTATCAATGGAATGTTAAAACAAGTTTCTCCTTCTTCTTCACTAGGAACTTCTAGTTGTTATCCTAGAAGTTTCTCTCTAGTCGAATATATAAAGATTATGCCTTATGTTGGGGATTTGTGTTCTTCTACTATAGCTTCAGTAGAGGAATTTGGTGAATTCCTAGGTTGGATTTCAGATCTAAGTACCTCAAAAAGTATATGTGGCACTACATGGTCTTGGTGGCGTGGGTGGTGATGTTGGAATTGAACTCCTACCTCTACTTATAAATCTACCCCTAATATCTCTTTCCCTATGCATAAATGTTTTTTTATCAATTTTCTTTATGAAAAAATCTCCTAAATAATAAATCCTATATACACTTCCCCGACAATGATGCCAAAATGTTTGGTAATTTAATTGATGTTAAATTATTTCATAAATTATCGACCATGACTTGGTAACTGATGAAGTGTAAATGCACAGATTGTGCTAGGACTTCTTATTAGGGGAATAAATTTCAAATTAAATTAGGATGTTTCATGCACATGTTTTTATTTAAAACTTTTTTGAAGTAAAATACTACCACTCTTGCAAAATTTAATTACACTTGCAGAAATTAAATCTTCACGCAAACTAAAAGTGAATCTAAATCTACTTCACACTTTTACACAAAAGGAAACTAATCTTAATAACACATCCACACCAACAAACCAGAGTTAAATCTTAACTAATAGAGATGAATTAAATCCTAAATTTGAATTTAAAATGTCATACTGGGAAAACCAAATCTCACTTGATAAAATGTTGAAAGCATTATACTTATGATTGCAAATTGAAATCAAATTAATTCTATTCTAACATATACATGTGCATACAAATCCACTTCTTCATTCCTTTCATGATAAATTGATAAAATCTATAAAACAAATCTTAAAGGAACATAACTGCAAATTCTACCTCGGTCGTAAACAGTCACTGCCAATTGAAAAATGAACTGAAAGGTTAATCTAAATATACATAATAAAACAACAATATTGAGTAATTTAGTTAAAAACAAAGTTAAATCTTACAACTCTAGAGGGCCCTCCTGTGAGTTGTAATTAAGCAGCAATCTCAAAGTATACACATTCATTGAACGAGACACATAGGAAAATAACAAGTTTGAATTAACATTGATCAAGAGTGTTTTTGCAACAATAATTAAGTCCGTGGTTCATCATATCGAGAGGTATATTTATAACCTCTTTTAATAACATTTTTAGAGAATTCCGAGCCTATCCTCCTTGAAAACAACTAAAAATAACATAAGAAGATAATGACATCCTGATTTCCTCCTGATTTTCTATCGGAGAAGCAAGTCATGATGCAAAATATCTGCTTCTATTAATTTCCTCTCTCACCTGGTTCATCTTCAGTTCCTTCTTCATTGGTTTACTTCTACGTTGACTAAGCTTACATGGTACTCTTGTTGTTGATCTAGGTCATGAAGATAGGTAAATACCTTTTTGCTAGTTGTTAGCCACCCGTCCATATATTTTGTTCCTTAGTGAGAGTTACAGAACCTATCGAACCTTTGATTTTTTTATAGAATCAGTCATTAGTTGTAGAATTGATGCAATTCAATAGCTTATGCAAATATTAAGTTAAATAATAAAGAAAATGCAACTTATGAAATAAAAGATGATTAGGTACCTATTTTTCCAATAACCTTGTAAATTGATGCTCAATTAGAATCATTAACAAGAGATATTTATTTCCAAAATATCAATGAAGATCAATGTATTTACTTATTTGATAACCAATGAAAACAATGAAAAACTATCACTTAATCCACAATGTATTTCTAGAGAAAATCTCATCAAACCATTACCAATCGAATTAGAGCACTTGTTTTTGTTAGTACAATTAGATATATTCTTATGTGAGAGTGAAAAATGGATGCAAATGATGCAAGAGATGCAAAAAATGTAATGAAATGCAAGATGGAGCAGCCAAGAGAGGAATGGTTGTAGCAGAAGGACAAACACCCAATTCCACTAGGAAGCACTTATTCAAAATGTACAAGATGCAAGGAACAAACGCCAAATGAAATTAGATGACCTTCAACATTTTTGGGTTTGAGGGCCTAGAAATGCCATTAAGGCTCATGGCTAGGGTAGAGGAGGAGTATAGCTAGGCCTAAGGACCTAAAAAAATGAAACTTTTGAAATTGCACAAAAATTTCCAATGATCACTTCAAAATGTTGGACGACTTCTCTTCTTCAGCTAGACGTTGA
This sequence comes from Pinus albicaulis, assembly GCA_034641835.2. Lineage (NCBI taxonomy): Eukaryota > Viridiplantae > Streptophyta > Pinopsida > Pinales > Pinaceae > Pinus > Pinus albicaulis. The sequence goes on from CM076584.1 coordinate 1,430,928,479, forward strand.
GTTTTTTGGAAGCTCGAGAGGCTAGTTCTTATCCTCAAGGGCCTAGATCAACTTTCCTTGCTTGGATGAGTAGCCTAGAATATTTGGCTTCTTCAAACCATTGAACTATCGCCTACATAAATGAATAAAAGAATTCAAAACCCCAAATATATGTACAAAATTATAAAACCTCAAATACCCAAGTGGTGCAAAATAACAAAGGTTAGAAAAATAATTTAGAAATATTTAGAATATTTACAAATTAAATTTACAAGCTCTCATTAGAAAATTAATGTTTTTTAGCCCAAGATCAAATAACAATATATATATATATATATATATATATATATATATATATATATATATATAATTAAATTTTTTTTCCACCATCAACTACTTTAGCCATTGTGTCTGAGTGCGAGGGACCATGCACTAAAATATTTTTTACATCAAATAATTACAATTTCAACCCTTGAAAGGGGAAAACACCTTTACACATAGACCCTCAATAATTTACTCAAATCTATGACACAATATGATCTAGTATGAAGCCAAGTGTTCATGTAATAAAATAACATAGCCATGTTGTCTGATTGTGAGGGACCATGCACTAAAATGATTCCCAAACACACTTTTACAATAGACTCGATATAACACTAGGACTCACCTACGATCTTGTCAATGAATTCCACCCTAGCTTTGGGGTTTAAGCTGGAAGAAAAACTTTTTCGATTATGCGTGTTTATAAACACACATAATTCAAGGAGGTTAAAAAACTTCCTAGGATGAAATATTTTTCAAAAAATAGAGGCTTACCTAGGCGTTGCTACATAATTAAATGGTCACACTAGCATCATTTACAATAAAACTTGTATAAATTGGGTTTACAAAGATATAATCATGTTTTTTGATGACTTTGATCTTTGAAATTTCCTCCACTTATTTGTACCCTGCTTCCATGGATTGTTGAAAAAGTGTGGTCAACATCTATTTGTACATGGGGACACGTTGCTTCCTTGAAGGAATGTGAGAATATTGAACACTGTATCCAAGAAAACAAAATCCCATCAAATAGATATCTACTCAAAATCAAAATCATCATGTATATATAGAACATCTGTTGGAATAGAAAAAAACATTCTAACATATCAAAACCTAAAGACAAAATTTAAATTCATGAAAAGAAAGCTAACTACTAACATAAATAAAATCCTATCTAAGAGTGTAGAGTTATAAATATAATACAGGGGATTCCCTATGGCATCAGATGTCATCCTTATGGCATAATTCGGAACACATGTTTTCTTATAGGTAGGTCGATAGGTTGATTGTCAAATGTCCCTTGTTGAATTCTAACCCTTTTAGGCTGATTAATATTGTCATCACTGCACTGTGTATCTCTACCAAATTCGAGCCTTCTTCTTTTCTTTTTTGGAAGATGAGATGAAGAAAAATTATCGATACACTAGAATAAATCAATAACAACTGCATTATACTCTGAAGGATGACCCTTTGGTTCAATTTACTCATCATTGTCTGACCTCTTTAGATTTTCAACATGACACATTTCTACTTATCTGTACAACCTAACCATACCACCTGCTGCTGTGGGAATTGTAGCATATGATAGATCCAACTGAATACATTATCTCAGATTGGCTGCAAACTTCCCATGATAGATCAGAGTTAAGAAAGGGTGTCCCCTATCCCCTACCCTATTTGGCATTTACATCAATAAGCTAGAGGAGTGTTTGGAAACTGCATGTTGCAAGGGCACCGAGCTTGTTGGTATAAACATTACTCTTCTCCTTGCTGGTATAATCATTACTCTTTAGCATGATGTCCAGGTTTACCACAATAATAACAATCATCACTTCTCTTATCATGAATTGGAAATTTAGATTGTGCCATACCTTTATGCTTTGCTTGAAACTTGCCTCCTTTGCTTTTGTCTCATGGCTTGCCTTTGTATGGTTGTTTTCCCTTGACTACCAATGCTAAATCTGAATTTTTTGAGCCCAAATTTAAGTTCTTCATCCTCTCTTCCTCTTGTAGAAGAATACTTTTCAATTCATCAAAAGTAGGAGGCTTCTCTCTAGTTTAAAGACTTGAAACAAAAATTTGATAATCATGCACTAAGCCATTTAATGTGATGGTGACCAAGTCAGTATTGGACACCTTTTCACCAATGTCTCCTAACTTATCACTTAGCTCTTTGACACGAGAAATGAGATTGTGTATACTTTCGTTGGCCTTCATTTTAATTAACAAAGCTTGGTCTTCAAGAACAAAATCTAGTTGGTATTATATGTTTCATACAAGCCTTTGAGAACATCCCATGTTTCTTTGGATGTTTTACTATCCCCAATATGAGGAATGATGTTGTCCTTAACAAACATTAGTAACAACACCTTTGATTTTGTTTCTCGTTTTTCCTAATCTGAAATGGCTGCAAGAGCAGTGGGTTTGAGCTTTGCCTCACTCACTATAGGCCACAAATTATTTCCCTCTAACATTGTTAATACATTAAATTTCCAATTTGCATAATTTCCTCCATCAAGTCTTGTGGACTCATCCAAATAAGTTTTTAAAAAAAAATTGACGTAATGACAAAAACATTTTCCATTCAAATAAGTTCCGGCCAAAAAATTTGACATAATGAAAAAATATTTGTCCCAAATCAATAAAATGAAACCAAAGCCACCAGATCTACTCCCAAATTCACCAGATCCAAAACCAAATGCACAGGATCTAAAAACAAATCAAGACTCACTCTCAATAAAAAAAAAAAAAATACAACTTTCAAATAAATTCTTTCACCCAAAATAAAAAACATCCAACACCATTTTAACTCTCTTCACCAAAAATAATTTTCACCAATAGAAAAAACCAAAAAATTCACGAAAATAAAAAATTTCACCAAATTTTTTAACTCCTTATGCCTTATCCCCAATTTTCTCTTAAAAAAAAAGTAGAACAAATTTAAAGAAATCCCTGATATGAATTTACGTCTTTGACATGGATCTTTATTTCTCCAATTTTACCACAATTTACTGTCCATTCAAAAACAACTTTAAAAAGAATAAAACCTTTAATCTCATTAACTGAACACACCATGGAGAGAATCAACGGTGAAGAACCTGCAAGTCACCTACCTCAAACCCTTGGCCTCGAACCCTTGCAAATTCAAATTGCACACAACTCCTTCGAACCCTTATAGTTTCATATTGCACACAACTCCTTTGAACCTTTGCATGGACAGAATCAACGACAAAGAACCTGCAAGTCACCTACCTCAAACCCTTGGCCTCTAACCCTTGCAAATTCAGATTGCACACAACTCCTTCAAACCCTTGCAGATTCAGATTCAAATTTAGATTGCAGATTTAGATTTAGAAAACCAACTATTTACCAATTTTTCTCAACCAAAAAACATATAAAAACTTGGGCACACTGTAACAACAAGATCTCATAGCCCTCACAAATCTCGGTGTCCTCTTACTCTTATATATGAAGCTTCTCTAGATCTTCCCCTCTGGCTTTTATACCAAACCAGCCTAGATCCATCTTAACTTTGAATCTATCCAGCGTAGAGAGGGATCAAATCTCTCGAGGTGCAAACCTCTTTTTTTAGTGAAAAACTTGAGGAAAGGTTTTCACCTCGAGAGATATGATCCCTCTCGGAGCTTGATAGATCGGAAGTTAAGATGGATCTAAGTTGGGTTCAATGGTGTGAAGCAAAGGAAAATCTATCAAAGATATGAAATTTTAAATTTGCTTAGTTTCCTCGATTTGTTGATATGATAAAATTTTAAATTTGCTTAGTTAGCTCATTTTGTTGATATGATAAATCTTATTAATAACTTTAATGATAAAAATATTAAATACAAATTTTGAATGCAAAGTGACAATAATAATGTTGAATGATAGAAAATGTGAATACTAAGAATGTTGTCATTTAAAAATAGTCTTCATTGTGATCATTCTCAAACTATTTTCTTCTACTATTCTTATTGTCACTCTTGTTAGATTTGTCATCTTTTCATATCGTGAACCACTTAAATCTTTAGCTCGATTTGTTGTACTAAACATCATACCTTGTCTCTCTTGCTCTCCAATATTAATTGTTTGAATTACTATAACACACAAATCAATGTACATTATCAATAAATTTTTTTGCTTGCACTGAAATCAATATACACTGTTAATCCAACACTTTAAAATTAATTTACCATCATACATCCAATTACATCAAATCAAAAGATCAACATCTACACTGAAATCAATGCATTTAATGTAAGCAATCAAATATAATTAGAAATCAACATTTACACTAAAATCAATGCATCTAAGCCTGTGGGGCTTGGTCTAGTGGTCAGTGGACGTTCTGTTAAGGCGTTCGTGCTGATATATAGGTCACGAGTTCAATCCCCGACCATGAGGCCAAAAGAGTTTACGTGAGTAAGCTAAATTGATTACCTGGGAAGCATGCGTGCGGGCCTTGCGTTCTCCCCTAGGGGTTATAGTGGTAGCTGGGGGGATTCGAACCTGTGTTACATGAGTAAAATACCTTCGCCATTGCCGATTCCTCTAGACAAAAAAAAAAAAAAAATCAATGCATCTAGTTCAAGTAAGCAAATAGGATTAAAAACCAACATCTACATTGAAATCAATGCATTTAGTGAAAGCAATCAAATAGGATGACGAAGAAGGAGACATTACAAAATATCTCGCAAGCTTATTTGCTGGGGAACCCACCTCAGATAAAAAATACAATTTAGGGATGGGAAAGAGAGAGCCATAACAATGAAGAAGATAATGAGGTGGAAGAGGAAATCATGGATTTCATTACTGATCCTGGGAACACACAAGGGCGTCTATCTATGTTCAATCAAACTATGCATACGTATTGGATAATGAAGTGTGTCTTGGCTAAGGCAATGCAAAGTATCCATCCAGGACAAGGGAATGAGATTCCATCAGTCACTGCACTTTTTCAAGATATTACCATTCAACTCCAACAAATCAAGGTGTCACAATATCAAATGTCAGCTCGAATGGACCGCATTGAGAAGCAACTTCAGCAGCTAAAGCAAGTAGACATGTCTGGTTCCACTGCAAAGGATCCGGCACCAATCGATTCTTCAGATGGGTAGTAACCCAACTTCTGTTTAATGATTTTTGTGGATAGTGTTTATAGTGGTCATTATCTTTTCGTCAATGCTCTAAATAGTAAACAGGCCTTAGCGGCAAGTAGAAGAAGGAAACAATTTCAATTTTGGTTGGCTTTTAATGCTTTAAGGTGGCCAACAGACCTGGTTTCCTATGGGCAGGTTGAGACCTATAACTATATGTATGATGCAATCTGCTTTTTATAATAGAAAATAGTAAGGACCTACCAAATTTTACAAAAAAAAAATAGGAGTAGAAATCACCATCTACATTGAAATCAATACATTTAGTGCAAGAAATTAAATAGGATTATAAAACATCTACAGAGAAATCAATGCATCTATTCCAAGCAATCTAAATTATAATTAGAAATGAACATCTACATTGAAATCAATGCAACTAGTGCAAGTAATCAAACAGGATTAGAAATTACCATCTACATTGAAATCAATGCATTTAGCGCAAACAATCAAATAGGATTAGAAATCATCTACATTGAAATCAATGTATCTAGTGTAAGCCATCAAATATCATTAGAAATTAATATATCTAGTGTAAGCAATCAAATATCATTAGAAATTAATATCTACACTAAAATCAATTCATTTAGTGCAAACAATAAAATAGGATTAGAAATCACCATCTACACTAAAATCAATGCATCTAATGCAAACAACCAAATAGGATTAGAAATCACCATCTACACTGAAATCAATACATCTAGTGTAAGAAAACAAATAGGATTATAAATCACCATCTACATTGAAATCATTGCATCTAGTGCAAGAAACATTCTTCCTTCTCTCCCCCCTCCATCTATATCTATATCTCCCTCTATCACTCCTTGTTTGTCTCTTTATCTCACCCCACCCCCCCAAACACAAATACTCTCCCACACCATATTTATCAATATCTATGTCCCTTCCTCCCTATCTCTGTCTCTCTCTTATTCCCTCTCTTCATCTTCCATCTATATCTCTATCTTCCCCTTCTCTCCCTCTCCCCCGCTTCTATCTTTCTTTCTCTCTCCTTGTCCTTCTTCTTACCTCCCTCTCTCTCCCCCTCCAACTCCATATCTCTTCCTCTCTCTCTCTCTCTCTCTCTCTCCAACTTTGTTACTATATCCCTCGCTCTCGCCTTCTCTCCCCCCTTCTCTCCATATCTCCACATTTGTGCCACCCTCTCCCTCTCTTACCTTTCTCTACCTCTCTCACTCCTCTCCCTCTCTCTCTCTTCATTTTCCCTCACTCATCTCCTTCAATTATCTTTATCTCTCCCTTGTCACTCCCCATCTCTCCACCTTTATTACTCTATGCCTTTGTTCTTCCCTCCCATATATATCTAGAGTTAATATATATCATGATTTATTAATATATATTATAATATAACAAATTTAATATTGTATTAATCCAATATTATTAAATTTAATAATATTAATATGAATATTAGATTTAATAATAATAATATTTTGATATTAATTGGGGTTAATAATTTTTTTTTGCATGGTATTAATAATAATTTGGCCCATGGTATTTGTCCCATAGGCTTCACTTAAATAAAATGAGTGTTCATAAATATAAAGAGGAGTATGGAGTAAATATAAAAAGAGGTTTTATTTTTTACTATACCTCTGGTTTATTTATATTTATATCTATTTACCATACCTCTTTTATTTACCATGGTATTTGGCCCATAGGCTTGGTATATACTTAGATGTTTATTTCTAATCATATTTGATATATTTTTATGTATTTACCATACCTCTTTATACCTCTTTTATATTTACTTATTTACCGTACCTCTTTTATAAATATCCTATTTGGTCCATTGTATTTAGCCCATGGTATTTGGCCCATAGACTTCACCTAAATAAACCTCATTTTTTAGTTTTCTTAAATATAAAGAGGTTTATCGATTAAATATAAAAAGAGATTTTATTTATTTAACACACATATTTATTTGTATTTTTATCTACCATACCTCTCAAGTATGAAAAGAGGTTTTATTTATTTACAATACCTCTCGTTTATTTATATTTTTATTTATTTACCATACCTCTTTTTTGAGTGTTTGTAAATAAAATCCCACGAACCCAACAACTCTGCGAACACAAATCTAGTGAATATGAATAATAATAATCAAACTGTGTTAGGTTAATAGATTTGTAATTATTTATTTGTATGATTATTTTAAAATTTTTATTTATACAAATATTCAGATATTAAATATTATTTTTGGTCACGAACTGATCAATTGGTATTGGTTTAATAGATTTGTAACCTTCTACAATTTAGCTCTGCAATATTTTGCTACCAACACATTCAAACACTCCATTATTTCTCACCTAGAACATGACATGATTAAGATGGAGCCAAAATATTGGCTCTTTTCCATAAGACACGTTTACTCTCCAATAAACAAGAACATCATAATAATTGAATGACCCCCCGCGCAAAAATAAAATAATATAATAACAGCTAAATATACATGCTATACAACTGTCAGATGCCTTCAACCAGACGCTCACATAACCATCTTTTCCCTTAATTTTCCAAAATGAGTTTCATAAAAATATAAACTAAAAGATCTAACATCTCTAGCTACCCCGTCTCTTAGAGGACCTATTCTCCTATAACCTTGTAAAGGTCTAGTATCTCTAGCCCCGTTTCTCATTGTTATAGCATCATTTCTCACCTTCATATGATTCATGATTGATTTGATGGTTTTGCGCACCCATTCCTACAGACTTGGACAAATTCACTAAAAAACAGTGTAAAAATCCCCATACGCGACTATGCCCGTACTTTTCCGCGTGTATACGCGAGTCCAGCTGCACTTTTCCGCGTATGCCATTAAAAATGATTAAAAAATATATAATTATTCCCTATTTTCAGGCTGGGTTGATGGTTACTCAGGTAGTTCAACCACCCCAGCACGTGGCCAACTGTTTCCAACTGCTGAAACTACTTGGAGGGAGTATAAAAACCCCTCATGTGTATGGCCTAGGGGAGAGAGAGAATTATTGATATTATACTCTGTTGGTATTCCCTATCCAAGTCTGATTCCCCGTGCCTCCTGCACTTTCCCAGTTCATTATAGGAAACCCTTGTTTCCTTGAGATTCTCATCTCCCTATATGTCATCTCGTATGCACCAGTTTGGAAGGAGTCTTAGCGAGGCAAGGGCTGGACGGATCCGGACGACGGTCTGCTCGAAGGCCGTGGGAGGATTCAGGTGATCTCTCCACTCGTTACTTTTGTACATGCTATTTATAATACAGAAGTACCATGCTGTTCCCGAAATATATGTGTTAGTGTATGCTTATATGTATGAGAATATTGTTATTTAAGCATTCATTATGATTTATTTAATGTTTCATGTTGATTTCGCTAACATTTAGAGTAGATATATGCTGTACAACCAGTTCTTCGTGCTTGTTTCTTCTTGTCTTTCAGGTTAAGAAGGAAGGACGATTGTTGGGGGTTTAGACCCCGCGGGATCTGCTTCAACCGTAGGACCTACAGGTAACTTTCTCATTCTACTCTATTTAGTTTTTCTGAACGTGCATGGTTGTGTGAGTCCTTCTTAAGTAGCATGCCCCTGCTCTGTGGAGGTTGTAACCCAACGAACCTCTAGGGTGATATTCCCCGAAACAGAACTGGCGACTCCACTGGGGATTACATTCTTGTGATTCTCCTGTTGGGTGGTTTCAACTGTTTGATAGGATTCCGACAGTTTTATCTTTCATTTACAGTCCAGTTTATTATTTCTCAGTCAGTTTGAAGTCCTGGTTTCTTTTCCAGGCTTGTCCTTTTTATTTTTTAATTATTTACCTCTGCATACGCGCTTTTTTCTGCACACAGTCGTGTATACACGCAATTTTGTCTAAAGGGACCCCCGTATACGCGAGTTTCCCTTAGCACAGACGCATATGCACGCTGGTTGCATAACTGTGAAGTAGCATATACCTAGGCGGATTTTGAATTTTTGGGTTTCTTGACTTTTTGGTCCTTTCTGGCTGTGGAGACCTATTCCTACAGTGTCTCTGTACTCTCTGGATTGTGAAGAAAGTGGTTTCTTGTCTTTTCTCTCTTTCGTTTGATTGAAAACTAGTCTTTTTGGCAAAGTTTTGTTACTAGTGCTGGCACTTCTGGATTGAGTTCCAAGATCGCTTTCTGAGCATTCTTGGCTGTTCTGCTTTATCAGAACAGAGAGCTTCTGCTCACTTACTCGCTCCTATCTTTGTGTTGTGCCTCGCATTGCGATTTTTGCTTCGTTTTTTATTTGTTTTCTTGAGTTCCATAGGCTAGGTTTTGTTGCAACTTTTAAAAAGCTTTTCTAGCTTCTTTGGAGTTTTTGTTTGCGACGGGTTTTGCACTATTTGTCTAGGTTGAGTGGCTGAGTTTTCTGGTCTTCTTTTGCTCTTATTGATCTTGCTACGAGTTAGCCTTATAAGGTTTGGGAGCATTGTTGAAGTTTGTGCTTGAAATTCAGTCTTGTTTGGTTTGGATTTTGATAGTTTTGCTTGGTCTTTTCGAGCTCTTTCTTTATAAAACTAAAAAGCTCAAAAAACATTTGCTTTGCTTTTTGTTTTTTCATTTCAAAGGCTTAAAAAACATTTTCACTGGTTATTTGCTTTTGTTGTTGCATTTTCATTTTCGTTTGCTATATCTTTTGAAGCTTTTGTGAGGTTTCTTGCTTTTGGTTTTCAGCTTGATTTTGAGGAGGAGTTGTCATTGATTTCTTCTTCTTGTTTTTAAGTGTTCTTGGTGTCTTCATTTTAAGAGTTCTTGATTTCGAGAACTAGCTTTCTGGGCAACCAAAGAAGAGTTAAAACTGAAGGACTTTTTGGGAAATGTCACTCTGCTTTAGGAGATTTGCATCTTAGGATTTGCATGCTTGTAGTGATTTGCATTAGGTGCATTTAATCATTTAGTCAATTTCATAGTTTTTGTGAGTGTGAGTTTGCTATTTGAAAAGAAAAATACAATTTTTAGTCTCGTAGAACCTGTATAGAGATTTCTCTTCATCGAAAGACAAAAGAACTGCATTTGCATGTAGTTAAGTTTTTATTAATTTCTTTTGCGTCAAAACACCATAAGTTTCATCTCCATATCCTTGTGACTTAACATAACAGCCCATTAAAATAAGCAATTTAATCTAAAATCAACTAGCAAGTTTTCTAAGTGTCAATCACCAACTAGCTAGGTTGTAGGGCCTTGGAATAGGTGAGTGGAGAGTTAACTCTCCAAGGCTGCTCAAACAAACATAGAAGTTGATTAATTGAGCGAAATCCAACTCCGTTAGGTGGACCGGGAAAGCTCTCCTCCAGAGAGTCAAGCGCAAGGGGAAGTGAAGGCTGAGAATAGGGATACCCCCTCTTCGATTGGCTGAATCTGACCTCAAGACCATTCTGCCCGGCTTCTGATACGGATTGGTGCCCATAGTTGCCACTCCTAGGTTCCACACAGGTGACTGCGGGGGGGAATACCCGTGGTAACTGAGGCAGACGTCGCATCACATTCAGCAGTACTTCTGGGGGGTGCCCTTGCGAAGCTTGGGTGCTTGAGTCGGCAAAGGCTGTCGTTAGGAGGTCGGCGTAACTGTTTCTGATACCTTCGCTAGTTGTTCTGGGCCCTAATCATCCCAGACTGCTTTCAGGAGGTCTTATATTTCGCTTTCCTGTATTTTGGTGTCCGGTCCTCATCACCCGGAGCGGAAATACTTGGAGGCTGTTTGCTTGACTGTATCTCAGGGATTTTTATTTTAGTGAGTGCTCTTTGCTCCTAGCTTGCCTAGCTTTTCACTTTTTGAGTCTAATTTAAAATCTATAAAAGTGGCTGATCAAGCGCCTCGACGATCGAGGAGAATCCGGGGGTTATCTCCCGAGAGTCCAGAGCCTTCTTCAAGAAGGCGTAGGAGTGATTTAGCAGGTGGTTACCACCCTGTGGCATCTGACGCAGTGGAGAGAGATCCTCCACAAAGGTCTGAAGGTTTCATAGCTGATTCTGGTGTCAGTCCCGAGAGGAGCGTTCCGCTCACCTTGCGAGTTTTGTTTCCTCAAGAAGAAGATTTTCAAATCGAAGACGTACCTGAGCCTCCTGCTACAGGTCCATCTCCTCTTCCTTCTGATTATCCGTTTGTTGTTCAGTACATCGGGCCTGAGTCAGAGAGACCGGGAGATCTTCCGTATCATTCTTATCTTTCGATGGCCACGACTGGGAACGCGGCTTCTACCGTGAGTGCTGCAGGCATTCAGACTCCTGCTTCTGTTGAAGCAGGGGGCACTATTGCTTCATCTTCGATTGCTTCTAGTGCTGCTGTGTTTGGCTCTGGTTTCACCCAGGCACATGCTTCTCATTCTGGTCCCTTTTGTTCAGGGATGCCCTTTAGTGGGAATTCCTCTTTTTCCTTTTCCGCTGCTTCAGCTGGATCTACGCCCATGTCTAACATGGCTAGTGGATCAGCTTCATTTCAGGGTTTCCCCTTTGGGACTGGACACATTCCTAGTTCCAATCCTTCTTTAGGGTCGTTTCCGTTTACGTCCCAGACCCAGAGTTTCAACCCTTGGTCTGGGGGGCAAAGTTCGACTACTTTTATGGGATGGAATCCTGTCTTTACTACAGCGGGGGCAGGGAATCAGTTTTACGCAGGTCATCAAGGGAATGCTTCTTTCCCTTCATCGAGTGCTTACCAGACCTTTTCTCCTCTTTCTAATGCCTGGAACCCCTATCAGGGGCTCTCCTCTTCATTCAATACTTCAGCGGGGGGAACTAGTCTGGGCTTTGGTAACTCTGCGTTGGGAGGAGGTTCTTCTCCTTTTTCTACGAGTCCTTTCTGGCAACCTGGTGCCTTATCAAATCCAGGCTATTCTTTTCAGAATGTTGGGAATCCATCCCATCAAGGATGGAATCCTCAAGCTCCGCCTCGCTTACCTTTTCTGGCAACGTTAAACTTGCCAGATTTGTCGAAGTTGACTAATGACCCGATTCGTTATAGTCCGGGGTGGCCTCCGGTCCCGACCAAACTTCCTTCAGACATTCCAAAATTTGAAGGTAAGAATGGAGAGGATCAGGCGGACCACATCACCACTTTCCACTTATGGTGCTCTTCGAACTCCCTGATCGATGACTCGATCAGGTTGAGATTATTTCAACGCACCCTAACTGGAAATGCTGCCAAATGGTATATCGAGCTCACTGGGGGCAGTTTCGCCACATTTGGAGAACTGGCTGTCACATTTCTAAACCATTTTTAGTTGCCTGTCAGATATGAGGCTGGGACCGAACTCCTGGCTAATTTTAAACAGGATGAGGCAACACACATTTCTGATCACATTCAGGAATGGAGGAGAAGGAAGAGGCTTATCAAAGCTCATATTCCAGGAGAATTCCTTCTCAAATGGTTTCTGAAATCTCTACAGTCAGATATTTCAAAAGATGTATCCTTATCTGGGGTATTTTCTGAGGAGCAGGCCATTTTTAGGGCCCAGCAGCTAGAACTGATCTATTCTCAGTCTGGGGTACTTTATAAGTATTTTCCCAATGCTCCTCGCTCCAAATTAGATTTGTCGAAAACTAAACCTGGTCCGTGTTAGAGTCGGCCCTTACAGCCCTCCGTCAGTGATCATTTCGTCTTTTTCATATTCATTCTTAGGTGTCTCGCTTGTTCCACTTCGTTGCATTTCGCTAGGAGCATGCCATTGACTGACGAAGGGGTCTGTTGTCTTATGTTTCCTCATGTTTACACCTGCAGTGCTATTTTAAAAATTTCCTCAAAAATCACTCAAAATCATTGTCATTTCATTTATGGTCATTAAAATGTCAATAAGTGTCTTTGGTCCTAGTGTCTAGGGTTTTTGAGTCATTTGTACACCAGTCATAAAGCCTGCAGGATGAGGAAGGTTCCGCATATTTTGATTTTATGTTTTATTATCATCAGCATTTAAAAAAAAAAAACATTTCTAGTCCAAAACTCTGTTTTGGAACTAGAAATTGTTCATTATTATTTTTGTAATAAATTGTGCTTATTCCACCAAGAAAAAATTTCAAAGCAGACCTCTGGTCTTTTCCTTAGCTAAATAGCCATACCCCTGCAAGAAGACAACAAAATCATCAAATCTGAGCTCAGAAAAGCCAAAAGGAGATTGTATTAAAAAGCCAAATGTGAAATTACAAAAACATTGTAATATGGGTTATCAATTAGATTTGAATCAAATCTGGTTGTGGAAGATATTTGCATCATATATAAAAGCCAAAAAAATTTCATTTTCACCAATCTACAGCATACAAATCGAGTTTTGGAGTTGGAGGGCCGAATTCAAGTCTTGAAACATCGTTGACAGGGTTTTTGGAGCTCGAGCGACCCACTTGGGCGCGAGCGACCCACCTGGGCAGAGCGACCCACTTGGGTGATTTTCGCAGTGTAAAGTTACAACGCGAGCGACCCACTTAAAGGTGAGCGACCCACTCGTCAACAGAAGTCCGGAAAATCGTTTTGAGCGCCCAGTCTTGTTTGGGATCGCCCCCAACGGCCTTCAAACAGGTTTTTAGCAATTGCTCAATGTTTTTAAATGCGTTGATGGCATCATTGATGATTTCAAACACTTGAAATGGAGGATTTAAACCCTACAGTCATAGCAGTATCGTTCTTTAGGGTTTTTAAATGAATATGGATGGTTGCATGAGTTTTTCTCCTATTTTATATCAGTGATATATCCACCCTTGCATATATTATCAAAACCCCATTATTCTCATACCCATTATACCATTGTGGTCATTGTTATTACTTTACCATGTTCAAGACTTTTGTTCCATGGTGACTATGGTTATATTGTGTCTCACTGCCCAATGATAAAAACATTCTCATAACTCTGTTTCACTACCCATTGACACTTATAACTTTGTTGTTATTGCTCATAGACAAACACATTCATATGATGCTGTGCTCCCTTTGACAAAGATTTGCTCAATATTCTGAAGGTTGCCTGCTCCCTTTGGTCAAGTTTCACTTGCATTTAAAACAGAGACTGTGCCTCTTTTCCAATCCACTTAAAACAGAGATATTATCATTGTTTGTTTCCTTATGGTGTTTTGACGGTGGGGATATTTGTTGGGTGTTGAAACACACATCATAACTTTGTTTGCACTTCTTTCATATCAGTATACATAGTGCCAATAGCTTGGTCAGAGCCATGTCAGAGACAGAGTCAGAGTATGAGCTAGGGTCAGGCAGTGATTCGGTGACTGAAGGTAATGTGCCACGGGGGTCTCACAGAGATAACAGAAGTGGTAATCATTGCAGAGAGGAGCCTACTTCTTTGGCTCGGTTGCAGGCATGTCCATTAGCAATGGATTTTTTTCGATATTTGTCATGTTTCAGATTTTGTGAGATGATTGCTAAAACCCGGCCTCATCGTGAATTGGCCCGTCTGTTTGTTCTACATTTACGGGATGGCCGGGTAAATCTTGCCGGGGTTGATTTCATTTTGTCACCCTTGACTATTGCTCAAGCCACTGGCATACCAAACATGGGCGAGGAATGGAACAAGCGTCAGCATTTAGAGAAATTCCACTATGAGCCATACATTAAAACTGGGTATATGGGTTACTTGAGCAGAGTTTTTCCATTCAGATTCTTGAGAGATGAGTATGCACCGCTGATGAAGCTCATCATTCAGTATTTTAGTTGTGAGGGAAGGTATGCTCGTCTTTTCGCATACCATATTCGTTTGTTGATGCACTTCACAAGGGTACGTATGATGAATATTCCGTATTTCATATACCGCAACATAGAGAGGATGGTGATGTTTGTGCAGAAGAAGACGAGCCCAGTGCAGCAGTACAGGAGTATATACCATTTCGCTTTGATCAAGATCATGGTGTCGTATCAGTTGGCAGAGCAGGGCATCACTTGGGAGGATTTCATTTCTAGAGAATTTTTCAGAGTGCCACAGCCGCTTCTTGAGACAGTTCATGATGCAGGAGAGCCTTCACACCAGCCGGACATGCTTGAGGTTGAGCATATCAGCACTCCTTTGGTTCAGACATATCAGCGAGGCCACAGGGCCTTATTTGCAGCGACACGGAGAGTATTATCTCCACGTGAGGTGGAAGGGGTCTTGCCGACTTCATCAGCAGAGCGAGTATTATCTCCACATGATGTGGAAGGGGTCTTGATTTCTTCTTCAGTACAGGTACAGGACAGGGGCAAGAGGCCCATGCATGATGAGGGCCCATCAGGAGGCCAGGATACAGATTTCACAGTCATTGATGTTGATGCGAGCTCTCCTAGCTCGAAACTGAGGGAAGTCATCCAGGAGCAAAGGGCCGAGAATGACAAGCTGAAAGATCAATTGCAAAAGGCTCAGTGGGTGATTAACTATTTGGAGCAGCGCAACAAACAGCTTGAGGATGAGCTCACATATTATGAGTTGCGTCGAATCCGTGAGGACCGACAGTGGAATCGAAAGAGACCCGGTGACATGACACCAACTGACAGAGATACTGTACTCACACATGTGAACATCCATCTGGAGAAATTGTTGGCAAAGGCCAATCGAGACAAAGACATGCTTCGTCACATGAAAGGCCATTATTGGGCTCGCATGCATGTCTGCAAAGCGAGAATGAAGATCATGAAGAGGAGGTTGCGCAAAGCACTAAAATGGCGGAAGAGGCCTAATCCACTTTGGATTTTGGCCGAGGCTTCATTGACTGGGTAGGACACATGATGGAGGACCTCCGCTCCGAATTTGGGCAAATTCGGAGAAAATTTTGTCATTTTCAAATTTTTGGGTCAAAAAACAGGTTTTGCAGTTAAGCGGGTCGCGCGCTCATGCGCTCACTTTTTTTTGGGACACTTGCTGGAGGAAATTTTTACATTTTTGGATTTTTCATGGTTATTTATGCATCCTCTGAAGTCAACTTAGCATTTCATCAAAATCTGGATGGTCAAAGAGCTCAAAAACACCATGAAAATCACCTTGCTACCACCTTTTGCATCAGCAGGGAGTACCTCTGGGAGAATGAGGTTTTGGAGGGTCAAATGAGCTCTAAATTCAGAAATTCCACTTGGGTTGGAAAGGACACATCCAGGGCTTTCCAACGAGCTATCATGAGCTCAATTTGGATGCCGGGAAGTACCTCAAATTCAGGCTGGAAAATGAGCGACCCACTCGGCTCAAGAGCGACCCACTTGAATTTTTTCCTGAATTTTCAGCTGCCAGCTCAGTTTTTCGCCTAGTATGGACCAGTTTTGCTTGTGGATGAAATTTTTGAGTTTTTATGATGTAAATTCATGTTTGGCATGTAACTTTGGCTTATTTTTATCTCTTCTAGAAGATTCACTCACAAAATGGGTAAAAATCATGTAATGGAT
Source organism: Pinus albicaulis (assembly GCA_034641835.2). NCBI lineage: Eukaryota > Viridiplantae > Streptophyta > Pinopsida > Pinales > Pinaceae > Pinus > Pinus albicaulis. The sequence goes on from CM076584.1 coordinate 1,430,945,008, forward strand.
CAGTTTCCACTCTTTTAGAGGCAAGTTGTTAGCTGCCTAGATTGTAGTTCCATGAATAAAATTGGTTGAAACTGATCCCTGAAGAGGGAATTCGACCCCTAGAGGTGGGGAAAGGTGTTAGAGTGATCTATATATTGTAATTTCTAAGGCATTCTACAGGTTGGACTCTTGGGATACTTTTGATATCATTGTACATATTTTTCATATTTTGGCTAAGGAAAGATCAGAGGTTTTGCGGCACTTGTTGGGATTCTTGTGGTGTTCTGTTCTTGATGGTGTTTCTTCTTTGTTTACTGTAAGTTTCTTCATGTTTAATGTATGCCATCCTTTCATATGCTTCTGAACTAAATTGAATGACTGAATAAGGTTGAATCCATTGTTTACGGTGCTTGGCCTTTGAATTCAATTAGTTCTATATGTTTTCAGCTGTTTGGAGAGGATCCAAGTTCTTCTTTGCCCTCTTCAGCTCCTCATCAGTCTAATCTATCCATATATCCTATCAAAAGCATCAAGACATTCGCCTACCTCGCCCCAACTTGAAATCTGCAAAGGTCTGACCTTATCCCCGGACCCAAAATTTGTTTTCCCATTTCTCCAGCGAAAACCCAAAAAATCAAAAATCAAACAGACTTATCTCTTTACTAGCCTAAAATCGGTTCTTATTGTAAGTCATCTCGCATCCTATTGCTTATTTTCTCGAGATTGACGGAGAGAGCCCTCTCCTGTCCTCGTAGGGCTAGCTACGAGGCTGAGCGTGGTTTGATGTAGCCTTGAGTTTACTTCATTTCAGCCTGAGGTAGATTTGAGTGCTAACATAGTGGCGACCATACTGGGGAAGATCTCAATGGTTTGCTTGTTGATGCGTTTGTTCCATGAGTCTTAGACGGAGTCTGAAGTCACGCCAGGTAGCTTTCGAAACGCTCTTGTTATACATCAGCAGTAGTAGATAAACGTTGCTTCAGTCGATCTCCGGTAAGCTTGTGTGTGCAGTACTTGATTTGTAAATTACCCCAGTATACTTATTCGTTCTAGACCCTTTGGATGATTGAGTCTAGAAGTCGAAAGGCTGAAAATAATTGACTTTGTTCCTTGAAATTTATCCCGAGAAGATCAATACACTGGCTTCAAGAAGGAATACTAGGGCGAATCCTGACCCTGATCCACCAACAATATTTGAAAATCCAAATTTGATTCCTAGGACCCTTAGAAGACAAGGAAGTTAAGAAAGTTCTGAGAGAGAAAGTCAAGTGAGTTTTGGGAGTTCCAGATTGCTTACCCGATCTGCATCCTGTCCTGTGAAAATCATATATGTTGATGAAATCCCTTTTGATGCACGGTTTGAAACATCTTTGTTTGTAAATTTTTCCAAAACTGAATTGTCAATATTAGTTCCAGATCCATTGTTTACTGAAGATTTGCAATATAGATTTGTTTCACATTACCTGGATAGACAATTGCAAAATTCCATTGTGGATACCAACACTCCTGAATTCACTGAATCTGCTTCACAAATCCTTGAACCATCTGAAATTGCATCTAGTTCACGGATCCCTACTGAGCCTCCCTTTATCCCTACCATTCCGGTTCAGCCTGAGTTTTCTGATCAGCAATCTATAGTAATCTCTCCTCCATCTCCACTGAATACATCTTACAGACCTACTGCTCCTAGTCCTCCTGTGTCTCCTCGGCATCAGATTGTCATCAATCCACCAAGAGCTATGGCTGCTCGTTTTGCACCTCTTGTGTTACCACAGCAGTTGAATGATATGCCTGCAGACTACCAGAGCAAGATCCCGGTATTTGATGGCACTCCACAGAGTGTTCCTGCACAACAGCATGTAGACAATATGGCAGATTTCTTTGATCGTTTTGAAATTGACGAAGAGAATGTGAGTATGAGGCTTTTTGTGCAAACCTTTGGAGGAGAGGTAAGAAAGTGGTTTAGAGCCTTGCCGCAAAGAAGCATCACTACATTGGCAGAACTCCAGACGCAGTTTTTAGATCGATGGGAGATGAAAAAGGATCCGCTGCAGATTACTTTAGAATATACAAATATCAAACGTAATCCTGGTGAGTCTATTCAGGATTATATCATTAGATTCAATACAGTGTATAATGCTATTCCAGATGACTTGAGACCGTCTAAGAAGTCTGCTCTCCTTAAATTCCCGGATGCCTTTGATCCGGAGATGGCTTATTCCCTTCGTGATAGAGATCCACCTACTTTAGAAGATATGCAGAAGGTCGCTGTTAGTGTTGAGGCAAATCTGAATGATAAAAGAGCACGGCTAAAAGCGGAGAAAAGAGTGACAATAAAGGAAGAGCCTTCCACATCTATATCAGAACAGCATTTGATTCGTGAGGTGGAAAAATTGCTTAAAAAGGCGAATCTCGACAAATCAGAAACACAGTTTCGGAATCCAAATTTCCGTGGCCAGCAGCAGCCACAATTCAGAATTAAGCAGCGTGAACAAAGAGCTCAAGAGCCAGCAGCCCAACAACAGATTAAGACACCTCTTTTGCATAATTTTTTGAGTCATGATTCCGATGATGATGATGATGTATCAGGTGAGAAAAATCATTTTTTCACTCCTGATGATTTGCCTATCTATATCACTGAGGATGAAGAATACGGAGAAAGTTCGGTTGTTCAGAAAGATGAGGATTTCATCCTAACAAATGATGCAGATTTAGAGGAAGAGTCAGATGAATACCAAAGAGGATATATGAATGCATTGACTGCCCAGCAGAAACAATATTCATTGAGAAATCGAGATGTGCCCATTAATCCCATGCAGAAAAGAAAGGAAGCTTCAGCACCGAAGACAGATTCACCGATACCACAAAAGAAAGGCAAAGAGATAATTGATCCAGCAGTTAGTAAAGTATCATTAGTAGAGAAGGTAAATCAGTCAAACATAGTGAAAGACAAGGCTGAAAAGAAGGAAATTCGAGTCAAAGAGGTTGAGAAAGTTTCAGCATTTAGTTTGGAAAATGAAATTTCCAAACTGAAAATATCTATTCCTTTGACGGAAATCATGAAGAACAGCAGCTACCGTAGTCAAGTCTCCAAAATTCTGAACTTTGATCCAATGATTGACACAGTAAATGTTGAGGATGATCAGCCGGAATTGATTTTTGGACCTGCATTAAATGGTGAGTCTCCTGACAGTAATGTTCCTCCTTTTTACATCAGTTTGAGGTTGCACGAATATATATTGCACAATGCTATGCTCGATTCGGGTGCTTCGCACAATTTGATGCCAAAGGCGATCATGGAAAAGTTGGGATTAGACATTACAAGAGAGTATCATGATTTGTATTCATTTGATTCCAGCTGGGTAAAGTGTATAGGACTCATCAAAGATTTGGTGGTAAGCTTAGATCAAATCCCAGCAAAGAATGTTTTGATGGATGTGGTGGTTGCCGACATTCCTCCACGATTCGGGATGCTCCTTGCAAGATCTTGGGGTGCAAAATTGAAAGGTACACTTCAGTTATATTTCTCTTATGCTACAATTCCAGTCTTCGGTCAAATGAGAAAGTTATATCGAGAGCAGAAGATGAAATACATGATAACTAGCAAAGAGAAGCCAATCAATCATCCTGTGAATTATGTACATACTGATTTAGAGTCGTTTGTGTTTCTTGCTGATAGTTTTAATGATATAGAAAGTCAATTAGTTCAGGCAGAAGACATACCAGAAATTAATGAGAATTTTAGAGAGGTTTTGCAAAAAGAAAGAAGAGAAAAACAAGCTGTTATGGAGCAATCAGCTGAAGACAATGGGCAGCAAACAGGAAAAACAGAGCCGGTACAGTTTCAGCATTTAGAGGACGATGAAGATGGTCTTTGGACCATGGATTTTGATGGATCTGTGGGCAGTGATGGTGCTGGGATTGGTGTGTGGATTCGTAGTCCGTTTTCTGCTCCGGATAAGGTCCCGAGCAATGTGAGAGTGTGCTCTTACAAGCTTGCATTTGACTGTTCTAATAATGAAGCGGAATACGAGGCTCTTATTGCTGGCCTTAAGATTCTTAAGAAGCTGAAAGCGAAAAGGATTGCAGTATATGGTGATTCAGAATTAGTGATAAAGCAAGTTAAAGGTGAGTTTCAGGCTAAGCATCCTCACATGAGGGCTTACCGAAATGCAGTTTTAGACATTCTGAAGTTATTTTTTGATCATACTTTGACATGTGTGCCCCGCATTCAAAATGGTGTTGCTGATGGACTTGCTAAGGCAGCAAGTAATCTTAAAATTCCCATGAATTCCAGCAACAAGTTCGAGATACATGTGAAACACCGTCCCACCGTTCCAGACAATCAGCGATGTTGGCAAGTCTTTGAGGATGATGAGGAGATTAGTGAATTTCTGCAGAATAAGGGTAAGTTTAAAGATACCTCCATAGATATAGAATTTGATGATGGCAGTGATGACATACAAATAAATCAAATGGAAGTGCTGCAACTCAAAGATAACATCATTCCTAAGGGATTGATTCCTTTGGAAGAGTTGTTTGATCAAGATGATGTAGCCCACAAACCGACATTGAGGCCAACAGAAAAGGGTGTCGAAGAGGTAAATATTGGGACGGCTGAGAATCCCAAGATGGTAAAATTATCAAAGTCATTGTCACCAAAGGTAAAGGCAGAATATGTGAAATTATTGTCTTCATTTTCTGATGCGTTTGCGTGGGATTATTCAGATCTAAAAACGTATGATACCAACATCATTCAGCATACTATCCCCATCAAACCAAATCAGAAGCCTTTTTCATCAAAAGTTGAGGAGGATCAATCCAAAGCTGCTACCATCGATCGAAAAAGAGGTAAATAGGTTGTATAAGTCAGGAATCATTGTGCCTATTCGATTTTCAGATTGGATATCAAACTTGGTGCCCGTGAGAAAGAAGACAGGTGAGATCCGTTTATGTATTGACTTCAGAAATCTGAATAAGGTATCATTAAAAGACAATTATCCGCTGCCAAAAATGGACCACATATTGCAACGAGTAGTTGGAGCATCAAGGATGTCACTACTCGATGGATACTCAGGATATAATCAGATTTTAGTGCAGGAAGATGATCGTGACAAGACTGCGTTCACCACTCCTTGGGGAACATTTCATTATGCAAAGATGCCGTTTGGTTTAAAGAATGCAGGCGCTACCTTTCAGCGTGCAATGGATATGGCTTTTGCCAACGAGAAAGATGTGTTTTTGGTTGTTTACCTAGATGATCTAACTGTGTTTTCCAATTCAGATGAGGAACATTTATATCATTTGAAAATTGTTTTCCAGAAGTGCAGAAAATATGGCATTTCGCTGAATCCGAAAAAGAGCCTTTTCGCCATGGATGAAGGAAAGCTCCTTGGCCACATCATATCGAAAGATGGCATTCGAGTTGATCCTGCACGTGTTGAAGCCATACAGCAGATTGAACAGCCCCGGAACAAGAAATAAATACAGTCATTTAATGGTAAAATGAATTTTCTGCGTCGTTTCATTCCAAATCTTGCAGAACACCTTAGAGAAATCACGAACATGCTGAAAAAGGACAGTCAGGTAAGGTGGAAAGAAGAGGCGGTAAAGTCATTCAATTTGGTAAAGATAGCTCTTTCCTCAGCCCCTATTTTAATCAGCCCGGATTACACACAGGACTTCATTTTATTTTCTTTTGCTTCTGAGCACACATTGGCAGCTGTTTTGATGCAAAAAAGGGATGGTGTGGAGAAGCCCATTGCTTTCTTCAGTCGGATCATAAGAGATGGAGCGTTGAAGTACAATATCATTGAGAAACAAGCACTTGCGCTTGTTAAGGCCTTGAAAGATTTCCGTGTCTGCATATTGCATTCCCACATTATAGCATACGTTCCTAATGCAGCAGTGAAAGATGTTTTGGTACAGGCAGATCCAGAGGGAAGAAGGGGTAAGTGGATCGCTGCGTTGTTAGAATACGATGTGGAAATCAAACCAACCAAGCTGATCAAAGGACAAGGACTCGCCAAGCTCATGGCTGAAACAAATCTGCATGCTCTAGACATAAATTTGATTGCTGCCATGTTTGATGAAGATGAGGAAAGTACGTCAGTTCAGGTATCTGATATTTTTGTTTCTTCCCCTTGGTATGCTGACATTTTATAAGTGCTTCAGAATTTGTCTACACCGCCCGGGATGCCTAGAAATAAGAGTAGAACATTGAAGTTAAGAGCTGCTAAATTCTGCATTCTGAATTCTGCATTATATTGGAAAGACCCTGGAGGTATGTTGTTGAACTGTTTGGTAGAGGAGGAAGCTCAAAGAGTTTTGGAGGATTTTCACAAAGGTGACTGTGGAGGTCATTTGTTTTGGAAGACCACAGCGAATAAGATTTTAAGGGCAGGGTATTATTGGCCTTCTTTGTTTTCTGATGTGTTTAAGGCTGTTAAAAATTGTCATGAGTGTCAAATTTTCGAAGGGAAGCAGAAACTACAGCCTTTGCCTCTAAAGCCAATTGAAGTTAGTGCACCATTCCAGCAGTCGGGATTGGATTTTATCGGGGAAATCTACCCAGCGTCTTCCGGACAGCATAGATGGATCTTGACAGCTACAGACTATTTTACGAAGTGGATTGAGGCGATTCCCACTCGACAGGCCACGGATGCGGTAATTATTTCTTTTCTTGAAAACAATATTCTATCACGTTTTGGCTGTCCTAGTAAAATAATCACAGATAATGCAGCAGCTTTTAAGTCTAAGAGGATGGTTGATTTTTGCTTTAAGTACAATATTACCTTGGGACATTCGACCGCCTACCATCCGCAAGGAAATGGCTTGGCGGAATCTTCAAATAAATCCTTGGTGAATATCATTAAGAAATTGCTGGAAATCAACAAAAAGGCCTGGCACAAGAAGTTAGTGAATGCATTGTGGGCTGATAGGGTAAGTCAAAAAAAGTCTATTGGCATGTCTCCTTTCGAGTTGGTGTATGGAACGGATACGGTTTTTCCTACTTCACTTGCTGTTCCGGTGGTCAAATTGCTTCAGGAAGCTGGGAGTGAGGAAGATCCTATGCAGCGGAGAATTAATCAGATGATTCATTTACAGCAAACACGAGAGGAGGTATTTCAAAATACTTTCAAGTTGCAAGAGCGCATAAAGAAGATCTACGACAGAAAGGCGAAAGCGGATAAGTTTCAGTTGGATGAAGTAGTTTTAAAATGGGATGCTCGGAATGAAGATAAGGGAAAGCACGGCAAATTTGAAAATCTGTGGAAAGGTCCTTTTAAGATTGCAGCGTATCGGGGTCAAAATGAATTTCTTCTCAAAGAAATGAATGGAGATGATTGTCCTGGAGGACCGATCAATGGTCGGTTTCTGAAACGCTATTATTTCTGAGTACTTGCTGCTGATCTCATTGTCATTGTATATATCATTTTACTTTTGTTTCGTTGCAAGTGTGCACTGATCTCTCATCTTCAGTCTGGGGCCCGGAGCGAAGGCTATAATTCTGGAGATAGAGGTTGGTTAGTTTGAAATTGTCAAGTTAGTTTTATCAGTCTTTTAGTTTTAAAGTCATGTCAGTTTGGGTCATGTCAGTTTTAGTCAAATCTGCAGTCAATAAAATTGTCCAAAGTTTGTTTTATCAGTTGAAATAATGATTCCATCGCCCAATGGATGAAAGGCACTGTCTGACTCCCCCAGAGATCTGACGTTCTTGGCATCTCCATGGAGCCACCATCCCCATTGGAGCCAATGTTAGAGTCGGCCCTTACAGCCCTCCTTCAGCGATCATTTCGTCTTTTGCATATTCATTCGTAGGTGTCTCGCTTGTTCCACTTCGTTGCATTTCGCTAGGAGCATGCCATGGACTGACGAAGGGGTCTGTTGTCTTATGTTTCCTCATGTTTACACCTGCAGTGCTATTTTAAAAATTTCCTCAAAAATCACTCAAAATCATTGTCATTTCGTTTATGGTCATTAAAATGTCAATAAGTGTCTTTGGTCCTAGTGTCTAGGGTTTCTGAGTCATTTGTATGTTAGAGTCGGCCCTTACAACCCTCCGTCAGCGATCATTTCGTCTTTTGCATATTCATTCGTAGGTGTCTCGCTTGTTCCACTTCGTTGCATTTCGCTAGGAGCATGCCATGGACTGACGAAGGGGTCTGTTGTCTTATGTTTCCTCATGTTTACACCTGCAGTGCTATTTTAAAAATTTCCTCAAAAAATCACTCGAAGTCATTGTCGTTTCATATATGGTCATTAAAATGTCAATCAGTATCTTTGGTCCTAGTGACTAGGGTTTTTGAGTCATTTCTATACCAGTCATAAAGCCTGCAGGGTGAGGAAGGTTCCGCATATTTTTATTTTATGTTTTATTATTATCAGCATTTTAAAAACATTTCTAGTCCAAAACTCTGTTTTGGAACTAGAAATTGTTCATTATTATTTTGTAATAAATTGTACTTATTCCACCAAGAAAAATGTCAAAGCAGACCTCTGGTCTTTTCCTTAGCTAAATAGCCATACCCCTGCAAGAAGACAACAAAATCATCAAATCTGAGCTCAGAAAAGCCAAAAAGAGATTGTATTAAAAAGCCAAATGTGAAAATACAAAAACATTGTAATATGGGTTGTCAATTAGATTTGAATCAAATCTGATTGTGAAAGATATTTGCATCATATATATAAAGCCAAACAAGTTTCATTTCCACCAATCTACAGCATACAGATCGAGATTCGGAGTTGGAGGGCCGAATTCAAGTTTTGAAACATCGTTGACAGGGTTTTGGAGCTCGAGAGACCCACTTGGGCGCGAGCGACCCACCTGGGCAGAGCGACCCACTTGGGTGATTTTCGCAGTGTAAAATTACAACGTGAGCGACCCACCTGGGCAGAGCGACCCACTTGGAGGTGAGCGACCCACTCGCCAACAGAAGTCCGGAAAATCGTTTTGAGCGCCCAGTTTCATTTTGGATTTCCTCCAGTGGCCTTCAAACAGGTTTTTAACAATTGCTCAATGGTTTTTAATGTGTTGGTGGCATCATTGATGATTTCAAACATTTGAAATGGAGGATTTAAAACCCTACAGTCATGGCAGTATTGTTCTTCAGGGTTTTTAAATGAATATGGATGGTTGCATGATTTTTTCTCCTATCTTATATCAGTGATATATCCACCCTTGCATATATTATCAAAACCCCATTATTCTCATACCCATTATACCATTGTGGTCATTGTTATTACTTTACCATGTTCAAGACTTTTGTTCCATGGTGATTATGGTTATATTGTGTCTCACTGCCCAATGATAAAAACATTCTCATAACTCTGTTTCACTGCCCATTGACACTTATAACTCTGTTGTTATTGCTCATAGACAAACACATTCATATGATGTCGTGCTCCCTTTGACAAGATTTGCTCAATATTCTGAAGGCTGCCTGCTTCCTTTGGTCAAGTTTCACTTGTAATTAAAACAGAGATATTATCAGTGTTTGTTTCCTTATGGTGTTTTGACGGTGGGGATATTTGTTGGGTGTTGAAACACACATCATAACTTTGTTTTCACTGCTTTCATATCAGTATACATAGTGCCAATAGTTTGTTCAGAGCCATGTCAGAGACAGAGTCAGAGTATGAGCTAGGGTCAGGCAGTGATTCGGTGACTGAAGGTAATGTGCCACGGGGGTCTCACAGAGATAACAGAAGTGGTAATCATCGCAGAGAGGAGCCTACTTCTTTGGCTCGGTTGCAGGCATGTCCATTAGCAATGGATTGTTTTCGATATTTGTCATGTTTCAGATTTTGTGAGATGATTGCTAAAACCCGGCCTCATCGTGAATTGGCCCGTCTGTTTGTTCTACATTTACGGGATGGCCGGGTAAATCTTGCCGGGGTTGATTTCATTTTGTCACCCTTGACTATTGCTCAAGCCACTGGCATACCAAACATGGGCGAGGAATGGAACAAGCGTCAGCATTTAGAGAAATTCCACTATGAGCCATACATTAAAACTGGGTATATGAGTTACTTGAGCAGAGTTTTTCCATTCAGATTCTTGAGGGATGAGTATGCACCGCTGATGAAGCTCATCATTCAGTATTTTAGTTGTGAGGGCACATATGCTCGTCTCTTTGCGTACCATATTCGTTTGTTGATGCACTTCACGAGGGTACGTATGATGAATATTCCGTACTTCATATATCGCAACATAGAGAGGATGGTGATGTTTGTGCAAAGGAAAACAAGCCCAGTGCTGCAGTACAGGAGTATATACCATTATGCTTTGATCAAGATCATAGTGTTGCATCAGTTGGCAGAGCAGGGCATCACTTGGGAGGATTTCATTTCTAGAGACTTTTTCAGAGTGCCACAGCCACCTCCCGAGATAGTTCATGATGCAGGAGAGCCTTCACACCAGCCGGACATGCCTGAGGTTGAGCATATCAGTACTCCTTTGGTTCGGACATATCAGCGAGGCCACAGGGCCTTATTTGCAGCGACACGGTGAGTATTATCTCCACGTGAGGTGGAAGGGGTCTTGCCGACTTCATCAGCAGAGCGAGTATTATCTCCACATGATGTGGAAGGGGTCTCGCCTTCTTCTTCAGCATAGGTACAGGTACAGGACAGGGGCAAGAGGCCCATGCATGATGAGGGCCCATCAGGAGGCCGGGACACAGATTTCACAGTCATTGATGTTGATGCTGGCTCTCCCAGCTCGAAACTGAGGGAAGTCATCCAGGAGCAAAGGGCCGAGAATGACAAGCTGAAATATCAATTGCAGAAGGCTCAGTGGGTGATTAACTATGTGGATCAGCGCAACAAATAGCTTGAGGATGAGCTCACATATTATGAGTTGCGTCGAATCCGTGAGGACCGACAGTGGAATCGAAAGAGACCCGGTGACATGACACCAACTGATAGAGATACTGTACTCACACATGTGAACATCCATATGGAGAAATTGTTGGCGAGGGCCAATCGAGACAAAGACATGCTTCATCACATGAAAGGCCATTATTGGGCTCGCATGCATGTCTGCAAAGCGAGAATGAAGATCATGAAAAGGAGGTTGCGCAAAGCACTTAGACGGCGGAAAAGGCCTAATCCACTTCGGATTTTGGCTGAGGCTTCATTGACTGGGTAGGACACATGATGGAGGACCTCCGCTCCGAATTTGGGCAAATTCGGAGAAAATTTTGTCATTTTCAAATTTTTGGGTCAAAAAAACAGGTTTTGCAGTTAAGCGGGTCGCGCGCTCATGCGCTCACTTTTTTTTGGGACACTTGCTGGAGGAAATTTTTACATTTTTGGATTTTTCATGGTTAGTTATGCATCCTCTGAAGTCAACTTAGCATTTCATCAAAATCTGGATGGTCAAAGAGCTCAAAAACACCATGAAAATCACCTTGCTGCCACCTTTTGCATCAGCAGGGAGTACCTCTGGGAGAATGAGGTTTTGGAGAGTCAAATTAGCTCCAAATTCAGCAATTCCACTTGGGTTGGAAATTCAACATCTAGGGCTTTCCAACGAGCTATCATGAGCTCAATTTGGATGCCGGGAAGTACCTCAAATTCAGGCTGGAAAACGAGCGACCCACTCGGCTCAAGAGCGACCCACTTGAATTTTTTCCTGAATTTTCAGCTGCCAGCTCAGTTTTTCGCCTAGTATGGACCAGTTTTGCTTGTGGATGGAATTTTTGAGTTTTTATGATGTAAATTCATGTTTGGCATGTAACTTTGGCTTATTTTTATCTCTTCTAGAAGATTCACTCACAAAAAGGGTAAAAATCATGTAATGGATCAGTTTCCACTCTTTTAGAGGCAAGTTGTTAGCTGCCTATATTGTAGTTCCATGAATAGAATTGGTTGAAACTGATCCCTGAAGAGGGAATTCGACCCCTAGAGGTGGGGAAAGGTGTTAGAGTGATCTATATATTGTAATTTCTGAGGCATTTTACAGGTTGGACTCTTGGGATACTTTTGATATCATTGTACATATTTTTCATATTTTGGCTAAGGAAAGATCAGGGGTTTTGCGGCACTTGTTGGGATCCTTGTGGTGTTCTTTTCTTGATGGTGTTTATTCTTTGTTTACTGTAAGTTTCTTCATGTTTAATGTATGCCATCCTTTCATATGCTTCTGAACTAAATTGAATGAGTGAATAAGGTTGAATCCATTGTTTACAGTGCTTGGCCTTTGAATTCAGTTAGTTCTATATGTTTTCAGCTGTTTGGAGAGGATCCAAGTTCTTCTTTGCCCTCTTCAGCTCCTCATCAGTCTAATTTGTCCATATATCCTATCAAAAGCATCAAGACATTCGCCTACCTCGCCCCAACTTGAAATCTGCAAAGGTCTGACCTTATCCCCGGACCCAAAATTTGTTTTCCCATTTCTCCAGCGAAAACCCAAAAAATCAAAAATCAAACATACCTATCTCTTTACTAGCCTAAAATCATACCTATCTCTTTACTAGCCTAAAATCAGTTCTTATTGTAAGTCATCTCGCATCCTATTGCTCATTTTCTTGAGATTGACGGAGAGAGCCCTCTCCTGTCCTCGTAGGGCTAGCTACGAGGCTGAGCGTGGTTTGATGCGCCTTAATTCGCCATTTCGACACAGTGAGTTGAAGTGCTAACGATCGCATGGTAAACGGAGCCTTCGAATCGGTCCAATAGTGGTGCAGCATTTCTTTCTCAACTACGATTGTCTTTGTCACTCACTTTTTAATCGGAAACCTGCTACAGTTTCTCCACCTTCCCGAGTCTTTGTCATAAATGCTATCCAAGCACGATCCCCAAGGAAATCAACAATCAGGTGGGAAGAAGAAGGGACGAGGCAACTGAAAGGGCAAAATGGGTGGGGCAATGCAAATAAATAACGAGGGTGTTGGTAGGGTCAAAAAAAGGAGAAAAAGTGAAGGTTTTACTACATACAAGCTGCGCGTTGGGAGACCATCTCACACTAAAATTCGGGATGCTCAGCGCTTGTTAGCTTAGCAGGGTTCTTCTAGTTCCCAGGCTGTGTTAACAAACCCTTTTCCCCAAGGGCAGCAATTAGTTGTTGGCGCGAACCAAAATCCTGGGGCTTCCTCTGGGGGCACCCAGGAAGGGGAAATCCCATCGAACATTTTTATGATGAGTTCTCACGCGGATATCACTATGAGATCCCATGATTATGGCGGAGAAGAGTCTTCGAAAGCTAAGGAAGTTCCTGATGCTACTGAGCCACTTCACATCACGAAGCCTACTGTTGAGTCTATGCCTCGGATGCCAAAAGCATCTTCTAAGTGGTCAACGATTAATCCAAATGCGAGGGCTGCCCAAAACTACTCGATTGTAGAAGATCTGGCGCAAATTCCTTGTGCTATGTCAGCTTTAGAGGTACTCCAGTCTTGTCCGGCTCAGCGTAGTGCTTTGCTCACTGCCATTGGGGCTATTAATCCAAAAAATTCTCTTCTAATTACTTTTGATATGACTAATTTTAAGAAGAGACTTCCTCATCACATGGATTTTCATATTAAATCGTCGTATCGGAAGTGAAATATCTTTCGAACGGTTGTTGATGAGGGTGCTTCTACATGCATGATGTCTCTCGCATGCTGGAAGATGCTTGGATCTCCCAAAGCTGTTCCATCTAGCACTGTTCTTACTGCGTTCGATCGTCATTCTCACAGACCCCATGGTATTGTCCCGGCTTTACCCATCTGTGTTGGGGGCAAAACTGTCAACATAGAGGTTGAGGTAGTGGATGCAGCAACCAAGAAGTCGGCAGGACGGAATTGGTTGTGAGATGGATGCAATGGCATCCTCATTATTTCGAATTGTATGTTTCCCCCACGAAGGGAGGATCGTTACAGTGGATCAACTAGACTGTCCTCAAGTAGACCTGAATGCGCCTTCTGACTCATCTGTTCCTAATTTGGATAATACTAAGGTGCCTGTTGAGAATCTAGGAGTTGGAATGTATTCTTCCCTGATGGGTACTTTCGATCTTCCTCCTCCTACTGTGCATATTAATTCTATTTCATCCTCCAGGGCTCCCCTTCGAAGAGAGTTCTTTCGAACTCATTATTTTTCGGACCCTTGGACCTTACCTTCCCCTACTGCCACATTAGCGGAAGGTCAAGTGGGTGGAATGGCATTTCCGATTTCTGCAGCTAAGATTGCATATTAGTCTATTTTTGACACTGCAGAATCTACTCCAGCTCCTCTTTCACCGGAAGAGTTGGATGGTGATGTGGCCCCGGCTTGGACGCTTAGTTCTTCTTCGGCCCAGGATTGCCTTGATACCACTCTTCCATCTGAAGAGGCAATCCTGGAAGCCATGACTGGTATAGATAGACCGTGGGATGATTTTCATCATCGGTCTTACTTCCTACCTGACTTGAGCGAAGTTGAAACTAGTTTTCCAAGTCCTCAGTCTCCTAGTCCTATTCACCCAGTCTTGAACCCTTTGGCACCAACACAGGTTTATGATGAAGGGAACATGGCTGTGATCTCTCCAACTATCCCAGTGAACATTTCCAGGGATCCCAATATTATCAAGAATGTCTTCATTGGAGCTGAATGTTCCCGTGAAGAGGTTCAAATTTATACCGAGCTCTTCAAAGAGTATAGGGATGTATTTGCTTGGTCTTATGAGGAAATGCCTGGCATAGACCCATCTATTGTCCAGCATGAGATCAAGACGTATGAAACCGCTAAGCCGGTCAGGCAAAAACTTCGTCCGGTCAAATCCTAGGAAGGCAGCAGCTATCAAAGCTGAAGTTGAAAAGCTGCTTAAGGCGGGATTCATTTTCCCAGTTCCTCTGACTGAATGGGTTTCAAACCCGTTCCGTGAATAAAAAACAAGAGACGATTCGGTTGTGTCAATTTGGAACCTAAATCGACATGTCCCTGAGAACAATTACCCCACCATTCATCGTCGAAGATCATTGACAGTGTCTCCGTGTGAATTTCTCCTTCATGGACGTTTTCTCCGAGGATATAATCATGGGGCTATCCGTCTACGAATCAACATAAAGCTGCATTTTTGTCAAAAAAATCGTTTTCATACAAGAAGATGCCATTTGGTCTTAAAAATGTTGGGGCTACCTTTCAGCGGGCCATGTCATATGCCTTCCACGACATCAAAAATATTATCAAGGCGTACTTGGATGATTTCGCTGCTCATTCTCGAAAGAGGATGGATCATCCTGCTCACCTTCGGAAAATATTTGAAAGATGTCGTTTCTATAAGATTACATTGAATCCGAACAAGTGCGTTTTCACGGTTACATCCGGCCGGTTATTGGGATTCATCATGTCTAGGGAAGGGATTAGGGTAGATCCCTTCAAGGTTGAGGCAATACTTCGGTTGCCTCCCCCTTCCTCTATCCGTCAGCTTCAAAGTCTACAAGGAAAGTCTAATTTTCTTCGGAGATTTATCGTAAATTATGCTGAAGTTACAAAGGGATTTATGAGATTGTTGAAGAAGGGAGTTCCTTTTCTTTGGGACGACTACGCTCAATGCTCATTCGATGCTTTGAAGAAAGCATTGACCTCTGCTCATAATCCGATCCACCGATTATCGTGATTTTCTTTTGTGTCGCTTGTGACGGAATCTACCATCGGTATGGTTACGAATTCGGGGAAAATAAATGTACGAGGCATGTTGCTACCTTAGTCAAGGGCTGATGGGACACAGACCACAACCCACTCAAATGGCGTCGCCGACACCGACAATTCATGTTGTCGTGACATACGACATACATTATTCTTCGCAAAACTTATGTTTTGGTAGCTGCCAATCCATTTCAGTTTGTCCTCAGCAGGCGAGTGATTGGGGGCAAATATAATAGATGGATTGTGATTTTACAGGAATTTGATCTTGAGTTCATGTCTTCCAAATCCAAGAAATCATTAGTTTTTGTGGAATTGATCTCCGAGTTGCCCTGTGGAGAAGACATGATCTATGATGAGTCCTTTCCGGACGAACACTTGTTTCTTATCTCTCCACAGGATCCTTGGTATGGAGATATCATTGTGCATCTCCAGACTGCGAAGTTTCCCTCTACTTTTTCGAAAGATGAGCGTCGTAAGCTGCGTCACTTAGCCAAGAATTATCTGATTATTGGTGATGCTTTATACCGTCGAGGGGTTGATTCAATCCTAAGACGCTGCTTAACTCTCGAAGAAGCTGAGGCCGTGCTCAATGATTCTCACAGTGGAGCTTGTGGGGGTCATTTATCTGGGCTTGCTACAGCCCACAAGATTTTGCGTGCTGGATACTTTTGGTCTTCGATTTTCAAAGATTGTATTGAATCGGTCAAAAGGTGTCATCCGTGTCAGGTATATACTCGAAAAATGCACGCTCATCCAGCTCCGCTTTTTCCAGTTGTTACTGTCGAACCCTTTACAAAGTGGGGTATTGATTATACTACTTGTAACCCGCCTTCGGCAAAAGGTCACAAGTACATTATCGTAGCAGTAGACTACTTTACGAAGTGGGTCGAGGCTATGCCTACTTTTGGGAACGATGGTGAGACTGCAGCTTTGTTCCTTTTCAACCAAGTTATCGCTCATTTTGGTATACCTAGAGAGATTGTCACTGACCATGGTAGTCATTTTCAGAATAGTATGATGGCTGAGTTGGCTCTCAAATTGGGTTTCCGGTAGGAGCATTCATCTCCATATTATCCTCAGGCCAATGGGCAAGTGGAAGCCGTGAATAAATCCTTGAAGACAATTCTTCAAAGGAAAATTGATAAAGCTAGATCCAACTGGCATATTATGCTATATCCTGCACTTTGGGCATACAGGACGTCAGTGAAATCTGCAACTGGCTTTACTCCGTTTCAGCTAGTGCACGGGGTAGAATCCATATTTCCTATTGAATGCGAGATTCCTTCTCTTAAATTAGCTGTTGAACTTCTTCCTGACACTTCTAGTCTGGCAGAACGGCTTCTTCATCTGGAACATCTCGATGAGCAGCGTCGAGATGCCGCCACGATGAATGAAGCGCATAAAAAATGAGTAAAAGTTCAGTACGATAAGGCGGTCAAGCCTAGGGTCTTTTCGGAAGGTGACCCTCTTTTGGTCTATGCCCAAGAAAAGGATGCCCTGGGGGCAGGAAAGTTTAAGTCTATGTGGTATGGCCCCTATATCGTTAAAAAATTCCTTAAGAAGGAGCGTATACCTTGGTTGATTTCGAAGGGAATGAGTTGCCGGAGCCCCGAAATGGGCTCTATTTGAAGAAGTATTATGCCTAGGCTTCGGTCTGGCATGTTGCTTTTGTATATAGTAGTTTTTGCTTTGTACATATCTGATTGATTTTCGATTTTTGATGAGTTGGTGATGTTTTTGATCTGCTTTGGCAGGTTGTGTTGGATGTCATGAGTTATTTTGGTTTCGCCGATGGTGCTAGTAGACACACCTGGAACTTAGCTTCCGCGGCTTGGGTGCTTCATTATCCTTCCGGTCAGCTGTTGGTATCAAGAGGGGTCTGCATTGGTCCTGCTTCCCATAATATAGCAGAATACACTGCAGTCATTCATCTACTATCGGAGGCAATATCTTTGGGTGTTGATTCGTTGGTAGTTTTATTGGACTCCCAGCTGGTGGTGTCGCAGTTGAACAACACTTATCGGGCACGAGATCCATTTTTATTACGATTGTTCTTGAGGGTACGTTTGTTACAAAGGTCATTTCAATTTTTAACATTCATTCATATTCCTCGAGCTGACAATTGGTTTGCTGACTCATTAGCTAATCAAGCATTATATTGGCATATTAATCATTCCATACAATAAATTTTTAATCATCAAAAACATCATACATTTGATACATTTATCACATCGCATCAAATATCGCTGTATATATATCATCGGAGTGTCAAAAAACTTTACAAAATTTGGATCCATAAATGTCGTACAAAACTTGGGCTTGGGATCATATTCTCCTGTAATCTTGTACTTGTCTGTCTATACTAGCTTACAAATTCCTGTCTCGCATGGGACCATAGTCTCCCACCCTTCATCATGTACAAATATACATTGTTAATTTAGAATTGAAATCAGAGTATTACATTCCATTTAATGTAACTTGGATATCATGATAGTTTAGAATATATCATCAATTTTTTTTTTTTTAAGAATACAATATGATCAACTCCACTCCTTTTCGCAGGATCTGTTAGCTGTTGAATTTATTGAAAAATTTAACCACAAAAGATCTTGAATATTACCTCTAATTAGGAATTATTTTTACTCCCAGATCAATGTTGAATCTATAAACAAAGGTTAAATATGTTATTTTTGCACAATTTTAATGGATTGTATCTTTTTTAGATAATTTCCTTTGCTCTTTCGGCCTTTTCCTTTTCGTGGCATCTTGAGTTTAGAGATCAATGATTAAACAGCAAAACTAATTCCAATTAGTATAAAAATCATAAAAAACATATTGAATTAATATCCAGTGCTACTCATTCTAAGGAATTTTGAGAAAAATTGCATGTTCTAACGAATTCTAAGCAAATTGCATGTTGTGATTGAAGATACATGATTCAAAAAGATTGCTAAATATTAGAGTTTACCAAGGTTCTGTTGATAGAAAGAATGGTGTTATTTCTCCCCTACACCCTATGTCATCATAATTCAAAAGAAAACACAGAGAACAGAGTTTGAAAGTGAGGGATACATAATCTATGATCATGTTAACCTCTGTTATGTAACATCTCATGAAATTTTTAATGAAAGCCAAGTGTTTGAAAATTTTCAACTAATATGTGCCAAAAATTGAAGAGAAATCTCATAAAAACCCACAAAAGGAATCTACCTAAGAGACTGTACAAGTTCATTCCATTTCTTATTATTAATTCGAATGCAATGCATTCATCGAAAAAATTTAAAACAAAATCAGAATTGCAAGTGGGTAGTGATGATAATTGAATGCCTACCTCTAAGAACATGACTCACAGTTTGGTAACAAATTAAAGGTAGAAAACAAGCTGGAAACTCACTCAATCACCCTAAAATCCAGATTACACAGGCCATGATGATCTTAAGTCGAAGTTGAAGTCCACCATTTCATGCACAATCATGAGATAGAATTGTTGAGGAGAGCATGCGTAATTTGGTAGATTTATTAAGCGCATGGCGGATCTGGGCACTCTTCGCCATAATTGTGAGTTCTCCATGAGCCAGTTTTGAGATTGCAGCTGTGAATGTTGGAACAGGCATCTGAAGCATTGTGGAATGATCTTTAAAACATGGAGCAGTAACCTGTTTAAGATCCTCCCAGGTGCCAAAAAAGTCTCTTCCGAATGAAGCTTGAGATGAGTTTCAAAGTAACGAAGGTTGGGAAACCTTCAAAATAATTGTTTTATTGATGTGCCAATGGTCTACCAGAGGTTTTAAAAACTCAAGTGCATGCCATTATGAGTTTCAATAAGTCATTGGTTACCAGGAGAGAGTTGCAAGTTGACCAAATCGAGTTGTCAGTCATCTGGTATGCTACCACGTGATTTTGAAGTCCATTTTCTTTTGTAGGGAGAAAAGTTTGATAGATCCAAAAGTTAAATTAAAGTGATAAACTTAGATAACCAATTAATTTTTTTTGAGTAAATTTTGAATATAAAATAATTTATTACTTTCGAGATTTCCAATCATCAAAGACACCAAGCAAAGCACAGAAGTATCAAACCTGAAGAGCTTAACAAAAATTGATTTCAAAATCCAACATTATCTTTCCCATAGCGAACTAAATTTAAGAAACAAAAGCAAAATAATTATGAAAAATTTAGAAAAGGGTTCATGTAAAGAGAGTGGATTTAATAGAGTATATGGCTCAGGAGTGTTGGTGTAGTTTTTGGATGATTATGAGCAGTGTTGAGCACGCTTATTACATGGTTTTTGTATTTGGAGTTTTATTTGTGGATGACATCACTTTTGAGCTTGGTATGATTATTTTTGGAGTGTGGCACACTACATATGTGAGTCTATATGTGGTATTGAAGGTTGCATGTAAAGGTATAGCTTCAGATATGTATTATTGGCTTCTCTTACCTTATCATAAACATGGAGGAAGAAGAGAGTTCATCCTACATTAACAATTCATTCTTGTGAAGAGATGTGATCAAGAGGAGCACACCACTTCTATTTTTCTATACTTGTTCTCTCTCTTTTGGAGTTGATAGTGTTTCATAAACTTGTTGGGGCATCTTGAATACTAGGGTAAGGGTATCATACCCAATAGATTAGGAGATTAGGGGTTTGAAAAGAAATTTTAGGTTGTACTTATTGAAGAGAAGAATAAGAGGAGACACCTTGTTATGGATGACATGCTTGTGTGATCCATGCTTCTTGGATCTCCTTAGCGTGAGCTAGGGTTTTTTTGTTTTTTCCTAACTAGGGTTTTGAAGAGCTAGAGAATTGTATTAGCCTTGCAATAAGGCTATGATATGCACATGAACTTCATATTTATGTATATTAATGAAGTTTCCAACTATCCAATATTTGTCTTATTGTAAATTTAATTTTTGACCATTTATCATGCTTCATAGTTTTAAATTTCTAGCTCTATATACATAGACTAAGGGTGTTAATTACTTTAATAAATTAATTAAATAATGTAACAACAAATTTATAACTATGTTTACAACTATCATATGTGTTTGTAGATTTATTAAGCAGGATAAGATTATACCACAGGTTGAAAGTTATTGAAACTTATCTCATAGGGTTGAAAGTTATTGAAACACATCAATATCTCATCTTTTTTGAATTTCCTACTCGATTGAGATTATGAAGGATTGAAATAGTTTTCATTGTTTGCCTTTGATTTGTTTATCTTTCATAACAGTCCAAGGCTAAAAATTTATTGGATTAAGATATGAGAAGCCTCTAAAAAAGAGTTGATATTTCTGAAGTTTATTAAAATCATTATTATTGGTTTGTTGAGAATTTTCTTAAAAATATATATAATTTTATAAAAAATAAACAATTGAAATTATATTCATACGCAAAATTACACTATAATTTTATCAAAAATAAACAATTGCAATTATATTCATATACATAGTATAATTCATATTCATATCATAATTCTCTAAGTCATATTCAAGAATAGTAGCAATCCATTTTCCCCTTTTACCATCAGGGTCTTGACTTAGAATATCCTTGACAACAGTATGTGGAACAAAAGCAATTATGTGAGAGTGTAAAGTATAGACCCTAAAGTCTTTTAAAGCTTTTACTAATGCTAAGGCTTGCTTCTCCATGATATTATATTTGAGAGGAGCATCTCTTAAGGCTCTACTAAAGAAGGATATTGGTTGTTCCTGCTCCAAATCATTCTTTTGGAGTAAAACTGCAGCTATTGTATGTTCAGATGCAAAAGAAAAGATGTAAAAGTCTTTGGTGAAATCTGGACTAATCACGACTGGTGTTTGAGTAAGAGCTTGTTTGACCAGTTCGAATGATTGTTTAGCTGGTAAAGTCCATTTTACACCAAAATATTTCTTAAGCATTTTTGTAATGTCTTTTAATAGCTCAGCAAGATTGGGGATAAACCTCCTTAGGAAATTAATCTTTCCGATGAAATATTGCAATTCTTTGAGGCTTCTTGGATGGCTGATATACAATATGCCATCTATCCTTGTAAGGTCTATTTTGATTCCCTCTTCTAAAATTATGTGGCCAAGAATTTTACCTTCTTGGAGACCAAAGAGTGTCTTCTTGGGATTCAATGATAAGCCAAATTTCCTACACTTCTCAAAAACCTTTCTTAGGTGAATCAAATGTTCTTCATCCATTTTCGAGAAAAACGGTTATGTCATCAAGATAAATGATTATGAAATAGCCAATGTCTTCATAAAAAGCTATGTCCATGGCCCTTTGGAAGGTGGCCACTGTATTCATTAATCCGAAAGGCATTTTGACATACATAAAGGTGCCCCAAGGTGTGGTAAAAGCAGTTTTGATTTGATCACTTAGGAGCACTGACACCTATTTGTAACCCGAGAACCCATCTAAGAGGGATATTCTTCTTGACCCAACTACCCTCTAAAGTATATGTTCCATCTTGGGCGAGGGGTAGTTGTCTTTTAGGGATGCTCTGTTTAAGTTTCTGAAGTCGATACAGAGCCTGATCTCTCCAGTCTTTTTTCTAACAGAAACGAAGTTTGATACCCATTCTGAAAATCTAATTGGCACTATAATGCCAGCATCATGCATCTTTTCAATTTCGGCTTTAACTAAAGGTAATAAAAGTGGATTTATTCTCCTTAGTTTTTGTTTGAAAGGCTTTTGATTTTCCTTCAGGGGAATCTTGTGCTGAATGATGCTGGTATCGTAAGACTGATCTGTGTATGCCCAGGGAAAAACATCTTTAAACTCCTTAAACAGATCTATGTATCGAGATTTTATGTGATTTGGAAGAGTGTTGGACAATTTAATCATCTTGGGTTCTGCCGGGGAGCCTATGTTATGTTCTTCTACATTTGTTTCTACAGGCTCCATCTTTGGTTCTTTGGCTACATCATTAAAGTCGAAAAGGTGTTCCAAAGGTGAAAGACCTCTTGGAATTGAACCGTTCTTACATTGTAAAACTTCCAAGTCTTTTTGGTCCGCGCTGTCAATTAACTCTGCTTCAAACGGATTCTCATAATGATTTATATCAGCAGAGTGTGTTATTTCAGCTTCTGGGATTTCTTCGATATATGGACAGTTTTCATTATGGCTAGATTCTGATGTTGGTATGGTGAAATCGTTTTCTAGTTTTAAGAAATCGTCTATGTGTTGGTTAGAATCAAACACTTGCCAGTGATCTTTGTTATCAGGAACTGCAGGCCTGTGTTTTACCCTTATGCTAAGCTGTTCATTTATCTCAAGTATTTGACAGTTACTGGCATTGAAAGCGAGTTCATTCGCTAAATGATCAAACACTCTAGGGATGAAAACAAGTTCGTATTTTTCAAAGGTTTTCAATAAATCGAGGGTAGATTTTCGATATTCCCTAAGCCTCAGATTTCTGGCTGAGTGTTCTCCTTTGATTTGTTTTATGATTAGTTCAGAATCTCCTAAGATTGTTATCTTTTGGGCTTCTAATCGTTTGAGCAATTGTAAACCTAGGAGAAGTGCTTCATACTCAGCAATATTGTTAGTGCACGGGAAATCTAATTTATATGAAAAACTCTGATTCGTATTCTGGATCCATACACCTGCCCCTGCACTTGTTTTATTACAGGATCCATCAAAGTTTATTGTTCAAACTACGTTTGACTCATTTTCGTTTTCTTGTTGCTGTTGATTGTCAATGTTTTGAAGTTGATTCGAGGGAAGATTCGATTTTTCTGGTGAATCAAATGGGTCTATGTTCTCTTTATCTTATTGAGTAATTTCATCTTCGTTACATAAGATAAAGGAATCTAAACTTGATTGAATAGAATAGACTGGAGAGTTGTTTGGTTTTTCTATGTTGCTGACCATGTACTTCATGTGAGATTCTCTGTATAGTCTTCTATTTTGGTTAAAAACAGTAATGGTGGCATAAGACATGTCCATTTGAAGGCTTCCCTGAAGTTTGGCTCCCCAAGATCTTGATAAGAGCGTGCCATACTTAGGGGGAATGTCAGCTACAACTATGTCCATGACTAAACTCTTAGCAGGGATTTGGGATAAGTTAACACACAAATCTTTGATTAAACCCAAACATTTGACTCTACTTGAGTCAAAGGAATACAAGTCTTTATATGGTTTAGTAATTTCTAAGCCTAAGCTTTCCATCACTACGTTGGGCATTAGATTGTGTGAAGCTCCTAAGTCTAACATGGCATTATGTAAAATTTTCTCGAGTATGTTTAAGCTAACATAGAAGGGAGGTACAGCCCCTTCTTGGTATTTTCCTTCAACTTCTGGACCAAACAACAACTCAGGTTTTTCATCTGTCAAGTTTAAAGTGTCAGTATCACTTCCTAGGTTTAAATCTTTCAAAACTTGGTTTTTGTACACCTCTTGGGTCACTAGTTCAGCTAAGGGGATGGTAATTTTTATCTTAGCAATCTCTCCCTAAAGGCTGAAAGGAACAATTGACTTATTCATGTTTACATTTGTCTTTTCAATTGAATTCTTCTCAGCAATTTTGATTTTCTGAACCTTGTTTGGACTGGTAATTGGGACAGTTTTATTAGGACCACCAACTGAAGTGCTAGGGGTACTGTGTTCAACATTTGGCTGGACACCTTTGTCTTTGTTTAAGTCGGGTTTCTTGGCCAGAATTTTGGCTTTCTCTGCTGTCTTTTTGGACTGAGTTTCTGTGTTTTTCTTGACAGCAGTATTAGTGTTCTTATCTTTTAAGTTGTCTACATTCCCATTGCTCCTAAGATCGTACTGTTTATGCACCTCCATGATTGCATTTTCAAACCCCAATCTATAGTCATCAAAATCTTCATAGTTGTTTGTACTTTGATCAGAAAAGAAACTTTATTCTTCCTCAGTGAGGAAAACATCATCCCCACTGTCTGATCCAATCAAGTTTACATGAGATTCTCCCAGCCTTTCCAACTCCCTATCTTCCCCATATTGATCTACGTAGTTTTGTTGGAAGGGAGGTCTAATATATTGGTCACATTTTTTCTTCTTATCTTGATTGTTTTATCTTCTATAATTATGATTTCTATTTCTATTTTGGTTATTCTGGGGTTCTCTTGGTGGCACTCTATCATTTAGATTTATCTTTTCAAGCATCCTCTCCATTACCTTCACTAGGTTGTCAATTTTTGTATCAGAAGTTGAGGTTGAGGGTAGTAGGTCATCTTTATAAGTTACCCTCTTCTCTAAACTCAACCTATTTCTTTTCTCGAATATGTTTGCTTCTACACTCAAAGCTCCTTTCTGCATGTCTTCTAAGGTTAAGTAATCCCTCCCCCTTAACTCATAAGTCATTTCAGCATCAAATCTTTCAGGATACCTTACTAAGGCCATGCCTTGAGGAGGTTTCATGTGAGGTGGGAGAGCATTGTACACACTGTTGAACCTAGTAGAGTAATCATGAACACTCTCCCCTCGATTTCTTGTTGGGAAAAATACTGAGAGGGGGGGGGGGTGAATCAGTATTTACTGCATATTCAAAAATTTTTACTTTTTCATTCCTTAAAACCCATACGCTACTTTGTTGAAGCCAAGTAGCATATACACGCGGATATCCTTCATAAAACTCGCGTATACACAGAGATCTAATTATGCCATTAGTTCTTCACTTATATCATTCCAACATTCATTCATTAGATGTTCTATAAACAGTAAACATGTGCAGTAAGAACAGAATAAACCATCACACAAAGCATCACACATGAACACCAGGATTTTTAGGTGGAAACCCAAGTCGTGAGAAAACCACCGCTGCAGTTGCTCAGCCTTCAATATTTTATTATAGAGAAAACATCTTACAACATATGTGCTGGCGCAGACTTGACCAGCACGCAGGCACCCACCTGCGCTCGTTTACCAACCTCTCCTGGAAGGGAGCTCCAACCCCCTGACTCGTTTACCAGCCTCTCCCGGAAGGGAGCTACGACCCCCCGATCTCGTTTACCAGCCTCACCTGGAAGGGAGCTACAACCCCCTGACTGAAGGCTACAACCCTCAGCACCACCTTGGACCACGTTTCATCAATTTTCACACTGGATCCAACAACTTCAATAGAACAACACTTGCAAGCCACGTTTCATCATATTTTCATACTGGACCCCTTCCATACTTTTAAGCACAAACATACATCACCAACAGATACTTATCAACACAGATCAGATAGCAGAAACACAGCAGAACAGATCAGATATTTCATACCCCTTGCTTCAGCAAACCCTAGTTTGAATACGCGCTTTCCCTTCACTGATGTCGCGTATATACGCGCTTCCGTCCACACAAACCAGCGTATACCTCAGTGTATATTTTATTGCGCATACGCGCTTTCTCTTCGCTGAAGCTGCGTATATACGTGCTTCCTCCGCGTCAAAGTAGCGTATAGATCTTCAATTATTACAGAGCAGCAGACTTCTTCAGATCAGATATTCAGTTCAGATTTACCCTTTCACTTCAGACAGATGTTCGCCTAGATGTTCGCCTCATCACAGATCTAAGCCTTCCATAATCAGATCTAGCAAATACAAATGAATTTCAGATCTAGATCCCCTTCTTCATCATTGGTGCATCATACATTCAGATTTATCTTCAAGTGTAACCCTTTCCATTCAGATCTACTTCAGAGAGAAGTATTCATTCAAGCTCAGACATCTTGCACCACACTCATGATTTGCACAATGAATTTCTTCTCCTTATATAGGTTTATCCTTTTTCAATACCACGGGCCAAAGCAATACCATGAGCCTTCAATACCACGGGCCAAAGCAATACCATGAGCCTTCAATACCACAGGCCAAAGCAATACCATGGACCTTCAATACCACGGGCCCCTGTTTTTGCTTTTTAGCAGCACTTTTTCCCATACGCTACTTGGAACGTTTATTCCCGCGTGCATACGCGACTTACCTTAGGAAAATCCGCGTATTCCTAGAGACATACTCTTTTCATCAAGATTTAGCACATGCTGAATTCCTTTCTTCATTGCCTTCTGTTCTCACTGCAGATACATCAGATTTAATTCATCAAGAACATATTCTATCAAGCACAACTTCATTAAGTAAGTTTCCATCTTCTTCATCAAGTTGGTTGCCATTCAATGACAACACTTAGCATCATATTACAAGCTAACATCATTTCACATCAGATTTACATCATTTACCAAGTCCATCAAGTCAAGAATAACTTCATCAGGTGGTTTTCCATCAAGGACAACACATGTCAACAGTCGCATGTCTTCATCTTCATTCAGTGGGTTGCCATCAAGGACAACACTCGCATCATATTTCCAACACCCTCCCCCTTGGACTTGATGGCAACCACGCATGGTGTTTTGGTTACCACAACAATATAGATACCATGTCACTCTCCCAAATATGCGTCACTTCCCAAATATTTGACATCATTATCTTCTCTTCATTCAAACACCATGTCACTCTCCCTTGACATCAAGGGCAAAGGGAAAAACCAAATGTGATCAAAACCAACACACTCTCCCCCTTTGACATCAAGGGCAAAGGGCGGATCAAAACCAACACACTCTCCCCCTGTTCTCCTCATGTGGAAGAAGTGTTCTGCAGATCTGATGTATACTGAAGTGACCAAGCTCTCCCTGAGTTCATGCTGAATCTTCAAACATATTTTTCAATG